>JAPFRF010000005.1:15167768-16367768 GCA_029282475.1 Phrynocephalus forsythii
AAAAACAGACAGGCATTTTCAGTGTGATGGTTTTTTGTTGTTTGTTTGTTTGACTGATTTTTAAACATACTATAATAACAAACTTAAAACTAGACTTACTGGGGGTGGTTTGGTTAGTTGGCAACTTGAATCATTCTGAGTGTTTCCTTCTTTAATAGGATGAGGTTTAGTGAATGTTCCTTCAGATCTTAATGTTGGAAGAAGGGAAGCGAGAGGGTATATGCATTATCACCGGATGATGCTTTAAGTTCAGAAATAAATTCCTGTTTGCATATGATGGGGAAAATTGCAACAAGGTCAGAGAAATGGATCTGTGGATTGCCTTTGCAGCATTAAATTTCAGAGTTTAGTTTAGTAAAGTACAGGGTTTTAAAAGCACCACCTGTTCAGTGATTTGTTCGGGTTTTTTATATATAGTTTCTAGAAAAGAAAGAAATGGTGGGAAAGTGGAGATAGTTAATTTTCCATGACAGTAAACAAACCAATGCCTTTTTGACAGGAATGAGGTAGGTCTGCTAAGATAGAATAGGATTGTGAAGATGTATAACATAAGAAGGCTGCAACATTTGCTATTTAATGTTTGCTTCAATTAAATCCATTGTGGCTTTTAGTCAAAGTGCCTTGTTTCGTGTGCTGATGCAATATGGCTGCACTATACTCTTCAGTATCACATATACATGTGCTGCAGTCACTTTATGAATTTGTACACATGATCATCAGTTCTGTTCTGTACTAATTTGAAAAAAATATTATTTTTGGAACTAAGCAGAGTTCTCACCACAGAAGGAGATAATGTGCAAAGAACTCCATTTATCATTGATGCAGCGGCCAACCAACTGTGCATTTTCTGAAAACCTCCAAATTTAAACTAGATGTGGACTCATAACGCTTCCGTATCTGGAAATAATCAGTGTAATGTAATCAATTGGTATACATTATGTTGTTTTTCTGGGTGATGGAGTTACTGTAAATAATTTAGCTAAATTGCTATGATACATTCTCGGCTGAGAAATCATGTTGTGAAGAATCAGAAAAAAGAATATTTTCTTTAAAACCAACATGTTCTAAAATCTTTTATAAATAACAGGGTTCTTCCAAATTCCATGGTGGATGTATTCTATGAATGTCCATACCTGAAAGATCACTGAAAGAATCCTCTCTTGTTGCCCCTTCTTAGTAATACCTACATTGCCCAACATTTCTGATGTAAATATAAGCTTCTTGCATCTTTTATTTTCAAGGCAGGGCTTCAGGAAAGATGTGGGAAATCACTCTCTTTTTTGACAGCAGTTCCCAGGATATCATAATCAGTGTGACTGAATTTAGACCAAGAAAAAAGAAAAGAAAAGAAAAAGAAAATTACCCCACCTTTGTTCAAGGAGGGGTAAATATTGCCAATTTGACCAAAGGACTCTACTTTACTAGAATTGCAGACAAAAACAACTGCTCTGTACTGCTGAGGTCTCTTGTAGAGATGGACATGCATTAAAAATCAATTGAAATTTTATTCAAGAATCACATATTCATTTATTCTTATTTGTACAAACCGACAAATCAATAAATTTCTAGCAATTTTGATCCATCAGTTCATTGTGTTAAAAATGCCTCCTGAGACACAAAAACTATATGGAAGGAAGGAGAGAAGCATTAATTTCCAAAATTCATCCCACGGGTGGCAATTTTCAGAAATCAAAGACTTCTACAAAGAAAAGAATCCCAAGTTAACCTCAGGATCTGGGGGGGGCAGGGCAGGCAGGAGTGGAAAATGGTAATTTCAAAACAAAAGCAAAACCCAAAACCACTGTAGCTGATGATGTCCTCAGGCTTGTGTGGCATTAATAAAAACAATAGGAGTTCTGCCACAGTATGTGAAAAGTTAAAGGTTTAGCACTCAGGAATTCTATAGAGCAGGAGCAGCCACCAAAAATGACTCTTTCAGGTCAGCACCAGCCATTTATGGAATGATAGTAGGGTCAAGAGGAGACCTTCTCCTCATTATCACTATATCTTCCTAGGGTTTTATAGTTCATAGGCCACATTTTGAATTGGGCCCTGAAATAGAATCACAGAGGACTAGCAAGTCTAAACCCCACCAAGTATGTATCTCTCCAGTATAGTAAGACTACAAAGAACCAACCACACCAATATCACCAGATTCCGAATATATTCTGCTACATGAGTGGGCCCAGGTACCACACGGGACAGACCTGTGGTTAGCATGGAGAGCATAAAGTCCTGAGCTGCTTCTGATAAAATTGTCTTAATATGGATGTTGAAGACAGCACCTAAGAGGTGATCATATTGAAGTTTATAAAATCATACACGGTATGGACAAAGTAGATAAGGAAAAACTGTTTTCCATATCACACAACACTAGAATTAGGGGGCACTCCGTGAAACCTTTGGGTGCTAGATCTCAAACAAATAAGAGAGAGTATTTTTTCACCCAGAGGATCAATGGTCTGTGGAACTCCCTGCCAGAAGAAGTGATGAGTGGCAACAGCTGTGAGCCTTGACAGCTTTAAGAAAGGATTGGACAAGTTCATGGAGAAAAAAGGTTTCAATGGCTATCATTATGGATGCCTAAGAACAGCCTCTGGGTTGGAGAGATAGGCAGGATATCTCTCAATGCCATTTGAAGAAAATCTTAAGCAGTTGAAGGCAATATCCTCAAGCAAATGGTGAGCCAGTGGATGGGCGTAAGGCTGTTCTTATGAGGACTCACAGTACAACAAGATGAATGGATTCCTGCAGCACCTCAAAGACTGATTCTTCACGTCCATCTCATCGCTGTTCGCGGTCCCACTGGGGACCGGTACAAAGAAATCTAACCGCATGTCTATTGCGGGATGAGGGGAGTTTGTCCCGACCATGCCCCCTGAACTGTGATCTAAGTGGGATAAGAGATTCCCCTCCCTGGCCTCGGGAATCAGCTCTTCTCACGTCTCATTCCGATATGAGTGCCTGTGAGCTAAGGCTCATCATGCAACGTGCCATTCTCCATCTAGTGAGAGGGGCGGGTTGATAGAGAGGGGCAGGTTGGAGGAGGAGTGGCCATCTATGTCAAAGAAGGCATAAAATCCAGCAGAATGGAGATTGACAGAGGGTCTGACTCCACCATAGAATCACTGTGGGTTAAACTACCAGGTCCAAAGAGTGATGTGATAGTTGGAGTATTCTATCGTCCACCAGATCAAAAACTTGAGGGGGACCTTGAAATGAGGAGAGAAATCATGGAGGTGGCTAACAGGGATAGGATAGTAATCATGGGGGACTTTAATTATCCCCACATTGACTGGGCCAATGCGAGCTCTGGGCAAGAAAGAGAAACTGGGTTTCTCGACTTGCTGAATGACTGTGCCTTAGAGCAACTTGTCATGGAGCCCACCCGAGAACAGGCAACTCTAGATCTAATATTGTGTGATACTCAGGACCTCGTCAGGGATGTGAATGTCACTGAGCCTCTGGGGAACAGTGACCATGCTGCAATTACCTTTGCCATGCATGTCGGAGGAAGAGTGTCAACCAAATCAGACATAAAAACCCTTGATTTTCGAAGGGCAAACTTCCCTCAGATGAGGAAACTAGTTAGAGAGAAACTGAAGGGGAGGGTTAGAAGAATCCAATCTCTTCAGAGTGCATGGAGTCTGTTTAAAACAACAATAATAGAGGCCCAGCACAAGTGCATACCACAAAGAAAGAAGAGCTCATTTAAGTCCAAGAGGACACCGGCATGGTTAACGAGTGGAGTTAGAGAGGCTCTAAAGCACAAGGAGAGGTCCTTCTGTAAATGGAAATCCTCCCCAAACGAGGAAAATAAAAAGGAACACAAACTCTGGCAAAAGAAATGTAAAAAGATGATAAGGGAGGCAAAGAAAGCCTTTGAGGAACGAATGGCTAGCAATATAAAGGGTAATAACAAAAGCTTCTTTAAATATGTT
Organism: Phrynocephalus forsythii; assembly: GCA_029282475.1. Taxonomy (NCBI): domain Eukaryota; kingdom Metazoa; phylum Chordata; class Lepidosauria; order Squamata; family Agamidae; genus Phrynocephalus; species Phrynocephalus forsythii. Next base: position 15,171,710 of record JAPFRF010000005.1, read on the forward strand.
AGAAGTAGAAAACCTGCCAGAGAACCAATTGGGCCTCTGGATGGTGAGGAGGAAAAGGGGAGGTTAAGGAGGACTTGGACATTGCAGAGAAATTGAGCGAGTTCTTTGCGTCTGTCTTCACGACAGAGGACCTTGAGCGGATTCCGCTGCCTGAGCCGCCCCTCTTGACTAAAGAATTAAATCAAATACAGGTTAAAAGAGAGGAGGTTTTAGGACTAATTGATAAATTGAGGATTAACAAGTCACCGGGCCCAGATGGCATCCACCCAAGGGTTATTAGGGAACTGAGAAATGAAATTGCAGATCTCTTAACGGTTATATGCAACTTGTCTCTTAAAACGGCCACAGTGCCGGAGGACTGGAGGATAGCAGATGTCACACCAATTTTAAAAAAGGAAGGAGGGGGACCCAGGAAACTACAGGCCGGTTAGCCTTACATCTGTCCCAGGGAAGATGGTGGAAGGCCTCATCCAAGAGAAAATCTTAAAACACATAAAAGAACAAACCTTGCTGAGAGAAAATCAGCATGGCTTCTGTAAGGGTAAATCTTGTCTTACAAACCTTTTAGAATTTTTGAAAAGGTCAACAGGCACGTGGATTTGGGTGAACCGGTGGATATAGTCTATCTGGATTTTCAAAAGGCTTTTGACACAGTCCCTCACCAAAGGCTGCTGAGAAAATTGCATAGTCAGGGGATAAGAGGGCAGGTCCTCTTATGGATTGAGAACTGGTTGAGATCCCGGAAACAAAGAGTAGGTGTCAATGGGAAATTTTCACAATGGAGAGAAGTGAAAAGCGGTGTGCCCCAGGGCTCGGTCCTGGGACCGGTGCTTTTCAATCTGTTCATAAATGACCTGGAGACAGGGATAAACAGTGAGGTGGCCAAGTTTGCAGATGACACAAAACTTTTCTGTGTGGTAAAAACCAGAGAAGATTGTGAAGAGCTCCAGAAGGATCTCTCCAAACTGGGGGAGTGGGCTGAGAAATGGCAAATGCGTTTTAATGTAACCAAATGTAAAGTAATGCATATTGGGGCAAAAAAATCCAAACTTCATCTATCAACTCATGGGCTCTGAGTTATCCGTGATGGATCAGGAAAGAGATCTTGGTGTATTGGTGGACAGCTCCATGAAGGTGTCTCCCCAATGTGTGGCAGCAGTGAAGAAGGCCAATTCCATGCTAGGGATTATCAAAAAGGGGATTGAAAATAAAACAGCCAACATTATAATGCCGTTATACAAAACAATAGTAAGGCCCCACCTGGAGTATTGTGTACAATTCTGGTCACCGCATCTCAAGAAAGACATAGTGGAACTGGAAAAGGTGCAGAAGAGAGCGACTAAAATGATTACTGGGCTGGGGCACCTCCCTTATGAAGAAAGGCTAAAACAATTGGGCCTCTTTAGTCTGGAAAAAAAGGCGCTTGAGGGGGATATGATTGAGACATACAAAATAATGCAGGGTATGAGTAAAGTGGATAGAGGGAAGCTCTTCTCCCTCTCTCAAAATACCAGAACTAGGGGACATACACTCAAATTGAGTGCTGGAAGAGTAAGAACTGACAAAAGAAAATATTTTTTCACCCAGCGCGTTGTAAGTCTATGGAACTCCCTGCCACAAGATGTGGTGATGGCATCTGGCCTGGATGCCTTCAAAAGGGGATTGGACAGATTCCTAGAGGAAAAGTCCATCACGGGTTACAAATCATGATGGAGATATGTAATCTCTAGGCTTTAAACCAGGGTAGTTCAAGGGCCAGATGCAGGGGAGTGGTATCAGGAGACAGATATCTAGTCTCATGCACTCCCAAACGCATCTGGTGGGGCCGCTGTGAGATACAGGAAGCTGGACTAGATGGGCCTTTGGCCTGATCCAGCATGGCTCTTCTTATGTTCTTATATGTTCTTAGTGGCAGGAGTATGAAGTGCCATTCACCAGTACATTCCCTATGGAATCAGCAACGCAGTGCAGAGAGATTAAAAGACAAATGCTTCAAACTTAGCTCCATAACGCATTGAAGGCAAGGCTTTGGAGAATCGAAACATTGAAAAATGGAAGGTTGGGCTGAAGAAAAAGCAGAGAACAAAGGCATGGAATTTCACACCTCATCACGGAACGAGGACATGCAGAAACAGTCGTGCCGGTATCATCAATCACGCCCATGCATACACGGGAGCAGGGACAGAACCACAAGACCACGTGACCGTGACCGACATCAACACTCAATGAACTTCCTCCCAGGACAAGAGTGGATGTGAAGTAACTATCAAAGAGAAGCTCTACCAGCCCAGGAAGAGGGAAAAGTGCACTTCCGTAGCTGGTACACTAACATAATCCGCATTTCATCCTGAGCTCCCACTTTCAAATACACATGAGAAAGGGTGCCTGGTGAGAGGAGATAGAATTATTTGTGTTTTGTTGGTGTTGTTTTATCTACCACCTTATTTTGGACAGTATATAAATCAATTACAATAGACCACTGCAACTTTGTTTCTTTCCCACCCACCCATCCCATGTGTAACTTGCTACTGCATAGAAACACTAAGTGGGCAAAGCTGAGTGAGATTTAGTCCCTCAACCTCTGCCTCTGCCTCAATCAACCAGATTTCAATATCTTTAACCCCAAAACTGGAGGGTTAATATGGGAATAAACAGAAGTGGTTGTTGGGGGACATGATCTGACCTGAGTGCAACTACACTCCTCTTGTAGGATCCTGTAGCTGATCCAAAAATACATACATCCACATGCTTTGCCTCGTTTGGACAATTTTCTATGAAGTACTTCATAGCCCTGGAAGTTGAGTCATGGCAGCTGGACTTCTTTTCTTGTGAGATCAAAATGTTTTACTATTCATCCAAGTAGCTTTGTCATTCTAAGGAAAGTTGGTGTGAGACCTCCAATTTATAGTTCACCTTGATTTCATGTCATCCTGGTCTGACTAGGCTCATTAGATGGACAGTGGCCTGAACAGACTCATTAGGTGGACAATGACCTGAATGACTGAGAATCTTCACATACATACTTCATGTCCCATTTTTAAACTTTTACAGCTGTTTTCATTGACAAAGAACAAATCTGAACTTAAAAAGCTCACCGTAATTCAGTATTATGGACTGTTTTAATAGTCGGTTTTATTTCTATTGAAGAATTAATAAATGACATCTACTTATTCTGGCATAGTACAGTGTGAAAGCACATGCTGCAATCAAACAGAAGAGGAAAGTGACAATAAAACCAATGGGTGTGAGAACCCTATAGAGATAATGTAACTAATATCTGCAATTTTCTGGGAAATTGTGGCGAAAAGTGCATATTTCATGCAGATTGTTTAGGAAAAGAAGTTGAATGTCATGGAACTTTAAGCAGTGATGAGATTTCATATGCCCATGAAATTAGTTAGAACCAGAACAAAGGCGTAACCTGAGTTATAATGAACTTATTTGGAAAGAAAATAATGCATTTTCTTATTTCTTCATAGCAATGATACGGTGTGAGAATGGGTTCCCATAATGAATCCAGAGATGCATTGTCTCTGGATGTACTGTCTCTCCATTGTGTCTTCACTCACAAAAAAAGCAATAATATGGCAAGGTTGAGGGAAACTGGGAGAATTCACACACTTCATTAGCAGCCTGGATTGGATGCGGAGGTGAATATTTAGGCAGATTTTCTCAGATCAAAGATGACTTATTAGAGGCACACAAAGGAATGTTGCCTTGAAGTGTTGCACAGTGTGCACATTCCGTGAACACATATGAATGTATTGAGGGTGGCAAATTTACTGTATCTGGGCTAAATACACAGGTGAAATCCTTGACAATATGTGGGGGTGAGCTTAATCCATGTTCTCTGTTTTTCATTGACACTGAAAGGCTGCCTCTAGTCCTTAATAGGTGTTCAGCAGAGACATATAGGAACAGAATCTATGCAAGGCTCATCTGGTGTTTACCCAGCCCCTTTGATGGACATCAGCAACACTCCTCATGATTACTGTATGTTCTAATTTCAAGCACAAGAGCACACATTCTTTGAGAGGTGCTGGAAGCTAATTGTATGTATTATCCTATAAAATACTGGGGAGAGCAGATGGATTCTTCCCAGAGTTCAAGTTGTAAATGTCACCCTCCGTCACGCTTTAGAGTTGGCTCTTACCATCAGTTGAGATATGTAACTGATTGAGAAACAAAACCAGGAACTCTGTATATTTCAACCATATGTTTGTTCTTTTACCTACAATCCTCCCCAAAAAGAGCAAGCCAGGGTATCTTTCCAATATATTGGCTGGAGGATAGTGCTGAACAAAATATAACATTACTTTGACTCCGTTTCAACCATTGTATTTATTACAAAATGCACTATCTGCTTGTGCATCATTTATTTTCTGAGATATCGGTTATTACTCCTTAAAGGAATGGTAATTCATAATGGATGATTTATGAAGAACGAAACTTAGCAAAGACCAAATACATGAGTTCTTCATTTCCCCAGTGCTCAGCCTTCAACGTGATTTCATATGATTCAAAAGCAAATAAGAACGTCCTTGATCCTTGTGTCATATGCATTCCCTTTTGTAGAAGTATATGAAGGAACATAATGTAATGGTTACCAATTATAATAATGAAATATTCTATCTGAGAGAAGCTGTCCTTGAATGGTAATCAATTGAGAAGCTGTTCTTGCTCCACTCCCCACACATCCACCTTCTTGTCTCTGTATAATGGCTAGCAACATGCTTATTACACATGCATTGCTAAGAACAGAAAATAAAATGTAAAGAAGGTAACAAAACAAGTCAAGAGTGAATGCAGTGACCTTGCTCCTGGTAACGAACGTACCTATGAGAAAATACTGATGACACTAAAGCACAAGTTATGACCTTTTTTTATTCATTTTTAAGAGCAATGTGGAGAAGGCAACTACAATATTTCCAATATGAAGAGGAATCTGGAATATAATCTGTATGATTGAGGCCAAAGGTTATCTTCCTGTTAAATTTATTTATTTATTTTTATTCTGAATATTTTACCCCACCTTTCTCCTTGGAAAAAGACCCAAGGTGGCTTACAATAATGAGGGACAATATACAGCCCAGAATATTTAAGACATATTTAAATTAAGAACAGGCAATTAGGAGAGGCATCTTAGAACATTAAAATGTAATATTAAAGCTACCAATAGCACACAAAATGAAAAAGAAATCCATTATGAGGGGTGGAAACTAACATGGAAATCACTGTTCTTATCAGTCAATGCAATCATGTGTGGTAATCAATATAAAGGTAAAGCCCCCCACACACATATGTGTTAGTTGTATCCAACTCTAGGGGTGGTGCTTATCTCCGTGTTCAAGTTGAAGAGCCAGTGTTGTGCAAGTCTGTGGCCATGTGGCCAGCATGGCTGCTAGGAAACAGTGTTTTACCTTCCCACGTTTTACTCAATATAAAAGTCACATAGGCAGTTACTTCACATCCATTTTGTCTCTGTAAGTGTTGCACTTTGGACCTGTACAAAAAAATCTTACTTCACGTCCATTGTGCAGCATCTGAAATTTGTCTTGACCACACCCCTGGAGCAGGATCAGAGCGTGACAATACTGTACCTGGCACTGGATTGGGGTATTCTCTTGTCACAGTTTGTTCCTAGTTCCTGTTCTGAGACAAAGGACCATGTGGTAACAGCTGTCATGCAACAACCAGTCTCCACCTAATGGTCAGTGGCTGAAGCGGCATTAAACATTAGTTTCCCTATGGGAAACACCATGCAGCACAAATGTTTATTAAAGAAATTACTGAAAATTCTATAGCACTGATGTGTAAATCCCAGAAGACCAGTAAATAAAAATATCAAACAAGTTTTATTTACGATATTTTTAAAAAGGGTTAAGAAAGCAAGACAAATTCAGAATTTTGTCACAGAACAAGACCATGAAGTAACAATTGTCACGAGACAAGTTATCATGACCATGAGAAAACGGAAACAGGGACTAAACAGGGACAAAACCACATGATCATGACCAACACTGTCATGGTACAAAACTAGTCACGGAACAAGGTAGGACGTGAAGTAACCATCACAGTAAATAGTCCCTCATTCAGGGAAAGCTTGCCTGAATTGGAAACTGGGCAGAGAATACCTGCATTCTGGATTAGGCCTTTGTGTAGCACCACAGACAAATGGTCAAATATTAGCAACCCATACAATTTTTATCCTGCTGCCTCTTAAACTTTGTGGTGCATTGCCATTTAGAAAACACTGCTCTTTCTGTTAATGATCTCATTTCCATTGTGCACCCATTCTTGGTCACCAGGCAATAGGATTTTTACCCATCACAGATGAATAGGTTAGTTGTTATTGGCAGGCATATTTTTTTATTAATTGGAATACCAAGTAACTACTATCTTCATTTATATTTTATAATATGACTTTTACATTTTTCCCAATCTTTAATTTCAGACTGGTTAGTAAATTAAGTTCTAGTAAACTTGAAATTATTTCGCTATGGATGATTTTGTCTTCTGAGCTCAGCATCAGCATTTTCATTTTCATTTTATTTTATATTGCAAAACAATTGTATAAAAATCTGTAGCACACGGATGGCATCTGTCAGAGAGATTGACCTGGACCACTCGCTCCTCCCAAGCTGGGCATCTGAGGGTGCCTACACCAAAGGAAGGCCCATAAAACATCAACCCAAAATCACATCTTCTCCGTGATAGCCCTGCAGTTATGGAATAATCTGCCTGCTGAAATAGGGTTGGTTTTACAGGGCAGCTTTCCCAGAAACTTGATTCTTTTGACCTATAATATCTAAGAATGTCTCCCTTCACCTCTTGTTATATGTCTTTGATTTTCTTGACTGGTGTAGCTTAACTGTTAATTTTATTTTATTATAATTACATTGTCATTTTGTTTTTTGTTTTGTATTTGGTTTGTATATATTTACTATATGTGTCTTATAATTTGTATTATTCACCTTGTAAACCACCTACAGTAGCCTTTGGGATAGATGGTCATGCTATATAAATTAAATTAAACAAACAAACAAACAAACAAACTTGAAAATCACCTGTTAGTATAACAGTTAGGAAACACTTTTCCATTAAAAAAAGGCAGACAGAAAATATGCATTCTCTTCTAAAGAGACATAGCTCCTGGAGACCTTCAATAATATGTTTCCCTTTGAAACAAGTCTGCACTTCCTTGTATCCTGGTTTGAAATGCAGTTTGACCAAGTATGGCTATTGCAGATAGGAGCTATAGGGAAACAACCTCTGGAAGGTCACTTTACTTAGGTAAAGGGGGGAAATGTGGTTGAAAAGTTTTTTCTGCTATGGGCAAGTTTTGGGGGTTTATGGTGGGGGGAGGTGAAGCCACAGAAAAAGAGCAGTGAGTTACATACCACTCATGTGCCCCATGTTTCCACCACTGCTCTTGCTGTATTCAATCCTCCTGTCTCACGTGGACAACCCCAAGGACCTCAGAACCACACCTCTTTGAATGCATCACTCTGTATGTGTAGGGGAGTGCCAGCCATTGAATGGGAGTGACAAGGCTGAAGATCTCCTCCCTACCCATGATAAATCAACAACTTAACAAAGTTAGAGTCACACTGAAATCATGGACCACTTTGATATTTCTTGAAAGGTATACAGATGAGTCAGACTGGAGAGCTGGGTATTAATGGAATTGCTGTTTATACAAGTGTGTTATGTACAAAGTACAATGTTATCTGGCCAGTGTTTATTAAAATTATGCAAAATTCAAAAAGTGCTTGCCGATTAGGTTTATAATGGCTGTTCTCCGAATTACACAACTGGAACATCAGTAACAACTGATTCCTTATCACAATTACAGATGGGCACAGAACGAACGTTTTTTCATTTCCGTTACCATTTGTCGTTTCCGTTACGTAACGAAATGACAAACAAAAATTGTGATGAAAATGACACGAAATGAACAGAACCATGAAAACTGTGGTTGTTACATTTCGTTTCCGTTAATGGCAACGTGCAATGAAATGAGCTGTTTTAAATGTTAAAAAACGCCCTGGACATCCGTAAAAACGCAGCAATAATTATTTATATTGTCTGATAATACCTACCAGGGGGGTTGGGGTCCTTAAAACGTTTGTTCTTGCCTTCTCCCATCGTGATGTATTTTTCTTTTCCCTTTAAAATGGATGTCACCACCAGCCACAAAATGGAGGCAAGCCATGTGATGTGGGATCATGTTCAACCAATAGCATGCCCAGGTTGCAGACTGGGCAGGCAGGTCTGGCAGCCACAGAGGGCATAAAAAGCTCTGGCAGCCCCCATCCTCCTTGCAGTCTCTGGTGGGAGTTCAGGTGGGATTGCTGTCTCTGCGACTCTAGCTTCAGTCCTGCAGCCTCCCTGTGTGCGTGCATGCTGTGTACCTCTCGGTGAGTACCCTCCCCTGCCCTGCAGTGCAGTCACTCTGCGGCTGCCTTGCACCCTGGGCAACACCCGCCACTGCCTTTGCAGCCTCCCTGCATACCTAGTCTATACTGTGTCTCTGCCAGCATCCATTTTTTTAGTGTTTTCCCTTTGTCTGGGTCGTTGGGGGATGCCTGCGCACGGAAATGCTTTAAAAATCGTGCAAAAACCAGGTAGAAAGAAACGAAAAAACGAAAAAATGGTAACGAAATTTTTCAAAATTCCCAACAAATGGAAACGAACCGAAACAGACCTCTCAACGAAAAATGAAAAAACGAAACACCATTTTTCAGTTTCATGCCCATGTCTAATCACAATACTTGTCAGTGGGGGAGAGTACAGTAATGAACTAGTACTCTGGAGAATAAGGTTCCAATCCCGCTCAGACATGGAAACTGACTGTGGGAGTAGAACTGGTAAAATCGCTCCTTAAATATCTCACTTACCTTATAAACTGTATTAGAGCTGCTGTAAGTTGGTTGTGACTTGAAAATAACAATAACATATACATTTTGGAAAGTCCAGGGCCTAAGTTTGTGAACTATCTTTGATAGACACTCATGTGCATGTATATGCTTTATTTATTTACCCATAAAACATATACACATGTGTGAGTGGGAACTGGAGATATTTCACAAAGTTGGGCTCTGGGTGTTTCATAGGGAGAACAGTATAAATGAAACGATATCCTGTGAAACCGCTGATTCTCAATTTAGCTGAGAGAGAGTTTAACAGCAAATAAATCCTTAGCTATTAGTTCGACTTGGGAGAATCTGTGGCTCAAAATAAATTGACTAATTATTAATGACCATGTGTTCTTTAATAGATCCCTCTTAACCATCTGTTCCTGAAAACAGGGGCCAAGCAATCTGTCATCTTCAATGGAAAGCTTATCCAAGGGTCTTTAAAGCCAGATAAAATCCTTTTGATGTCTGTTCTTAAAAGAGCTACTGGTATGCTGGGAGCCAGGTGTAAAAACTGATCTCAAAAGTATATTGACAAATCACTCCAGGCTCTCATGAATTTCTCAGTGTTCCCTCCATTCTAACTCTCCTCCTGACTCATCAGATGGAGATTAGAGTTTTTAAACATGATGACATCATCCGTGTTGTGGGGTCACCTTATCAAAAAAAAAAAATGACATTGATTGTAAGGATGCCTGCCAACATTCATTGGCCAGAATATACTGTTCCTCAAATTTGCCTCCAAAATGCTGTTTTACTACAATGTTTATCTTCTTTGGAGTGCTGGTTAGACATGCTGAGATTTGTAGTTCAATAATGTTGTGGACCTGTCTCCAGCATCTACTAGAATGTTGCCTCATCCAAGCATCTGTGCTACTTAGAAACCCATTCCAATGTGTCTCCTTCCGCTCCAGAGCTGGGTTTGGGATCCATGGCATGCCTGGTAAGCCATCTTGAGGTTTCACTGACAGCCATTTTGTGAGCAGAATCACCTAAGGTTGGAAGAGTTATGTATTAGGGCAGTGTTGCTGAATCTATGGCAAGTGTGTCAAAGGTGGCACATGGAGCCCTTTCTGTAGGCATGTGACATCACCCCCTCACAGCCATGACACTTTCCTCTCTGCTCAGAGCACACCACTAGCCAGGCAAAGGGGAGGCAGTGGCTTGTGGGGTCATTTGTAGCCCCAGTTTACTCTCCAGCCATGCCACTTTTGGGATTATTGTTGCTGCAGGAAATTCAAAAGCCTGCTCTTTGGTCCTTGCTTTCCCAAAGGGTAGTACCTGAGGCATTTGTAACCCAGGTACTACTGTATTCAGGTTAAATTGCCATATTGGCACATTTACGAAAAATAAGTGGGTTTTGAATTGCAGTTTGGGCACTCGGTCTCTAAAAGGTTCACCATCATGGTATAAGAGTTGAATACCAACAGTTTCAGCTCTAGGTTTTTTTCTTCCCAAACAATAGTACTGCTATTTTATCCAGCTACACAAATGTAGCTCCGCTTTTCAAAAAAAATTATAAGATATCTGAGCAAATAAGAACTCAATTACATTATTGTTTTATAGCTGAAAATAGCTCAATCAAATACATTCTCATTGTTATTAGATTTATTATAGCAGTGCATATTTATTCTGGAGCCAGCCCTCCCCCCACAAAATAACCACCCCTTAAAATAGAGCAGACTAATTGAGGAGATGTTTTAAATGCATTTTTTAAAAAGCATATTTCTGTATTGCGAAATATGAAGAAATAAATCTGGTGAACTTCAAAAATGGAAAACTCTGTTTTTATAGGTAAGAACAAGGATATCTTCAATAAAACTCATAAACTAGTTATTGGCAGAAGCGTTCATGTAGGAGTAAGTGCCACCTCAAAAATTATGCACACACACAGCTGTGGGTAAATGGCAGTAGTGTAACCCGGGTCACTCAGATGTACAGATAAGCACAAACCAAACCATGTACCAGAAAATTCAATGAATTGAATTGTGCCAAAGCAAAATAAAGTGCCATTTCCCCCCATCTGTGGTTTGCTTTTTATTTCAATATAAAATGATCCCTACCCTACCTTTACACTGTTCTCTGTCACCTCCCTGCCTGGTCCTGACACTGCTTCCTCCTCTTACATTACCACCATTGCGAACCTCAGAGGGAGCAAACCCTGCCTCCATTCCTGGAGCTGGCCTGTTGTCTCTTCAGTCGTGCCCACCTCTCAGCTGTACGGAGAGAAAGGGGCAGTGGGGAAAGGGACAGGTGGCTGCAAGAGCAGGAACCAAGAAAAGGAACATTGAACAGGTTCATTTTTCTGGGGGTTCATGGCTATCTTCATGAACCCCCAGAACCCCATCAACCCCCATGAACCACAAACCAGCCTCATTTGTCACTTTTCTGGTTCATGTCCATTTCTAGTCACATGCATAGAAAGAGAAAATGGGAGGGGGTTAGTGAAATCAAATGATAAGAACTGGTCTAGATTTGTAGGACCCTGGGCAAAATGTCCTGTATTGGGCTATCTGCCTTGTTCATGGATTCCGGCACTCTTAAGTGAAAGCAGCTGTGAGGAACAGCAGAGTTTAAAATGAGGATTGTTATTTTATTCTCCAATCAGCCACCATCACTCTGCAGTATTCTGGGGGAAAAGTGAAACGATGGCTAAAGATACACTGCTGAAGCAATGAACTAGAAAAATGATAAATCAGAGTGACTTGGCCAGGCATCAATAATGGGCCTTCCATAAAAAAACAAAGTTATGGCAGCTACTCATGGATACCATTCACTGGTCAGATCATAAAACTATGGTGTTTTCAAAGGGATATCTGTGTTATTTATTTATTTATGTATTGATATACCACCCGACTTCTAACCAGAACTCTGGGCAGTTTGCAATAATACAATAAGAATAAAAGTGAGAAAATATATATAAGCAATAATAAAAGCACATTAATAACAAAATCGTCAGGCAGTCTAATTTTACTGCCCCCCCCAAAAAAAACACCACAAAAACTATTGATGGTTGTCAAACGCCTCTCTAAAAAGCAGTGTTTTAACTGCTTTCTTAAAAGCAGGCAGCGACTCTGCAAGGCAGATCTCACTCGGAAGTTGATTCCATAATGTTGGGGCAACCACTGAGAAGGCCCAACTCCTAGAGATAGTTTTTTTTGGGGGCTTCTCTACACATGGCCACCTGGAGTGAGAATGCCTGCAACACTCTGGTGGGTCAACCCACAGCTGATCTTAAGGAAATTTGCTCCAACAGGTATTCACGTTCCAAGCTTTGGAGGGTTTTGAAAGTCAAAACCAGTAACTTGAAGCTCACTCAGAAAGCAATGGACAACCAATGCAGGTGGGCCAGCACTGGGATGATATGGTTGTACCTTCCTGCACCCACCACCAGTCTAGCTGCCACATTATGTACCCTCTGTAATCTCCGAATAAGGGTCAAGGGACGCCCCACATAGAGAGTGTTGCAATAATCTATCCTCAAGATCACAAGTACCTGCACAACTGTTCTCAGGGAAGCCTCATCCAGGTATGGGCGAATCTGTGTGATCAGCCAAAGATGGAAAAAGGCTGACTAGGAGATGGCTGCCACCTGCGCCTCCAGGGATAGATACAAATCCAAGACCACATCCAGACTTCTCATTCAATCTGCCAGCTGGAGGACAGACCCCTCCAAACTACAGGGAGGGCCACTATACCCAGTAGAGGGCATCCCAATGAGCAGAACCTCGGTCTTCTCCAGAATGAGTCTGAGTCTGTTAGTCCTGGTCCATTCCATGACTGCATCCAGACAATAGTCGAGGGTCTGCACTGCCTCCATTGCAGAGGTGGTAAAGAAGAGATAGAGCTGTGTGTCATCAGCATATTGATGACAGCGGACTCCAAATCCCCTAATGACCTCAGCCAGCAGCCTCATATAGATGTTAAATAGCATTGTGTAGATTTCCGACCCCTGGAACACCCAACAAAAGAGTGTCCAAGGGGCCAACAATTCTTCCCCAAGCTTAACATACTGGGTACGGTGCCCAGTCCCTGGGTAAGGACTGGAGCCAGTTAAAAGCTGTACCTCCGATCCCCACCTCGGCAAGCCTGCCCAGCTGGATACCATGGTCGATGGTATCAAAGGCCACTGACATATCAAGAAGGACCAATAGAGTAGAGCAAACCCTGTTGGCCGTCTTGAGGAGGTCATCTTGCATTGTGACCATGCAGTTTCAGTCCCACGACACAGCCTGAACTGGACTGGAATGGATACAGGCCATGATCCTCCTCCAGATGGAGGTCACCTTGCCCAAAAAAGGAACTCCAGTGATGGCGAGGGCCAGGCAGCCAACCGGAGCAGCCTCTGAGAAAACAAAAAGAGAGACAAGCCCAGTAAGCCAGTGGGCTGGTAAGAACACAAGAGGGGGAATAGGGGGAAATAGTAGGGATAGGGTAAATTAAACACCCCTACCCCTCAGTACCCTCTGCAAATAAAACTAAAACATGCTTAAATCATAAAAGAAAAAAAAAAACAGGAATCACAGTAAAGGCAAGCAGCTGTCTGGCACCATTTTGCCTGCCATCTCTGTTAGTCTGCTATGGCAACCAACAAAGTAGCATGTGACAGTGTCAAGCTTTCAATGTACTTCTTCTGATGCATGGAGTACAAACTTAGATGTTCAGCTATAATGTGCATAGTTTTGACTAGGATGTTGACCACCAGGCCTGAATGGAATCAGCAACAGAATGTAATAACATTGGCAGTTAAGTGTGGAATTGTTGCAGGGCTCTAAATGCCCCACACTGTACCAAACAGATGAGAACTGAAAGTGAAATAAAAGCTGCCACCTGGTAGTGGAGTCTTATAAAAGGTAGCATGGGTGGTATCAATGAAAGAACTCAATCTTCATAATGGCATTTGCTACTAAAAGCTGGAAGTGACTTCATTTGGACACATTTTCATCCTGCCGTTTGAAATCTCATGGCCTGAGTATGAGGTTGCAACATTAAAACATACTTCCATACAAAGCAGTAAGTTTTAGTGCTCTTCTAAGTAATAAGACTTCTCCCAATACATTAAAAAAGATGACCTCACAGGATCTGTATACATTTATCTTGGCATCATAATTTGAGATTTTAAAGACATGACATAGCCTCTGCAGAAACAATGTGACACAACTCCATTTATTCTTGACATGGTAAATGTGGCTTGTTTTCAACTGGAATTCATGTTTCAGAATATTGAAGTTTGAAGTAAATGAAGAATTAAGTGTCATAGAAGAAAGAAAGAAAATCACTATTAGTCATTCTATATACTTAGTAAACACTTCTGAAGCCACCCTCTCCCTTATCTAAACTACATGCGTATTTATATACTGTACAATATTTATATATGTGCCAGTGTTTTTTCCAACTATGATCCAAGGAACCCTTATGTTTCCCAATTAAAAGATCGCTAATGGTTATTGGTTTACTGTAGATATGTGAATGAGTTAAAAATCAATTGAAAATGCATCAACAATTGCTACTTCATTGATTTGTAATCATGTGAATCTATGTCCCCGGACACAAATGAATTAATAATTTTAACAATTTTTATTTTTTTTTCATTTGTCAGGCCATAAAATGCCTTCATGGCACCTACAGACACTGAAATTGTAGGGAAGACTCTCTACTACAGTGTCTCCAGGTTTAGTGAAGACTGGATTTCTGATACAGTGGTACTTCTTAAAATGAATTTAATTCATTCTACAGGTCAATTTGTTTTTTTTAAAAGTTGTCTTATGAAATGCAGTTTCCCATAGGAATGCACTGAAAATAGATTAATCTGTTCTGGAGGCTATGTGTCACTTTGTTTTATGAAAAAAATGTTTTATGAAATGTGGTTTTGCATAGAAATGCATTGGGAATGGATTAATCTGTTCCGGAGGCTAGAATAAAGACAAAAATAACCGGTGTGTGTGTGTGTGTATGTCCTGTACACCCAGAACAGGTTTGTGTTTGTGCATGTGTGGGCGGTGGTGTGTGTGTGTGTCCTGTCGGTACGGGCCGCCTGGGAGGCCGGGAGGCTCCTCCCCTTTTCCAGCCCTCCTCCTCCTCCTTTTTGCCGGTGGAGGAGGAAGGCTGGAGGAGCGCAGGAAGCATTTGCCTTTGCCTCCCTCCTCTGCCCGCAGGCGGCGGCGGCGCAGGGGCTCCTCCTCCGCCGCCCTCCTCCTCCTTTTCCACCAGCAGCAGTCAGCAGCAAACCCCATGCCTATTCCCGGCCCCAACCCCCTGCCCTGGGGGCCGGGCACGCTGGGGCCAGCGGGGGAGGGGCCCCCTCGGTCGGAAGAGCAGGTTTTTTTCTTCCCATGAGTTTTTTGTCTCCAGGGCGGAGCCCCCATTTGTCTTAAGAGGTATCTGAGTTTTTATACACTCACAAAGAGACCAACCCTATCCCCCCAAGGAAATCCCTCCTGGCACCAAGACACCAAATTGCAGAGCAGCTCTGACTACTCCTTTATTACGGTCCTTCATGTTTGGTGAAATTGGGTTCTCCAATCCAGTTCCAAAAGGGCACATTTGCTCGCCCCACCCCGCAAGAAAGAAAGAAAGAAAGAAAGAAAGAAAGAAAGAAAGAAAGAAAGAAAGAAAGAAAGAAAGAAAGAAAGAAAGAAAGAAAGAAAGAAAGAAAGAGGAGGGAGGGAGGGAGGGAGGGAGGAGAAAGAAAGAATTCTGTGAAAGAAAGAAAGAAGGGATAAGGGAGAAAGAAAGAAAGAAAGAAAGAAAGAAAGAAAGAAAGAAAGAAAGAAAGAAAGAAAGAAAGAAAGAAAGAAGGGAAGGAGGAAGGGAGGAAGAAAGAAAGAAAGAAAGAAAGAAAGGGGGAGAAGGAGGAAGGGAGAGAGCGAGAGAAAGAAAAAGAAAGGAAGGAAGAAAGAAAGAAAGAAGAAAGAAAGAAAGAAAGAGAAAGAAAGAAAGAAAGGAGGGAGGGAGGGAGGGAGGGAGGGAGGGAGAAAAAAGAATGTAGGGAGGGGGTAAAGAAAAGGGAAAGAAAGAAAGAAGGGAGTGAGGGAGGGAAAAAAGAAAGAAAGAAAGAAAGAAAGAAAGAAAGAAAGAAAGAAAGAAAGAAAGAAAGAAAGAAAGAAGGAAGGAGGAAGGGAGGAAGAAAGAAAGAAAGAAAGAAAGAAAGAAAGAAAGGGGGAGAAGGAGGAAGGAGAACGAGAGAAAGAAAAAGAAAGGAAGGAAGAAAGAAAGAAAGAAAGAAAGAAAGAAAGAAAGAAAGAAAGAAAGAAAGAAAGAAAGAAAGGAGGGAGGGAGGGAGGGAGGAAGGGAGGGAGGGAGGAGAAAGAAAGAATGTAGGGAGGGGGTAAAGAAAAGGGAAAGAAAGAAAGAAGGGAGTGAGGGAGGGAGAAAGAAAGAAAGAAAGAAAGAAAGAAAGAAAGAAAGAAAGAAAGAAAGAAAGAAGGGAAGGAGGAAGGAGGAAGAAAGAAAGAAAGAAAGAAAGAAAGAAAGAAAGGGGAGAAGGAGGAAGGGAGAGAGCGAGAGAAAGAAAAAAAAAAAGGAAGGAAGGAAGGAAGGAAGAAAGAAAGAAAGAAAGAAAGAAAGAAAGAAAGAAAGAAAGAAAGAAAGAAAGAAAGAAAGAAAGAAAGAAAGAAAGAAAGAAAGAAAGAAAAGGGGAGAAGGAGGAAGGGAGAGAGAGAGAAAGAAAAAGAAAGAAAGGAAGGAAGAAAGGAAGGAGGGAGGGAGAAAGAAAGAAAGAGAAAGAAAGGGGAAGGAGGAAGGGAGGAAGAAAGAATGAAAGAAAGGGGAGAAAGAGGAAGGGAGAGAGAGAGAAAGAAAAAGAAAGAAAGGAAGGAGGGAGGGAGAAAGAAAGAAAGAAAGAAAGAAAGAAAGAAAGAAAGAAAGAAAGAAAGCCGCCCACCGGGCTTTCCTGTAAATGTGAGGAGGAGGACTCGCGGCAGGTCGGCCCCCACCCTGCCTCCCGGGGCATTTTATAGGGTTCCCGCTGGCGTCAAAAATCCTTCTCCTTTACAAATTGATTTCCCGGAAAGGAAGAGTCCCAACTGGCCAGAACAACAGGGATCATTGTGCGTCTCTCTCTCTCTCTCTCCCGGCCCGACCCCACATTCGCATTCCTTTGTCCCCCTGTTATTTTTCGGAAAAATTATCAAAAATTTGCAGTCCGCAGGGATAAAAAGGTTGGGGAGCACTGCCGTAGGGGATTTTTGTATCATGCAAACATGCCTATTCATGGATTTTTTTTCTTCCCATGAGTTTTTGTCTTACGAGGCATTTGTCTTAAGAGGTATCTGAGTTATACACTCACAAAGAGACCAACCCTATCCCCCAAGGAAATCCCTCCTGGCACCAAGACACCAAATTGCAGAGCAGCTTCCTCTGACTACTCCTTTATTACTCCTTCATGTTTGGTGAAATTGGGTTCCCCAATCCAGTTCCTAAAGGGCACTTTGCTGGGAAGGGATTCTGTGAGTACATAACTCAGATGTCTGAAAGCCTAACTTGATCAAACTTCTTGTAGAAGACAGCCAGTTGAAGCTTTCCTGTAAATGTGGACTCAGGTTCCTGGGGGCATTTTATAGGGTTTTAAAGTCAAAAATGCATTTACAAATTGATTTGTTGAGTCACCGGAACAACAAATCATTCTTCTGATTTATGCCGTCCCTTGTTCACTGTTATTTTTCAGATGCATTGCTGAACTGCAGGTGAGCATGAGGCCCTCCTGTCTTCCACTACCTCCCGGAGTTTGGTCAAATCTATATTGGTTGCATCAATGATACCATCCAACCATCTCATTCTTTGCCCTCCCCTATTCCTTTTGCCTTCAATCTTTCCAAAGATCAGGGACTTTTCCAAGGAGTCCTCTCTCCTCATAAGGTGGCCAAAGTATTGGAGCCTCAGCTTCAAAATCTGTCCATCTGATGGATTTGCCGAGAAGGATAAGACGACTCCAATATTTTGGATCTCTTTGAATTGAGAGATAGAGAAGGAACTTTTGGTTGCTGATGGATAGATTGACTCCATTTCCTGCTCAGAAACCAAACTTTTAAAGGCAGTATACAATCTTGCAAAAAATAAGAAAAGAAAGAAAGAGTAAAAGAAAAGAAAAGAAAAGAAAAGAAAAGAAAAGAAAAGAGAGAGAGAGAGAGAGAAAGAAAGAAAACAAAAGAAAAAGAAAAAGAAAAAGAAAAAACCCTCCAACATTTAAATTATTTTTAAAAATAGGATTCCATCGGTTTTTAATAATTTTAATATATTGTGAATCACTTTGGGAGCCTTAATAGGCAGAAAAGCAACAGACAAATACTTTAAATTAATACTTATGTGTCACTCTAAATTATGTTGCTGAAATGAAGAAAGCACAAGGTAATTAGGAGAGGAAGAACTAATGAGCTTATCATGGTTTCCCAGCTGCATCTGAGGGCATGACTTTCTCAGGGCCAACGTGCAATGCAAGACAACTCTCCTTGTTCTTCCTGGGATATCAGCCATAACCGGCGGTGATTCACAGCTGTTGGGTGGTTGCTCCAGTGCCAACCTTCAGAGGTAGCCTTCATATGTCAAATCCTCCACACTGCACAAAGAACTTAGCTATTGCTAGAGGGAGATGAGCTCCAACTATAACACTAGAACAGCCATTGGCACTTAAGATAAAATCAATCTCCCATCTTCTGCCATTTATCAACCGTAAGGTTGCAAAATTTGAGAACTCTCAGTTGAGAATTTCAGCCTAACAACATGAAGGTTGTGGGTCTAATCCTCTTAAAGGCAAAGCTGAAATGTATTTATTTATTCAAGGATAAATGACAGATTCAGGAACCAAACTATCAAAAACAGCAGAACATTTGGATCTTGCATGATCCTTCACAGTGTCCAATCTAATGAAGAGTTCCAGAGGTCTTGAAAGCTTGGTGGTTTTTTCATATTTTAATAGGGCAGCAAAGCTTTTTACCCAGCACTGCTTTTGATTTTTCAAAAAGGCTGCTCCAATCAGCTATAGTGCCGGGAAGAGCTCCTTTGCCCCCCCCCCGGCCCGGTTGGCATCACGTGGGTACAGCCCACATGGTTGCTAATCATGCGGCAAGAGGCCTCTTTTCAATCGAGCCGTCTTACATGTTGTTCTTCTCAGCTCCTCATTCAGCTGGATGGGCATTCTTTTCTTTACACTTCCCTCCCCCATGGGCCTCTGTTTGCTGCTTGGTCTGTCCAGAGTGCTTGCTGGCCTGGGTGGTAAAGGGGATGGTGAGATGACAGGGCACCATCTTGCAATGGAGTTAATTTTAAAAAGGAGAGAGAGGGGGGGGAAACAAAGGGTGGGGAAAAGGAGCCCCCTCCCTTGCTCCCCCTCCCCTATCAGAGCAGCAAAAAGACCAGTGCACACAGCCTACTCTTTGCAGGGCTTGCATTGGTCCTTTAAAAGAAGATCCTTGCTGTCCTGGGGGGGGTGAACAGACCCCTTGCCCACTCAGCCCAACCCTAACCCTAACCCTAACCCAAACCCTTCTCAATCAACAGGATGCTGAAGGCTGCTCCATGCAGCTCCTGACAGACAGCTGTCTTTTGGGGGCTGCTTGGCTGCGATTGATTACACCCAACCGAGCAAAGGGGGAAAACTTTTTGTTATATTTGCTGGGTTGGGGAAAAAAACTCCTCAATCAGGTTGCAGCCGAATGCTGCTCCGGGCAGCCAGAGCTGTCAAAAGCACCTAGGTGTCAGGAAGCAGCATTTGTCTTAAAAGTTTTTTTGTCCTATGAGGTATTACTGTAAAAATAAAAATATATAAGTATATGTGTATGTCTAAATTAATAATAATAATAATAATAATAATAATAATAAGAAGAAAGAAGAAGAAGAAGAAGAAGAAGAAGAAGAAGAAGAAGAAGAAGAAGAAGATGATGATGATGATGATGATGAGATGATGATGATGATGATGATGATGATGTCACCTCTGCTATTTACTATTGCCCTGATTCCCCTATCAATAGTTTTGCAGAAGACAAATTTACCGTACCGAACTGCTAAAAATTCAGGGAAAATTTCTCATTCACTGACCAACACAGCCTGAATTTTCAGTACTAATGTTAGCATTGAGTTTGTTCCACAGTGGCACTGAGAAAAGGAAAAATCACTGAGAGTGAAGGAATTGAAATGCCAAATGACAAGCCATTTAGTATCATCAGTTTGAAACCTATAAATATTGGGGCATACTGCAATTAGATAATATAAAGTGTGTGCATGTGAAAAGGTGCAATTAGAGGGGAAGCCCCTGCCATTAGTTGAGCTATTTCATTTGGCTGGGCCTGAATGGGCCAAGTTTGACTGGGAGACACACCAATGCCAGTGAGTTGCACTGCCTTGGTGGCTGGGACTTTGTAACAGTGTCCCCTGCCTTTGAGTTGAGCCACTTTGGTGGCTATGCCTTGAATGGGCCAAGTGATTGGAGGGGACAACCCCTGCCATTGCATCAGCCACCTTGGTGGCTGGACCCTTTTAATGGGCCAGGTGTGAATGGAGGGGAAGCCCCTACCATTGCATTGAGCCTCTTCAGTTGCTGGGTCTTGAATGGGCCATGTTTGAATGGAGGGCATGTCCCCTGCCATTGTGTGAAGCCACAGTAGTGGCTAAGACTTGACCCAGCAGTTGGGCAAGTCTCTGGTTATCCAATTCAGGGGTGACCCAGAAATCTTAGAGACGGGTTCCCCATATTGAGACTAATTGGTCCAATATCATGCCATATTAATTCAGAGGAAGGCACGGAACCCTATGCAGCTGATAAAGCCTGAATAGGTAGTGTTTAGGGAAACTGGTAATTTTATTATTAAGGGTTTGATTTGTTGTCAGTCACCAAAGTATTAGGTTAACCACCCAGAGCTTTATAGGGAGCATGGTGTCCATTTATTTTATGAGGATCAAAAAGATTCTATTCGAATTACACAGGGGTCTTGCAGCAGAGCTACTCGAACTGGTGGGGGAAAGGGAGCATACTAGGTAGCACGCTCCAATTGGTCATAGAGTCAGGAAGGGCTCCTTTGTCCCCTGCCTGGTTGGCGTCATATGTGTGCAGCCCACATGGTTGCTAGATGGGGCAATAATTATATGTCCTTATCACATGACAAGAAGCTGGTTGTGTATGGGCCTGATGGGAATTTTTGGCTTCTAATCAGACTGGACCAGAGCGACAGTGTGTCTTCACTCATCCCATTCTCTTTAGATGAAGAGGAGGTTTATAACCGGTCACAATAGACGGGTAGTGCAAGCGCTAAATTGATGTCAGGTGAAATTTATTGAATACTATGCCCTTATTTAGCTGGCAGCCCTCAACATGAATTAAGAAATGGATTAGGAAACTGGGAACATTAGGTTTTTTGTATAAATAGGTTCAAAGATGAGGAATGAAGGGTGCCCAGACCACAGGTTTTGGGAGGGTGCAGAGCAAGTGGGTAGCACCCTTCTAAGAATATTTGGAATCATTAACGGATCTGCTTGCACTACATTCAGCCCCCCCCCCCTTTTAAGGGGGATTTTACCACAAATAGAGTGAATTCTTTGTCAATAAATTGTGGCCCAATTTGAATCCCACAAATGTGCCTCACCTCTTTATTTCCAGGCTGGGTGGGCAAAGGGCCATATTCCATTCCCTCCCTCTGCTCCTCCTCCACCATTTTGAGTATTCTGGCTTTCCTGGAGTTTGCAAACAAAGCCATTCTCCGAGACCATATAAAGAAGGTAGAATATCTTGGTTGCTAGAAAAGTGTCCCTGCTCATTATCGTATTTCAGTGCTACCCTTGTTTTACCCAATGGACAACCAATCGGCCCAGCCAGCCACTTATATATATATATATATTCTAATTGTTGTGGTGTTTTAATAAAGACAACCATTGGGCTGATGGTTGCCTTTGTTAATGGTACCTTCTATTCAGCACCACCTTGACCATGCTGCCTTTATTTAAAACAACCTAAAGCCCTTGGCCATGAGTTTATTTAATGTGGTGATGGCATGTAAAATGAACCATTAGAGACAGGCATGGATCTCAATTTGGAGGTTTGTGACAATTGTATGAGTGTTCTTTTCCTTTGCTTCCATGGCTGAATCCACCCCTCATTCAGCATGCACTCTTCTCTTCCAGCTATTTGACCAGACTCTGGCAGGAGAATGGCCTTCCCTGCCCTGCCTGATCACCCACTCTGACATTGGCCAAGGAGATGGAAGAAGGGAACACACAGCACCATAATCTATGCCCATCTCTATTAACAAATCAATCAATAAAACAAAAATAATGTGGCACCTTAAAGACTATTATATTTTAATCTAAGTTTTTGTGGAAACAGTTTCTTCATTTACATTAACTCTTTGTGCCTAATCCAGTTAACAGCAAAATCTCAGATCATGCTGCCACAGAGAGCTATTCTATTAGCTTTTGATAAAGATTTTTTGGGGTGGGAAATCACACATTTCCTCATTGAGAGCTTAAAAGGGCACATGTGAGAGAAATCTAAACAGATTAATGTGTTCATCCAGGCATAGAGTTTTGAGTGGTGAATTCTTAAACATCTGGCCTTGAATCCCAGTTTTTAACCATACTGGTGCTAAATTAGTCCACCTGTTTCCTCTTTCTAACTTCTGGAGAAATTCTTTCTTATTTTAATTTATTTTCCACAAATGTTTCATTTAGGACAGAAGGAACTAAGCCTTAAAAACAAAACAAAATAACATAAAATTTCTCACCCCTAAGTGTGACTTTGTAAGAGGCATATTCATATAAATATTAGACAGGGAACATTTGACTGTATTTGGTCTGTCTTTAACTTTCACTGCTGAAGCATTTTACATCAACAAAGCTGTCATTATGTAGAAGAAAGTATTTATATTATCCTGTCTTATTTACTGTGCAACAGGGTAAAAAAATGTAATTTGGCTAAAGACAAAAGAGAGGTTGCCAGGATAATGGTTGCAAGTGACATGGCTTTTATGCTGTCTGCAAAAAATTAGAATAAGTAAAAGGCACGACAGGGAAATGAATATGCATTGGGAACAATTCTTGATGCCTCCCCCTTCAGGTGGAGAAGCCTCACAGGCACAGAGGAGACCTAAAGAGGGGGCATCTAAAAGCAAATCAATAAATATGATGCCATTTGCCTGTACATCCCTCAAAGAAACTTCAGCGCCATATGTTTATATGCCACAGGTGCTGGGAAAGAATAAGAGGAGAAGACAGTCATTAGAATGGTAGCATAAATGGTGGCTTACTAGAGCTCTTGCTGTATATAAAAGAGCAGACAATGCTGGAAATTAATCCATGAAATGCTATTGTCTTTCCATAATGGCTAAGCCATTAGGCATAGTGGAACTGGAAAAGGTGCAGAAGAGAGTGACTAAAATGATTACTGGGCTGGTGGACCTCCCTTATGAGGAAAGGCTAAAACATTTGAGGCTCTTTAGTCTGGAAAAAGGCGCCTGAGTGGGGATATAACTGAGACATAAAAATAATGCAGGGCATGAGTAAAGTGGATAGAGGGAAGCTCTTCTCCCTCTCCCAAAATACCAGAACTAGGAGACACACGCTCAAATTGAGGGCTGGGAGAGTAAGAACAGGCAAAATATTTTTTCACCCAGTGCGTTGTTAGTCTGTGGAACTCCCTGCCACAGGATGTGGTGATGGCATCTGGCCTGGATGCCTTCAAAAGGGGATTGGACAGATTCCTGGAGGAAAAGTCCATCACAGGTTACAAACCATGATGGAGATGTGTAATCTCCAGGCTTAAAACCGGGGTACTTCAAGGACCAGATGATTATTTTTAAAGGACTTCCTTTCCCAGGATGCATTGTACCACCGGGCATTTCCAGTTTACAAAATTTCCACTTGATGAAGCGTACTGGAGGATGCATTAATTTTTTTATACTGAAGTACCACAGTAGTTGTAAAAACTAGCCTACACCAAAACCCCACTGAATTACCCAACAATTGTCAGGTAAGCTTTCCAATCATTTATCCACATGGGTAGAAGGTTGTATTCTTTGCTTCCAACCCTTTTAGGGGTAGAGTGAGGATCAGGCAAGCCTCATCATTTCTCTAATTGGTTCAGAAAGTTTTTCACCTTTTCCTCATTGTCTTCCCTATAGATTTATTTCTTAAAGAAGCACTTTTTCATGTCCTCTCATAAACAATGTCAAAGGGATTTAACAATGGCTGTTTAACCTTGGTCACTCATTTTAATTGCGATGCAGTACCTTGAGACCTATTAGCAAGGTCTTACCTTTCAAGCCATCTGCTAGTTGACAGTTTGTGCGCTGTGTACGGTGCTGAAGGGATGCTTTCTATGGTGCTAGGTCATTTTGACATGATGTTTTATTGCCTCCGCTTACTATTGCACACACAGCAAGTAACCTCTGTTAGCAAAAGAAGTAAAGTAATCTTAAGAGATATCTAAATTTATGGGATAGTTTCTGACATGGAACTGCTGAATTAAGCACCCAAAGTTCCTCGTACTTGTGCCCTCAAAAGAGAGACATGGAAGCATAAAAGTTAAAATAGTTAAAAATCAATTTCTAATAGGTGGGAGTGTTTGTTTCAAATAGTTGACTTCATAGCTATAGTTTTGTGGCAGACGTTCTACTCCATAGTAGGAAATAAACATTTCTGAAGGTTTTTATGAACAGTACCCTATTGTTAGTTCCAGCTACAGTGGAACCATAAACTCAATGTGATTTATATACATACTAACATAGTTGTTGTTACAGGCTACAAGCAGGGCCACTGCTCTGGGCCGTGTGTGCCAAAATAGAATTTGTACTATTGCTTTGGTACAGATGATATTTATACTTTGTACTATTCCACTCACTCCCTACTTGGGGGGGGGCAGAATCCATGCTTGCCATGAATGACAGAGACCCTAGTTGCGAGCCAGGCAAAAAGTGGCCTGAGACTCATGGGAACCCTGAGTGAGTTCACACGACCACTAAAATCTGCTGGCAACTTAAATGTGGAACCCCACAACCAGTGATCATATGGTTGTTGTCCTGGGTCCTGGGTTCCCACCCTCCAGCACTCTGATTCTATTGCTTCTGTCTGCTGTGGATTAATGAGGGGAGGGAGAGAAAAAATGCAGGGTCACCTCTGCCTGCCCAACAGTTTCGGCCAGTTGGCAGCAGCTAATTATAAAGCCCATGAGGGATTCTTGTCTGTTAAAAGAAAAAAATAAACATACAGAAAGCGGAGGAGGGCCAGGCATGTACCACATGGGGCAGAGAGTGCCTGCTTGCTATGCAAATATGATAAATAGGTTTCTTCATGCCGGTATCCTGTACTTGGCAGTTTAAAAATAAATAAATAAATCAATGAAAGACACAAGAATGGAGGCAAAGTTTTTGTGTGTGTGGATTTTACCTTTTCTCATGGACTCGTGTACTGCTTTAAAATCCACATCAGAACAGCAACAAGGATTTTACCTCCTTTGAGACCAGGTACTTGTAAAATGTGCTGGGTCACACTTAAGTGGGCGTGGTCGTACTTTATTTTTTTTAAAGTCCGCTGCTCGTGGGAAAACAATTTTATGCTCTGCATCTGCGAGCGCTTTGCAACGGATTTTAATGGGTTGTGTGAAAGCAGCCGCTTTGAATGAATGACCTTCAAAATGCCATCTCCTCGATAGCTTCTCAGCTCTTGTAAACTCAAGGCTGTGGTTCCTTTAAAGAGTCAATCCATCTCCTATTTGGTCTCCCTCTTTCCCAACTGCCTTCAACTTTTCCCAGCATCTTTGTCTTTTCTAGTTAATCTTGCCTTCTCACAACATGACCAAAGTATGACAGCTTCAGTTTCATAATGTCTGCCTCCAGAGATAGTTCAGGCTTGACCCAGTTGTTCGTCTTCCTCGTAAGTCCAGAAACCTCTCCAGAAAGCAGCACTAGCAAACCACTGCCAAGTATCTTACTTTGCGGAGTACTTTATGCATATTGACATACCATTCAGGAATTGAGCCTTCTCAATTGAGTCAACTCTCTAGCTGAAATTAGCAGCAAGATATTGACCTAAATCTATTCACTGAATGAAATTAAGCTGTCCTATGATATGCTAAGGTAACCCTGTATCCTGAAGTTGATTCAAAGTACTCAGTAGTTTGCCAGTGCTGCCTTCTGGAGACTCTCTGGGACTGTCTCCTAGCCCGGCACATACCCATCACCTAGATGGAACCCTTTCTATTCAGGATTCTTCTGTAATTCATCAAAAGATCAGCAGATTTTTTTAAAATAGCTGTTTTTGCCATATCAAGTGACATGCCCTGGGATTCATAGAAGTTGTGATTAGAGATGGCCATGGAATGAATTTTTAATTCCTTATGTTATTCGCTATTCATTTCATTCCCTAATGAAACGAATAATGAACCCCACTCTGGAAAAGAAAGGAAACAAAATGAAACAAATTTCTGTTTCGTTCTGTTTCGTTTCATTTCCCCATAGGAATGCATTGGCAGTTCCCCCCCAGCATCAGCTGTAGTGCGGGCTGGGGGCCATGCTACAGCTGATCTGGGCTTTTAAAAAGCCCAGATCAGATGTAGTGTGGGCCCCCTGCTGGGGGCTTGCAGCAATAAATAAAAGTAGAAATAGAAATAGAAATAGAAATAGAAATAGAAAAAAAAGCTAGAGCTGGTTGGGGCTTTTTATTTAAAACAAAGCAAAATATAAATTAAATAAAAATAAATAAATAAAATAAAGTAAAAACCCACTGAGCACAGGGCATACTAGAACTGGTTGGGCCTTTTTTAAAAAAGCTCTGATCAGCTGTAATAGGAGGGAGGAGGTGGGGGAGGACAGATTTTAAAAAACAGGCAGTAACTGAGAGGGGGGAGAGGGAGCAAACAAGGCACCCCACCACCCTTTAAGATCACCTCTACTCCTCACTCCATCCCACTCCATACGTACCCTTTGCCCTTTGTATTTATTTAAATTAATCCACAAAAACAAACCCCAAACTGCCACACAAAACCCCCCACCATAATTGCTCCCCATTCCACCAGTCAACCTCCCAAAGCCCTTGCCCTCCAAACCTGGGGGTGGTCACACCCCAGTGAACCGACTAGCCTCCAGCCTCTCTCAGTGCAGGAGCCACGAGGCAGCTCGAAATCGAAACTGCCTTGGCTCCAAACTGTGATGTCCCTTCATGGTCGAACAAGTACCCAAAGAGGCTGGGGCAAAAAAAGTGGCTCTCTTTTAAACGGAGACCAGCTTGGCTCCACTGAGCCACCATCCCCACCCTCCTCTGTGTCCACATCCACCTCTGCCCACGCCTTTGCCCCCCCCCCACGCTGAGGGGGGACAAAGAACTCCCACGCTGGAACCACATGAACCAGCAAATAGAAACAATAGCAGGAAAAAGGGAAAAATGTGTTTTGGATTCGAATCAAATGGAAACACACGTCCCATGGATTCGAATCGGGAAGCGGATTGAGCTGATTCCCGAGGTCCAGGAAGGGAATCTCTCAGCCCGCTTAGAGCGCACCGACCCCAGAGGGACGTGAGGCGCCATTCCGTAGAACGGAGCCGCAGTGGAGCCAAGAAGCACGGTGAGGGGTACGTGAAGTAACCACCTAAGAATGCTTGTGCACTCCTATGTCCCTGGTTTGAAAAGCCAAGTTGATCTCATGAAGGAGGAAAACTACTAGTAGTTGCATACCAATAGTACCAAACTATCAATGACAATCACTTTTGAGTAAAATATGCTTCTGATCACATAGAAAGAGAAAAAGAGGACTTGTAGATGGGTTCATGACAAAGGGAACTAAGGATGGGTTATCTTCCCATGGCTCACTTCTCACACGACCCCTCAGCAATCAGCTTCCTCTCCACTGGGATTTTAATTCTGAACATGACCCAAGTTGAGATAATAAATGCATGGGGCAAAGAGACAATTTCAGGCAAAGGGGGGGGGAGGTTCTACTCCCCTCTGGGTTGCATGCCCCTTTGGCTTTGAAAAACCAGACCTCTCACCCCTCTCTTTCTCTCTGCTATATTTAATTTGGCCCTAAATATACTTCATGCTGAGTCTTTCAACCAGTCTTTTTTTTTTTTTTTTTTTTGTAGCACAGCTATTTAACTGCTGCCGGTGCTGCCGGAATTAGAGGGCAAAGGGCTGTGCTTTTCGTATGTAATCCCTCTTGCCTGCTAATTGCTGGAGTGCCAACTACTGTACTTCAGGGCATTCTCTGAAGAGGTTCCACGGGTGACCATTCTGTTGACATGCGAGGAACAACCGAAAACAAAGCCCTTCTTTCCAACATCTAGTTGAGACCTTGTACTCTTCCTCCGGGGCATCACGTTCTTAAGAGCACTGAAAAGTCCTTCACGAAAATTGCACATTAGGCTTACCCAAAGAAATGCTGCTGGATTTTCAGTTTATAAATTCAGGTATCAGAGTGGCAGTGTTTTTAGATCACTTAAATGCTTGTTCAGAACTTTACATTTTGTATGCCTGTGCTTGAATCCCTTGTATTCAACCATGTCAGTTCTGGAGTATGGTTTTCTTTCCTCTCCCGGTGTAGCTCCTCTTCTCTTGTCCCTGTATGATAGGTAGACACAGTGTTGTTGTTGTTCAGTCATTCAGTCGTGTCCGACTCTTCGTGACCCCATGGACCAGAGCTCGCCAGGCCTTCCTCTCTTCCACTGCCTCCCAGAGTTTGGCCAAATCCATATAGGTTGCATTGATGGCACCGTCCAACCATCTCATTCTCTGCCGTCCTCTTTTCCTTTTGCCTTTAATCTTTCCCAACATCAGGGACTTGTCCAAGGACTCCTCTCTCCTCATGAGGTGGCCTCAGCTTCAAACTCTGTCCTTCCAGTGAACATTTGGGGTTGATTTCTTTCAGGATGGATAGGTTTGATCTCCTTGCAGTCCAGGGGACTCTCAAGACTCTCCTCCAACACCACAGCTCAACAGCATCAATTCTGCGGCGATCAGCCTTATTTATAGTCCAGCTTTCACTTTCATACATCACTACTGGAAAAGCCAGACACAGTAGCAAATACCTACTGAATCTGAGTTGTGGAGATGAAGAATAATCACATTTCAGTCTGTTTTTTTATGAACTCCCTAAAGTTTGCAAATTTCTCAATATTCAGGATGAAGGGCATTGGTTTCTTTTTTTAAATCAAAGGGTGAGTGAATAGCATAAGAAAAGGGTGTCATGTTTTAAAGCTACACTCCCCTTGCAGTCTGTAATATTATGTTCACTTTGTCATTCCATGAGCTGCTCAACCTTTTCCCCTTTGTGTAAGGAAGGTGTAGATCTGGCAAGAAATACAATCTACAGAATGGTGCTGTTCATGTCACATTGGCTGCCAAAGTAATCTCTGATGTTTTTTAAAGAACAGATAGCATTTAATAGCTGCAAGATAGCAGTAAAGTAACTGGGGCTCTGTTCCAGGTGCTTGTGGGATGATTTAATGCATGTGACCCGCACTTGTGTTTTTCTTGACTTGAGATCGATGAGACCTCCTAAGTGAGATTAAAATTGTAGTCAGTATTTATTCTAAATAAGGACTCCTTTCAATCACTTTCACATTCTTACAAAGGTGAGATAACCCATTACTGAAAAACACTTACACTACTCTTAAAGTAATTTCATTCTGCAATTTCCTTGTATCATAATCTGATTTTTGTTTTTCCCCTTTCTGGCCCTGAAATGCTTAGCAATATCTGAAGAAAGGGTCTGCTGATGAGAAGAGTTCACACACTTAGCAGATATTATTTCCTACTGGAAGACCTTGACCATGCACAGATGTTTATTGATTTCCAAATGCATTAAAGGGGATGAGGGTCAACAGGTGTACATAGTCATGACACACAAACTTCCCTGTGTTGAAGTATAAGCTTTTAAACTGATCATGTCATGGGTGCTTCTTGTTAGAGTCAAAGCTCCACACAGATATAGAAGGAAAGAGAAGCAAACCAAGCAAAAGGAAAGTGTTTCATAAACAGCATAAGATTCTGTAACAAAACGGGTCATAAAATCCACAGGATTAGATGGCATTCAAAGTTGTGATTCGGATTTGTGATAAACCTTCCATGGGTTTTCTAGGTAGAGAATAGACAGAGGTGGTTTATTATTCTTGTCTCCTGGGGGTGTCCTGGGATTTTGCATCTTGCTCATGACTATGTAGACTGGGTTTTCTCTATGGAGAATCATTGGGGAATCAAGCTTCCAGCCTTTTTCTAAGCCACAGAGCAAGCTATCTATCTATCTATCTATCTATCTATCTATCTATCTATCTATCTATCTATCTATTTATTTATTTATTTATTTATTTATTTATTTATTTATTTATTTATTTATTTATTTTAACTTTTATACCACCCATCTAGCCCTAAGTCTACTGTGGGCAATTAACAACATAAAAGGGAAATATAACAAAGAAAACACATTTATTAGTTTTTATCTATCATTTACTGTTGGTTTTATTCTCATTTGTAAACCACCCAGAGTTCCTTTTGGAAATTGGGCAGTATAAAAATGCAACAAATTAATAAATAAATATTTAAATAACCAAAATACAAACTACAGACAGACAGACAGATAGATAGATAGATAGATAGAAAGAAAGATAGAAAGAAAGAAAGAAAGAAAGAAAGAAAGAAAGAAAGAAAGAAAGAAAGAAAGAAAGAAAGAATGTGGTGTAATATATAATGATATAATGGTAGTATAATGCCAATGCCAAATGTAGTTATTTCTTCAGAAATTAAATATTTCTGCTTAATGGTTTTTATGATTGGAGACTGCAGGATGAAATTTATTTGAGAATGAAAATAGTTGGTCCATCGGGGGGGGTGTACATTTGCAGTATAATGGCTTGAGCTGGCATTTTTCTATTTTTTTTCCAACTAGTGCTACCA
This sequence comes from Phrynocephalus forsythii, assembly GCA_029282475.1. Classification (NCBI taxonomy): domain Eukaryota; kingdom Metazoa; phylum Chordata; class Lepidosauria; order Squamata; family Agamidae; genus Phrynocephalus; species Phrynocephalus forsythii. The sequence goes on from JAPFRF010000005.1 coordinate 15,202,489, forward strand.
CTATTCAAACCAGTTATCCATCTTATTTGTTATATTCCTAATAACCTGAAAATCATTCCCTTCCTCCTTATACTGGATAAGCCTGCTCTTAATTCGACTGAAGAAAAACTCCATCTACTCAGCGATCAGTTTGCAGCCCTCTTATGCACGCTGCTGCAGCATTCTTTCCTCAAATGTGCTATGCAGAACAATGCTTCTACTATTTGCTCATGCTTCTTTGTGGATATTACTGTATTAAAGTCTCAGCCACAAAGGTAGTCGTTTTCCCCAGGCCACTTTGCATAGGCTTTATAAGGACTACCATGCTCTTGAATACAGATTGGTAAATTACCAGTCTAAGAAGCAGATATAAAGTGATCCTAGTGAACAGGAGGGAAATAGAATGTCTGCACCTAATCACTATCTTTCTTCAGGAGAATGTTATGTAGAAGAGGAAACACACACACACACTAAATGAGTGGTGGTAGGTTGAAGGACAACATACACAATATAAACAGATACAGAAAGACACAAAGACACAGGCAGACAGACACACAAACACAAACATACACCCAAAACTGCTCCTGCCACTATAAAGACTGTGAGAAGCTGGTCAATTGGTGCATCTCAGCAGCTTCAGGACTGCTTTGACAGGACTAGCTGGGATGTTTTTGAACATCAAGATTTGGAGATTTTCACAGACAGTGTTATGTGTTATATTAGGAACTGCATAGACACTGTTATGGTGAACAAACATATCCGGATCTACCCAAATCGGAAGCCCTGGATGACTCAGAAAGTCCAGAGACTATTGAAAGAAAGGGATATCACCTTCAGGTCTGGAGATAGGGTTTCTTACCAGTATGGCCCAAGCGAACCTGAAGAGAGGAATTAGAGAGGCCAAACTGGACTACAAGAACAGGATTGAGCAGCATCTGGACAGTAATAACAACAGGAAAGTGTGGCAAGGAGTCCAGCATCTTACGAACTACAAGACAAACAATGGAGTTGTAGCGGGCGATGCAGCATTGGCAGAAGAGTTAAACATCTTTTTTGGCCGTTTTGAGGTGGAAGCACCAAAGGAAGCTGCACTACAGTCCCCAGTCCACAGCAGCTTTATCCTTAAAGTAGAGGAGTATGAGGTGAGGCGTATGCTGTGGGCGATCAACCTGAAGAAGGCTGCTGGACCTGATGGAATTCCTGGATGTGTGTTGAAAGACTGTGCAGATCAACTAGCTGGAGTCTTTACCAAGATCTTTAATCAGTCTCTGGCTCAATCTAGGGTTCCATCTTGTTTGAAGTCCTCCACCATAGTTCCTGTACCTAAAAAATCTCATATATCCAGTCTTAATGATTATCGACCAGTTGCACTTACTCCAGTGGTGATGAAATGTTTTGAAAAACTGGTCCGGAATTACATCACATCACTTCTCCCCCAGAGTTTTGATCCCCACCAGTTTGCATATCGAGCAAATAAATCTGAAGAGGATGCTTTAGCTACAGTCCTTCATGCTGCATTGTCACATCTGGAACAGCGGGGAAGCTATGCAAGACTGCTTTTCGTGGACTTTAGCTCAGCATTTAATACCATCCTCTCTCACAGACTGGTGGTTAAATTAGGGGATTTGGGATTTCCACATTCTATATGTATGTGGATAAATAGTTTTTTTGTCCGGACGTAGTCAGAGGGTTAGAGTAGGTCAATGTTCATCTACGGATCTGAGTCTTAGTACTGGCTCTCCACAGGGCTGTGTGCTGAGTCCACTGCTCTTTACTCTTTATACTTATGATTGTATTCCCGCCTATCATAACAACATTATAGTTAAGTTTGCGGATGACACCACGGTAGTGGGGCTTATCTCAGCAGGAGATGAGTCTGCTTATAGGGATGTGGTGGAGTGGTTGATTGAGTGGTGCAGAGAGAATAACTTGCTTCTGAACACATTAAATCTAAGGAGCTCATAATAGATTACAGGAAGAAGAAAACAGATCTTCAACCACTATTCATCAGTGGGGACTGTGTAGAAAGGGTGACCGACTTCCGTTTGTTGGGAGTCAATATTGAGGAGAATTTAACCTGGACTGTAAACACCTCTGAGCCGGTGAAAAAGGCCCAATAGAGACTGTACTTCCTGAGAGTGCTCAGAAAGAATAACATCACTCAGAGACTATCGGTGTCTTTTTATCATTGTGTAGTAGAAAGTGTACTGACGTACTGCATATGTGTGTGGTATGCCAGTTGCACGGTGGCTCAGAGGAAATCGCTCCAGAGGGTTATCAATATGGCACAGAAGATCATCGGATGCCCACTCCTCACATTGTCCTGGGAGAGCCCTTCCTGCTCCTAACACCCCTGCCTCCATCACCGCCACAGATGCATGCTCAGGAGGCAATGGCCGGATTGTGACATGATAGTCGGCCACTGCCTCTGAGCATACACATGCCACCCAGCTGATAGGTGGGCCGATACTCAGAGACAACAGGCCTGGATTCCCTGCCAGGAACCTTTCATTGCCTCAGAGCATCACCCAGCTGATAGGTGGGCACATGCTCAGAGGTACCTGCAAGCTCCTGGCAGGGAAGGTGGACCTACTTCCCCTGAGGATGGCACCTGAGGTGGCAGTGGCAACAGAGCTGGCAGCAGCAGGAGCAGGTACACGGAAGTGGTGGGGACAGTGAGAAGGGGACAAGTGGGCACCCTCTTTTGCTGAAGGGAACAAAATGCCAAAAATTAATTTTGTGTCTCTCTGTGTGTTGTTGTTTTGGTGGATTGTTTCATGCCCATCTCTAATAAGAATCAAGCATAGCTACAGCACCAAAAATGTGGAATAGAAAGTCAACTTCCCCTGCATATAATGGAGAGGTATGGGGAAACTGTGGCATTGTGGTGGGAGTCTAACTCTTATTAGCTCTGGCCACAATGGCTACTGATCTGAAGTATATAAATCCTTGTTTGTTTCATACTTCCAGACAAGGATGATGAACAGTGGAATTATTCTGTTCACACTATGGCCGTGGTCACACCTGGGTTTTGATCCTGATCTTCTGAAGGTCCAGCTTTTCCTCTTCGTCCCATCACATGATTTAAATGTGGGACAAGAGTTCCCACGTAAAAAGATGGTTTTTATTTTATTTTAAAGTGCAGTTCAGCCCCCTTGGCCAGCAGGTGGTGCTAGCATTTGAAAAAAACGGACCACTTGGCTTGGGGGAAATTAAAACTTGTAGGACCGGATAGAGCTTCATGTTTCTCCGAAGGTGAAAAGCAATTAACAAAAACAGCGCCAATCGGCCCCAGGAACAGCCGGTCGGTGCTATGAAAAAAGAGAAAGAAAAAGAAAAAGAAACCCGGATCATCTGCCTGGTCTCAGGGCATCTGCCTCCTTAAAAGCTGGATTTTCAAAGTGAGGTAAAAATTTCCCTACCTCCTGGGTGAGTCATAGAAACCTCGCTTAAGGGAGCATTACTGGGTTTTCTTTTTCTTTTTTTCCCAAAAAGCCCAATGGCCATGGGGATGGCATTTTTAGACACAGGTTATCTGGTAATTTAAACTGCTTTTAAAGGGACGTGGGACCAGGGCCTATGAGAGGACAATTGTATTTTTGTGGAACTCTCAACAATAAAAGAGAACCAGAACTATTGTTTTCATAAATTAAGCAAAACCTCAAATAATGCTTTAATACAAATAATGCCAACTGCACAAAATATTGAGGCCTCTTGCATTGGTATACAAATGATTAAGGATTAGAAACACCCAAGAAGATAAATATTTTTTTTTTTTTTTTTACCGATCAGTCAGTCGTTTTATGTTTGGTTTCTGTGTGCATGTATTTTTCTTCTTAAAGAGAAATTGCTTCTCTTTTGACAAGAGTTTGCAGAAATGAAGGAAATCATGATAAGAAAAAGTAGCATTCCTTGTCTTGCTCTTGTCTGGAAGTGAGGACTCAATGTGGTATCTCATCAAGTCTAAGTGAACCAAGAATGTTGCAGATATTCTTTGCATCCTTAGTCAAGCATGGCTGATGTAGTGCTACAACATCTAGAGGACCATTGAACTCCTTCATTCCAGAGACAGGAGATCTGATCTTTCTATTTAGCAGTAAAGTTTCACTTACCCATCTATTACATGATTTGGGAGATCATTATATTTTCACAACAAAATCTGGGAGTGGGTAAAGCGTAGTTGCTTCCTGAGGTCCTCCCACAAAACACCATCAAAAAGGGGTGAAATACTATTGGGCTTTTACATAGAGAAAGCTTGGCTGAGCGGTAGAAATGAAGTCTCTTAAAAAGGGGGCTCTGAGCTGCAACGTTCTATTACACAGCTTAATTATTTCTTATGAATGCTATCCTAGGCTATTGAAAATATGCAGCTGTACAGAACTGGATGCTACCATTTCCTGCACCACAACAAGGGACCGAATTATTTCTGTACACCTTGTTTCATCTGTAAAGCAATTTTCTTGGAGCTAATGGAATTACTCAGCAATAGAGGTGGGCATGAAACAGAAAACTGATGGTTCGGTTCATTCTGTTTCGGGCCCACCCTTGGTTCAGTTTGGTTTGGTTCAGGTTCATACGATTTTTTAAAAAGAAATCATACAAATCCGAACTCAGTCAAACCAGTTTGAGTCCGACTTACCTGCAGCTGCGGCAGCAGCAGCGATCCTGGCAGCTGTGGCGTGGCAGGAGCTATTTGAAGTGCTGGTTTGGGGAGAAGCCAGCCGCCAGCCAGGAGAACACTCCCGTGGCCATGGGGAGCCCTCCAGGAGCCAGGTGCTGCCGGAGCTACCAACAAGCTGGCTGGGAGAACGCTGCCGGAGCCGTCCAGCTCAGGAAGGCTCCCCTTGGGAGCAGGGATGCCCTCCTGCCCAGCCTGTCTTTTGCTTTTTGAGGTTCCCGGCCGGCTTGTCAGCGCTGGTCCCAAGCCAGCACCTCAAAAAGCAAAAGACAGGCTGGGTGGGAGGGCACTCCTGCTCCCAAGGGGAGCCCTCGCGGGCTGGCCAGCTCCATGAGATAAGTTTTAAAAGCCTGCTCTCTCCCCTACCCATGGGGTGGGATGGAAGAGGGGGCTCTTTAAACTCCCCTCCGCTCCCAGAGCCAGTGCCAAGCAGCCACTCGGGGCTGTCTTTGGGAGGGGGGAAGATTTAAAAAGCCTGCTCTCACCCCCACCCATGGAGTGGGAGGAAGAGTGGCCTTTTAAAATGTCCCCCACCCTGAGCCCATCAGCTGTTTGCTACTGGCTTCAGGCCAGCGCAGATCAGCTGCTAGGCACTTGAAAGAAATCTTTCTAATGCATTCTTATGGGAAAAGGAAAAACAAAGCAGAATGAAGTGGGAATTTCCACTCCATTTCATTTCGTTTTTCTGTGATGGGTGAATTAGTTATTCATTTTGTTCCCTAACAAAATGAATAACGAATAACAAAATGAATGATACATTCATTTCATGCCCATCTCTACTCAGCAATGACAGAAACTGGCACACCCCTTTGTTTCCTTGTCTGGTCTTGTAGCTCTGTGACAGAAGAGTCACTAAATAAATGTCCTATTATTTCAATCACCATGGATACTGATTTATTGTATATACTACCAGTCTTCAATTTGCCATGGGAATAGATGTCATTAAGTTATTTATACATTTTGAATATTTTCTCTCACTTTATTTAGGGTGAAAGCAGACATTACCAATACCCTGTGGTCAGCACTGTGAAACCCTTCTGAGGCATCTGAATATCACAACAGAAACTTTGCTCATCTTGGGTTACACCAGGGGAATACACATTACTTTGTTTTGTTTGCTTAGCAGTCCTTTGGATGTAAGCACAGAGTTAGAATCCTGTTCATTTTTCTTTAAATGAAATTTTCTTTCTGTCACAGACCAAAATGAATCTGTAAGCATTTTCCAATTCTTTTAAAATGTACTGTAACAAAATTGTCCCTCATTTGCTTTTGCCAAATTCAATAAATACAGCTTTTCTCAGCTAGGGATGAGAAATAATTTCTCTAGAGAAATTCACCAGACTTGAAAAAATACTTGTGTTTTCCATGTTAGTTTTCATCCCTCATAATGGATTTCTTCCCCATTTAACTGTTTGTGTACTTTTTTAATTTTAATGTTGCCTTTTAATATTGTAAGATGCCTTTTCTAATTCCCTTTTCTTAAGCTTGAATATGTCTTAAATGTTCTGGGCTGTATATTGTCCCTCATTATTGGAAGCCTTGGGTCCTTTTCCAAGGGGAAAGGCTGGGTAAAAATATTCAAAATAAAATAAAATAAAATAGAAGTGAGAGCCTTTCTAAGAGCTTGTCTCCCCGGCTTCAGCCTCTTTTTGTCTGATAGCTGAATGGGAGAGGTCCAGCTACTGTGGAGAGAGAGTAATTTCGGATTTACCATGTGGTGGCGGCTTGAGTTCTGAAGTTTGTGGCTGGTGCCACGTGGTACAAGGGACTAGCTGGGCCTTGGAGGGAGGAGCAGAGTGGGCAACACTGCTACTACTGCCGGACTGGGCCTGGGGGAGCCTCCCTCTCTCTCTGCCTGCTCCCTTCTCTGCTACTCTGATGTTGGTGAGAGAGACACTAGGAGGGCCAGGGCCAGCCTACCACCAGAAGGGAGGGGCTGAAGAGGAGGGATACCCACCCAAGGCTTCTTAGTTGACATTTGATTTCCTTGGCAGCCACAACACCCAGCAAACACTGCTGCTGCTGGACTGGGCCTGGAGGAGCCGCCCTCTCTCTCTCTCTCTCTGCCTACTCCCTGCCCTGCTGCTCTGGTGCTGGTGAAAGAGACACTTAAAGGAGCAGGGCCAGCTACCACCAGAAGGGAGGGGCTGAAGAAGAGGGATACCCACCCAAGGCTTCTTTAGCCACCTTTAGCCAAACTTTGCTGTCTTGGCACCCCTTGGCACACAACTGTTGCATGGATATGTTGGGGATGGAGAGGAGGGGTGGTGGGGGTGAATGGGTGGATGTTTGTTGCCATCAGGTATAGGAGATAGGACCCACAATTGAACGGTGGGAACAGGAAGGGGGGCAACAGAGGGGGCAGCCATTGAAATTATGTTGGGTAGGGGAAGGCATGGTGGTAGAAGTAGAACATTAATTTATTAGCCTGCCAACAATAATATATTGTTTTATGTCACTTTAATATTATTTTTATTTTTATTTTTATCTTATGGTGTTACTATTTTATTGGTTTTATTTTATGAATTGTTTGAATGTGTTAATTGTTGTAAACCACCCAGAGTGGCCTCACTGCCAGATGGGTGGAATAAAAATCCAATGAATAAATAAATAAATGAACATGCCCATGTAAGAGAAGAGAGGTTAGATACCTTACATCTATCCCCTCTTCTGGTTCGATCCCTAGCTAGAAGGAATCAGGTGACCATATTAGCAAGCCCACAAGCCATGTTGAATGCCAGATCGGTACAAAATAAGACTTCCCTCATCCATTATGTCATTCTGGATAAGAGTTCCAGCTTGGCATGTATTACTGAGACCTGGGTGGGAGAGGAAGGTGGGGTTCCTCTCTCCCAACTATGCCCACCTGGATACTCAGCCCAGCACCAGTGTCACCCAGTGGGCAGGGGAGGTAGCGTTGCTATAGTCTATAGGAGTTCTATTTCCTTGACAGACTTCCTATCTCCTTGGGAGGGGGTCTGAAGGTCCTGTATTGTGTGCTGGGCTCACGAGACAGATTGGGGATTCTGTTATTGTACTGCTCACCCTGCTACACAGATTCTGTTGGTGTACTGTCTCCCTGCCTGAGCTGACAGAGGTGGTCTTGGACCTGGTGTTGTGGACCCCCAGACTGTTGATACTGGAGGACCTCAACATCCATGCCGAGACAGACTTGAACAGGGAGGCTCAGGACTTCATAGCCATGGGTCTGTCTCAATATGTCAATGGCCCAACAGATTTTAAGGGCAATACTCTAGACCTGGTCTTCTCAACAGCATTGGAGGATGGTGGTATAGATGTGGAGGAGTTGGTTCTGACCTCATTGTCATGGTCAGACCACTTTCTGGTCAAATTTAGGCTATTAGCTTCTACCCTCTGCAAGGGTGGGGGATCTATTAAAATGATCCACCCTCAGAGACTAATGGATCTGGATGGTTTCCTGAAAAACTCCAGGGGATTATCTGTCTGATATGGTCAGCACTCTTGTCAAAGCTCAGGTCACGCTATGGAATAGGGAAATGCACTAGGCAGTTGATACAATCACACCTAAGAGCCCTCTCCCTTTATGCAGAGCCTGGACAGCTCCTTGGTATAAATCTGAGCTGCAGGCAATGAAGCAGGAGGGGAGACAGCTGAAGCACAAGTGTAGAAAATACCACTGTGAGTCTGACTGAACATGGGTTAGATCCCATTATCAAGTCTATTCCTTGGTGATACGCTTAGCAAAAAGGCAATATTTCACACACCATATTGCTTCAGAGTGCCATCTGGCAGAGCTGTTTCAGTTGGTCTGGGACCTTCTTCAACTGAGAAATACAGTGGGGGTTCTGGACCACTCATCAGCCTGTTGTGACAAGTTTGCTGTTCAGTTTGACAGGAAAATCACTCAGATTTGCAGTGAATTGGACTCCACTATTGGTGCAGAATCAAGAAATGTGTCCAGTGTGCTGTGCTTAAGTCCAATGTTATTAGATGAGTTTCAGTTATTGAGACCCAAGGATGTGGACTGGGTGCTTGAATCTGTCGATGCTACCACCACGCCATTTGACCCTTGCCCTTCTTGGCTAATCAAAAGATCTGCCAAGGGGGTTCGCATCTGGGTCCAGGAGGTTGTGAATGCCTCTTTAAGAGAGGGAGTGGTCCCCACCACCTTGAAAGAGGTGGAGATTAGATCATTCCTTAAAAAACTTAACCTGGATCCAGGGCTGGTGGATAATTACATACTGGTATTGAACCTCCCTTATTTGGGCAAGGTGTTGGAATGGGTGGTGGCCAGGCAACTCCAGGCATTGCTGGATAAAACAGATTTTCTGGATCCATTTCAATCAGGTTTCAGGCTGGGCTTTGGAACAGAGACTGCCTTGGTCACCCTGTAAGATGACCTTTGCCGGGAGAGAGACAGGGGAGTGCAATTCTGTTGATACTCCTGGACCTCTCGGTGGCTTTTGACACCATCAACCATGGTGTCCTTCTGGATAGGCTGGCCAGGTTGGGGGGTGGAGGCACCACTTTGCTGTGGATCTGATCCTTCCTTGCTGACCATGTTCAGAACGTGGTGCTGGGGGACAGTTGCTCTGCCCTGTTGCATTTATGAACCAACACAATGAAATGTGAATTTAAATGCTAAACTAAACATGATACTTGGTTCCTAAATAGTTAGGGGTTGCAAACATTATCAAAGGCATGGTATGATGTCAGTGCCTCGCTTCGTTTCTGTCTTCTTTAAATTAAAAATGGCAAGCACTCAAATTTAATACGAATTACCTATTTGCTCTTTTCTCACTAAGATTAATTATACAAGGCATATCCTCTAATATCCCCAGAACATAAAATACAAAACAAATAAAACCCTTAAACTTAAAATCCTTGTCTACCCCTACATTCATACATACATTCACATTCATGCATTTGCATTAAAAATTACACCTAGAAACAATCATGAAGTAGACTGTTGTTTAAAATACCCAATGAATTTCAAGCAAAATAAGGCAATGAACCAACAACATAAGCAGCTGGAAATGTTTCTGATTGAGTTGTTCTTTGAGTTTTCTCAATGCCTAAGGGCACCCTGACTAATGCATATTCATGATGATTTCTTCCCAGTGGTTCAATGTTCAGAACTATCCTTTCTGTTTCTAGGTTTCTTAATAATTTTGCTTCCCTGAAGTTTTCCTATTATTTTATTAGTTTGCTTCCCCCCACTTCTAACTGAAATACTTCTGTTGGCAACATGCATCACCCTCTTTCTCACTGAGGTAAAATGGAGTGATACTACTTCAAGCTGCAAGGGAGGGTTCACGTATCATCGCTCCATAAACACAGATAACAGCAGCTGTAGGAAACCCATGGCCCTTGAACAGTTGCACAGTTCACTTCAGCTCCAGACAGCACGTCCAGTGGTACAAGATTATAGGAGCTATAATCTCATAGCTTCTAAGGAAATATTGGTTCCTGTCCCTCTGTGTAGAGAGGGATATGTGTATGTGCATGGCTGTCTCTACCATTAGGCTGCATGTGAGAAGAACCTCAGGAGGCAGATGTGAGGGAAGCAGTGTCAGACCCTCAAATGGTTTTGCTTCACTCAGATGTTGTGGAAGACACTATTTGGTGTTCATTACTCAAGAGGACAATGTAGGCAGAAAGATCAAACCTCAGCAGTAGTCTGTTTTGAAGGCAGAACGTCCCATGAAGTGCTTTGTTGGACTTTGTGTTGGATCAGCTGTGTGGCACTGTACATTGTGTGCCTGGCCTCCCTGTTGTTCCACAGCTGACTGGCCCACTCACCTTGCTTGGTGTGCTGCCAGGGTCCTCGTCCAACCTCTGGTGGTGTGCCAGTCCAGGCAGGAGCTCAGACAGCCCATCCCTCCCTCCTCAGGCAGCTGGCTACTTGTCACCTGTGTGGAGAAAATCCCCATCCTGCCTCCTCCTAGGAGTGCTTGGCTGACTGAGGAGGCAGGGGAAGGCTGCTGCATAAGTTGGAGTGCCAGCCACTAAGAATGTCCCCAGCATTGCACAGAGATGTACAGAATGCAGAAAGACTGTGCCAAGGTCCGAGCTTTCACTTGGCCCATTTGCTCATATTTTTACTATTCAAAGAAGTGCAGATACACACAAATAACTTCATATAATCAGATGCAAATTGAATTGGATGGGCCGCAAATCATCGGCAAGCAAATTGGCTGCAGTTTTTAAGAGAAATAATTTTAACCTAATTGAAGCAGATGGTATTCGCTCAACCAACTTTTGCCTAAACTTTACAGATCTTTTTCTAGTTCCTTCTTAAATGTCATTTCCAAGACCCAATCTTCTTCTAATTTATTGTATTGAATATTGAACCAAGGTACAGAAAATTTATTGCAATGTCATTATCTTCATTGTAAACATTACATAATTCTCATATAGCCATTATTTTGGTTTTCTTAAGATTTTTGTACAATCCTGCTCTTGCACTTTCTTCTTCAGCCTTCTTCAGTTGTCATTCAAGCCGTTGTTCTTTTCTGCCACAATATGATATAATCTACACGTCTCAAATTGCCATTCTTTCACAAATTTCCACTCCTTTCTTCTCTAATCTACTTTATCATAGGATATCTTCTGTATATAGATTAAACAGATAGGGAGATAAAATCCATCTAACATCTTTGCTAATTAGAAAACAATTTTTGTCCCCATTATGTCTTAATAACTCGGGAGTCTCGTCTTCTAGCAATATCTCTTGCTTTGTTTTTAATTGGTTTATCACAGGGCCTGCCAAGATGCAAAATATTTAGCAGTGGTTGGCTGTTGTTTCTTTTGCACAATACTCCCAGGAAATATTCTGAGGGTTGCAGCTGTTGTCTATAAAATCTCCTACCAAAAGCCTTTGCATTACTGATATCCAGTAGCTGTCGTTCAAGATTTTTTCCTCTGTCATTATGATTGGAACTACAAATTCTCTTCTGTTCATTTGGCGAGATACTGGCTGCATCTTAGTTTAGTGTCTCAGCTTTGACCATTCTACCTTATGTGGCCCCGCTAGGAGTCCAGACTCACATCTAGTTCCCTAACATTATTGCTCCCAGCTTCCTTATGCATGTTTCACATACACTAGTTCCATGTGTTAGTTATGTAACAATCAGGTTACTATAGTGCTCTGTGAGGATGGCTGTATATAAAATTCGATAGTTGCAAAACAATATAGGCAGGCCAATGACTGCAACTACTTAAAAGGAAAATTAAAAATTCTTTTGAAGGTATCTTCACTGGCCACTGGTCCTTTTCTGGGCTCAGTTCAAAGCACTGATTTCGACTACATAAAGCAGGGGTGCCCAAACTTTTTGTAAGGAGGGCCAGATTTGGTGGCTGAGAATGTGTCAAGGGCCGGTTGCAAGCCCCACCCACTGACCCATAAGCAAAGGAGGAGGAGGGGCGGGTGGGCCAGTCAGCTGCGGGCCACTCAGAATGGCCTGACGGGCCGGATTTGGCCCCCGGGCCAGACTTTGGGCAGGCCTGATATAACGCCTTGAGCATCTTGGACCCATGGCTGCCTCAGAGACTGCATCTCCCCATATGAATATTCTTGGGCATTTGTTACCACTACATGCAGAGAAGATGAGAGAGGGCCTTTTGATGACTCCTCTTCTTTAACACCAGTAAGTAAAGGGCAGTTTGTAAGGTCAGGCTTATAGTCTAGTTCAGCGTTTTTCAACCACTGTTCCGCGGCACACTAGTGTGCCGCGAGAAAAGGTTGGGAAATAAATTTAGAGGTGATGGAGGGCTTTTCGGCGGGCTCACCTTTTTGCGCGGGCGGGCAATGTCGTGCCGCCCGTTTTGAGAAGAAGAAATACTTGCGCGGGTGAAGGGCTCATTTTCTTCCTTCAACGGTGTTGTGTGTGGGGGCTCTTTCTTGAGCTCCAGCCTGGGAGGCGAAGGCAGGCAGCGGTGGGAGCACCACCAGCCCCCTTCCTCCCTCCTCCTCCTCCTCCACCAGCAGCAGCAACAGCAGCAGCAGCAGCCGCAAGAATACGGAGGAAAGCTCTCCTCTTTCTCTCTCTCTGTCTCTGTGTGTAATGCGTGTGTGTGGTGGGGTAAAGGGGAGCAAGACACAGGCTTGCCGGACGGCTTCCATGTCATGTCATAATTGCTGCCTTTTCTCTCTCTCTGCGTACACAAACACACACACACACACACACACACACACACACACCAACACGCCCACCTCCTTTCCTTTCCTTTCCTCCCAGCCGGGACTGCTCGGAGAGAGAGAGAGAGAGAGAGAGAGAGAGAGCATGACCACCCCGCGCTGCATCACTTCCCAAACTGCTTCCCTTGGAAGCGTGTCCGTTTAATTGCTTATTTCGGGCTCCCCCACCGCCCCCACCCCACCACCACTCACACCCATCCATCCTAGCTCTTTTAAGATATCGGGGCTTTGGAGAAGGCGGGCGTGAGCCACCGGAGGGCAGCTGCCTCTGCCGCTGGAAGAGCCGGCGAGGAAGGAAGCGAGAGAGAGGTACCAGTTCAATGCCGGCCTTGTGGTCCCGGAGAAAGGGCTCAAGCAGAGAGGGGGGGTTCGCTCAACTGGTTGACAGTGTGTGTGTGTGTGTGTGTGTGTGTGTGTGTGTGTGTGTGTGTGTGTGTGTGTGTGTGTGTGTGTGTGTTTTGGGGGCACAGTGGGAGCGTGCCTCATGATTTTTTTCATGAAACAAGTGTGCCTTTGCCCAAAAAAGGTTGAAAAACACTGGTCTAGTTGGTAATCAAAAGGTTTATTTAGAGAGGATTTTCTGACCTTTTTGCAATGTCCTTTTAAATACTTTTAATGTTTTTATTCAGTTGTTGTTTCCAATAGAATAATATGTTTAATTGGGATTTTATATTTTCAGTTGCATTGGAATTTTAATTGTATTTGCCTTTTAAATATTTTGAGGCGCCCTTAGTCCCTTTACTAGGAGAAAGGCAGGATGTAAATGGCATGAACTAATAAAACAATGAAGGAACATGAGATTTGTTTCATTGACATTCCACAGGAATGCAGAGCCAACCACTTATCAAATAAATAAATAAATAAATAAATAAATAAATAAATAAATAAATAAATAAATAAATAAATAAATAATTCAAAAGCATTTATTTATTTATTTATTATACTTTCTTAAATTTTTTATACTGGTTAAAATCACTTTACTAAAAAAACCCATTATTTAGTCAGCTGGCCTAGAGTGCCAAGCACACAGCAGGCATTCCCTCTTTGGACAGCAATTGAGAGCTGTTGCCTCAGGAACATAGGTGTTCGGCCATCTTGAGATGTAATGGCTATCTTGAGAACTATTTCCTGGACTAGGCTCAAGGCTGATTCTCCCCAGACTCCAGATGTTTCGATGGCTACAGGGACAAAGTCAATTCCTCTTGCCATATCTTCGTATTTTTGTCTTTTTAATTGATTGGCTGTTGCTGCTGTGGATCCGGCTTTGATGCTGGTGTTTTGTAAGTGGGACGTGGCAAATGTGTTTGGACATGTGGTGTCCCACGTTAAGCATTGGACTTTGCTCCAGGGGATCAAGGTATTTATTTTATTTTATTTTATTTTATGTACTGCCAAAAGCGTGGCCCACACTATAGCTGTAGCGTGCACCTGATTGTGTTTTTAAAAAACTTTTGGCCTATATTGGAGAGTGGGAGAGCATGAAGCCAATCTCCTGAGCCTTTCGACTGAGGTGCCAGCACGCGTGCACGATCTATTGGGTTGTTGGCTGAGGCCTTAAATTTTTCCGCTAGGGCTTTGCAGCATGGGTCGTCCCAGGAGCTTTGGGTAGCTCCTATAGATGGAAGAGGAGGAGTTGTTGGAGGGTCCAATGAAGATAAGGAGGCTAAGGCTGACCACCTTGAAAGTGCTAGATGGATGAAACTATCTTTCTAGAGGCGGAGGTGCTCAGGGAGGAGAGTGAAAATGAGGTCCGCAGTACTCGCAGCAGAAGCCAAATAGGTTGAAGGTGCCAACCAAAGTACATTGTGGATACCTAAGCCTCCCCACCTGACTGGGAGTGACGCCTGAAGCCATCTATCTTCATTCAGGTCTGTGTTTAGAATAGTCAACAAGGTGTCCCTAATCTGTGAAGCAATTTCTATCAGGACCATACTGTCAAAACAAGGCACTGTGCATAAAAGATAGAGTAGCTGAGGGACTGCTAGAGTGTTGCGAAGGAGAAAAAAACCATCATGGGCGGGCAATAAGGCTAAGCGCTTTGACAGCAGTTCAAGCTCTTGTTTCTTTGTCCTTAATACTTCATCCAGATGGGGTCCATCAAATAATGGTGCTCACAGCAGGGTTGATGTAACTGGATCTGTTTCTGGGATTATGAGGCCCTGATAAGTGGTTTCGAGTTTCATCCGTGTGGCCAATGACTTCACATTTTGATCTATTCATCGTTAGCCCGATTTTGTTCGCAGATGCTTCTAGAGCTAAAAAGTTGCTGGAAACTATGCCGGCATCATCTCCAAGAGTGATATCATCAAGGTATCCTAATATTAGCTCCAATTTAAGGGAAACCAGTGACTCTTGGATAGCAAGGCAGAAATAAAATGGGCCTAGGGGATCACCCTGGTGAGCCCCCTCAGCTGATGTTAATGAAAACTCCCCATGTTGGAGAATGGATGGCTGCTCAAGAGAGGAGATTGCAAATGGAAATAATTCAGGAAAATGTCTGGTGACTGCCTCCAAGATGACATCTCGACGTACCGTATTGAATGCATTACGGAAGTTGATTTTGACTAGCACTTTCCCTCGTTCCTGGTTCTGTAGGAATATCCTTGCTGCTCGAACTGCAGCTTCTGCTCCTCCAGAAATTCCAAAACAAAGCTGTCATGGTGCAAACAGTGCTGAACTTGCTTCCTTTACATGGGCACAGGCAACTTTTGCACTGAGGCGCCTCCAAAGGTAGCCTACTGCAATAGGGCGGCAGCCTCCATTCTTCTTGCTTATGGCGAGTAAATTTGCACCAAAAAGGATGGGTTGTACTGCCACTGGAACCTTTCCTTCAAGTAGCATGTTGACAAAAATCCATCAGTGCTGCCAGGAGAGGGCCATTGTCAGTTGTTCCAATCACTAGGTCTTTAAGATGTTGAGGTCGTAGCCCATCAGGGCCAGCCGCTGAACAATTCGGAAAAGATAGAATGGAATAAATAAATAAATAAATAAATAAATAAATAAATAAATAAATAAATAAATAAATAAGAACAAAACAAGAGACACTCTTTTTGTCACTCACTTTGCAGATCAGAACTCTTGTACAGCATGAACATTCCTCATGAGAGTATCTTACTAGATTGAGACAGCCTGAATCGATGAGAATGTGAAATTGGTGAGAAATTTACTGAGTACTTTTCACATCCTTAAGACTAAAGGATAACATGGGCTTTCATGGAAAGACAGCTCATTTCCTGAGATGTCCACAAAAGGCTTATGCTATAATAAATCTGTTAAGTCTTAAAAGTGTCCTACAACTGTGATATTTTGCTGCAGCTAAATGAAATGGATACTCTTTCAACATTTTTCTCACCCTTCTGTAATATACTAGAACAAGAGCCTGCAATTTGGATCTAATATTATTTGTTTAAAAATAAATCCAAAGTCACAAAGATTCAGTGAATGTTAGTGTATATGTACTATAACAATGACCTATGGGGCACATAGCTGTGAAACATAAAGAGATTTCATTACATTTGTATTCCATAAAATGCTACTGACTTATACATTTTTTGTATCTGAAGTAATAAGGGTACCTCCGATGATGGCAAACAGGATGACCGATGCTGTCTCAATGTGTGATGAGTTGTATGTACATCAAGTACAGCCTTACAGAGCAATCCACATCATTATATTTTAGTTGACAACTTGCAAGTTTACTGCTCAGTGCTCTGCCTCCAGCACTTTGTGAAGAAGCCCTCAGACTCAATAATTGAACAGTGCTTTGTTTCTTTGCTTCGACCATAACACAGAGTTGCTGTCATGGCTGTCTAAAAATCTTATCACATCCCTGTATTGACATCGGATGTTGGCTTGATGGAATGTTGCTATGGCAGCCCCCAAACATAGGAAATAGGAAGCTGATAAGGCAATTTTGTGTTGAATCAAACAGATCAGCATTGGATGTGTGCGGCACATCTTCCTACATGAACACTGATATACATGTATAGTCTTTCCCTTCTTCCCCACCCCATAGCAAAAAGTGTAACTCTTTTTCAGAAACGACACTGAATGTTTGAAGGGGGGGGGAGGATAAATACAAATCCCCCTCTACATGTTGAGGGTCACTTTTTATGACTTCTAATATGAACTCTTCAGACCTGGAAGAGACTGGATCTGTTTCCATTTCTTCTCCCTCCCAAAGAGACAAATATGCAGGGTAACAGCTTTTGGCCCAAAATCAACACTCTAAACCTGAAGAATTATATAAGGCTTGCCATTTTAACATCCTCATTTAATGTGAAGACTTAAAATTGAAGATTAGAGATGGACACGAAATGAACTTTTAGTTCATTTTGTTATTTGTTATTCATTTCATTACATAACGAAACGAATAACGAACCACATAGTGATTTTAGAATGAAATGAAATGAACCGAAAAAAATGGTTTGTTTCATTTCATTAATGGCAGCAATGTCTCCTACCTGGTGCTGGATGTGTTCAGTCTTCCTGGCTGCAGGCGGGAAAAGCCAACTGGCCTGTGCTACAGCTGTAGCGCGGACCACGTGGTCGGAAGCAATAAAATAAAAATAAAATAAAATAAAATAAAATAAGGAGCACTGACTGAGCCCCAGGGGTGGCCTGGTCAGCAGCACCCTAATTATATATATATATATATATATAAACCAATGCCAACCGGGCCCCCAGGGGCTGCACAGTTGGCACTTGAAAAAACTTTTTTTTAAAAAAGACAGCCTGCACTACAGCTGTAGCGTGGCCAGAACCCAGAAGTAAAAATAAAATAAAATAAAATAAAATAAAATAAAATAAAATAAAATAAAAGAGCGCTGACCCAGCCCCAGAGGTGGCCGGGTTGCCACCCTAAAATCATGAAAAAAATATTAAAAATAAAAGAAACAATGACCAGGCCCCAGAGGCCACGTGGTCGGCGCTTGAATAATAATTAAAAAAAGCCTGCCCGTGCTACAGATGTAGTGCGGCCAGAATCCAGAAGTAAAAACAATAAAAATAAAAATAAAATAAAATAAAATAAAGGAGCACTGACCTGGCCCCAGGGGTGGCCGGGTCGGTGCTCTAAAATAATGAAAAAACAAAACAAAATAAAAGAAGCTCCCTCCTGGCCCCAGGGGCTGTGCAGTGGGCACTTGAAAAAATAAAATAAAAAAGAGGCACTGGCTCCATGCCAGCACCTCAAAAAGCCCCTGCCACGTGGGGCAGGATCCGAACCAGTTTGGGTTCGTACATTTTTAAAAAAATCATACAAACCTGAACCTGAACTGAACCAAGGGTGGGCTTGAACCAGACGAACCTGAACAATGGGTTTTCTGGTTGAAGATGCTTTCCTAAGGGTGAGGAAGGAGTCTGCATAGAGAATACTTTTCATTTTACCTGTTCTGTTTTATTTAAAATATGGATGGTTGGCCATCATATGCATATTTATTTTGGGCTGACTCTGAGATGAGTACAGAATTACAGTACAACACAGACCACAGAACTCTATACATTCTACCAATACAAATTTGTAGGGAGTGGGGCATAGTATTGCATGCAAACTTGGGAGAGCCACATCCACATCTACTGAGACATAAAAGTCACTAGATGATCTTAGGCCAGCCACTGTTAGTATTTCCTACATCATCATTTATGTGTGAGTATAAAATTGGAAGGAGAGAGGTGTGAATTGCTCACTGGGGGAAGGGTGGAAATGTAAATAATACATAGCTAATGAAATAGCTGCTTGAAATGCAACATTCTAAGCACTTCTTAAATCTGTATGGGAGAGGAGGAGAAAGGAATAAAGTGGAGAGATGGTTGAGGTGGGGTGAGATGAGGTGTTGGGGAATGGGATGGGAGACTAAAAGTTAGATGGTCCCAATGCACTCCACACTTCATGCTCTTTTGGTTCTTGCTTGGTCCGCCATCAGAGTTCTGCCCCCCAATGATCTTTCCTATGGGTAGCTCAGTGTTTTGGAGCACCTATCTGCAAAGGTCAGGAGTTGGGATGTCAGGTATGGAGTCTCATGCAAGCTGTAAGGCCCTACAGCAAAATCAGAGGTATGGAATGGGAAACTGCTTCTGAGCAAATCATACCTAGAAATGCCTGGAAAAGCTCACCACAAGTCAGCGACAACTAGACGGTTCTTAATTAATCATTATCTGGGAGCAGGGAAACCTTGCTCTAAAAGGTCCTTTTCCTAGAAGGGTTTCTCGACAAAACATGGCACATCTCAATTGCAGTGCACATCTGAAGTGTCAAATTCCATTTCAAGAGTGGAAGACATCCCCTCACTGACCTTGTCTGTCATGCACCTCTAATGAGCCTTAGCAGAATGTTCAGCTATCTTATACATGAGGGAAAGTCCTATGATATTTGGATTAGCACCTTTACACACCCACACAAAGGATAGTGAATGAAGCAAAAAAGTTTCATGCTTACCAGGCAAGGGTGTTTATGTCTGTACAACTGATTCAAACCAACAGGTAAGAAACGTTAGTGTGCAAGAGACTAAAATAGTAGGGTTATAAGTCGGCTGAACATGCCCTCAGTTTGGAAAATATCTCCACATTTCTGACTAATACTTGTTTTCTTACATTTTGATATTGCGATTTACAATAGCTGTTCCTTAGACCTATTTGTTACAAAGATTAATGCTGAGAGAACTTAAAGAGATTAACTGCAAGGCCTGTCCTATGAACTATCCTTGCATTATTTTCTTGTGCCTTTTCTTCCATTATTCAAGAGCCTTTTAAAGTATAATAACAATAATTTGAGATGGAAACTGAATGCTGGGAATAAAAAGAGTCATGTGTTTTTGCATATATCATAACTGATTATTCACATGAAATGAATACTCATAGTAAAACAATATATACATTACTTTCATGTTTATATATATGAAGAAGCAGACCCTGCACCTGCTGGAAAACACTAGGAAGAAGAGATACATGTATATGAAGACATGCACATATAGCTTTATTATGATTATTCATTTTAAAAGGACAGAGGCATGACTTTCAAGGACAAATAATGGCTAAAAATCAATAGGGCAGTAACTCATACCCAAGAGGCCATAAATTGAAGTTTTGTCAGGGATTAGTTTATAAGCACTTGTTTACGGAAAAGCTAGTCACCTTCTGAGACAATATTTTTAAGGTCAAACAGAAAAAGATGTGGTGTTCATAAAAGAAGATAGTCTGGAAATGGAATGGAAATTGAAATGGAATTTGTTGTAACAGCAGCCAGATTTTTGAAACAAAGGGTGCCCCTATGCTGCTTGATTTTAATTATATGTATTGCCCTGTTTGTCTGTTTTATCCTATCGTGTTGTGAATTTGCTGACCTGATCAGCTTTGTAAGCCGCCCAGAGTTCCCTTGGGAAGATGGGCTGGGTATAAATTTAATAAATAAATAAATAAATAAATAAATAAATAAATAAATAAATAAATAAATAGTCCTGGAAGAGAAGAGAATTTAAGAAGTGAATTTACCACTCTCCCTAGCCTAAATGCAATGTCATACTGGCTGCCAAACACTCACAATTGTTTATCATGTCCAACTTTTAGGTAAAAGGATACATGGGGCAGAAGACTTGCGGACATGTGGACTGAACTTGCCTACAGCTATACAGTATGGCCTATGGACTGGATTACCAACCTGTGGATTGGCCTGCCTACAGAATGGCATCAAGGACATCCTTGGTGTATTTCACAAACAGCACAACGGACTGCTTCCTATTGGGAAAAAGGGCAGAGGGTTCTCTCCTGGATATTGCATAATGGAATGAGCAAACCTCCTGTGGATAGTTTAGTTTTAAAAATATATTGAGAAGCTTGCATTTAGAGCAAAACTAGTCACTGACAACGACAATGACAATGGCAACAACAACAACAGGGAAACTCAGATTCCAAGTCATATTCATTTATAATCACATATTCTTATACAGATGATTTTCATTTCACTTTGTCTCATGTAATGTTTAGTTTTTCAGATTTTGGCTGCTCTGGATCTTTTTAGTCTTAGTTTGCCATGATTGTAATAACAGTTTTCATTTTTGCAATGGGTTAGATTACTCTTTGCTGTTTACACAAACATGCATACACACACACACACACACACACACACACACACACAGAGAGAGAGAGAGAGAGAGAGAGAGAGAGAGAGAGAGAGAGAGACTTTATTTTTCCTTCTGATTTTTCCAATCTGATTTTTTCTGGTACAGGTACGATGGCACCTCCACTTAAGAGCAATTTGACTAAAGAGTAGAAAACCATTGGTGTTTTAACTTCCACCTTGCAAATTTTAGATGTGGTCTGCTCTACTTACAAATGTTTTTTTAAATTTTTTTAGAATTTTTAATTTTTAGATTTTTTTAATGATATGGCACCTTTATTTAAGAGTTGTTAGACTTAAAAGCATGCATTTGGCATGGGTTAAATTTGTAAGTAGAGGTACCACTGCAGTTAATATGCCTTTCTCAGTCTTTAGGCCAAAACAGCTGGAACATAATGAACTTCAATTAGAGGGATTTGGGGAACAAATGTAGTGTTTCATAAAGTGCTAAGTGTGGCTAATTTTGCATAATTATAAAGAGTGTTCTGCTTTACATTTTTCATTTCATCGTTGCACTGCATTGTGTTAGACATTCATTGATTTTCCTTTGACTTCTTTTATATTGTTCTCTTTTTTGAAACCTTATTTCCTGATTATCTGCCATGATTTAAATAAATCACCAATGAAACTGGACCTATAGATAGCCCAAGAGCATCTCTGGTTACAGCTTTTACCCACTGGGGCAAGTAAAAGACCTAATGTTTAACATGGAGACACTTGTCTGAGAAGTTTTGGGCACATATCTACTCAATAAGCCCTACCAACTTCAGCAGAGATCATTCGTAGAAAGGAGTTCTGATTATTTCAGCTTCCTTCTGTTTGTTTTTCTTACAAAGACTCTACAAGTTAGTTGGTCATATAATAGAATGAATGGGTTGTCTGATGATGAGTGCTGAGTGAGTGACAGAACCATAGTGGCAGATGACTGGGAGGAAAAAACTTGCCTCATTGAACCTTGGTTATGGATTGCTGCTTTCCTCTGTACAAGTGTGAGGAGAGAAAGAGTACATATGAGTGAAAAAGTGCTTTATTCAGATACAATAAGGTAATTGAGTGTGTGATTATATGGGGGGAATTATATTTGAATTGGGCTTAGCATGTCTGAAATTGATTTTAAAAAGATAACTACATGATACACCTAGAAGCACAATTGTTTTGTTTTGTTTTCCTCGGCAGCAGCTGTCTTGGTTGGAAAGTGAGGTATTATATCACAGTACAAAAGATTTCTGTCTGAGAAGTAGCAGTGGAAGATCCATGAGCTGGAGCTCTAAGTATGGACAGGAGCCCTATTATAAACTGGAAAACAAGTGTAGGGGTTTTCGGATTGTCACAAATGACTTTCTGCTATTTTAGAATGTCTTTGATTGTGAAGGCATCTATACGTTGTTTTGGCTTTGGTGATCATCAGAATTTTCTTCCAGCATAGGGTTTTAAAACAGTACCACAAAACTGATTTGCCAATAATGTGTGTTGTGTGTTGTGTCATTACAGTCGTGACCGACTCTCTGTGACCCCATGCCCATGGAGTTTTCTTGGCAGGAATACTGGAGTGGTTTGCCAGTTTCAGGCACCTACAGCACCTGTTATTCCCTGGTGGTCTTCCATCCAAGTACTAACCACGCCTGACCCTTGCTTAGCTTCCAAAATCAGGTGAGATCGGATGTGCTCAGGGCATCTAGGCAGATTGCAAATAATAGCCCCACAAAATTAATTTGTTCATAACGGCAATTAGCTGACGCAAACTGCACATACCTTACATCAGTGTTTTTCAACCTTTTTTGGGCAAAGGCACACTTGTTTCATGAAAAAAATCACGAGGCACACCACCATTAGAAAATGTTAAAAAATTTAACTCTGTGCCTATATTGACTATATATAAAGTAATTTTTTAATTTTTCCCACGGCACACCAGGCAACATCTTGCGGCACACTAGTGTGCCGCGGAACAGTGGTTGAAAAACACTGCCTTACATTAATGCCAACAGGATTCAGATCAACCACTACAGTCCATGGAGTTTTATACTAGTGGAGTAGCAAATGATTCTAAACTGTAGGAAGATTCAAAGCTGACACTTATATTTTGTGAAAACATTGTCTTCTTTCCAGCACCCATACATTTTACCTATTGGTGTGAGCTGAGGCAATGACTTCTCACCCTAGTGCAGATGTTAATTAATAGGGTAAGGCTAAAGTGATTAAATTCTTCTACGCATAGAGGGAGCTGAAGATAACATATTACAAATTTGATCCTGTAGATATTTACATCTGTTACTGACATCAGATTTGGAGGTTTAAACAAATTCAAAGCTGCATGCGAAACTGCATGCAGTTTAAACAGATGCAAAACTGCAGACACACAAACACACATGGAGAGAGAGAGACAGAAAGAGAAAGAGTTGGCCAAAATAAGTGGCATTGCTTTTGTCAAGTGGAAGCCATCTTCTGTGACTGCTAGAGGATCCTAAGTGCAGATCCAGGAAAGATTATACAGTATTCTCTTCCTTGCAAGAGCAACACCTTTCCATGATGGTACCTTGTTTCAATGGGGGAGTAGAACATGGAGGTAGGTGTATATGGGCTGGGTGTAAGAGAGAAAAGAAAGGAGAATGAGGTTCACAAAAGATCCTCTTTCAAGGTCATTGTGTCTTTTTAAGTGCAGTACATCTTGAATCCACTTTTCTATGAGTAAGGCTCACCGAACTCAGTGTTACTTACTTACTTTGGAGTGGGTATGTAAAAGAGGGCATCGTTAAATGGCTTCTCAAAGAGATATTAGCTTGTTCAGAAGAAAACGACAATTGACCCCCACCCCTATTTCTTCAAATAGTAGCCAGATCTTTCTTAAAGAAAAGGCTCTCTGGTGAATAATTGCAAAAGTGTTTGGCATACCTATTACTATACAGTATATAAATGGTGTTTAATTTCTTTAAAAATTGACATTACAAATCTGTTTCCCTATATTAATCCAATAATCTTTACAACTGTAACCCTGAGTAAGTCAGTATGAGTGTTCAATATCTCCCACCTTCATGGGATGTAGGCAGGAGAATGAGCATAGGCTCAATTAGGTAACTTTAAACATTACATTTTGAGATAGCCCCTGGTGGTTTAAACATATGCCCAAATAATACAACATACAACTTTTGAGCAAGAAAAGGGCAACAACTTCATTAGTTGCAGTATTGAGAAGTATGATGCAGTACATCAAAAAACCCAAATGTCCCTGACTCTCACTACCATCCAATGCAGCAGCTGCTGAAGGTTCCACAGAAGTGGAAGTTTTCTGGAGACCAGAAAGGTGTATTTCACTCCATGACTTTCTGCCACTTGAGGGCAAAGCTAGGTCAGCAAGCCCCAAAGGTAGGCCAGGTAATGGCCCTGTCCCCTAACTCCCCATACAGAGAGGCTCCTGCTTACCACCTTCATAGTGTCATGATCCAACTCCAATGCCCAAGCCTTTACTAGAACTTGACAATGCATAGTTCCAGCCAGACAACTGCATCCAATCTGTTATGGCCATGTAAATATCCTGCAGCCATCTCTCTTGCCCCCAGATATGAGATATTTGGGTATTTGATCCCACTGTCACCCCATGATGCCACCATCTAGACAAATGTCCTGATCACATTTTGCCTTGTGATATGCACCATCCAGTGGTCTGTGACTCTGGATGATATGCACCATCCATTGGTCTCTGACTCTGATACCAGTCTCTTGAGGAGGTCCAATCACATAATCTGGATGGTTGGATAGCAATCATGGATCAGTTACAAGTCAGCTTTGACAGAAAAGGTTAAAGCCAGCAATAGATCATTGTATGCTTGGTAATAAATTATGTTCCCCAAATTGGAAAAAAAAATTTGGAAGTCCATTTTCATTTGAGCTGTTTCCACAAAAAAGGCATCGGAGTCAACACAAGCCCCTTTATCCCAGCTCTGGGATTAGTGCCACCCTGTCTAAACTGAGGTGCTGTCCCCAGTCACTCGATGCTGCAGTGAGCAATGCTGTGGGCCATGAACCATACCTCAAATGCCTGATCTGTTGAAAGAACTGAAAGAAGAGAAGCATCAAGGCTAGAGATGGGCACGAAATGCCAAAATGGTATTTCATTCCGTTATTCCTGCCCTGGGGCCATGTTTGGTTTCATTTAATACAAAATGAATTTTTATATTAAAAAAAATCATTTTATATTAATTTGTTTTGGAGACCCGGGCACCGCTGGAGCTGACGGCAAGCCTCCCGGGAGAGTGGTCGGTGGCTGTGGGGCATGCCGGCCAGGAGAGCGTTCCTGCAGCCACGGGAGCACTCTCCTGGCCGCTTGCCGGTGCCGAGGGCTGGGGGGAGATAACACACTTATAGTAGCTAAGCTGAGCTATCATTGCAGAAAGAGTGGCCGAGGGGACCTGTGGGAAGACGCTCATCTGCCCTGATATAGACAGGTATCCCACAGGTATCCAGAAAGTCCTATGCCTCACTTAAAAAGGCAACCACTGCTAGAAAGGTGTAAAAAGTCCCAGGAACAATGACCTGTGCTCAGAGAGTCAGCAGATATTCCAGCACAGCTGCTTTTACAATTGGATGGGAGGCTCCTGGACTCAAAGAAACAAAAGAAGCATCCCAGATCTATGCTCTGAAAGTGGAAGGGGCATTTGAATTATGCACTGTCACGAGCTTGGGTATTAATGCTGCCACCATTTAAATTAATACCTATTTGTACTAAGGGTAGTCTTTAAAATCATGGAGTCTCACAAACGTTATTATTTTTAAAAATGAATAAGGGTAGTTTATTGAAACATAAAGAAGAAATGCATTTGTGCTTAATGGTGTTAAGTAGAGATGGGCACGACCAGGAAAAATTACGTTTCGAGTTGTCGTGTGTCGGAGCCAGCCCGTATCGGCTCGTTTCCATTTTTTGCGAAATTTTCCAAAAAATTGTCATTTCGTTTGTCGGATTTTCGTCTGTCGTTAGTACTGGTTTGGGGGGGGCTCCTGGAGGCACCTCTCTGGGGTGGGTGCCTCCTCTGGCCCACCATGAAGGGAAAGCGGGCTCCTGGAGGCACCTCATGGGTGCCTCCTCTCCTCACCCGCTACAAAATGGCATGCATAGCCAATTGGATATGCATACCATTAAGTTGCAGTTGCAGCAGGCAGAGGCACCTCTCTTTCGGGTGCCTCTGTGACTCACTGCCTGCACTTGGGCTGGGGAACGAAGTGAGAGAGGACCCCTACGGACGCCCGGTGTGACTCACTAAGAAGGGACGTGTACTTGCTGTATAGTGCAATGCGAGTACACAGATCTGGCTTGGGGTTACGGGTTAGCGCAATGGCTAGGCTTAGGGTTACTGGTAAGGTTAGGGTGAGTTACTGGGGTGCACCTCTGGGTGCCTCTCTGGCCCACTAAGAAGGACAGTGTACTGGCGTATGGGTTCGGGTTCGGGTTCGGGTTCAGGTTCGGGCTAGGGTTAGTGGCTTTTTATGCCCGACTGGCACATCCCAGAAGTCTCGGTCAAAACCTGGCCAAGTGGCCATGCAATTGGCGGATATGGCTCCAAAAATTTCCATGGTCCACTCCCATGGACAGCCCATTGCGCAGGTGTAAAAAAATAAAAATAAAAATAAAATAAAATAAAATAAATGGAGACGTTTTGTTGCAAGAAAAACCCACTGCTGCTACTGTAAAAATTCAGGCAGTTTTAAAATAGCTATTTTCGCATGTTTCTGTGGTGCTTTGGTGTGTTTTTGGACCACGGTTTCAAAATAAATATTGCGGTCGCCCCATTTTGGATCCCCCGCCCGCACCGCATGGCATGGCGAGTTGGCGAGACGAGGATGCGCAGCCCAGGAGAGGAGGGGGGAGGCCGGGGACCCCCCGCCCCCCAGAAACCACCCTTCTGGTAGGTGCCCTCACTGAGGCAGGCTGCAGGCATATTTTCGCCTGCTTTTTTGGCCGGGATCGGGTATTTTTTTATTTTTAAAACTTTTTTTCTGTGCCGCGCCGCTTGGTGAGTTGGCAACTTGACGAGGATGCGCACTTTGCGCAGCCCAGGAGAGGAGGGGGGAGGCCGGGGACCCCCCCCAGAAACCACCCCTCTGGTAGGTGCCCTCACTGAGGCAGGCATATTTTCGCCTGCTTTTTTGGCCGGGAATCTTTTTTTTTTTTACTTTTTTCCTGTGCTGCGTTGCTTGGTGAGTTGGTGTGGGCGAGTGCGACTCGACGACGAGGATGCACACTTTGCGCAGCCCAGGAGAGGGGGGAGGCCGGGGACCCCCCCCCCAGAAACCACCCCTCTGGTAGGTGCCCTCACTGAGGCAGGCATATTTTCGCCTGCTTTTTTGGCCGGGAATCGGGTTTTTTTTATTTTTAAAACTTTTTTCCTGTGCCGCTTGGCATAGCGCGATCGCTGCGATGCCAGGAACGACAACGACAAATCAGACCCAAGTTTTTCTTTAGTCGGTTCGAGTTCGAGTTCTGGGGGAGTAATTGTTGTTACCGTTTCTGTTACGTAATGGAAACGAGAAACGGAAACGGAAACGAGAATTTCGTCAAGTCGTGCCCATGTCTAGTGTTAAGTTCAGTTACTGTATACCATAAACAGGATGAGCTATGATGGCAAGAAACATGAAGTTTCTTAACTGCTTGGTTTTCACACTAGAACCTAGCCTTCTTGTTCATGAATTGGTCCTGAAACATTGAGATCACTGTCATAGATGTCTATAACTCCAGTTATGTCAAGTCCCACAGGATGTCTAATGCTATCCACTTTTGTGCACACCACCACCTTTCAAAATATACCCTAAATTGCACACTCCCAGCTGTATCTGACTAAAACTGTAAGCCTGTTCTGTCTTCCCTTGGTTCAGCCCATAGGATTTTGATCGGAAGACTAGCCTGAAATGAAGGTGGGGTTTAACGTTTCTGGTCATGGCTCAGTGCAGAGCCACCACCCAGCAGGCAATGGAGAGCTGGCCCAATATCTCCTGTAACTTCTGCAGAGTGCATTTCTTGTGGGGGTATTGAGACTGCTATGAGGTCCTTGAGGGTAGACAGTTTCTCCTCCAGAAGCTGAGATGTTCATGAAATGGTTTCAGTTTGTATGCTAAGACAAACAACTGCCAGCACCAGTCCTTCTGTATGGTCTTTGGTTAATGGAACACTCAACTCATCTACTAATTCCTGGAAACAGTTTAGCAAGTTGGGACAATCAGAGGCAGACATGGGCATGACAATCTTTGTAGTGCTTTGAACCAATTTCTACGTGTGATGCCACATTCCCCATCCCCTTGGCTCCCTGCCCCACTCACAAACCTTTATGTACTGTCCGGGTCCTCTTCCTGGGTGGATGTCTAGCTTGGGCAAGAGCCTGGACATGTCTGCCCTGACTCATCTGGTAGCCAACTGTTCAGAATAGAAGGTGGAGTGTGGGGCTCCCTTCACAGCCACTGAACAGTTGGAGGAGATGATTTATAAAATCCAGACTCCTATCTACACTGGATTGCTAACACAGAGGCTTGTGAGTGAGGCAGTCAGCTGAGAGGAAAGGGTGTGCAGTACCTGTGGTGCCATGGATATGAATTTAGCTGAAACACAATGAAATACTCCCTACCTATATCTAATTTTCCTATAACAAGGAAGTCATCTAAATAGTGTGTTACTGCTGAGAATTGTGCCTGGTACTTGAATGCTCATTCTAGGAAGGCCCTTAAGGCCTCAGGAGACAGAGCAACTCATGAATATGGCCTTGTCAAGCTACACACTATTCTGAAATGTGAATCTTAGAAAAATCATCTGGATGACCTGATAGCAAGCAGAAGGTCAGGTGGATATCACAGCTAATAAGGCATTGGGGCTACTGAGGGAAAGAGTGTAAAAATCCCCTCTGGTGACTTTTGAATACTAGCAAGGATGGGATATTGAGAGCAGCCCATAAGGATAGGCAGAGGCATTCTCCAACTGCAGAAATAGTTGAGAGCTACTAAAGCGGATTGAGAGGAACCTCAGAGCAACTGAGCTGCACTATAATAAACCACTGAGCAGTTCTTAGAGCCACATTGTATTATTTCAAATGAAGTGGTAATAATGGAAGAAGGATCCATAATTAAAGTGCACTGGCTGCAAAATCGTTTGCAGTGAGCTTACAAGAGCGATATTCATTGCACTCTTAAGCCTGCCTTTTGGCCAGGCAGAATGTCTATTTCTACCGACAAATGCAATTGAAATGGATCCAGGAAGGTGACAATCACAATTAAAGTAAAATAGAGGCTGTTAGAAGAAGCTCTGTCGAGGTACCACTGGGAGAGAGAGAAATTGCTGGCAGCAGCAGTTCTCTTCCCCAGACATCTTCTCAATGTTGCTCCTAAGTATCAGACCATAATTCCATGCAAATTATCTAATACACATTCATTGCACTGAGCATTTAAATGCTTTATTTGATTATACTGAGAGAAGGCTTCCACATCAGATGATGTCACTCAGCTTCTCCAATATTCAAATATCTGGTAAGACTAAAACAGTTGGACACCAAAAGGCCTGCAAATGACACATATTTCCCAAATGATTTTCACTTATCCTACTCTTATCCTTTTCATCTTCTTCTGCACTTTTGCACCTTCATATCTCTGAGCCTTCTGCATCAATTGCTTGTGAATTACTAGGCAGGATCTCCTTGGCTTGCATGAAGAAGATTTAACTAACACATTATACTTCCATTTTGAGATTGCTCTTCAACTGAATATTCATCCTTCCACCTCCTATTTCCATCCCCCCACACACACACATTCTCTCCTATTTGAAATTACATTCTATGTTACCCATTGATGCTTGGCAGATAAAAAATATATTGCAGGATGTGACCATTAGGTCTAGCAGAAAAAGGCTCTTTGTCTCCATGACTTTGCACCTCTGTAGAATTACAGGAATTATTACTATTTCCCCATATCCATTTCTCCACCCCATTCCTGGAAATAGGAATTTCACATGGAAGGTAATCAAGGTTATGAGAGAAGGATTGTATGCTTTTTTCATTTTAGGGTTGGGCAAGTGTCAATGTGGCATTATACACCAGATACCATCAAACGTATTTACTTAAACATGGAGTGGTACTTGGGCATTTAAAAGTACGGATGGGCACAAAATGAAAAAATGAAATGCTGTTTTGTCGTTTTGTTATGTAACAAACCGAAAAAAACAGAATGATGGAGCATTTCATTACAGACGTAACAAAATGGCCATTTTTTCCATTAAAACGAACCACTTCATTCAGTCTGTAAAACGGGCCCCTACCTGCTGGACTTGCCGCCGCTGCCACTGCTGAACACCCGGCTAAAAAGGGGCGAGCAGGCTGCAGGAGGCACTGCCACCACCATGCCACCACACCAGAAAGAGCCAGTGGGGCAGCCAGGAGGACCTGCGCCCACCTCCACCACCGCTGCCGCTGAGGACGTGGGCTAGAGAGGGCCAGCAGGGCTGACAGGATGCCTTGCACCCAGCGCCGCCACCACTGCCCCCAAGGAGTTTAAAAGACCCAGTTCTCTTCCCTCCAATGGGCAGTGTAATGGGAGAAGTGGCGGGTCTTTTCAACATGTTTTTTGCTGCAGAAGCAAACACTGATGGCCACCACCAGCAAAAAATAATAATAATAAAAAAACAAGTTAAAAAGACCCATTGCGTAGCCAGAGAAGCGGTGCCTCGTGAGGCAGCAGGGATGCTTCTCAGCACCTGCTGCCCCTGGTGCCACCGATGATCCTGTGCGGGGCTGCCTAGTGATGCTGCTGGAGCCCTGCCAGAGCCCAGAAGCCCCCAGAGTCCAGAAGGAGGAGGAGGAGGAGGAGGGGTGAGTATGAGGCTCCCAGATAAACAAAACATTCTGTTATCTGGAAGTTGAGTTTCTCAAAAAAGAAGTTTTCTCAAAAAAAGTTTTTCTCAAAAAAGTTTTCTCAAAAAAGAAGTCCAGTAGCCATGACTCAACTTCCAGATAAACTCACCTGGATGACTGAGAATCTTCACAAAACATTCTGTTATTTTTTGTTTTGTACATTTTTTTTAAAAAAAAAGTCATATGAAACAGAATGAAATTAAATGTGGGTGGGGACTAAACGGAATGAAACAAAACCCTGTTTTTCCATTTCATGTGTATCCCTATCTAAAAGACAAAGTAATGTGATGAAATGGATGGAGTGACAGACTAAGATTCTGGAGAACAGGGTGTGAATCCCCACTTTGCCATAGAAACTCACTTGAACTGGTAAAGCCACTCTTTGAATATCTCACTTACCTTTAAAGCCTCATGTAAGTCACTACGTCAGTTTCAAGACATCACTGAGCACATGTGCATCCCTTTGCCCTTTAGGTCCTGCAGTTGCCCTATAGGATTCTGGGGAGGCCCCTACTGATAGTGGTTTTTGCTCTACAGTGAAAGCTTTCCCTTCTGCTTCTCCTGCATGGCCTACCTGATCTTCTTGAGTTATCTCTTAAAGAGACAGCATCATGTCTCTTGCTTTAGCTGGCCTCAGTATTAGAGGATGTTGAGAAGAGAGAATTCAATTAATGCATTAATTGTTATTACTCTAGAAAGGTAAATATCACTCTGCTTCCATTTCACTGATCCCCCATTCCATCTACATGTTCTGCTTTCCCCCTTTTGCATAATGGAAACAATTTTTTTCTTTCCATTCAAAGTTTTCTCAATTTTTATCATTTAAGCACATGTTACCTGTGTTGCCAGAGGGTGGGAGTTCAGTTGTCCACTATACCTCCCAGGAGAAGAGGTAGCCTGTGTAGCCTTAAGCAAACTATATGGATATAAGGCACCCACAGGAGAAGGACATGGTAAACCACTTCCTCATAATCCCTACCTAGACAACCCTGGAAAAAGCCTGCTATGAATCAGAATTTAATGAATCAGGGGAGGAGGAAGAGGGGGGCAGAGTACTCCCTTCCACATGTGAATAGCCTGCATACTTTATCATTCCTGAATAGGGCTCTTGTTTCTGAAACAGCCTTTGAGTCTGACATATGCGGGTTTTTGGAGGCAAAATGAATTCTTGCCACAAGTCTCTGTAACGTCATCATTTCAATTCTCCAAGAGAATTCTTTTCCATCACCCTGTTGTCCTGTGTGTGCAGTGTGCACTTCCAAGAGGGAAATAGGTAACATCTGTGCAAAATATAGAGAGCTTTGTGGGGGAAAATAAAGAACTCTACACACCACATCCTCACCTGAAGCAGGTCATTTTCAAGAGACCTTAAAATTCCACAGGAAAAAAAATCTCATCACATTACAGTAAGGTTGCCTTAACTGTGTAGAAGGAGGAATTTGGTATTCTTGGCATCCTTATGAAGAATGCTATAGTGTGTGATGAAGCATGGCATCCTACTATCTGCCTCCTTTTCGTTATGCTGGCCAGCATGACATGAGTCTTCTTGATGATGGATGCATCCAGCCTTGTTGGAGTTTTTGCAACTTCACAAGCTGCCTTTAGTAGTTTGGCTGGGAAATAGCTTTCTCAGCCAGGGTGACTGTCAATCTATCCATCCAGTGCTAATCAATTGTTTCTTCCCTGCCTCTGATTCAAAGAGAGACCCAGCGCCCACTATCTCTTGGCCTTGGCCTGCTGGCACGGGTGTTCCCATGCCCGCGGCCCAGGCCTTTGGCTCTGTACACACGGCTCCAGTGCAGCAGCCCCCCTCTGGCGCCCCCTGCCCTTGGGGGCCAGCTGCCCAGCTGTTACCAGCGTTCCAGACCCAGACACTGCTCCCTGGGCTGGCACAGCTGACCTCGCCAGTCGGGCCTGCTGGTGCGACAGCCCAGCTACCAGTGGTGGGCCAGCAGGTTTGGCCAGGCTTGACCCCTGGGTGGCCCTCGGTGGGACAGCCTGCTCCGGGGATGCCACCCTGGCCATTGATAATGCTGGTTATGCAGGCATGCCAGGTGGGGCACTCCCATATGGAGATTATGCCTCACTTTTTGGGCACCACCTTGCACAAGCCACTAAGGAGAAAATCTGGTGTGGGGAGTATTTGGACATTTTTAACCTGCTTAACAGGGAACTTGACACCAAGGAGCTTGTCAAGGAGGACCCCCAAGACAAGGAGCGGAGGTTGAGGAAAAAGCCGGAGTGCTCGTGGGCCACGTGGCTGCCAGCTTATCTGATATACATGTCCTTGTCACTCCAGGTCCACCCCTGGCGGGCTCAGTCCATCCTTAAATATTTCGATCTGATATACAGGGCATTTGTGGATTTCCCTGGCCACACATGGCTTCAGTATAATGAGGAATTCCGTCGCAGGTCAGCCCTGGACCCACTACTCCATTGGGATGAGCCCCTGCCACCCATTTGGCTGCAGTTCATGACCCCGGTGAGGCCATCCTTGGGTGAAAGATACGATAGCGGCCACATGATTAGGAAAGGGCCACCTAATACGCCTGCCCGCACCGCAGCAGGCCAGTCGGTTCAAGTCCGGCTGGTCTGTTGGGACAACAATGGGCAGGGAGTTTGTGCCAGCAAGCAATGCCACTTCAAGCACCCGGCCCTTAAGTGTAGCTGGGCGCGACCACAGCAAGGAAAAGCCAGGGACCAAAACCCAGGGTGCAAGCCTGGAACCGGCGATGTTGCCCCTCCAAAAGGGCCCCAGCCCAATTAAAATGGATGTACTCAAAAGATGGGCTGCAAAGTATCCCGATAGAGATGTGGCCCATTTCCTGATTGAAGGGTTCGAATTCGGAATTAGAATCCTGTTTGGGGGGGTGAGATGCCTGGTCAGGGTGGACAATCTTAGGTCCCTGCAGGGGGCAGAACAAATTGTGCAGGACAAAATTGATAAGGAGGTCAGGGAGGGGTGGGTCCTTGGCCTGTTCCAGTTTCCCCCAGTTGCTAACCTGCGGGTTTCACCTTTGGGCCTAGTGCCCAAGAAGACCCCAGGGGATTTCAAGTTAATTCATCACCTCTCTCACCCGAGCGGCGCCTCCCTAAATGATGGCATCCCCCGACCTATGCACGGTTAAGTACACTTCATTTGATGCAGCGATGCGTATGGTGCACACGTGCGGGGTGGCGGTGGAGATGGCGAAATGTGAAATCAAGTCTGCCTTTCGCCTTCTCCCGGTACACCCGGACGAATTTGAGCTGCTGGGGTTTCAGTTCGGGGGACAATTTTTCATGGACCATGCACTCCCCTTTGGATGCTTGGTATCTTGCGCCATATTCGAGTCCTTTAGCTCCTTTGTGGAGTGGTGCTTGCACCGAACCACGGGTGTGGCTAGCCCCACGCATTATCTCGATGATTTCCTCTTTTGCGGGCCTGTGGGTGCCGACATGTGTAAGTTCTTCCTGGATAGTTTTCGAGCCTTGGCGGGGGAGCTGGACCTCCCCTTGGCTGAGGAGAAAACTGAGGGCCACTCAGCAGTCCTCATGTTTCTGGGCATCGAGATTGATACCCGGTCCCAGGCTTGTCACCTTCCCATGGACAAATTGCTGGCACTCAGAGAGAGTCACCATGGCCTGCAGTAAGATATCCCTGAGAGAGCTGCAAGAGCTCGTGGGCCACCTTAATTTCACCTGTAAGGTGGTTGCCCCCGGGCGTGCCTTTCTGCGCCATCTCTGCACAGCTATGGGAGGGCTCCATTGGTCCACCCATAGAACCAGGGTTACGGCAGCCATGCAGGAAGATTTGGTGGTGTGGCAGACCTTCCTCGATGGCTTTAATGGCATCTCTTTCTGATGGGATGAGCTTCACCTCGAAGCCCAGTTCCAGGTGCACACAGATGTGGCGGGTGGCCTGGGGTTTGGAATTTTCTGGAAAGGATACTGGTGCAATGGCACCTGGCCCCAGGCATGGCAGGCTGATGGCACCACATGGGACCTAACTTTCCTGGAGTTGTTCCCCATCTGGGTGGCCCTCTATATCTGGTCTGAGGCATGGGCCAACTCTGTCATGCGTTTCTGGCGCGACAACCTCTCAGTGGTCCATGTAGATAATAATTTAACATCCCACTCACCCAGGGTCATGCGCATTGTGAGGTCCTTTACCTTGAGGGCCTTGCAGTACAACATTGTGGCACATGCCCGGCATGTCCCGGGGGTGGATAATGGAATTGCCGATGCTTTGTCCAACCGACAGGCCGAGTGTTTCTGGCCCCTGGCCCCTGGAGTGGCCAATCTGCCTGTGGAGATCCTGGAGCAGGTATGGAGGGTTGGCGAGCTGAAGCCAACTGGGCTCTTGGCCTCTCGATAGCTCCCAGGACGCAGAGGGGATATGCATCGGTGATGACAGAATTCACCGCCTTCAGGGCTGCCCAAGGGCTTAGTCAGCAATGGCCGCAGCCTATTGAGCACATCCAAAGATACCTGGTGCAGCTGCACTCGGGAGGGTTGGCAGCTGTCTCCTTACAGGGCAGACTGACAGCACTTGCCTTTTATGCCAGACTTAACGGGCACACTGACACCACGGGTGACTTCTGGGTCAGGGGCATGTTGGTGGGGTGGAGTAGAGAAAGGTGTCGAACTCTGGATGCCCGGTTCCCTATTACAGCCCAGCTGTTGGGAGATATGAGTCGCAGCTGGCCGGACATCTGCAGGGATAACTTCGAAGTTGCCCTGTTCAGGGTGGCATCCCTCCTGGCCTTCTTTGGGGCCCTTCGCATCAGCGAGCTAGCGCCCTCCGGCCGGCACGACTCATTCTTTACTGCCCTAAGGTTCTCAGACGTACAGTTGGCACCCAACAGCCTGACGGTGAGAGTGCGCTGGTCCAAGACGGACCAAGGTGGCAGGGGGACTGCACTTACCTTGGGGCCCTGTTCAATGGAGGCTATTTGCCCGCTGCGGGCTCTGCGTGCATACCTTGCGCTGTGGGGCTCGGCCGAAGGCTACCTTTTCCAGCACCAAGATGGTGCCCCTTTGACCAAATTCCAATTTGGCAACCTATCAGGCACGCTTTTGCGACACCTGGGTGTTGGTGGACTGACATTTGGAACACATTCCTTCCGAATTGGGGCGGCCTCCCCCGCAGCAGCCCTGGGTTATGATCAAGCGGCCATCCGCCAGTTGGGCAGATGGTGATCCCACTGTTATAAACATTATGTCTGGCCATTGCTGGCCCTGTAATCTGTTGTTTTTGTCTCCGTAGGACCCAGTTCCCGGGCCTCCCATTTCAGAGTTGTGTTTCTAGGCCACAGCTTTGTTTATTGGGCGGAGAAGTTTGCCTGCCAGTCTGGCTGGGGGCCCAACTTGGGGCTTGGTATTGAAGCCATTATCGAATGGCAGAGTAAGAGGGGGATGCTGTGGCAGGAGTTCCAGGCTGCAGCCATGGCTGCCACTCTGGGCAGGCCCCCGGATATCCTGTTGGTCCACCTGGGGGGTAATGACTTGACCAGGCAGACAGGCAAGTCATTGATTATCCAGATACTGGGTGACTTTGCGACCTGGAAGGCATCCTTCCCGCCTCTAGGATCATATGGTTGACTATGATAGCCCGCCAGTGTTGGAGGGCCGACTGTGACCCGCAGAAATTGAATCGGTTCTGGAGGGGAGTGAACCAGGAAGTCTGCCGGGCTGTGTGCCGGGACTTCGGGTCGGTGGTGGGCCACCCTGAGTTTAATGTTCACAGGGCGCAGCTCTACAGGCCGGATGGGGTTCACCTTTCGGACATTGGTATGGAGCTCTTCCTGCAAGGCCTGCAGAGGGGCCTGGCGGCAGAGATGGCTCTGCTAGATGGGCGGCCGGGGCCATAGCAAGGCTAGGCCCCTGGCAGTGGCGGCAGAAGTGGATGGAGGGCAGTGGTGAGTATCTAACAACATCTGTCCCCGAGTAACCATAACCACGGCACTGCGGATCAGGAGGTCTCGGTGCTGGGGTGGTTGCAAGGGGGCG
This sequence comes from Phrynocephalus forsythii, assembly GCA_029282475.1. Classification (NCBI taxonomy): domain Eukaryota; kingdom Metazoa; phylum Chordata; class Lepidosauria; order Squamata; family Agamidae; genus Phrynocephalus; species Phrynocephalus forsythii. The sequence continues at coordinate 15,239,304 of JAPFRF010000005.1, forward strand.
CCTCCCTGCCCTGGGAGTTACCCAGAATTGGCCATTGTATGCAGGGAGGTGTAATGACATCGACTGGCCCAGGGGTGCTGTAAAGTTACCGCACCACCTGGGGGTTGTCTCGCCCTAAGCTGCCCGGTTGGAGGGGTCTCGGGTGACCCCTGGGTTCCAACCATGTGTGCTAATGCCTGGCCCCTCCTTGTTGTTGTTGTTGTTTATTCAATAAAGTGTGGCCCAGTTACCCCAATTTCCTGACTCGTCTCATCATTTGGAGTGGGAGGGCAATTCTTGCTCCGGTGGCGGTCCCTCCGCCCAGCCGGAACAGCCTTGCCCTCTCGCGAGAGGGGCGAGAGGAGGAAGGGACGCACAGGAGCATCCAAAGGGGTGGGGAAGGAGCGCCCTATAAGAGGGCGGCTCTGACCCCCACACACCAGGCTGTTTTCAGCTGGCGTTCCCCACCCACCCACCGCACAAGGACTAGTGTGAGTGTTACTGGTCGCCTATTATTGGGGCCGGATAGGAATTTTTGATCCGCTACTCCGAATTGGCCTGGGAGAGCGGGGGGTTTCGCCTATCCCACACTGGTACCTGGGTGTTAGGGATATCCCTAGTGTTTATTGGTCACACTGGCGGCAGAAGCGGATGGAGGGCAGTGGTGAGTATCTAACAACATCTGTCCCCAAGTAACCATAACCACGGCACTGCAGATCAGGAGTTACCCAGAATTGGCCAGTGTATGCAGGGAGGTGTAATGACATCGACTGGCCTGGGGGTGCTGTAAAGTTACTGCACCACCTGGGGGTTGTCTCGCCATAAGCTGCCCGGTTGGAGGGGTCTCGGGTGACCCCTGGGTTCCAACCATGTGTGCTAATGCCCAGCCCCTTGTTGTTGTTGTTGTTGTTGTTGTTGTTGTTGTTGTTGTTGTTTATTCAATAAAGTGTGGCCCAGTTACCCCAATTTCCTGACTCGTCTCGTCATTTTGAGTGGGAGGGCAATTCATTTTTAACAGATTAGGGTGTATCAGACTGATCAAATACAGTGGTACCTCCTAAAACGAATTTAATTCATTTAATCTTTTAAGAAAATTTTGTCTTGCGGCATGCAGTTTCCCACAGGAATGCACTGGAAATGGATTAATCTGTTCCAGAGGCTATGGGTTGCTTCATTTTTCAAAAATGTTGTCTTATGAAATGCAGTCTCCCATAGGAATGCATTGGGGATGAAGACCAGTTGTTTTCCCTGGGTGCATGCAGACAGTTTTTTTTATCTTGTGAAGCATCCCATAGGGAATTGTTTATCATCCGAACCATGTCTATTCCCAGATTTTTTTTTCTTCCTACAAGTTTTTTGTCTTACGAGGCATATGTCTTAAGTGATACCACTGTACCTTGAGGAGGATTTTTCAAGTCTGTCAAGACTCCATGCTTTTAGGTGAAAGCAAGAAAAGGAGAACTTTTTCCCATTGAGGTCTCCATAACTTGAACATGTTCTACTGCAAAAAAAAAAAAAGAGTGTTGTTTCCCTTTGATAAACACACATACACCTATGTAGCAATCAGAAAAAAGTCACGAATTGTCATGGTTGTTAAATGCACAAACACATGAACCTGAACCTTGATTATGCCTTGTGTGAGGCACTTACACAGTTATAGTATCCTCCCCTCTTCAGACTGCTGCTTTTTCATATGAAATACTTGCAACAGGTTTTTGTTTACATAACAAGAATGTTAAAAATTGTCACACTAGAAAGTGATATAGTAGAAGAGAGAACTGAATTAAAGGGCTGGGTGATTAATTCTTTCCAGCACTCATTTCAAAAGACATTTGAAGGTATTTTGGACTTATATGTTCATGGTCTGTCATTCTGTCATCAAATCTGAGAGTTTTTTAAAGTGAGAAATGTACTAATGGAAAAGTAACAAGCAACTTGATGAGCAATGTAATAGGCTAAAAATATAATTTTAAGTTTAAAGCTGGAGGACTTGTTGATGGATTGTAGGAGAAAAAAACAGACCAGAAAGAAAGAAACTCTTGATGTTGCTGAACTCCATTTCCCATGAACACCATAGTGAGGCATGATAGGAAGTCCATTGAGACATGGAGAATTGGAGTTTCTCTGCTGTGTGAGGTTGTCCATATCAAATCTTGATTTTGCAACCAAAGAAATTAGAATCAGGAATCCTTAACAATTTTATGTCCAGCCATTCAATCTTAGGATAGATCAATCCTTTCTTGGCCTTGGTACTAGACAACATAGCATTTACCAGCATCATAGTAACTATTCCTACAAGAGTAGTCACTCACTCAATATGCTGTGTGCCTTGTATATTTCCACAGGTGGCTCTTAATTTTGTAACAAATTTAGCATTCATGCTTTTGATTTTTTTTAAGTTTTTGGCCGACTGTTCCCCAGATCTATTGATTCTATCCTTTCCTTTTTCCACTTTGTGCCATTTATATAGGAGGTTCCCCATGTAGGACTCCTTCACATGTGAGGTCAGGTTGGCCTCTGCTTTGGTGTCATTATGCTAGCAAAGAAATTCCTTTTCAGACAGACTATTCCATAGTGACTAGTTTTCTAAAAGGGTATATTAAAATGGACTCCCTTGTGGTTTTCAATTGATTTTACTTACTGTTTTAAATATAACATTTGCTGGGTTCTTTTTAAAATCCTTTTTTTGCTTTAAAATTTTCAATCACCTTGGGTTCTTTTTAAATAGAAGATGGGGTTAAAATAAATAAATAAGTTCCTCAATAGAACCTCCCAAATCCTGCTTTGCTACGTTCTGGTTATTCTTTCCACTAGAGGCCTCTCTAACTCTAATTTTGAAATGTCAAGCAATATTTTTTCCAGAGAAATCTGATGCTGGAAAGACACAGTTTATGTGAGAATTGCAAATAATTCCCTCAGGTTACTAGTCCATGAAATGCTTGAGTGGCCTATCACTTCAAGCATGCAAATGATGGCCATTTAAGACTTAAAATTTATATCCTTTAAATTGCAGAGCTGGGAAGCACTCTATGGATCATCAAGTCCAGCAACTCTCAAGGAGGTACATTGGAGCATTTCTAACCTCTACAGCGAGAGGCCTAAGGCTCTGAGATATAAACATTTGTGGGTCTTCCCAATGCCATCTCTAAAAGGTAAGCATATCAGGCAAAATCCAAAGAAACAAAACAAACTAAAAGGGAGACAAAAACATGTGGCACTTTAAAGACTAAACTATTAACGTTGAGACTATAGCTATTGTATCTAAACTAAAACTATTAGTTTATATCATGAGCCTCATGGCACAGTGGTTAAATGCCTGTACTGCAGGAAAAACTGTGCTCACGACCTGGGGTTCAATCCCAGGTAGCAGGCTCAAGGTTCACTCAGCCTTCCATCCTTCACAGGTCGGTAAAATGAGTACCCAGCCTGCTGGGAGGAAGCAATGCAGAGCCTGCATAATTAAACTGTAAACCGCCCAGAGACTACTTGAAGTGGTATGGGGTGGTATATAAGCAGAACACTTTTGCTTTATAGTTTAATAGTGGGCATGTCCACTTCAATGGTCATACAGAGACAGAAAAAAATGCTAAATGAAATAGTTTCATACCAAATATTCATTGGATTTTGGGGCTATGGTTACTTAGGGCCTTTTTACACGACCCCTAAGATCCACTGGCCACTTAAATTCGGACCAGAGATCTTAGGGGTTCGTCGCTCTTCCTCTGTCCCCACCCCTCTTTGCACTCCTGGCTGCTGGCTGCGTGAGGGGAGGGAGAAAAAGAGAAAGAAAAGAATGCCGCTCACCTTGTTCTGCCTCTCGTCTCTGTAAAAGTAGCTCTTAAAGGGGCGGGAGCCAAAAAACAACAAACAGAAGCAAGGAGAGCACCGCACTCACTATCGTTACACTGGATCAAATAATTTTCACCTCCAAAGAGCAGGTACCTGAAAGCTGCACTGGGACGCGCTAAAGTGGGCGGGGTCGCACTTAAATTCCTGTTAACTCCGGAGCTGGTGGGTAAACATTTTTAAGCTCCAGAGCTGGGACCCATTTGCCCCGGAGTTTAGGGGTCATGTATAAACGCCCTTAGATGCAGTGATTTGGCTTATATTGTTTTAGGAATCTGTTGCAAAAATTCTTCAGGAGACTGGAAACGAGCACAGGTCTGGAGAAAGATGAGAAGGGAGAGAGAAGAGAGAGAAGGGGTGAGAGGCAGACAGGTGGGTTTGAGGACTGGAGGTTTACTTGAAGCTCAAGAGTGAGAGAAAGAGAGAATATTAAACAGGAGGCACATTACTCATCAAAGATGGCTAAAACCATTGGTCTTAACAAAGCTGTTTCACTTATTCTTAAAGTATTTCTGGCAATGGGAAAATATGCAAGAATTTTAGTCAGAAGATCTCCCTGTTTGCCCTAAATAAACTAGTCATGGCAACTTATATCAAGCAACATTAGGATGCAGGTCTTCTCCCTTAATAATATTGTCACTTCCTTTCACAGAAAAAAATGCAATGTATGATAGGGAAAAGAATCAAATGAACCATCAACTTTGCACCAAACACCTGGTACATGAATGTATGCATCTCATTTGTATTCGCCTACAGTTGAGTCATTTATTTATTTATGGAAGAGAGTAAAATAAACAGCCATCACTCTATGTGTGTGTTTCGTTTAGCTTTGTGGTAGTGCTGATTCATTGCTTATTATGTCTGGCATGTCAGACTCACAATGTTCCCAAAAGCACTTTCAGTGTGTCTACTTTGCTGTAGGTGGAACGAAAGGAAAGGAACCCCTGTGAGTCATGCACTTAGATCATGAACAGGATGATTGTAGCAGACAATAGGTATATACCTGCAGAGTATAAGTAAAAATGCAGTGCTCTGAATAATAAGCCATTGGCATGATTCACAAGTATTCTTGAATGGAAGTAATCAGGAATCCATTTCAGCACAACTTTTAAAGGTCACTGCACAATATGATGTAAAACATTTTCCCTAGAAATGTAACAGACTTGTTAACATGTGAAATTTGGCCCTGTAATTTCAGTAGACCAGAAACAGGGAAATTCTAGTCCTTAAGTCAGTTACTGCTTGAGGATTCCCCAGCTCTCCTGCAAGCTTCTTCTGCTATCTCTAATCAGTGACTCAAGATAAGACTTAAAAGCAGAGATGGGCACGACTCAAAAAAATGGTGTTTCGTTTGTCGTTTGTCGTTTAGGGGGTCCGTTTCTGTTCGTTTTCGTTTTTTGTGATTTTTTTGCAAAAAAAATCATTTTCGCTTCGTTACGTAATGAAATGAAAAAACGAAAATGAAAACAAAAAATTGCTGTTTTGTTAGCATTCATTACAGTTCAATGTATTTGCCGCAACGAAAACAAAACGCACGACAAAATTTCTGTTGTTTCGGTTCATTTCGTTTCATTTTGGAGACAAAATTCATTTTTTGTTTCGTTAATAACGAAACAAAAAAACAAAAATGAAAATGAAAAATTGCTCATTTCGTGCCCATCTCTACTTAAAAGTATTTAATAGGCAGGTAGGGCAATAATGGAACCCTGTTCTGGGGCTGATAAATGTGTTTCATAGAAGTGAGCTCTGCTGGTGCAGTGGGACCCAGGGGCTGAGCACATGAGGGAAATATTTCCCAGTTGTATACGTTCCAAACCTTTGTTGTACTGATTTTATATAAATGTTGGGATGAATGTCCCAATTACTTTTAATGTTACTGAATCATTTCCTCCTACTTGAATCATTATGGTTGGCTACACAATTCATTTTTTCTCTTCTGCTTCAAGGGGCAGTGCAGCTCTTCACTTTATATACAGTATTTCCCATGCATAAGACCATATTTTTCTCTAAAATTGTTATACTGAAAATGAAAGTTCTCTTATACACAGAAGTAAGCCAAGGAGAGAACATTGTGGTTGCAAAACTGTAATTTTGGCTTGGAAAAGTGGGGGTCATCTTATACATGGGGATGTCTTATAGAAAGAAAATATGGTATATCACAATACATATTTTATGATATATATTATATAATATTATAATTATTAATCAATATGTTGATATGTTGGGATGAGATTCCTGTTTGAAAACATGGTAGGCGGCCACATGGTCAGCAGTTAAAAAAATACAATAAAAATATAGTAAAAGAAATAAAAGAAAGCATTAAAAAAATAAAAATAATAAAATAAAATAAAATAAAATAAAATAAATGTGCACTGACCCAGCCCCAGGGGCGGCCGGGGCGGCGTTCTAAAATGAAAAAACAAATAATAAAAAAACAAGTGCCGACCCGGCCCCAGGGGCCTGGTCAGCACTTTAAAAAATAAAATGAAATAAAATGAAATAAACACTGACCCAGACCCAGGGGTTGCACGATTGGCGCTTGGGAAAAAAAAGGTGCTGGCCCCAAGCCAGTGCCTTGCCAGTGCCTCAAAAAGCCCCTGCCGCAGGGGCCAGGATCACCCACCACCACCGCCACCCGATATAGTGGACCCAAACTGGTTTGGATCAGTTCGTATTTGTACGATTTTTTTAAAAAATCATACGAACCAAATAGATAAACAGATGAATAGAACCATAGTCACAACATTTAAAATAAATAAATAAATAAATAAATAAATAAATAAATAAATAAATAAATAAATAAAAGTGTGGCTGTAAACGTGGCCAACTTCCCTGAAAACTTGGTATCAGAAAAGAAAGAGGTAACAGTAAAGAATGTTCCAAATAAGAACATGGGGACAGAATAGCACAACTTTCCCAGGCAGTGGAAAATCAACCACAATGAGACCACCAAGTAGGCAAATGTTTCAATATTGTCCATGTGTGGTATGACTTGAAATGTATGTAGAATTATAACTCAGGAATGCATAGGGGAAATTTCCCTCTTGTCATTAAGGTCCTTATATAGGCCCCACATGGAGATCTGAGCTGTACTTTACCTACTTCATGGTAAAATGCACAAATTTGTAATAATTCATCCTTACTCTTCCACATTGCTGGAACATAGCACCTGAGGCCCTTCGTAAAATTGGGCTTAATGCTTGGGATAAAAGAAACCCATGCCAGGTATAGCTACTTTCCCCTCTTTATAAGTCAAAACCACTTGATTGGAGGAACAGGTAAGGTTTTTTTTTTTTTGGCACTTAGTGACCTAATTGCTATGTCAATTTGCATACAGAATAATAGCCAAGATTGATTTAACTGCATGCTACTTTCCACATTCAAAAGCATAACCCTCAGTACTAATGCAGGTCCAGGCCACGGGGTTGGAATTATAAAACTGCTTAAAAAATAAAAATAATAAAATAAGCAAAAATAAAATAAAATATTGTTGCCATTATCAGATGGGGCAACTTTTGTAAAATTAGACATTCTTCCTCCCATCTCAGCCCTTTTCATCATTAGGCTGTAGGCACTATGAGACAGGAGAAGGGGAAGTCCTCTAAAATGAGACAAAAACAAATAATAACCAAAATAAAAAAAACAGGAAGGCATCCATAACTTGGTTGGAAACCCGGACCCCTCCAACCCCAGGGGCCAGGTGGTGCAGGTCAGGCCAGTCCTTTAAAAAATAAAATAAAATGAAATGAAATAAACACTGACCCAGACCCATGGGGGTTAACAGCCGATTGGCTCCTCCACTCCAGCAGGAATCACTCGGTGCCCAAAAAAGGTGCTGGCCCCAGCAGCCAGTGCCTTGCCAGTGTTCTCCCAATCTCAAAATCAAAAGCACCCTGCAGGCCGTAACCCGGGCCTTCTCACGGCCCAAATTTGAGGATCAGGGCCCACCACCACCGCCACCCAGCCATATCCGGAGCGCTCAGGACTCTCGTTCCCCAACCACTGGTTTGGATCACGTAGCGGTGACCCACCAAGCTATTCGCTCGCCATGCGAGCCTTTTTTAACAAAAATCATGGGGACGAACCAAACAGGGGCCGAAGCCAGTCCCCTGTGATGTAAGACCAAGGGTGGGCTCAAAACAGATGAACAGTGAACCATGGGTTTTCTGTTTCCAAACTGCTCCCACAGTGCTCTGTCACAAGCCGGTGGGTCCACAGAACAGGTGGGCCACCTAAAATAAATAAATAATAAATAAATAAATAAATAAATAAATAAATAAATAAAAAGTGTGGCTGTAAACGTGGCCAACTTCCCTGAAAACTTGGTATCAGAAAAGAAAGAGGTAACCGTAAAGAATGTTCCAAATAAGAACATGGGGACAGAATAGCACAACTTTCCCAGGCAGTGGAAAATCAACCACAATGAGACCACCAAGTAGGCAAAGGTTTCAATATTGTCCATGTGTGGTATGACTTGAAATGTATGTAGAATTATAACTCAGGAATGCGGGTGCCCCATTGGGGGAAGGCAGAATGGTGCAAATTTCCCTCTTGTCATAAGGTCCTTACTGGTCTCCCCCTGGTTAGGCCCCACATGGAGATCTGAGCTGTACTTTACCTACTTCATGGTAAAATGCACAAATTTGTAATAATTCATCCTTACTCTTCCACATCGCTGGAACATAGCACCTGAGGCCCTTCGTAAAATTGGGCTTAATGCTTGGGATAAAAGAAACCCATGCCAGCTAGGCTACTTTACCGGCAGCTGGACTGAATGGGCCTTTAGCCTGCTCGAGCACGGCTCTCCTGATGTTCTTTCTTTATAAGTCAAAACCACTTGATTGGAGGAACAGGTAAGGGTTTTTTTTTTTTTTTTGGCACTTAGTGACCAAATTGCTATGTCAATTTGCATACAGAATAATAGCCAAGATTGATTTAACTACATGCTACTTTCCACATTCAAAAGCATAACCCTCAGTACTAATGCAGGTCCATATGAGTGTCTCACTTCACGAGGGTTGGAATTATAAAACTGCTTACCAGGCTTATATACTCCCTTGTCTCTTTGTGCATTGCACTTAATTAGTGTCCAGTTTGTAGCAAACAATGGCTGAAATCCTTTTCATATATGTTATGTAGCGTAAGATTGTTGCCATTATCAGATGGGGCAACTTTTGTAAAATTAGACATTCTTCCTCCCATCTCTAGGATGCGCCTGGACGCGGCGCTAATCAATCCTTTTCGCGCATGCTGTCCCGGCCTGGGCTCCGCCGGCTTCTCTCGGCTCGCCCCGCTCGGGAGCGCCGCCACGCCGCACCGGATCCGCCGCCACCACGGCCTCCGAGGGGCCGAGCCGGCGGCCGGCTTTCAGGGCCGATGCCGCTCCCCCCATTAGGAATCTGTAGGCACTATGAGACAGGAGGGGGAAGTCCTTAAGTACCAAAAATCAGTGTTACCAATATCAAAGACATTCTTCTCCTGATCACAGCTCCTAAGTGTTTTCAAGTAATGAAATGTATAACTCAGGACCTTGCATGAGTTCCTCAGTAGTTTGCTTCAATAGCTAAGTGCTATTGTTTACTCTTGCCCTACACATAGCATACAATGACTTTGGAAAAAGTAACCAAAATAGCTGCCCAGAGTAGTGACTTGCCCTATATGGGCATCATATATAGTGTATATGCCACAATCCAGTAAATACTGTACATGACTGAGCGAAGCATACATTCACGCTGCTCTGAGGACTTTGGTTTTGTTTTGGTCTTCTCTTCTGGATCTACATAATTTGGACAAATGACTTTTGTGCAAAACAAGTATTTTGTTTTCCATTAAAGAAGCCAAACAGAAGCACACAGTAAGCAGAGTGACTGTCTGGTTTTGATGGTTGAAAACACTTTATGCACACTTTGACACTTCTAGTCTTGAAATGGCCATGCAGAAAGCAGCAGCTACAGTTTGCCATGTTGCACAATTATTTGTATAATTCTGTAACACACAACACACACACACACACACACACACACACACACACACACACACACACACACACACACACACAAAGAGAGAATTTTATCATGCTCATTCTTTTATTGATTGATTTGATTTCTACCCGCCCTTTCCCCCAAAGTACTGGACTCATGTTGCGAGCATTACAAAGTAACTTGCCTCTTGTGGTAAAGAGGTAAAAATGCTATTTCTTATTGCATGCAGTCACAAGACAAGGAGAGATTTGCAATCCAATTCTCTATTAGTTTAGTAATATGGAGTCTGGTTTTTATTCCTGTTTGCTCTGTTATATGTCATAATAACATAACATATAACATGAGCCATAAGAGGGAATGCACATCATCCTTCCCCCTCCAAAAAATAAATAAATCAGCCATTGAAAAATCACAGCTATTTTCAGGTCCTCTAAAATAGATTTACCCAAAAGATCACAGATTTAAAGAAGATGTTAATGAATTCATATTTGCAATGCAGCAGCCCATGACTCACATTGTGTCAGGTTTCGTTCTGATCTTTCAAACCTACACCTGGGGAGCATATCAGAAAAACTGTCTCCATAGTTCTAAGAACACATGTAGAGAGAAGTATCAATGGCATGTCAGGGCCATAATGTTGGTAGTCATTGCACTCTTCCCAAAGCAAGTGTACCTTTGTTCGTTGCATTTTTGAAATAAAGGCATTTGTGTTAGCATTCTGTGACTCCTCCAGTGATCAAAGTCTCAGCATAAAACAGTAAAAAGTTAATGGTCTGTCACATACCAGAAAATGTGAGTAGTTTCATATTTAAGTCAGAATTGCTCTGCCAGTTCTTTTTAAAGCCTGACAATGAAGGACATATTAAGGCTCCATTCCAGAAGCACTTATTCTGAAGTAATCCATGTGAAATCAATTGACATGCTCCAGAGAAAGTCACTTCAGGGTTAGGTCCTGCGGTTTGCTGAAAACATATAAAGGGGGCATCCTTCTCCAGTGTTTTGTTTTGTTTCTTAAATTTTTACCTCAGAGTAGAGATGGGTTTCATTTTATTTTGTTCAGTACAGTTTTGTTTCATTTTGTTTTAATATTTTAATGTTTTTTAAATTGTTTCATTTTTCATTTAATTTCATTTTGTTTTTAGTGTACTGTGTGTGTGTGTGTGGTGCTCGTGTAACTTGATCGGGCATGGGAAAATGTAGGATTTTTAAACTTTACTTTTTGCTGCCCCAAGTGCTGATCAGCTGTAGCTCGGGCTTTGGGTGGCAAAACAATGTTTAAAAAACCCCTCCTCCCCCACCCACCCAATGGGGTGGAGGAAAAGGACGGATTTCTAAACTTTTTTTTCTTTTGCTGCTCCAAATGCCAATCAGCTGTAGTTTGGGCTTGAGGCAGCAAAAAAAGTTTAAAACACCTCCTTTCCCCCCATGGATTTTAAAACTTTTCTTTTTGCTGCCCCAAGTCCGAGGTACAGCTGATAGGCTCTTGGGGCAGCAAAAAGAAAAAAAATGTTTAAAAATCCCTACTTTCCCCCCACCCCATCAGGTGGGGGAAAGGAGGGGTTTCCAAACTTTTTTTTGCCACCCCATGCCCGTGCTACAGCTGATCGGTGCTTAGGGCAGCAAAAAAAAATTTTAAAAATCCACTTGTTTCCCTCACCCGGTGCATTGGGAAAACCTTTTCCCCATAGGAATGCATTGCTTCAATGCATTCCTATGGGAAAACGAAAAATAAAACAGAACAAAATGAAAATTTCCATTTCATTTCTTTTCATTTTTCTTTGAGTGGGTGGTTCTTTATTCATTTCATAATGTAACAAAAACAAATAACAAATTACAAAACAAATAAAAAAATTCACTTCGTGTCCATCTCTACCTCAGAGTATAAACAGTACTCCCACATTTCATTCATTTGGTAGGAACATTTCAAGGAGAAGAAGAACAAATTTATTTTTAACTTCACAAATTTCAAAGTGAAGCACTGGACAGGCACTGGACAAGCTGAAATGAAAAAAGAATAAATTAGCTAATTAAAAGTTTAAATGACCAGAATATTGACCCTCCCTGCATGGCTTCCTGCCCAGATTAATCTTGGTTTGTTGTCTACATTGTGTGGAGGAGATATTGCTCACAGTCTTCAGGCAGGTGTTTGAAAACTAATTGAATCAGTGCTATGTGTTCTACTTTGTGCAGCCCAGGTGGTAGCGTAAGTAGTTCCTGTTTGTCACATGTCATGTATGCCACCCTGACACAGATCCTCTCTGTTCTATAAGAAATCAGTGGAATTAGAAAGTTCTCAACCAAAAATGCTCAGTGATTTGAACTAAGTAAACCGAATGCAATGTGCAGAAGCCAGTAGACTGTGCTGCTGGTATCAGAGGAGGTGCAGGTGACAGCTGAACTGTCCAATAAAGCCTAAGATCTGCCTAGATACCCCATCACTGAGGCACTGAAGAGGACTCAGACCAAAACCACTACACAGTACATTTATCCCATGCATCCAGTCAGTCAAACAAAGAAAGATGCTGTGTTATTGGTGCTAGGTGAGGTCCATGTTCTAGAATTTCCTTTTTCTCCCCACCACACTCCACTTTACTTAGTTTACAGAACCACTTGCCACTATGATTAAACATGTGTGTGAGCTGGACGGATGCACATTCTTCCTTTTTGGACCTTAAGAGGTTAGTTCAACATTAGTGTGCTTTAGTTTATCCTATGCATGCTTTGTTCATTTCTATCCTGCCTTTCTCCCTGAAAGTACCCAAGGTGACTAGCCTTAAGAAAAGGTACCTGAGGGGAGATATGATAGCACTTTCCAAATATCTGAAGTGTTGTCATAGAGTCGAGAGGCAGAATCTGTTCTCAGTCAATCTCGAGTTACAGGAAGCCAGAATTTGGTGGAATATCAGAACAAACCTCCTAAGTGTTAGACCAGTACAGCAATGGAACCAGTTACCTCCAATGCTTGAGGCATTTAAGAGAAATGTAAACAACCACTTGTCAGCTATCCATTGATTCCACACCCACCCACCCATATATTGAGCCGGGGATGGGGATTGGATTTACTGGCCCTATAAGCACCTTCCAACTTCATTATTCCATGATTCTGTGAAGTAGGAGATGAAAGAAAGATGATGTTTATGCATATGCAAGGACCTATGAAATGTCAACCATTAACAATACTTACACTGCTTAAAAGAAACAACTGAAATTTGTTGACTTGTTTTCATTGTTTGCTCTGTAATAGAAAAAGCAGGTAATAAAATGATATGACCACTGTATTTATCCACTCATCATTCCTTTTCATAGTTTTATACATTAAATGGAAGGAATCCCTACTAGGACATATCTTTAGAAAGCTGCAGGAACATGTGTCAATTTGGAGGTGATAGTTACTTGGCCAGAACTACTGGCACTTTTCCAAGCAATACGGTATAATGGTCAAGAAAGTGTGAAGCTTCTACATCAGGCCAGGTTTCTACTCAGTGTTTGGAATGATGCATTGCCGTTTCCTGGCTTCTACTGCCCTTGCCAGAAAGAGAGAAAAACATACTGAAGAAGCCTGCATTCCTAAGCAGATTTATTTTGCAACAACTCTCATGGAATATTTTGGACCCTACCTCTCAGTAGACATGGACAGGATGTCACTGAGAGCAGTATGAAATGGAGTGGCAAAAGCTTCATGTGGGGGAAAAGGTTTTCTAGAAGGACGAGACATGGTTCTTCTGGAAATGTTACAACTTGACTAAAAGTGTGCTGCTTATGTACACCCTATGGTTCTTAAATCACTCTCTGGGTGGTTTACAATTTAATTGTGCAGGCTACACATTGTCCCAACCCCAAGCAAGCTGGGTACTCATTTTACCAATCTTAGAAGAACAGAATGCTGAGACAACCTTGGAACTGGCCATCTGGGATTAAAACTGCACTTGTGAGTGCAGTGTTGGTTGTCGTTTCTCAGTTTAGCCACTGTGCCACTGCGTTACTCAGTAAAGTAGCTGAGGAGAAAAATATGTAAGAGTTGATATCTTTATGTTAGGAATGGGAAATGTATGGTCATCCTATGGTTGCTGGATTGTAACTGCCAAAGCCAGAATTACTCAAATACCATGGATTATCTGATTTGTTAATGTGACAATTTGTTATGAGCCAGCTGTGGCTGGCTGGCAGAGTGGTCGGCCTCCCATGGCAGGAGGAACGCCCTCCCAACTTGGAACACCTTGGCCCAGAGTGAGGAGGAGGGGACGGACGCAACCCTCAAGGGTGGAACAGGCTTTCACTGGGCTAGATATAGAGGAAGGAGACACTTGGCAGGAGACCAAGGAATCCTGGAGGAAGAAAGGAAAAGCTTCTCTGTGGGAGGAAGGAACTGGCAAGGACCCCGAGCCCAGGGATAGCCCAGAAAGCCTGAGACTTTGGTGTCCCAACCCTGAGCTAGTGAGTAGAGATGGGCATGAAATGAACAATTTTTTGTTTCCATTTTTGTTTTCTCATTTCATTACGCAATGAAACGACAAAGAAATTTTGTCTCCAAAATGAAACAAAATGAACAGAAACACCGGAAATTTTGTCGTGAGTTTTGTTTTCATTACTGCAATACAGTGAACTGCTTTAAATGCTAAAAAAATCACAAACATTGAAATAAATGGTAACAAAATGGTAATGAAATGAATGAAAAAAAAAACAATTTTTGCAAAAATTCACAAAAACGGAAACGAACTGAAATGGACCCTCCAAACGACAAACAACAAACGAAATGTCGTTTTTTTTATTCGTGTCCATCTCTACTAGTGAGTGAAGGAAATGAGGAGGAGAAACCTTGGTTCTGGTTCCATCCCTTCCCCCATAGCTTATGGAAATGAACTCCCTGGTGCAGGAGAAAGATGGAAGGGATTGCAGCTGGCTCCCCACAAACAGGTTTCCTTGGTGGACATTCCTGCAAGGCTGTCTCAGAGTGAAGTAACTCTCAGCCAGCGAAGGGGCTACCCTCTTACTGTAACAACGACCAGAGGCCTGCAGTGACAGCTCAGCCTGCCAAAAAAAATGAGGGAAGGCTGCTTAAGTGGAACCTGAGTGCACAGGATTTTGGTTGGGACCACTTTTCCTTGGAGACTGAGGAGTACCCCACTCAGGGATGTTGCTAACCTTCAGGTGTCACCTGAGAACAGATATCAGCCTCAGCTTGAGACACTTGGACTCTGCTGGAATTTATGGACAAGCTTTTTGTTGTTTACTCTTGTGAAGTCCTAATAAAATTCTAACCCCACAGCTGCTCATTGGTCCATCATAGAGGGGGTGGCAGGGGTTGTTCACATTTGCCAGGAATGGGACAGAAATATCATTAGGAGCAAATAGAATTGACAAAAAGGAATTTTTTTTTATTTGCAAGCTAGATGGGTCAGGGCAGGCATGTACAAAGTCAGGCCTGGGGGCCAAATGCGGCCCGTTTTCAAATTTCGAGTGGCCTGCAGCCTCTTCTCCCCACCGGCTCAGGCTGTCACGCATCCCCACCAGCTGGCCCCTCCCCATACCAGAAGGAGACATCAGCTTGCAGTTTTATGGTTTGCCTGCCCTCCCTGCCTCTGTCCATCCCCCCAGCCACTTGCCCAGCTTACCCACCTACTTTCATGTTACACAGAAGTGGTGGTGAACCTTTGGCACTCCAGATGTTTTGACATTGGCAATCTAGACCCAGAATTCTGGCAGTTGTGATCCAAAAACATCTGGAGTAGACATGGGCACGACTCAGCGAAATTGTCATTTCCGTTTTCGGTTATCGTTTCTGTTACATAACGGTAAAGGTAATGATAATTAAGCCATCAGAACTCGAACTTGAACCGAAAAAAGAAAAATTTGGTCGGGTTTTTCATTTCTGTTTGTGGCATCGCGGCGATCGCGCAATGTGAAGCACAGAAAAAGTTTTTTTTAAAAAAACCCCGACTCCCGGCCAAAAAAGCAGGCGAAAATATGCCTGCCTGAGGCTTTGCCACCTATCAGAGGGGTGGTTTCTGGGGGGTCCCCAGCATTTCCCCCCCTCTTCTCCTGTCCTGGGCTGCTTGCACCAGGCTGGGGGGTCATCCTCATCGTCTCGCCATGCCATGCGGTGGGGG
This sequence comes from Phrynocephalus forsythii, assembly GCA_029282475.1. Lineage (NCBI taxonomy): Eukaryota > Metazoa > Chordata > Lepidosauria > Squamata > Agamidae > Phrynocephalus > Phrynocephalus forsythii. The sequence continues at coordinate 15,255,217 of JAPFRF010000005.1, forward strand.
GGATCCAAAATGGTGACTGCAATTTTTCTTTTGAAATTGTGGTCAAAAAACACACCAAATCACCACAGAAATATGTGAAATTTATTTATTTTAAATGCCTGAATTTTAATAGGAGCAGCAGTGGGTTTTTAATAGCAATAAAATGTTGTATTTATTTTATTTTATTTTATTTTATTTTATTTTTTATTTTTTTAGACCTGCCCATTTGGGCTGAGCATGGGATGGGACCATGCAATTTTTTTTTGAACCATTCCACCAATGGCATCGCCAGGTTTTTGAGTGACACTTCTGGATGTCTCGGAGGGCATAAAAAGCCGAGGCACCTTCCAGAAATCGCAGTCGGGTGTATGGATGTGGTTGAGGGAGGAGGGCTGGCTGCTGGTGCTGGTGTGATCCGATCGAGATTGAGGAGGGAGGCTGGAGGCTTTAGGATTTAAGTTAGGCAGGCAGGGAGGGAATAGAATTTAGAAAATAATTTCTTTGATTCCCTGCAGCTTTGTCTAATGAAGGGAATAGCAGTTTATTCTTTATTTCTTCTCTGGCAGTTTGTGAGGATTTTTTTCTGATATTGGATAAAGGGGGAGGTTCGACTGGGAGTGGGAGGTGTGGATTTATTTTAAAAATATATTATATACTACCATTTATTTTCTATTTTTCCAACTTCAATTTGCTTGCACACACACACATTTGGGGTGCAAGCCAAGAACAGAACCTCTATCCTAAGTGATATCCTAACTGCCCACTCACCCGTCCGCCTGCGCCACCACCCGCCTGCGGCCCGTGCCGCCACCCACCTGCAGCCCGTGCCGCCACCCGCCCACTCGCCCGCCCGTGGCCGCCACCCACCCATGCCCCCTGCCACCGCTGCCCGCCTGCACCTCCCCCGCCCCCCCCACCCCGCCCCGCCCGCCTCCTAGGGTGCAAAAACACCTAGCACCGTCCTGATTGCGGGACGCCCCTATGCTCTGGGAAATCACGGTGGAAACGACAAACAACAAACAACAAATGAAACGACCAATTTTTGAAAAATTTTGTGACAAACGGAAACGACCTGAAACGGACCTGTTCCGACAAACGAAAACTGGAAACATCATTTTTTCTGGTTGTGCCCATGTCTAATCTGGAGTGCCAAAGGTTTGTCAGCACTGTTATAGAGACTTGTCCAAAGTCTGGCCTGGGGGCCAAATGGTAGGCCCCCACACATTTTCACCTCACCAGATCTGGCCCTCCTTGAAAAAAAGTTTGGACACCCCTGGGTTAGGGGCTCATGACTTTATCCTAGTGGGCAATATCTGACATTAATTTATTTATTTATTTATTTACTTACTTACTTTAGAATATTTTACCACACCTTTCTCCTTGGAAAAGGACCCAAGGCGGGTCCAGGATACTGTGTCCTCAGTAATCTGCAACTGCCATATTGGATGTAGCGCTCATATATTCAAAGAGAATATAGAAAGAGAAAGCCAGGAAAATTTGCTGTGATATTCAAATATTTAGTTCTATTACTGAATGTAATAAGAATACATTTTAGGTAGTTATTTACATCCTTCTGGGATCCTGAATTGGCTCATCTGACGTGCTTATTGATGCCTCAGCATCAGAAAAACACTCTCGCTCCCCACACACAGACAAACAAATGTGTGTGTATATGTGGTTGTGTACATTTAAGAAAATTCAAAATGCTTTTAGGTTTGATACATATATTAATATTTAGCTTGGGGATATTTTTCAGTGCTAGTAGATATTTATACTTGCTAAATAATAAATGAGCTGCCTAGATGCCCTAAGGCCTAAGCAGATCTGATCTTGGATGATTTTGAAAGCTAAGCAGATTTGGCCCTGGTTAGTACTTGGATGGGAGACCACCAGAGAATACCAGTTGCTGTAGGCGCCTGGAGTGGGAACTGGCAAACCACTCCAGTATTCCTGCAAAGAAAATTCCATGAACATGGGGTCATGATGAGTCAATCATGACTATAACGACACAACACACACACACACACACACACACACACACACACACACACACACACACACACACACACACACACAAATAATGAATAGAATGTTGTTGCAAGCAGTTTTAGAGTTGTGTAAAAACAAATACCACATATTTGTTAGTGCAATGAAGAAAAACAAGCATAATGAAAAAAATTACCCCAATGATTTTAAGCATTTCAACAAAAAACACAAAGATTGCATCTCATGGGAGTTTTCCAAATAACTGGACTGAGATCAAACCTCTGTTCAATTGTTATTTAACCCAGGATTATTGTTGTGGCTTTCACAGACGTGTACTGTAGAGCTTGCATGTAAACCAAAAGCTCTCCTGCTTTTTTATAAACTAGTCCCTGTTTGCTTCTCCTTTTCCAAGGAGAAAGACGGGGTAAAAATACTCTAAAATAAAATGAATAAATAAATAAATAAATAAATAAATAAATAAATAAATAAATAAATAAATAAATAAAATAACAAGGACTAGTTCTTCCCCTCTAAATGGGCTGATGAACCCAAATTAGAGAAAAACTAGTCCAGGTATAATTCTTGAAAGAAACAACTGCATGGAGTTGGACAGCAGTGTTGTACCTTCTAGTTTCTCCTCCATAATACTATTACTGTGTCCATGACATCAATTTAAAAGGAAGCACATCTGTGGCAGAGGGCATGGTTTAAGCATATAGGGTCTTTCTGTTTCACTTTCTTCATACATGTCCTCTACTCTGTGTAAATTATGTTCATAAAGATTGGATGAATAATAGGTTACTGCTTTGAATCAGGATCTAGACCAGCTGGCCTCCACTTTTTTATGAAAATATGAAAGGCCAAATCAAGATTGTGTAAGTCACACAATTAGCATTATAAAGTGAGCTGTGAAGAATTGTTTCCCATCCATGACCACCTTCAAATGTGCCATGCATCCCAGGAGGCTCTATGGCTCCCATTAAGAAAAGGTGGGCCATGGATGTTGGACTATCCATTGCCTTTCAATTAAACCACAGATATCCTGTGCTAGCTTCCAGAACTCGAGTAATGTAATCTCAATGTTTTTTAAAAAAACTGGTTGCTTGCTTCAGAACTGCATCTGATGTATTAGTGGGATATCAACATTTTGATTGAATTACTTTTTAGATGAAAATTGTGGAAAGTTGATTAGAAAACATGCCCGTTAATAATTTTAGGATACTTTGTTTGGTCCCATGTCCTTGGCTTCTAGGACAATGGTTCCCAACCTTGGCACCCCATAAGTTCTTAGACTACAGCTCCCCAAAACCCTGACCAGATCAGCTATTGGTGATGGCTTTTAGGAGTTTTGCTCCAAGAATACCTGGGGAACCACAGTTGGGAACCACTGTTTCAGAATGCTTGTAGCTGCTGTTGTGTGACCAACATGATCATGTAACAGGATGTCTTCTACAAATTCTGTTCTGAATTGGAACATTTTTGTGGAGGTTCAGTGGGGAGGGGAAATCCAAATTAGATTAGATTAGGTTTTCTGTGTTACTTTCATCAGGCTGACCTAAGTGGCTGTGGCTGTTGTAGCTATGCTGGGAGAAAAGTCCTACTTAGTAGATGTGCACTGAGAGGAGGACATTAGAACAGTCTCTCTATAGTCATTGTTGAACATGGAAAGGTGCTTGTCTGAAAAAGGAGACACATTTCCACATGACCCAGAACCTAGTTCAGGCTAGAAGGTGTGGATTTACAGAGAGTCTATCCAGGCAGCCTCCCAGTCTTTGCCATTGTTGAAGATGTGATATAAGGCATGCAACTAGTACCCTCCAGGCTTCAGATGCATGCCTCCCTAATGAATGAATAGGGTTAAAATGTGATCATTCAGAACCACCATTTCATTAATATTTGACATTGATGAATATTTTGCTATGTTAGTGCCTTTACAAAGAAATGAACTGAGTGACCCAGTCTGGAATTTAGAAACAAAACTTCCTTTGAAACAGATGCTCAAGATGCGGAAGATGTTGATGCATTTTCTGACATGGGCTAGGGTCCTTGGTTGACAATATTCTTTTCCTCCCTTTGGATATAAAAAGGCAACTCTCCATGTTTCTTACAAATACGTAATGAACCTGACAGAAGTTAACTGTAGTCAGACATGCCTTGAGCTATGGGCCATAGGTGTTCCATCAAAGCTGACACTGCAGGATTACCTCAGTGGAAAACTCAAAGTCTGAACTTAGACTGAACTTTTAGCTGAGCTAAATGTGAAGTCTAATTGGAATTGAAATTATCATTTTAACAACTGGAGAGCCTGGAGGCTTTTCTCTTTGTGCATGCATTCTGGTTAATGAGGTGTATAAAATATTAGAATTCAGGTACATGCGGGGGGTGGGGGAGTTGCTTTGCCTCTCTATTGATCTGCTAAGACAGTCTATAAATATGCATCAACAAAATGAGAACTAATTATAATACAGACAGATGCACATCTTGGGCACATTGAAAAACTTTTGTTGGGACAACTCAAATGCCCTCATATGTGGAAAACAGAACAATTCTGCCAAGTGTAATAAATATCACTCTTTAATTCCATTGTGAATAGTACCGAATTGCTACAGCCCCTCCATGAGGAATTAATGAGCTAGAGACTAAACTGAGATTGTTGAGATGGAGATGGCACCTTATGCCCCCATTTAGAAATGTCACCCTTTCAACAGTCTTTCCAGGTTAAGTGCAATAAGTAAATCAATCAATGGGGAAAGCTAATTGTTGGCGCAGTTCCTTTAATAGTGACTTAATAGAGATCTGAAACAATCTGTTTATTTATTCAGAAGCATTTTTATAGAATAATTGACTACTTTGAAACAACTGAAAAAACCTGCCAACTAGTATATTCAACAACAACATAAAACAACATGTTACAAGAAGAGCCAATTATTTTATTAAAAACAGGGTTTTCACTTCAAAGTAGATGTGTTTTCTTTATTGCTGTTGTTCTCTCTCTCACTCACACACAAACGCACACAGCAAGTTATTTTCTTTGGCTATTTTGTTTGCAAAAAAACATATATTTTCCTGCAAATAGTTACAAAAAAACCTGCCAATTGATATTAAACCTGTCGTTTAATAAGAAGTTAATCAACATTTTAAGCCTTGCTGAGGCCAATACTGATACAGAGACAACTAGTGGATGTATGACTTTATAGATAAAGTAAAGCTGTACAGTATATAGAAAGAACATTCTAAAACTGTCCAACCTGTCTGTGGACAGAAAAACTAAGGAGACTATTTTCTGGTATTTAACTGAAAAGGGAAACAAAAATCTTCAACAGCTTCTCAGCAAGAGATAATCAGTAACAATGGCCAGAGCACAGCTTGTTTCTTTTCAAACTACAGTTTTTGTTGAGCTGTAGTTAGTTTTTTGCTATAGCCACAATGTCAGCAACTCGTATTGTCCCACTGACCACCATGTTGTGCCCATTGCTCTAAATGTTGTCAGGAGGGGCAAGGATGGGATGTTGGCCACCACACAACACATTATAGTGCAGCCATCTTCACCCATTGCTTAGCCTGCTTTTATCAATCACACCTTCTGCCCCTCTGTCACCACCTCCTCTATATCAAAAAGCAATGTGTCTCCAATTTCTTCAAGTTCTCCTTATGAGCAAGAACCATGGGCTTTTGTTTTTGTTTTGTTTTCCTACATGCAAGGAGAGCCTTCTTCCATGTAGGCATATTGTATTTAGCTCAGTGCTTTAGGCTTCTGGCTGCAGCGCCAAAGGTTAGGAGTTCAATTCCCCACAGTGCCTTTTTGTCAGAGGCTTGTGGCACCGTGGTTAAATGCCTGTATTGCAGCTAAAACTGTGCTCCAACCTGGGGTTCAATCCCAGGTAGCTGGCTCATGGTTGACTCAGCCTTCCATCCTTCCGAGGTGGGTAAAATGAGTACCCAGCTTGCTGGGAGGTGGGGGGAAAATGTGTAGCCTGCATAATTAAAAATTGTAAACCACCCAGAGAGTGCTTGAACTGCTATGGGGCGGTATATAAGCAGAACACTCTGCTTTGCTTCTGGACTTGATGATTTATAGGTTCCCCTTCCAACTCAGCAATTATAGGGTTATTATTAAGATTAAGATATAATGTGGCAAAAGTGGTTGACAGAGAGGGAGGGGATAAGAGCTAATCTGCTCTTTTGATGAATAGGAAAACAGTAGGAAATGCCAGAATTGTTTTACAAAATTTACATGGTAAAATAAATTCTGCACAACAGCCCTCTTTGCTGGACAAAGGGGATAGAGATGGAAAAAAGGTCTTCTGAAAAAGTTCAGCCCAGCTTTCAATTTGTAGAGTTTCACAAATATTTATAGCCAAATAATTAATGGATGGAGGAGTTAGTATAGCTATTCCTTCTGTACTTGCAATAAGAGATCATTGTCCAAACAACCATACTTTGGGAGGAAGCTGTAGTAAATCTGGTACAATCTCCTTATGAATAAAAACATTCTCAAGTAGACATGGGCACGACTTGGCGAAATTCTCGTTTCCATTTCCATTTCTCGTTTCCGTTACGCAACGGAAACGGTAACGACAATTACTCTGCCAGAACTCGAACTCGAACCGACTAATGAAAAATTGGGTCTGATTTGTCATTGTCGTTCCTGGCATCGCAGCGATCGCGCGATGCCAAGCGGCACAGGAAAAAAGTTTTAAAACTAAAAAAAAAAAAAAACCCCGATTCCCGGCCAAAAAAGCAGACGAAAATATGCCTGCCTGAGGGCACCTACCAGAGGGGTGGTTTCTGGGGGAGGGGTCCCCACTCCAGCCTTCCCCCCATCCCCATCCTGGGCTGCTTGTTCCAGGCTGGGAGGGGGCATCCATTTGTCTCCATTTGCTATGCGCGGTGCGGGAAGATCCAAAATGGTGACCACAATATTTTTTTTAAAATCGTGGTCCAAAAACCCACCAAAGCACCACAGAAAGATGCGAAAATTAGCTATTTTATATGCCTGATTTTTTATAGTAGCAGCAGTGGGTTTTTCTTGCAACAAAACGTCTCCATTGATTTTTTTTATTTTTTTTATTATTTTTATTTTTATTTTTTTACACGTGCGCAATGATGGGCTGGCCATGGGATGGGACCATGCAAATTTTTGGACCCATTCCACCAATCGCCTGGCCAGGTTTTGACTGACACTTCTGGATGTGCCAGAGGGTATAAAAAGGCGAGGCACTCAGAGAACACTCGCAGTCCGGGTTTGGATTTGGGTAGAGAGAGGGCTGTAGCTGGCTGCTGTGCTAGACTAGTTTCGATTTCGCGGAGGAGCCTTAGATTTCAGTTAGGCAGGCAGGGAGGGAATAATTGATTCAATTGAATTTTTAGGAAATATTTCATTCCCTGTCTGCTGTGGAGATTAGCAATGCGCATTTTATTCCTTTATGCTCCTGCAGTTTGTCAGGAGGAATTTTTTTCTGATATTGGTTTAGGTTTGACTGGGGTGTGTGTATGGATTTTTTTTAAAATATATATATACTACCGTACCACTCCATACTTATTTCCTATTTTACAAAGTTCATTTTCATTTCATTGCTAGCAGTTTTCTTTATTCTCTCCTCTCCTTTTTGTGTGTGAGAGAGGATTTATTTCATTTAGTGCCACTGCTTCAAGTTCAAAGGAGAGGTTTTTTGGAGGCGAGGTGTGGATTTATTTTAAAAATATATTGAATATACTACCATTTATTTTCTGTTTTCAAAAGTTCATTTTCATTTGCTTGGTGGCTGGCAACAAGTTCCTTTACCTTGCCTCCAGCACAGTGCTGTGTGGCTTCTGGGAATAGCAAGCCTAGCAGTTTACTTTAATCTCTCCTCTCCTTTTTGTGAGAGAGAGAGGATTTATTTCATTTAGTGCCACTGCTTCAAAGTTCAAAGGGGAGCTTTTTGGGATGCGAGGTGTGGATTTATTTTAAAAATATACTAGCCTAGTATATTTTAGATTTCCCCAACCAGTGCACTCAAACACATTTGTCGGCATTAGCAAGCCAAGGGCACCTCTGAGGGAGAATAATATTTTACGTTTTAGAAATACATTACAATATTATTTGTGTACTTTACTTTTACTTACATCGTTTGTTTGCTAAACTTTTTGTGAGGACACTGCAGTTAAACAACACAGGCCCATTCGGTTTACTTTGCTCACAGTGTACAACACAGTTCTAATCCTGTAGCAGTGTAGTGTGCTTGCTCGTTCATTTATTTACAAGTTACACAAGGCACACCCTTGGTGGGTGCCTGCGCAAGTTTACTTTGCTCACAGTGTACAACACAGTCCTACTCCTGTAGCAGTGTAGTGTGCTTGCTCGTTCATTTATTTACAACAAGTTACACAAGGCACACCCTTGGTGGGTGCCAGTGCAAGTTTACTTTGCTCACAGTGTACAACACAGTCCTACTCCTGTAGCAGTGTAGTGTGCTTGCTCGTTCATTTATTTACAGCAAGTTACACAAGGCACACCCTTGGTGGGTGCCAGAGCAAGTTTACTTTGCTCACAGTGTTCAACACAGTCCTACTCCTGTAGCACTGTAGTGTGCTTGCTCGTTCATTTATTTACAACAAGTTACAAGGCACACCCTTGGTGGGTGCCAGCGCAAGTTTACTTTGCTCACAGTGTACAACACAGTCCTACTCCTGTAGCAGTGTAGTGTGCTTGCTCGTTCATTTATTTACAACAAGTTACAAGGCACACCCTTGGTGGGTGCCTGCGCAAGTTTACTTTGCTCACAGTGTACAACACAGTCCTACTCCTCTAGCAGTGTGCTTGCTCGTTCATTTATTTACAACAAGTTACACAAGGCACACCCTTGGTGGGTGCCTGCGCAAGTTTACTTTGCTCACAGTGTACAACACACTCCTACTCCTGTAGCAGTGTAGTGTGCTTGCTCATTCATTTATTTACAACAAGTTACAAGGCACACCCTTGGTGGATGCCAGCGCAAGTTTACTTTGCTCAGTGTACAACACAGTCCTACTCCTCTAGCAGTGTACTTGCTCGTTCATTTATTTACAACAAGTTACACAAGGCACACCCTTGGTGGGTGCCAGCGCAAGTTTACTTTGCTCAGCATACAACACAGTCCTACTCCTATACCAGTGTGCTTGCTCTTTCATTTATTTACAACAAGTTACAAGGCACACCCTTGGTGGCTCGTTCATTTATTTACAACAAGTTACAAGGCACACCCTTGGTGGGTGCCTGTGCAAGTTTACTTTGCTCACAGTGTACAGCACAGTCCTACTCCTGTAGCAGTGTAGTGTGTTTGCTCGTTCATTTATTTACAACAAGTTACAAGGCACACCCTTGGTGGGTGCCTGCGCAAGTTTACTTTGCTCACTTGTCCTACTGTAGAACACAGTGTCATTATTTCTAATACTTTGAGAAATGAAAAAAATTAGGAGGGGTGGCACAGCCAGAGGGAAGGGGAGGGGGACCCCCACTATGATAAATCAGGCCGCATTTCTGAAGGAAGGCACAGGAAGTTGTGCAGATAGTACTCCCTCGCCAAGCAGCTCCACAACCAGTACCGTACCATCCTCTGTCACTGAGGGAAGCTCTGTCACTGAGGGAAGCATGGATGAGGTGATAAAAATCCCTTCAGCAATACTTGACCCCGACCTCCTTTATCAGGAAGAAAATGACGACTCGGAGTCGGAAATGGCATCAGAAGAAGAAACGGGCACTTTGAATCTAGAGGTTCCAGATTCTGAGGACCTGATGGCAGGAACTGATGAAAGGCAGGCTTCAGACAGTGATGGAAGGAGCAGCCCTCCTTCCTCCCAGAGTACCGCCAGTGACAACAGTAGTACTCTACTTTCCAGGCAGGGCACAGGCCACACCACCTCCACAGCACTGGCAGCAGGCAATACCAGAGGGGCCGGTACCTTCACTAAGCCACGCTGGTGTCTCTGGGAGCATTTTGAGAGCAGCCCACAAGACACAAGGATGGCGGTGTGCAAGAAATGCGGGGTGGTGGTGCGCAGGGGGAATGACCCCTCAAGTGGGTTGCACAGCCACCTGATGCGAAAACACCCTGGGACTCTGCCTGGAACCCTGTCAGGCCCTGGTTCCTCAGGGAGGAAGAGAGTGGAAGAAGGGTTAGGGAAAGAAAAACACAGCTCCGCTAGTGCTGAGAGTGGGAAGAGGCAGGCCACTCTGCAGGAAGTGGGACCGTTGTGTGGGAGTTTTGTCAGCCAGCGAAATAGGGCTAAGGCACAGGAGACCACCACTCACGTGGTGGGTGAAAGTGTGGCCATGAACGGGTTGCCCCTCTCCTTTGTGGAGTCATCAGGCTTCATGCACCTGATGAAGCACGTGGCTCCATGGTACGAGCCTCCATCCCAGCGCACCTTCAGCAGGCAGGTGATTCCCTCCCTTTATGAGTCCGTCAGGGACATGATCCGGGCCCTGCTGCAGGCGGCCAGAGGAAGGAAGATCCACTTCACTTCCGACCTCTGGACCGGTGGGCACCACGGATACCTCTCTCTGATGGCTCATTGGTGGCAACCCAAGGAGGTCCTGGAGCCCAGGACATCCCAAGAACAGCTGCAGGGGGAGCCACAAGGCAGCACCCCAAGAGGGTATAGGGCGGTGCTTCTCCAGGCACAAAGCATGGAGGACAACGCCACAGGGTTCAACATTTCAGAGGTCCTCAAGACAGCAATGCGAGTGTGGGGATTGGGGACTGAGGCCAGTTCAATCTCGGATTCATGGTTACTGACGCGGGCCGTAACATGAAAGGGCAGGGTTGCAGGGCATCGTGTGCGCAGCACACAAACTGCATCTGGTGGTGGTTGATGCCATTGGGGTGGGAGCACCGAAGGACTCCTGGGGTGAGGGGACCCTGGAGACCAAGGCCTTGCTGGACAAGTGCCGGAAAATCATCGGGCACTTCTCTCGCAGCGTCAAGGCATCCAGGATGATGCGTGATAGGCAGGCGGAGACGGGCCGACCAGAGCACGTCCTGATTCAGGACGTGACCACCCGGTGGAACTCCACCTACGAAATGGTCAAGCGCCTGGTGGAGCAGAGGGAAGAGGTGGGATACATCATGTCAACCACCCCAGTCCTGCATGAGGGGAAGGAGATGGATATTGGTGCTACCGAGTGGCTCGCCCTCTCCCAGATGGTGGGTATCCTGCAGGTGTTTGAGGAGACCACCCATGTCCTCAGCAGCTACAACACCAGCCTGGGCCACGTACTCCCCCTGGTCAATGCCCTTCGCCAATGCCTAGAGGCCACTATCCGGGAAGAAGGCAATCTTCTCCCAAAGAGCAGGGCCTTGGCAGACAGGCTGCTGAGCGGCGTGGATACCCGCCTTGGCCCACTAAGGAGGGAAAAGGTGTACCAGATGGCATGCCTGTGTGACCCTCGCGTCAAGGGTTCCCTGGCAGGCAGCGCTGCCAACCTGAACTCATGGAAGACGGAGCTATGCCGTCAAGTCAGGGCTCTCTCCAATCAGGGCCAGGCGTTTCCGAGGGTGCACGGAAGCCAGAGCGATGCAGAAGAGGGATCCTCGCAAGGATCCTCATCTTTCTGTACTCCAGGAGTATACACTCAGAGGCCAGGTTCCATGCCAGCAGCCAACTACTTGGCCTCTGCCCTAGCCATGGCAGTCTCCTCCGCAGTGGTGGCAAGGGAGGAAGAAGAACTGGACCCCGCCGTGACCATGGTGAAGGAGTACATGGCCGAGCCCCTCCAACCCCTCACCTTGGACCCACTCCACTACTGAGCCAGAAAGGCAGACCTCTGGCCCGCTCTTTTGACTCTGGCATTGGACCTCTTGTCCATCCCACCCACCAGTGTCCACAGTGAGCGTGTCTTCTCCCACATGGGAGATGTCCTGAGGCCGCGCCGCTCTTGCCTGGACCTGGAGACCGTGGAAAGGTTGACTTTCATCCGCTTCAACCTTTCCACGTTGGGATTGCCCCAACACTCCAAGACCTAAGTCCCAAGTCGTTCTGCCATGGGTTCCTTAAACGGCCCACCCTTGCTCTAACATCAACTCCCAGGGCAACATTTATGCCGGTCCGCCTGCCTGTCTGCCTAAAAGCCTGCCTGCCTGCCTGCCTACAAGGCTACCTGCCTGGCTGGCCCTGTGACTACCTGCCTAGTGCCTAAATGCCTGCTTGCCTGTCTGCCTGCCTGCCTGACTGACTGTATTCACAGACAAACAATTGGAAGGGTCTGTATTGGCCCAATTTTTGCAGCCCTTGCCTGGGTCCAAACCAGCAAGGACCATTCTCAAAGTGTCATTTGAAAGGGTCTGTAATCTGTATTGGCCCAATATTTCCCCGTTGGCCATGGCTGGTCTGAGTGAGATCCTAAAACCTGCCTTCCTTGGTGCTTCCTCCCTTCCCTGGGGTTTAGGCGCCAATCTGCTTACAAAGTGGTCAGGAAGCACTTTACAACTACCTACCTCAAAGACTGAGTAGCAGGGGGCTAGCTGTCCTCCTTACAACCTTAAAGAAATAGCCCAGTTCTCCTGCTTCTACTCTGTCTCCTTGGTTGATGAAACTCGGTCTCCTGGGGTGGAGAGAGAAACTCTGCCTCCCAAGGCAGAAAAAATCCTCCCTTCTGGCACTTTGGCTTTGTGCCTTCCCAATCCCTAGGCTGGGTGGCTGGTATCCTGCAAGCCTGCCTAGCCTACATACCTGTAAACCGGACTGCCTGCTTCCCTGCCTGCCCGCCCCTCTGCCAACCTGCCTTCCTGTCAGACTCCCAGCTTTGAGCATGCCTTCAAGCTGCTTCTCATTCAACCTCCTCTAGTCTGGCCTTCTGGCCTCCCCTACTTTGTCCTCTGGGCTGGTCTGTGACCCACTTAGAAGGACTCTGGGTTTGTGGTCTGGTCTCCTTTAGAGGTGGTGGTGGTGAATGATCACCCGCGAGGGGAACTCAATCAGGAATACTGGGAAGGGGGTTAGGGTTAGGTAAGGGGGATGCTATGGCCTCCGCCACTCTGTCCTGTGGGCTGCAGAACACTGTGACTCACTAAGAAGGACTGGAGTGGAATGTACTTGCGCGTACTGTGTGTATACTGTACTGCACAATAACCGTGTGTTGTCCGTTTCTTACTCACTCAAGCTCTGTGTCTTCTCCCTGCCTGCCTGTCAGGCTCCCGGCACTCCCGGCTTAGAGGAGGCCTTCCAGGTGCTTCTCCTTCAGCCTAACAGCACGGTTCAGTGCTTCAAGTTCAGCCTCCGAGCCGACATGCACCCTGTTGGCCACTCCCCTCAACTTGCCCATGCAGCAACCCCGGCTGCCCCCGCCTCTAGGCGGAAAATCACTGGACCAACTGTAAGGTGCAGTCATGACATCAACTATTTTGTTTAGAATTGGGGGAATCTGTCATCCTGGTTCTTCACACAATCCAGGTTGGGAAATCCCTTGGCAGAAGGAGGGGAGATTCCTAACTAGGTGCTTCTCCCTCCACCTCCTCTAGTCAGGCCTTCTGGCCTCTGCTTCTTCACTCTGAGCTGCCAAACACTGTGACTCACTAAGGAGGACATTGTGCTTGTGTGCTAGAAAACAGCCGTGGGCTGGGCCCGTGTTGATTAGGCAGGCGGAACTCTGCCTTCTGCTCTCCTCAAATGGCTTGCGCAGCCACCTTATGCGAAAGCACCCTGGTACTCTGCCTGACTGTCTGGGAGTGGGACAGTGTCCAGCAGCAGGCCATGGTAATCTTCAGGGAGGAAGAACAGGGAAGAAGGCCTATGGAAAGACAGCTCCGCTTCTGAGAGTGGGAAGAGGCAGGCCTTTCTGCAGAAAGTGTTGCCAACTTGCCGCTGTGTGGGAGTTTTGTCAGCCTCCACTACTCTTTCCTCTGGGCTGCAATGCACTGTGGCTCACTAAGAAGGAAGGGAGGAAGCCTCCAGGCTTGGTTCTTGGTGGATACTCTGTCGCACACTGACTGTGACTCTGTGATTCACAGGCCTACTGTCTCCTCCGCCACTGGGCTGCAAGACACTGTGGCTCACTAAGAAGGGAATTAGACAGCTCCGCTTCTGAGAGTGGGAAGAGGCAGGCCTTTCTGCAGGAAGTGTTGCCACTGTGTGGGAGTTTTGTCAGCCGCCGCTGCTCTTCACTCTGAGCTGCCGTGCCAAACACTGTGACTCACTAAGGAGGACATTGTGCTCTTTCCACTGGGCTGCCAACTGTGGCTCACTAAGAAGGGAAGCATACTTGCGTAGGCGTACGTGTTACGTACGTAATTACGTATACGTAATAAAAGAGTTTGTCAGGAAGTTCCATCCCTGGTCCTTGTTGTTGGATACTAGTAGTCTGTTTCACTGACTGCGAGTCTGTGGAGGAAGGGCTACTTATCGGTTCCACTGGCAGTGCAAAGCACTGACTCACTGAGAAGGGAACGTGCCTGGGATGGGATTTTACCAGAGAATCAGCACACAGCTGTGAAGGAAGACCCTCTGGCTTGCAGTCCTTTTTTCAGGCTGGACTCAGACCTCAGAGTTAGGCCCCATGTGGCCCCCGCCACTCTTTCCTCTGGGCTGCAAGACACTGTGGCTCACTAAGAAGGGATGAAAACTGTTTGTAGCACAGCTTTGAAGAGGCAGGACGCTGCATTGCTGGCCTTTGGGCAAGCCCATACTCAGGCCATTCAGCAGCTCCTTTGGGTACTGGAGCTGGCTGGCAATGATCCTCCCTTACTCGGGCCCTGTGGCCTCAGACTCAGGTATTTGGGTCTCTGCTACTCTGTCCTCTGGGCTGCAAGACATTGTGGCTCACTAAGAAGGAAAATGTACTTGTTGTGTGCGTAACTGCATACTCCTGTCTGAAAGTCCCATGTGTGGTTCTTGGTGCTGTGCTGTGTGACTCAGTCAGTACTAGTTGTTGTTGTCATGTTTTCTTTCACCCAATTTTTAATATTTTTCTGCCCACTTGTCATAATGTGCTCTTCATCACTGTCAGTACAATGTACTTTTCAAGTTGCATTCTACAATTGGGAATTTTGGAAATTTTTGAGACATTCACCTCAGAGTTAGGCCCCATGTGGCCCCCACCACTCTTTCCTCTGGGCTGCAAGACACTGTGGCTCACTAAGGAGGGAATTGTACTTGTGTGCTGGTGGCACTCTGTCTGTCACCATATAGAAGATTTGCCTGAAAGTTCCAGGCTTGGTTCTTGGAGGTGTAGGAACTGTGACTGACTACTACTAAGACTCAGACTCACTCAAGCTATGATGTGGCCTCTGCCACTCTTTCCTCTGGGCTGCAAAACACTGTGACTCACTAAGAAGGACAATTTACTGGCGTACTCAGGCCATTCAGTCACTTTGGGTACTGGAGCTGGCAATGATCCTCCCCTACTCGGGCCCTGTGGCCTCAGACTCAGGCCTTTGGGTCTCCGCTACTCTGTCCTCTGGGCTGCATGTGAGTCACTGAGAAGGGAATTCAGGCATTCTTCTTCTAATCGAGCGGTCCTTTTGGCCTCGCCTACTCAGGCCCTGTGGCCTCAGACTCAGGCTATGTGGCCTCCTCCAGCCACTCTGTCCTCTGGGCTGCAAACCACTGTGGCTCACTAAGAAGGGATGAAAACTTACAGTACTAGTACTGTAGCACACTGCTGCTGGGACTTGGCTAAAGTATATGTATCTTATTCTGCCTTTTTTACCTCATTAACTACGTTATTTGTATGTAATGATCGCTTTTCCTGCAAATAAAATGCAAAGATACTCAAATAATGTAGCTTAACAACTAACCTGAACACATGATGTTCAAGCTGGCACTCCTTAACACTGCTTAAACATTTTATAATCATTATTGCCCAAACCCTGGAACAAAGACTGCCGGACAAGAAAACTTAATGTTACATTCAAGCTACACTTGTAGGTGGTGGCGGTTGAAGAGTTATGTGAGAAGTTGTGGGAACACTCATCAGGAATAGTTGGAGGTGTGGTTAGGGTTAGGTTTAGGGTGGATGTTTTGGCCCCCGCCACTCTGTCCTCTGGGCTGCAGAACACTGTGGCTCACTAAGAAGGGAATTGTACTTGCGTGGTGGTGGCACTCTAGAAGATTTGCCTGAAAGTTCCAGGCTTGGCTTTTGGAGCTGTAGGAACTGTGACTGACTACTCAGACTCACTCAGGCTATCTGGCTTCCGCCACTCTTTCCTCTGGGCTGCAAGACACTGTGGCTCACTAAGAAGGGAATTGTACTTGCGTACGACTACATACGTACTGTCACTCACCACACCACCACCAAGAGTATGTCAGAAAGTGCCATGTGTGGTTCATGGTGGTACTAGTACTCACAGTCACAAAGAAGGGCTGAAAACCTGTGGCCTCCGGTTCGCAGCCCTGTGGTCTCTGACTCAGGCTATGTGTCCTCCGCTACTCTTCACTCTGGGCTGCGAAACACTGTGACTCACTAAGAATGACATTTTGCCTGTGTACTGGGAGTTTGCTGGGATAATAGCACACAGCTTGGACTTTGTGGCCTTGTGGCCTCCCTTTCGCAGGGCCCTGTGGTCTCAGACTCAGCCTTTTTGGGCTCCCCTACTCTGTCCTCTGGACTGCAAGACACTGTGACCCACTAAGAAGGACACATTTTACTGTTAACACAGCCGTGATGATAAGGCAAAAATCTGCCATCACCCAATTTAAAGTGTTTTCCGCCTGCTTTGGGTCATTGTGGGACGCCCCCATGCTCTGGGTGGGAATGGGAAGTCAAATTGCGCTAAATCGTGGTAGAAACTACAAATGACAAACGAAATGATGAAACGACAAATTTTTGAAAAATTTCGCGAAAAATGGAAACGACCCGAAATGGACCTGTCCTGAAAAACGACAACTCGGAAAAAAAAATTTCTGGTCGTGCCCATCTCTATCCTTAAGATATGACTGCATGGCCACAATCCTCCACAGAGGCACATTGAATTTCACTGGAAGCATGAGGCTTAAATATCAATGTGTGTGAGACTGCAGTTTAAGAGTACATTGGCTGGGTGAAATGCTATTTACTTTGTTTTCTTTTGATGTGAATTTAGTGGTGATTTGTTACCTCACTAACTTTGGTACTTTGCATATGAATTCCATGCTTTTATGAGCTGGGAAGATGAGTTTTGTTTATGGTGGTTTGGGCATCTTACTCTCATGACCTTCAGATAATCAGCTGCCGTACCAAATAGACTATGGAGGATCTGCCTTAAGGGGTGAGCTGTATTTACTGCTTCACAAGATTAAGCTGTCAATGAATATGGGTGAATTGGCCAGCACTTAAGCAACTGCACATAACCCATAACAGGAACACATTACATCAGAGCTTCAGGGCCTGCCACACTTCTTTCTGTGGTTTTTCAGAAACAATTTAGTATGTTGATTCTGACCTTTTAAAGCCCTGAATAGTTTCAGACTTGCATACAGATTTAAGAATTGGAAACTATCAATTAAGTTCACCCAACACCTCTCTGTGACCAGAACATGACTTGGAATATTGTTTTTAAAAGGAACTTGTTGCATTACCCATTACTTTTGGCATCCAGTCTATCATTATTTTTGTTGCTTCTTAATTAATGAGAGGAACCTTTGCATTACATGTTAATAATTATTGAACTCTCTTGGCATGCCAGAACAATACCAGGAAGTACTTTTACTTCCTAGTGTCATATTCTGATGCTGCACTTTGATGATATCTACAAAGATACAAAAGACAAAACACAACAGCCATCCCTTGCCCTTTAGAACTGACAAGAGATGTTACTAATGTCAGAAAATTCTTTTCAAAATGCCTCTAAAATATATTTAATTATCTTTTCATGTTTCAAAGCAACTAGAAAACATTACTTATTATACCAAAAAGAACCTTTGTAGCTAATAGCAACATTATTTTGGAAAGGTTACTTAGTTGCAATTTTATTACCCCGAAATATTTGTCAGTTGCAGCATTGCTTATAAATGTTACTTCCAAACTTTCAATGAGTGATTTTAGTGTGATATTTTTCAGAGGCAAATCCATGTTTAAAACTTAATATGCAAAATATTTATTAAAATATTATTAAATGAGATTAATAACCCCTTTCTTTGGTCTATGTTAAGTGCATGGTACATGGGCACGACTAGGCAAAATTATCGTTTCCGTTTTCGGTTCTCGTTATCGTTACATAACGGGTAACAGTAACAAGTATTACTCCGCTCCAACTCAAACTCGAACCGAAAAAGAAAAAATGGGTCTGATTTTTCGTTGTCGTTCATGGCATCGCAGCGATCGCGCGATGCCAAGCAGCACAGAAAAAAAGATTTTTAAAAAAAACGATTCCTGGCCATAAAAGCAGGCAAAAATATGCCTGCCTCAGTGAGGGCACCTACTGAGGGGTGGTTTCTGGGGGGGGGTCCCCAGCCTCCCCCCTCTCCTGTCCTGGGCTGCTGGTACCAGGCTGGGGGGGCCATCCTCGCCGTCTCCATTTGCCATGCAGTGGGGGGGATCCAAAATGGCGACCACAATATTTATTTTTAAATCGTGGTCCAAAAACCCACCAAAGCACCACAGAAACATTTGAAAATTAGGTATTTTAAATGCCTGATTTTTTATAGTAGCAGCAGTGGGTTTTTCTTGCAATAAAATGTCTCCGTTGATTTTATTTTATTTTATTTTTATTTTTATATTTTTACACCTGCACATGCGCAATGATGGGCTGGCCATGAGATGGGACCATGCAAATTTTTGGACCCATTCCACCAATTGCATGGCCAGGTTTTGACTGAGACTTCTGGGTGTGCCAGAGAGGGCACTAAAAAAAGGAACCCTAACCCTAACCCTAACCCTAACCCATACGCCAGTACGCTGTCCTTCTTAGTGGGTCAGAGTCACCCAGAGGTGCAGCCCACTAACCCACCCTAACCTTAACCGTAACCCTATACCTAGCCCTTACCCTAACCCCAACCCTAACCCAGATCCATACGCAAGTACACTTTCCTTCTTAGTGGGTCCCAGGCACCCAGAGAGGTGCCTCCCACAGCCCACTATCCCCTATCCCATTCCCTAACCCGTCAGTACTAGAACACCTTGAAAAAAACCCTGGTTCCGTTTCGGTCGTTTCCGTTTTTCGTGAAAACCGTTTTTTTGTTTTTTTGTTTTCGTTAGTACTGGTTTTTTGGGGGAGCGGGCTCCTGGAGGCACCTCTGTGGGGTGGGTGCCTCTGGCCCACTAAAAGGGAAAGTGGGCTCCTGGAGGCACCCGTGGGGGCTCCTGGAGGCACCCATGGGTGCCTCCTATCCTCACCCACTAGGAAGGGGTAGCACCCAAGAGACCCCTCAACATGGGGTCTCCCCTCCTAACAAAATGGTATGCAATAGCCATATGGATATTGCCCAGTCGTGCAGACAGTGACTGTGAAGACTAGTGGATGGCACTGAACCCAGAGCCATAGGTGAGATGCCTAACTAAGGCTCTCGCACCACCATGTCTCACACCCGTGTAGTGCAATGCAAGTACATCTGGCTTAGGGTTAAGGTGGGTTAGGGTTAGGGCTAGGGTTAGGCTAGTGATGGGTAAGGTTACGGTGGGCTAGTGGGTTGCACCTCTGGGTGCCTCTCTGACCCACTAAGAAGACAGTCTGTCTTAGTACGGAGTCAAGGGTTAGGGTTAGGGTTATGGGGCTAGGGCAGGTTTTAGGGGCTTTTGGCACATCCCAGAAGTCTCCATGGCCAAGTGGCCATGCGATTGGTGGGATGGCTCCAAAATTTGCATAGTCGTCCACTCCCCATGGCTAGCCACTCGGCCAGCCCATCATTGCGCAGGTGTAAAAAAATAAAATAAAATAAAATCAATGGAGGACAGAGGAGGAGAGGAGACTGGAGAGACATTTTGTTGCAAGAAAAAACCCACTGCTTCTGTGAAAAATCTGGCAGTTTATAAATTTTCGCGTGTTTCTGTTGTGCTTGTGTGTTTTTGGACCACGATTTCAAAAACAATATTGCGTTGCCGCCCCATTTTGGATCCCCCACCTGCACTGCATGGCATGGCAGAGTCCGGCTGCCCAGGACGGGGGAGGCTACCCCCTCCAGAAACAACCCTCCGGTAGGTGCCCTGCCTTAGTCAAGCAGGCATTTTTCCGCCTGCTTTTTTGGCCCGGGAATGGGTGGGGGGAGAGTTTAAAAGTTTTTTCCTGTGTCGTTCATGCCGCTTGCTTGCGCTTTAATTGCGGCGGCCGGCGGCCGGCGAGACTGGGCTTTTGCTGGCTGCCTGCGAGCCTGCGGCGAGTCCCACCAGAGCAGCCCAGGACGGGAGATGGGGGGGAGGCCGGGGACCTCCAGAAACAACCCCTCTGGTAGGTGCCCTGAGGCATGGCAGGCATTTTTCCGCCTGCTTTTTGGCCAGGAACCGGGTTTTTTAAACTTTTAAAAACTTTTTTTCTGTGCTGCGTGGCATCGCGCGATTGCGCGATGCAAGGAACGAGCACGACAAATCAGACCAAAATTGTTAGTTCGTCAGTTCGAGTTTGAAGTCTGGCGGAGTAATTCCCGTTACCGTTTCCGTAGAGTAACGGAAACGAGTAACGGAAACGGAAATGGGAATACCGCTAAGTCGTGCCCATCTCTAGTCAGTACGCTAGTACGCTCCCCTTCTTAGTGAGTCAAAGTGAGGCCCCCAGAGAGGTGCCTCGCAGAGTCCACGATCCCCTATCCCATTCCCTAACCTGTACGGCAGTACACTACTATTCTTCCCTTCTTACTGAGTCAGAGGTACCCAGAGAGGTGCCTCTGCCACCCCACCCTAACATAATGTAATGTAAATGTATGGTACGCTGCGGCTCCGCGAAACTCTTCCCTTGCTTCCCTTCTTAGTGGGTCAGACGTCAGAGAAGCACCCAGAGAGGTGCCTCCCAGATCCCACTTACCCCAACCCCAACCCCAACCCAAGCGACAAACGACAAACGGAAATGACAAATTTTTGAAAATTTCCTCGACAAACGGAAACGAGCCAAAACGGACCCGTCCCGACAATCGAAAACCCGAAACGTCATTTTTCCTGGTCGTGCCCATCTCTAGTACATACATAAAAAAATTATGTCCCATGGATTCACCATTGAGATCTGTAACTGAAATGGAGAATTTCCCTATAAATTTGAAAGTTTTCAAAAAAAGTATTTTGGGAGAAACAAGTGATTAGATTGAAAGATTGGATAGGCAAGATGAGAGAGAAAATACAAATGAAGGAAATTTTTCAATGCAGTGATATATCTTGGTTTAATTTTATACAATTAGAGAAATGGACTGACGCTTGGATAAAGAAAAATAATAAATGTAGAGAGTACACGAGATATGAACAGCTCTTATTGTTGTATGAGGATACCCAGAAGGAAAATATAGTAAAAGGTAATGTTAGCAAACTATATAAAATTATTTTGGATTTAGATGAAAATAGGGAAGGATCTGGATCAAAATTATTGTGGGAACAAGATTTCAAAAAAGAAATAAGAGAGGAAGATTGGGCTAAAATGTGGAGAATGAGAATACTTAGATCTATGTCTGTTAGAATAAAGGAAAATTTCTTTAAAATAAGTTTAAGATGGTATTTGATGCAAGTGAAATTGAATAAAATTAATGCTAATTTTTCTAAGTTTTGTTGGAAAAGTGATAATGAGATTGGTACCTTTTTTCATTTGTGGTAGGAATGCAAAACGATACAAACATTTTGGAAATGTATTTTTAAAGATCTGTGACATACTAGAAATGACCATAGAGCCCAATTCTGAAATTGCTTTGTTATCAATATTTGTTGATCATAATTATGATGTTAAAACTAAAGTGTTGATTACAAATCTGTTGACTGCGGCTAGATTAATAATTACTAGAAATTAGAAATCCAAATATGAACTATGCTTAGATGAATGGTATAATGAAATATGGAATATTGCTTTAAATGATAAATTGACATGTTCTTTAAAGATAAAAAGGAGAGTTAAAAAAAGACATTTTCTATGATATATGGGGTAAATTTATTGAATATGTGCTAGTACGAGATAAGGGTAAGGTTTCCGCGCAACAATCAATTTTGTTCTGGAGAGGAGGATAATGACTGTAAATATGAAGAGTGATCCTGTTGGTGAAGGGGTGCACTGTTGTGGATGTTTGTCTTTACAGGTCACCATGGCAAATTTATGTCACTGATGAGTGTGAAATGTTTAACCAATTTTTTTTTAAAAAAAGAGTTGGATTCTGGGATTTTCTCCTGCTTGCTGGTTCTTTGTGAATGGCAGTGAGCAAAAGAGGACATCGTGTAGACCAGTGGTTCTCAACCTGTCGGTCCCCAGATGTTCCTGGACTGCAACTCCCAGAAGCCTCCACCACTCGCTGTGCTGGAAGAGATATCTGGGAGTTGCAGTTCAGGAACATCTGGGAACCCACAGGTTGAGAAGTACTGGTGTAGACCATCTGGAATGCTGACATTGGTGCCATCAATGCTCAGGCTATCCTTTTCTATGTAATTTTTTCCATTTCCCCCGTCCTGGCAATGTGAGCACAATATTGTACAACAATATCAGGCCATTTTTTGGTGGATCGAATCCTAGCTATAGACATGCAATGTCCCACCTTCATAAACTAGAAGTCTTGCAGTTTTTCCTTTATATGTTGAACATTTGTATACTTTGTACTTGATTCCTCTACAGTTAATGGCTTTTATTTGAGTGGCCTCTATTGAAAAGTATTACTTCTGAAGCAAAGTGACAGAATATTACGCTCAAGTTTGTGGTCCCTCTATAATCATAATCACCTGTATGTTCAAAAATGAACTAGCAGCCTAGACCGGTTGCTCCCCCTTGTCCATTCCACTCCCAATGACTGGTTGGCTGATTCAACTTGATATAGTTGAGGATCCTTTTTGCAGTGTAATCCTATGCATGATTATCCCAAAGTAAATCCATTGAATTACATCTGCAGAGGGTTTAAGGCCAGGTGAAGTGGACATTCTCCACCAGTTTGCTCCAATTTTATCTACCCTATCTGGAAAGAAATTCTGTTCCATGCCATAATAACACCAATGGTACAGTTTGTGATAATGTTTTTTTCTGTCATAACACTACTTTAATAAAAAAAAAAAAAAACTATCTTGTCCCAGGAGATCAAATTGTTCTTTTTTCTTAGATAACATGCCTCAGGCATTTATTTTATTTTGACTGTATTTTGTCTTTTCTGGCTTATAAAATGTGAATGTATTACTGCTGCTACTGGCATTGTGATATATACAAACACATTTTTGGCTTTATTTTGATTTATATATAGTTAGCCACCCTAATTATCACGTAATGAGAAGTAGACTGTTCACATATTCCACTATGTCAGAGCTAGTCATGTAGACCACTTTGTCTTCTCTTCCTCCTGTCTTCAGGTGGAATGCTTAGTATAGGTGCAGGACCTCCACCCACACACAACATGTTTTGCAAATATCTTGCAGAATGAAATTACTCTAAATGGAAAAGCTGTCCACAAACTGACACTGTGTGGGAAATATACTGAAAAATATGAAGTTATGGGAATGTTTGACAGTGGCGGAGGTCCCAAAGCTCTTAATCAACTGCAAAACACACATAGACGAGCTTGTTGTTAGACCTGCCCTCTTCCAGCTGCTTCTCAGCACTCCAGTAGAGCACTTTTCCATCTAGCCTACAGTAACCTTGGAAAGATGCACCATTCCATCTGCATGTGAAAGAGTTACACAAATCCTCCTATTTTCTGTATGCCTTCATGCCTCCTTCAATACACAATTTTCTTCAGAATTGAGAGACTATGATAAGACCTCAGCAGGACCTGTAGGAGTGTAGACCACCTAGTAATGCCTGGAATCTTCAGAGAAGGAACTGTAGGGATATGCTGCCAATCAGATTTCATAGAACTGGACTAGACATGTCATTAGTTTAGTCACAGTGCAATGTTCAGCTCCGCGGCACGGCTGCGCCAGGCGGAAGCCTCTTTGCCCCCCCAGCCGGAAACCGCGCGGGACCTACCTCTCGCGAGAGGTTCCTCGGTCCTCTTCCTCGCGGCGGCTTTCCCCACCCACCCGCCCTTTCAGGCAGTAGTATGAGTTCATCTGGTCGCTTCGGGTCCGGATAGGAAATTTTGACCCCATGGCAAGATTGGCGGGTAGCCACGGGGGGTTTTTCACCTATCCCATACTACTGCAGCATGGTGGGCTTTCACAGCAAATTGGAATTGGCCACACGGGGTGGTAGTGCGGATCACGGAGGGGCAGTCAGTGAGTCTGCTCTCAATTTCCCTGTGGGACCATCCAGCCTCATGGCGTTGCGGACCTGAGGTCACAACGCCGCGGGGTGGATGTACCTGGAGGGCCCAGCGGGAAGGCAGGCACAAGTGGCGAGCCTGGGTTGGCCGGCTGGGGAAAGGGGACGTGCTGGCTGGGGCCGCCCTGTTCTCTGACAGGGTGACCTCGGGGCTATTGATTCGCCCGAATATGCTGTCAGTTGGAGGAGGGTCCTGGGAGACCCCAAAGTAACAACTTGCAACCTGCACTACAGCCAGGCCCCATGTTTGAAGTTCTGTTTAAGGTTGAAGTTATTAATAAAGTGTGGCCCAGAGTGGTACCCAAACATCTGTCTCGTGTGGTTATTCTGGCATGGGGGGAGCAAAGTAGCTTTGTGTGGTCCTTCTTGACTTAATAAGTTAAATTACTTCTTATGTCTATTTCTCATTTGGCAGGGCTGTCTGCACAGACATTGCGTGCTGCCCAGTTCCCATTGCATGCAGTCAATGGCAAATGATGTACTGGATTTTGTCTCTTCGGAATGGATCATGGCCAATTGGAAAGCCTTCCCGATGCAAGGAAGGAAAAATGGCACACCCTTCAAGGGCGAGGGGGTCCCACTGGAACTGAACCCTTGCAGTACATCATATTTGCAGTGCAGATCACAAGAATAACAATAATAATTAGGTTGTTTACCAAAGACACTTTGATAACTCTCCTTTGATGTTGCTTCATCTGTCTATCAGGAACACCATAGCACTTGCCTGCAGGATCAATATTTATTGACACTGTTGAAATTGTTGTATGTAGAAATGATGATAAGAACTTACCTGGTCAATAACAGAATTCTTCTTGGCTTTCATTATACCTTTATGATCAAGATTGGGATATGAATTACCCGTGTCAATAGTTTAGATCTGAAATTTATAAACTTCATGAATTGGGTGAGGGAGAATGAATACTTTAGGCATTTCCCCCCACTGGGGCTGTCTTGTCAGTTCATTTTAATAATCCTGTAGTGGACAATCAATGTGCTCTCTCCATATAAACTGAAATAAAACATATCCTACCTCCAGTCCATGTGCATAAGGCTTTATGGGCTTGGATTTATGGGTGAAAATTACAGGCAAAGTATTGATGTTGCCATCAGTTTGGGTCTCAGCCTCTTATTAATAGCTTGTTTCCTTCCTTTCAAATGGAAGCAATCAAGTTCTAACCTCATTAGGCATGGGAAAGTCATGCATTACATTTTCAAGCAAAGAAAAGTTGGTCTTAGAAGTAAATGATGTGGCTTTTTAAACTCTTCTTTGAGAACAACCAGGAGGCAATTTCTTGTGCTGTTGTTTGTTTGTTTTTGCTGCTTGTGCCAATAAAATATTAATACTGATTATTTGTCTTTAATAAGCACCAAGCTGTGTTGTTATGTGTCATCAAGCAACTTATGGGAACCCTATGAATGGGTGATGTCCAAAATGTCTGCCCTCCACAGCCATGCTCATCTCTTGCAAACTCAAGCCTGTGGCTTCCTTTAGGGAGTGAGTCCATCTCATATTGGGTGTTCCTCATTTCCTGTTGCCTTCAACCTTTCCCAGCATTATTATCTTCTCCAGAGGATCATGCCTTCTCGGGATTTGCCTGAAGTAGGACAGCTTCAGCTTTGTCATTTTTGCCTCCAGATATAATTCATGCATGATCTATTTATTTCATTCCTTGCTATACTGCCCCATTGGTGGGATGCAGTATTCCTCAGAATTTGCTCTAAGATCTACTGGTTCAATTTTCTGGCAGTCTAGGATATCTGCAAAGCTCTTTTCCAGCACCCTATTAATTATCCAATATAGTAATTGGAAATGCAAGAGTGTGGATGGTCTTGGACTTCTCCAGTGGCAAACCCTTACTCTCTTCTAATTCCTTCTTAGCTGCCATTCTGAGTTTCAATCTTTTGATTTCTTGCTGTAGTCCCCAATTGAACTGATGTTTTAACCAAGATAGACAAAAATACATTTTGATTTCATCATTCTCAATGTTAAAGTCTTGTATTTTTTTTTCTGTAGGCATTATTTTTGCCTTCTTAATGTTCAAACGTAGTCTTGCTTTGGCACTTTCTTCTTTCACTTTCACTAAAAGCCATTTCAAGCCATTGCTTCTTCGTGCCAGTAAAATGGTGTAATTTCCATAGCTTAAATTTTTGCCTTTTCTTGCACCAGTTTTTACTTCTCTTCATGTGAATTTAGTACAACTTTCCGCATATGTTCTGAATACAGATTGAACTGGTAAGGGGATAAAATGCACCCTTGTCTGACACCTTTACCTATAAGAAATCATTCTGTCTAAACACTGCTTTCTTTTTCACAATGCAAGTTATGCATAGGGCATTGAAGTGCTGAAGCACACCAATTATTTCCAAAACAACTTACCGTATACTTTGTAATGATCCAGAAAGCAAAAGGTTCTTCTATAGCCTATAAAACAAAGACTCATATGACTTGTGTGTATGTGTGTATGTGCGTGCATGTGCGCCTGCATACTCCACTAACCAACAGATATTTGCTTAAATTATATTTTAGCGCTAGGATTCTTTTAGTGTTCTTTTTCAGCTTTACACTTTACCAAAATTTGTTCCTGATCTTGTTTTGGCAGAGAAACTATAGCTTCTTCATCTCATGTTTACAATTACATAACTTAGATGAATTCTGTCTTGACTATCTGATTATGTCCATACGTTCAATTGTCCGGTTGGTTGCTTGAAACATGTATCTGTGGAACTCCCTGCCACAGAATGTGGTGATGGCATCTGGCCTGGATGCCTTCAAAAGTGGATTTGACAGATTCCTGGAGAAAAAGTCTATCACACATTACAAGCCATAATGGGGATGTGTGATCTTCGGGCTTAAAAACAGCGTACTTCAAGGGTCAGATGCAGGGGAGTGGTATCAGGAGACAGATATCTAGTCTTGTGAACTCCCAGAGGCATTTGGCAGGACCATTGCGAGATACAGGAAACTGGACTAGATGGGCCCTTGGCCTGATCCAGCAAGGCTCATCTTTTTTTGTTATGTTCTTATATTTTGAATCAATAGACTGTTGCCTCCCCGGAATTCTATAAGTTGTTCTGTTTAATTTTGTCCCTTAGATAAAATTTTCCAAGAACATTTGCTTGTTTCCTCCCCACACTTGTGTATTCCATTCACCTATGATTATATGCATGTCACACTTTTTTGTGTGACTGATCAATTTCCTTCTAAATGCTTGCATAAAACCTTTCAATTAAATCTTCTTCAGCATCTCTAGTTGGCACATAGACTTGACTGATGGTTATGGTGATAGGTTTTTCATGGAGTCTGATTGATATTAGTCAGATTTTGCATTATACCCCATAACTGCCTGTGCTACATCTTGTCTCAGTATTAGTACCACTCCATTTCTTCTGAGTTTGTCATTTCTAGAATATAGCACTTTGTAGTTGTCTGGCATAAAATATCATGCTCCAGTCCACTCTAGTTCACTGACATAGAACATGGCAATATTTATACTTCCCATTTTGTGTTTTACAGTTTCCTGTTGACCTTGATTCACACTTCTCACATTCTGTCTTCCAATTGTATGTTATCTATAATCGGACATTCATTTCTGTTCAAATCAGCCCCTAAACATCTTTTTTTGGCTTTAATCCAGTTATGTCAATAGTGGCAGTGCTATTTGTACACATACCTTGCTGATTGACTGCTTTCCAACCTGAGACTCTCACCTTCGAGCAATATATCTTGTTTCATTCAGAATTGTCTCATCATAGTTGTTTCTTGGTGAGGAAACAGTGGTTTACAATTGCTACCTTCTGTGCAGTACTAACAAAAGTTAAGTGTCACTGCTACTAGCTCCTTCACAAGTGTCACCTTAATTACTACTTCTGTCCAGTAGCTAACACCTCCTTCACCACTGGAATTATCCATTCTCTTCTGCTGATGTGGCTATTGTCCTTGGTGGATGCATCTTGGTGTATTAGCTGTGATCATTCCACCTCAGGTGACCTTGCTAAAAAAAAGTCAGGCTTGTAATGGAGCCTGGATTTCTAACAGAACTGGTTTCAGCTTCATTGATGCACTCAAACCCTCATCAACATTCTTAAGGTCCATAACCAAGAAGTACTGTGCTATAGCAGCCAGTATTCCTCCCAGCTAGAGAGATGTCTTTAAAATATCTCTTCTTCCATTTAGCTACTTGAAAGTTGGACTGTGTTGTTGTACATTATGAACAATGTTCCTAAATATTAGTCTCCAGTTTGAACCGAGTGCAGAATACACTTCAGATCAATGCCTAAACTGTACTCAATTCAGAATACATTCCAACTTCATTTCTAAACTGTGCCAGATTTATGCCAAGCATGTCTCCCTTCAGCTGTAACTTTGGCAGAAGCAGGCTGCTAATTAAGTAAAATACATCTGAATTATTTTTACTTACCCTTAGAATAGCAAGATCAAAATTCAGACTCAGAAATATGTGTGAAAAATCACTTGGGAGATGTGGGTGGCAAAAAACTGAACAAGACAGAATTTTGCTTGAAATTTGTTCCAAGTTTCTGTATAATATCTTCCCTAGTCCACCCCCCCAGGACAGTTTTCAAACTAACAAAACTTGTACACATGGACATGTTCATTTTTAGATCCTTCCCACACTTTTTATGCTTATTTACTCTTCCCAGTTCCTAGCAGTGTACTAACAGATGAGAACATTGAGCCACCAGCTCACAAGATCCAAGGAAAATATACAGGAACAGGGCTGTACATCCTCTAGTGTCTCTATATTGCAAATAAAAATTGACAGTAATAATGTGTTGGGAAATAATTAGGGTAAAGTGTGAGAAAAGCAAACAAGAAGAGTTCAACATTGGGGGAAATCCCCAATCAAAACCCATAACTATCAACTAAAAACCAAGAATTACTCCAGGTAACATATCAATGCAGAACTCAAAATCCTTGTATTCCTTGGTTCTGGAAACTTCTCAGACACTTGTTTATTTATGAACCATGCTTAGTGTTAAATTAGCAGCTCACATAGTCTTGGTTTTCCCACATTCTCCTTTGCTCATTCTATTGTGTTTCCACATGAGTCTTCATTTTTAGAATAAAAAACTTGTGCTTTAATGCATATATCATACATTTTAAACATATATGTGTTCTGATTCATACATTGTAGTTTCTCTGTCAGAGCACTGAGTTGCAAATGCTAAGAAGTACAAAAATCATTTTAAAAAATGACTTTTAGAGTTTGGGATGGGTGACTTGGGTTTGTGAGTACAGTATTAAAATTTGAGCTGTCCCCTGCCATTCATTTGGTATCTCCATCCAATTCCTACCAGGTTGTGAATTTGCCTGTAATGCCATGTGTTCAAACAAGGTGTTACATAGGAACCAGTGACAATACAACTTCAGTTTGAACACAAAGTGAATGAATATGTGGATCTGAAATGTAAAGAATGCTTACCAATATCTTGTTTCTCATCAAAGCTAGGGTGTCTCAAGATGGTGAGATAGCTTGCCAGTAATTTGCCCGTCTTCACAAGAAGTCTTGCCTCAAGAATGAGAGCAACATAACTCATCTTTTCTACTTTGAGAACAAAATGAAACTACAAAGAAGAGGTGCTTCCCTCTTTTGAATGCAAGAAAGAAAGAAAGAACGTGGTGGTTGCCGACAAAGATACAAACAACCCATCCAGTGTTTCTCCAGCATAAAAGTCTGTGGAACAACAAGGGTAATTGCTAGTGTTCTATACAACTCTTAAGTTGCATATGCTATCTGAGACTGGTAACAAGATGTGTTTCAGGTTTCTCATCTATACAATGTCAGAAATTCTGTCCCTGATATGAAGAGGAACCCATAGAGAATAAATGGTCACAAACTATTATAGGACGATCTTTAAATAATTGGTTTCATCAGATTCTGGGTAGCATAAAAGGTGCCAGTACTTTTCAGAAACCAATCTTTTTTAAAACATGAAAATGCATTCCTAGTTCTTGATCACTCATTTCTATATTCAGATAAGGACAAGCTAGGATGACCACACTGCTTTAATGATAGTCATATATTGAATGTACATACTTCATATTCAAATTCATTGTCATTCATCTCAGATGCAATCTTGGTATTTAAAGTCATATATAAACCGGGATATTCTGAAATTGGGTTATTGATGTTGCTGTTTGCTATCAGGAGGCATTTGATTAGATTTTTAGGGGACAAGTTTTAAGTAACGTTGAAGGTTTCTGAAATGATTACTTGAAACTGAAACTATATTTTGGCCTACAAGTACAAATTTATTATAAATACTGACTTGTTTCAGTGATAAACAGGAAATGTGTGATTGTTATCATCATTATATCTGTGCCAAAACACAGGAATTAATGAGACATGCAATTTTGATATATTATTAGGATAATATATACAGTATTTATTTTCTTAGATAATTGTAAAGTTATTTTGATAAAGTTCATTGCTATGGGTGTATCATGCAATATCTCTAAAGGTACATAGAACTTTTTAAAATATTGGTTTAAATCATGCTGCTGACTCAAGGTGTAACATAAACATCACAACTTTTACTGAATTGTCTATCTTTGGTGATTTCTTCTAAAAGTTACTCCATTTGCATAACTACAGAAGCGAATCTGGATCACTGTGTGGAACTGCAGACTGTGTCATTTTCATTTGTATGTTGTGAAACCCTCCAAAATTCAACATCCAGATTTAGGAATGGAAATTTTAGATCACCATTTGAGATGAAAGTTTGCCGACGTACATTTTGTCAGTATCTTTAATAGGATTTTTAATTGTGCTTTTCACCATAAGTGGAGACTTTATGGAATAGTCTATTGTGTATACCAAAAAATAGATGCATGCAGTTAGGTTCCAGTTTTTTTTTAAAAAAAATGAGCAGCAGTATCTCAATAAGCCCATGAGGCAGTGAAGAGGCTTTGCAATGGCCATGTTGTGGGGAAGCAACATGTGATAACAATTGAACAGTCCAAGGAAAGCCTGCAATTCCATTTTGTTCTTGGACTGAGGAACTTGCTGGATGCAAGTCTTGGCTGCTGTGGCATGTAGACCAGAGGTGTCTACAACAGTGTTTTTCAACCTTTTTTGGGCAAAGGCACACTTGTGAAAAAATCACGAGGCACACCACCATTAGAAGCTGCGCACACTGTGCCGGGAAGGAAGTCAGAAGATGAATTAGGTCCAGGCTGGGGTCTTGACCAATCACAGCCCGGAGATCTTGAGGCATGGCCGAGGGTGGGGGCAGTCTGACAATTTGACATTTCCGGCACACTAGTGTGCTGGAACAGTGGTTGAAAAACACTGGTCTACAAGATAGCCCAGAAATTCCACTTGAGGCATGGCAGTCTGGCATTTCTCACATTTCACTTTTAGACCGGCCTCCTGGAATCAGGTGACAACAGTACAAAGGCATTCAAACAGCTGTTGGTTGGAAGCTGCAGACACCAAGACATCATCAAAATATGGCACGAGCCTGGGAAAGCCTTGCAGAAGCCGCTCCAGGAGGCTTTGGAAGATGCCTGGTGCCACGCTTACCCCAAACTGCAGCGAACAGCAATGGAATGCTCTCTGATGTGTTACGATGGTCTTGGCTTCCGCTGTGGCATCATCTACTGGCATCTGCTGGTAAGCTTGAGCAAGGTCAAGCCCTCACCCAGGAAGTGCAGCAGATGGTTGACAACCAGGACCCGGTACACATGTTGCTATAGTGCTTTGTTGAGTGTGCACTTATAGTCTGCAAAAATGCATAGCAACTCATCAGACTTGATGGGCGTGATGATTGATGTCTCCCATTTTGCATGATCAACAGGCTTGAGGATGCCCTGAGCAATTAACTTGTTGAGCTGCTCGTCTACCTTGGGTTTTAGGGAAAACGGGACCCATCATAGTTTCAGGCAGATTTGAGGAATGAGAGGATCCAGATTGAACAAAATGGATCTGATATGCTGTGGATGCCAGTTACCTCCAGCCCTAAATAGGCAAACTCATCTGATATGCTGTGGATGCCAGTTACCTCCAGCCCTAAATAGGCAAACTCATCCAGTCCCAGGAGACGGGGGTGAGGTCCCTCAACAATGACAAGTCAATTCAATCTAGTAAAGCATCACCCACATCCCTAAATCCACAGTTTAAGACAGCCTTCTATATAGTTGCTACATATACATTGATCGGCTCCCCCTCAGCTTGATTCCAGTGATGGAATGCATGACAGGAAACAATCTATGAGGGTTTGGTGCATAGTGGGCTTTCAGTTTCTCCTGAAGCACTCCCCACTGTGTCATTTGAACTGCCAAGGGGGCGACCAGAACCCAGGCCATTTAAAACACTTCAGAGCCACAGAGGAGGAGGAACAAGGCTCTCTTTCAATTATCTGTGACACTGGTGAACTCATTTGCCTCCAGATAACAATTGAAGTATGTGAGGTACAAGTCCCAGGATTCAGCAGCTGGATAGCACAGTGAGAGAGGTAGGAGTGAAACCATGATTCCTAATGCTGATGAGATGGTGACAGGATGGAACAATTTGCCTCAGCTCATGTGTTTTGTTCTAGTGATACAGCCTGTGATTTCAGCTAGTGATTCAGTCTTTAAGATGTACCTCTGTTTCCATCTATCCCATCCCCATTGCCAGTATTGAATGATGAGAATGGATGGAAACAACCCAGAAGAACAATGAACAGCTCTTTATTTGGGCAAAAACACACACAGCCAAACAGCCTAGCTGGGCTGCTTACATAGCCAGCCCAGCTAGTGAACAACCAATCAGGAGGTGGTATTTTCCCAACGAATATAGATGAGGTGGATATCAATGAAAACCTCAACATATTTACAGTTAATACATAAGAGTAAGACAAATCTTGTTCTTTACTATGTGTTCCTGTTGTGAGTTTATGTATAAACTTAGGTCTTAGGAATCCCAAATTCTGCCGTACAGCTGACAATAAAGAGAAGTTCCAATCTGCAGCTAAAACATTGTGAGATTTAGACATACTAACAATGAAGAAAATTTCAGAATTACAAAGATCAAAGAAGACATTTAAAACACACACACACTTTCACACACACACTATTATCTCTTATTGTCCCCATGAGGTGTTTCAATTTTGTCATGATCCGATAGCATTACTCTTGAGAACAAGGTATGAGCACAAATACATTCATCTATTTATTTTTGATACAACATTTTATAAAAAGATATTTTTCTCATGAAAAAGAAACACAACTGCTTCCAATGACCACTCAATAACAAATGGCATTTTAGAACATTGAAATGATCAAAAGCCCATCTTCCTAGAGTGGAAGAATTTCATGTTTGGCTAGGAATCATGACTGCAAATGATCAAATGCGGATAGAACAATGTCTATCACATGATGCTACTGAAGTCAATGTGGCTTGTGCAAAGCCAAGGAACATTAAAGCGGCATGAAATATATGGAGAAAAATTCCATGTTTTAACTACTGCACCTCGTGGTGCAGTGGTTAAAACAGCTGCACTGCAGGTAAAGCTGTGCTCATGACCTGAGGTTCAATCCCAGGTAGCAGGCTCATGGTTGACTCAATCTTCTATCCTTCCAAAGTTGGTAAAATGAGTACCCAGCTTTCTGGGGATGCAACTGTAAAAACTGCCCAGAGACTACTTGAAGTGGTATGGGGTGGTATATAAGAAGAAGACTTGGCTTTGCTTTTGCATTTGCTTCTAGATTTTGTGATACTTCCTGTGTCTTAATCCTATGCATTTGGACCAGATAAGCAGGAAAGCAATTGATTTTGACATTACAGTGATACCTTGTTTTAAGTAAGTAATGTGTTCTCTGGGATGTTTTATATCCTGAAAAGGTTGTAAAGCAAAATGTGGTTTCTCATAGGAATACATTGAAAACCAATTAATCTGTTCTGGAGGTCAGAAAAAAAGCAAAAAATGTCAAAAAAACCCAATGCATAATACACAAACAGACAGGGAAACAAGGAAAGATCAGTTCCCTACCTTTCTACCACCTGAGAAATGCACCAAAAAGTTCAAAAAGTCCAAAACCCACTACCAAAAAAAAAATGTCCAGAATGGCTTCAAAACTTAATGAAAAAAACAGCTCCAACTCCTCCCACACCTCTACAAACTATGGGGGACAAATGCATCCCGGGTACACTTTTTTCACAATGCCTAATGGAAAAAAATGCCACCTGGAGCATTCAATTGAAAATGTTCTTAACCCGAGGCATCCCCATTTCCAATAATTTCTTTTTGTAATCAGAAACTTTTGTAACCCAGGGCACCACTGTATTTAGAGTTTTCAGTAGTAGGCATATGTGGAAACCTTCAGTGAATAAACTCCCTTTTGGAGTCTCCCTGTGTTGACCAGTGGGATAGACACTAAGTCCACCTTATTTTAAAGTTCTCTCCACACAGCATGGAGTCACCTCCAGGGGAATGATTTGCCTGCCTACCAGGACAAAGCAACCACCGGAAGATGGCAATTGAGCCTAAGAGAGGTAGAGGTAGAGCAAACCTTTATAAGGCTCTGTCTCCTTGCTTTAGCCTCTTTCCTATGCAGTCAAGTGGCCCTCCCACCAAGGAGATTAGCAGGTCACTTCAGGGCCAGATGGGAATTTTTGATCTGTTCTTATAAATGGTCTGTACTTGGGTGCAGGTGTTTTGGGTTTTACATGCTTTTGTAGAACAGAAAACACTAAAGGTTTAATTTTCAGTTTGTTTGCACTTCAGAAGAAGAGCAAATGACCTCAAATACACATTGGCAATGAACCAAACCATGGTGAGTCAGGTGTCAATCTGAGGTGTGTTCCCAGACACTTTATCAAAATGACACTTGAGGGCAAGGATCTGGGACCATTTACTATGCATTCAGCATAATCATGGGATGGGTTTATGGTCATTTCAAGGAGAAAAGAAACCAAGCCTTGACACTGTGAATCCTACTCAGTTGGTGTGTGTACCAAAAATTAAATTATTTTGTGCTGTCTGTTTGGATGAGTATTCTAACTCCTGCACCTGCCATATGGCCCAATAGAGTCACTTGCCCGTTTATAACTTGATTATACACAATGATTGATGCCTGAATCTCATCTGCTCAGAAAATAAAATACATTGTTTATACAGTGTTGTTTTTCATATAATCATAGAATAATGGAGTTGGAAGGGGGTCTATAAGGACATTGAGACCAACCCCCTCCTCAATGCAGGTCTCCAAACATACAGATTCATAGAGTGATGGAGCTGTAAAGTTGCCTGTGTGGTGGATTCATCCAGACTGAAGCAGTAGGAAGTAGGCATGTTTCTCCTAAAGAGCTGTTTCCTATGAGGACCAATTGTGGAGCATTATAACACAGATGTCCAAAGGCCAAAATTTGCCAGATTTTGAGGGTGTGGGAAGAGCATCATCTGGACAACCATAGCAATTACTTTGTGACTCTAATTTACCCAGGGACATTCTACTGCTAGTGGCAAGTCCCAAATGCCACAAACCACAAAGCAAACAAATTGTCAATGTCAAGAGAAGTTCTTCATTTTTTTTCTGGGCAAGTGTGTTTTCCTTAGGGTTCCTGGAAATGAACCATGAAATGACCCCATTAATGGTTGTTCTTTTTGTTCTGGTGTATTTTGTTTTGATTTTGCTTTGTGTTTCCTTTCATACCCACCTATATCCTGGATTCATGGTGTGACCATAGATTTCAAAATCTGCTTTTTCTGTAAGTTTGAATGTCATGCCCCCCTGACCTTCTCCCCTGACAGCTAGCTAACCACAAGGTTAAGCTTGCTCAGCTGAGCACAGGGCCGAGCCACAGGAATGATTTCCTGTGTTGACTATCTAGCACCTATTCCCCAAAGAGTGTATTTTTCAATACTTAGCCACAGTTGGTTACTGAAACTTATATTTAGAAACGTTTTGTTGCAAAACTTGCTTGGTCAAATGGTAGAGAACCCAAGGGGGAAAACCACACAGTATTTTAACAAATCATATCTAGGCAAGGCTAATGTATCTAACCACCAGCCAATCAGGATTTTTCTGTCTGTCTGTTTCCTTGTGGGTCGGAAGGTATAAATAGTTTGCTCACTCCAAGGGGAACTGTCCCTTTATGGCACCCGACAAATTCTGTCATTCTGTGTTTCATTAAAAGAGCTCTTTGAAACTGTTGCTGTATCCGGCGAGAGTCGTTCCTGTGTTCTGCAGGGTGCTTGGCACCCCACATATCTTTGTGTGGATGACAATGGGAAAACCAGACTTGCACAGTTACAAAAAGAGATTCCTTTAAGTACTTTAGTGACCAATTATTTCTGCCTTAATATACAGCCTTCACAATCTGAAATTGGTAGGAAGTGTTGGTGTTTTCCTGATTTCATATCTATTTCCTTCCCAAGAGCCTCATGCAGAGACATCCACAATGGTATTCTTCTATAAAATGTCCCTTTATATTTTCCCCAAATCTTAATCAAGGCTTTCCTTACCAAACTATTTTCAAAATCCTTATTTTTTTTCTTATCATGCCTTGAGTATGCATGCATTCCAAATCTTAAGTCTTTTTTTCAATTGTAAGTAATTATTCATCTTCTAACCTTATCCATTCTTTTAACCATAGTATTACAGATGCATCATAATATAATTGGAGGTTGGGAACTCCCCAGTCCCCTTCTGCTTATCCTCTTGTAGATATTTCATTTTTATTCTTGATTTTCTTCCCTGCTATATGAAATCTGATAATTGTTTCCCCCCATTTTTGGAAAGGTTTACTACTTATTATGATTGGAATGTTTTGGAAGATAGATATTAGTATAGGTAAAACCATCATGTTAATAACAGCCATTCTTCCCATCACCAAGAATTTCAAATGTTTCCATCTTTCCAGATTCTTTTTTATTTTGCTCCATTTATTTTCATAACTTATCTCAAATAAATGTTTTGTTGTTTTTGTTAGTGTTATACCTAAATATTCTGTTTGTTCATTTTGGTTACCTTAT
Organism: Phrynocephalus forsythii; assembly: GCA_029282475.1. Taxonomy (NCBI): domain Eukaryota; kingdom Metazoa; phylum Chordata; class Lepidosauria; order Squamata; family Agamidae; genus Phrynocephalus; species Phrynocephalus forsythii. The sequence goes on from JAPFRF010000005.1 coordinate 15,292,449, forward strand.
AACCTGAAATTGTTTCCAGTTCAATTTCTTCTTTTTTGTCATAAAATTTCTTATTTTGTCTTACCTTCATTTATTCTAAATCCTGCTAAGATACCAAAGTTAGAAATGATTTGTTTTAATTTTGTAATACTTTGCCTTGAGTTCTCCATAATAATCACCATGTCATCAGCAAAGGCTCTAACTTGATAATGTAATGTTCCCAGTTTTAAACCTTTTATTTCTTCTTCTTTTCTTCTTTTCCTTAGTGTGTGTGTTGTGACGTTACAGTCGTGACCGACTCTTTGTGACTCCATGTCCATGGAGTTTTCTTGGCAAGGAATACTGGAGTGGCTTGCCAGTTCCTACTCCAGGTGCCTACCGCACCTGGTATTCCCTGGTGGTCTCCCATCCAAGTACTAACCAGGGTCGACCCTGCTTAGCTTCCGAAATCAGGCAAGATCAGAGGTGCTTAGGGTATCTAAGCAGCTCTATTTTCCTTAGCAATACCTCCATATTACTATGAACAGCATTGGAGACAGTGGACATCCTTGATGAGTGCCTTTGAAGATCTGACATTGTTTAGTTTTTTCCACATTTACTATTATTTTTGTTTTTTGTTTATTATATATTGCTTTTATCCAGTTTAGGAAATTGTCCCCCCACCTCTATACTTTCCAATACTTGGAACTTAGAGAGGGGCACAAAATGAACTTTTGGTTTGTTTCATTATTCGTTATTTGTTTCTTTACATAACAAAATGAATAACAAACTGCCTCCTCTAAGAGAAACAAAATGAAATGAAATGGAAAATTCCATTTCGTTTCAGTTTGTTTTGTTTGCCGGTGATGTATCCTATCAGGTGCTGCTCCTGGGGTCCTCCATCCTGCCTGCAGGGATGGTCCAGGAGCCTCCAGGAAAAAAAAAGAAAAGAAAAAAATCCGACCGGCTGTGCTACAGCTGATAGGCAGCCACATTGTTGGCAGTTTAAAAAATACAATAAAAATACAATAAAATAAACAAATAAAAGGATCTGATGTGTGGGCCCTGGTACCAGCCCACGAGCACCCAACCCGGCCCACAGACTGTGGAAACGGCCAAAAGTTTTTTAAAAAACCAATCCGGTGCACGCTACAGCTATAGTGCGGGCCATGTATTTGGCAGTACATAAAATAAAGTAAAATAAAATAAAATACCTTGATCCCCTGGAGCAAAAGCCGATGCTTAACGTGGGACACCACATGTCCAAATACATTTGCCAGTCCCACTTACAAAACACCAGCATCGAAGCTGGATCCGCAGCAGCAACGGCCAAACAATTAAAAAGACAAAAATACGAAGATATGGCAACAAGAATTGACTTTGTCCCTATAGCCATCGAAACATCTGGAGTCTGGGGAGAATCAGCCTTGATCCTAGTCCAGGAAATAGGTTGCAGGATAGCCATTACATCTCAAGATGGCCGAGCTCCTATGTTCCTGAGGCAATAGCTCTCAACTGCTGTCCAAAGAGGGAATGCCTGCTGTGTGCTTGGCACTCTAGGCCAGCTGACTAAAGAATGGGGTTTTTTAGTAAAGTGATTTTAACCAGTATAATAAATAAATAAATAAATAAATAAATAAATAAATAAATAAATAAATAAAATAAAAAGGAGCACTGACCTGGCCCCAGGGGTGGCTGGGTTGGTGCTCTAAAATGAAATTAAAATAAAAAAATAAAAAATACAAGTGCCAACCCGGTCCCAGGGGCCACGCAGTCGGTGCTTGAAAAAATATTTTTTTTAAAAAAAGGAGCACTGACCCAAGCCCAGGTGTGGCTGGGTTGGTGCTCTGAAAAAAAATAAAAAAAATAAGTGCCGATTCGGCCCCAGGGTCCGTGTGGTCGGCACTTGAAAAAATAAATAAATTATAAAAAGGAGTGCTGACCCGGCCCCAGGGGTGGCTGGGTCAGTGTTCTAAAATAAAGAAAAAACTACAAGCCCTGACCCAGCCCCAAGGGCTGCATGGTCGGCACTTAAAACAAAACAAAACAAAACAAAACAAAGGGTGCAGACCCGGCCCCAGGGGTGGCCAGGTTGGTGCTCTAAAATAAAGAATAAAATAAAAATGAATTAAAAGAAGCACGACGAAACAGCCGAACCCGAACCATGGGTTTTCTGTTTCCTGCCCACCTCTACTTGGAACATAAAGTCCCAATTGATATTATCAAATGCCTTTTTAGCATCTAGCATTTAGCATTTAGATGCTGAAAAAGCATTTGATAATATCAATTGACTTTTCCATTTTTAAAAATATGTTATATCTTCCTCTCTGAAGTGTGTTTCTTGCAAGCAAACAATTTGATTCTTTTCATTTTCTAAAAAATGGAAAACCTGCTTCCTTTTCCTTATTGAGTCCAATCCTTGCACATTCCAGGTCAATATTTTATTTAGCATTATTATACCCTGTCTTTAGTTAGTTCTTCTTCCTTATCTGATTCCTCAAGTTCCTCTTCTAATTTGTCTCCTTGTTCTTCTGAATCTGGATATACTATATCTTCCTTTTTAATACCGTGTAGTCCTCACCTCCCTTCTGTTTCTCTTCACCTGACCTCCTCTTTCTCATTAAGTTTTGTCCCACAATGTTGCACAAATTCCTCAGCTTTCTGCAATGAGTTAGTTCTGTATGTTCTTTGTTTATATTGAAAGGTTAGTCCCTCAATGATTTCTCATTTGTCCTTTATCTTATTTTGCTGTAAAATTCTTGATAAGACATGACTCTCTTCTAAACTTTAGGATTTTTGATGGGATATCTTTAAATATTTTACTTCTTTTCCCCCTATTTCTAATTTCTTATTATAGCTTTCCTGGAGAACTCTGTCTTCTGTATGTTCCTTTGTAAAATAAAACACTACATCTCTTGGCAAGTACCTTTTATTTGCTATCAATGAATTTAACCGGAAAATCTTATCCACCTCCACTTGGCGGTCTTGTATTTTCATCTTAAGAAATTTTGCCAATGCTGGGATTAACATCTTATATAAGTCTTCCTGTGATCTCTCTCCTACTTCTAGGATACCTCTAATTTTCAAACATTTAGCTCTTTGTCTTAATTCCAGTCTGATTATTGATTCTCTCCTTTCTTTTTTGTTCTGCTTTCTTCTTTTACTACCTGATCCAATTCATGTACTTTCTCTTGAGTTTCTTTTAGGTCTGACCTCACCTTATTTGCCTCCACTTTTACCTGTAATATAGTATTATTCATTTCTTCTAAGTGTAATTTAACTTGGTTTTTGACCTCTATCATTTCTTTTTGAATTTCACCCATTTCTTCTAAAATTCTGCTTTCCATATTTTAAATTCTAATATTAATTTTTCCATTGGATCTTGAGGTACTAGAGGATTCTTCTGTTGTATATCTATAGACAATTTCCTTGCCTGTGGCAATTTCGTCTTATCCTTTTCTTTCTTCCCAAAAAGTTAACCAAAATTTCAGATTGTCATTTTCCTTTAATTGCTTTCTTCTTTCTTAGTTAAATGCACTGTTAACATAAGAACATAAGAACATAAGAAGAGCCATGCTGGATCAGGCCAAAGGCCCATCTAGTCCAGCTTCCTGTATCTCACAGCGGCCCCACCAGATGCGTTTGGGAGTGCATGAGACTAGATATCTGTATCCTGATACCACTCCCCTGCATCTGGCCCTTGAAGTACCCGGGTTTTAAGCCTGGAGATTACACATCTCCATCATGGTTTGTGACCTGTGATGGACTTTTCCTCCAGGAATCTGTCCAATCCCCTTTTGAAGGCATCCAGGCCAGATGACATCACCACATCCTGTGTCAGGGAGTTCCATAGACTAACAACGCACTGGGTGAAATAATATTTTCTTTTGTCTGTTCTTATTCTACCATGCCCTCAATTTGAGTGTATGACCCCTAGTTCTGGTGTTTTGTGAGAGGAAGAAGAGCTTCCCTCTATCCACTTTACTCATGCCCTGCATTATTTTGTACATCTCAGTCATATCATCCCTCAGGCACCTTTTTTCCAGACTAAAGAGCCCCAAATGTTTTAGCCTTTCCTCATAAGGGAGGTGCCCCAGCCCAGTAATCATTTTAGTCGCTCTCTTCTGCACCTTTTGCAGTTCCACTATGTCTTTCTTGAGATGTGGTGACCAGTATTGTACACAATACTCTGGATACAGCCTTACTATTGTTTTGTATAATGGCATTATAATGTTGGCTGTTTTATTTTCAATCCCCTTTTTGATAATCCCTAGCATGGAATAGGCCTTTTTCACCGCTGCCACACATTGGGGAGACACCTTCATGGAGCTGTCCACCAACACACCAATATCTCTTTCCTGATCTCTCACGGATAACTCAGAGCCCATGAGTTGATAGATAAAGTTTTGACTTTTTTCCCCCAGTATGCATTACTTTACATTTGGCTACATTAAAACACATTTGCCATTTCGTAGCCCATTCCCCCAGTTTGAAGAGATCCTTCTGGAGCTCTTCACAATTTTCTCTGGTTTTTACCACATGGAAAAGTTTTGTGTCATCTGCAAACTTGGCCACCTCACTGCTTATCCCTGTCTCCAGGTCATTTATGAACAGATTGAAAAGCACCGGTCCCGGGACAGATCCCTGGGGCACACCGCTTTTCACCTCTCTCCATTGTGAAAATTTCCCATTGACACCTACTCTTTGTTTCCAGGATCTCAACCAGTTCTCAATCCATAAGAGGACCTGCCCTCTTATCCCCTGTGCAATTTTCTCAGCAGCCTTTGGTGAGGGACTGTGTCAAAAGCCTTTTGAAAATCCAGATAGACTATATCCACCGGTTCACCCAAATCTACATACCTGTTGACCTTTTCAAAAAATTCTAAAAGATTTGTCAGACAAGACTTACCCTTGCAGAAGCCATGTTGATTTTCTCTCAGCAATGTTTGTTCTTCTGTGTGTTTTAAGATTTTCTCTTGGATGAGGCTTTCCACCATCTTCCCTGGGACAGATGTAAGGCTAACTGGCCTGTAATTTCCCGGGTCCCCCCTCCTTCCTTTTTTAAAAATTGGTGTTACATCCGCTATCCTCCAGTCCTCCGGCACTGTGGCCATTTTAAGAGACAAGTTGCATATTACCGTTAAGAGATCCGCAATTTCATTTCTCAGTTCCCTAATAACCCTTGAATGGAAGCCATCTGGGCCTGGTGACTTGTTGATCTTTAATTTGTCAATTAGTCCTAAAACATCCTCTCTTTTAACCTGTATTTGATTTAATTCTTTAGTCAAGAGGGGCCGTTCAGGCAGCAGAATCTGCCCAAGGTCTTCTGTCGTGAAGACAGATGCAAAGAACTCATTTAATTTCTCTGCAATGTCCAAGTCCTCCTTAATCTCCCCTTTTCCTCCCTCACCATCCAGAGGGCCAACTGGTTCTCTGGCAGGTTTTCTACTTCTAACATATTTAAAGAAGCTTTTATTATTACCCTTTATATTGCTAGCCATGCTTTCCTCAAAATCTTTCTTTGCCTCTCTTATCATCTTCTTACATTTCTTTTGCCAGAGTTTGTGTTCCTTTTTATTATCCTCATTTGGGGAGGATTTCCATTTACAGAAAGACCTCTTCTTGTGCTTTAGAGCCTCTCTAACTCCACTTGTTAACCATGCCGGTGCCCTCTTGGACTTAAATGAGCTCTTCTTTCTTTGTGGTAATCACTTGTGCTGGGCCTCTGTTACCGTTGTTTTAAAGAGGTTCCATGCACTCTGAAGACATTGGATTCTTCCAACCTTCCCCTTCAATTTCTTTCTAACTAGTTTCCTCATCTGAGGGAAGTTTGCCCTTCGAAAATCAAGGGTTTTTATGTCTGATTTGCTTGACACTCTTCCACCAACATGCATGGCAAAGGAGATTGCAGCATGGTCACTGTTCCCCAGAGGCTCAGTGACATTCACATCCCTGACCAGGTTCTGAGTATCACACAGAATTAGATCCAGAGTTGCCTGTTCTTGGGTGGGCTCCATGACAAGTTGCTCTAAGGCACAGTCATTCAGCAAGTCGAGAAACCCAGTTTCTCTTTCTTGCCCGGAGCTTGCATTGGCCCAGTCAATGTGGGGATAATTGAAGTCCCCCATGATTATTATCCTATCCTTCTGAGACACCTCCATCATTTGTCTCCTTATTTCAAGATCCCCCTCAAGTTTTTGATCTGGTGGGCGATAGCATACCCCAACTATCACATCACTCCTTGGACCTGGTAGTTTAACCCACAGTGATTCTATGGTGGAGTCAGACCCTCTGTCAATCTCCATTCTGCTGGATTTTACCCCTTCTTTAACATAGATGGCCACTCCCCCTCCAACCTGCCCCTCTCTATCCCTTCTATAGAGTTTATAGCCTGGGATTGCTGTATCCCACTGGTTCTCTACATTCCACCAGGTTTCTGTTATGGCTATTATATCTATGTTATCCCTAGCTGCCAAATGTTCAAGTTCTCCCATTTTTGGTCAGAGGCTTCGAGCATTGGCGTAGAAGCACCTGTACAGTGGGTTCTGCAACAACAGCTGCTGCTTTGTTCTCTCCCCCCCCCCACAGCTATTATTTTCAGTAGACAAACTATTGCATTCCATTATTCTCCCAGTACAAATACCTGCTATGTCATCTCTATGTGATTCTCTACCCTTTCCAACCTCATTCACCAAGGATGAGGTGTTCCGAACCGGCTTTCCCCCAGTTATCAGTTTAAAAGCTGCTCTGCAGCCTTTTTGAGGTTGAGTGCCAGCAATCTGGTCCCATCATGATTCAAGTGCAACCTGTCCCTCCTGAACAGGTTTGGCTTGTCCCAAAATGTTCTCCAGTTCCTGACAAATCTAAAGCCCTCCTCTTGACACCATCGCCTCATCCACGCATTGAGGCTTCTGAGTTCTGCCTGCCTGGCGGGTCCTGCACGAGGAACAGGTAGCACTTCTGAAAATGCTACCTTGGAAGTCCTGGACTTCAATCTTCTTCCTAACAACCTGAACTTGGCTTGCAAGACTGACCGCTTTCCCTTCCCAACATCATTGGTACCAACATGTACCATGACCACTGGCTCCTTCCCGGTTCTCTCTAACAAGCTATCTATATTTCTCATGATGTCTGCAACCTTTGCACCTGGCAGGCAAGTGACCATACGGTTATCATGCTCATCACAAATCCATCCCTCCATATTTCTAATTATAGAATCCCCTAGCAGGAGCTTCTCTCCTGCAGCCTGTTCTTCTATGTGTACCTGATCCTGTATCTCATCAACATGTTCTTTGTTTCTATTACTTTCCCTTTTATATTTCAAGCAACTTAAAAAGTATAAGCAAAATGGAAGATAATATAGATAATATAGTAAATGATAAGCAATATACAATTTATTATTATCATATCAATGTTGAACAGATCTTAAACCAATGTGCTTCCGTTTACCATATAGTCTCCACAAGTATGTAAGTGTATAAGTTATATATAAAATATATGAGCATTAAATAACAAGAATTTCTTAGGCATAAAAATCCTGTATGAACAATATATAACAAATTTTTCTTTAAGCATCAAAGTCCTATATCACAATACTATCTTTCCAACGTCTCTTATATTCTTTCTGTTCTTTGTCTTAAAGTCATTCCTTATTCTGTTTAAACAGTATCGTGTGGTTGTTGCATCCACTGTTCAGTACTTGGTATTTATTTATTTAGTTCAGTTTGTTCAAAACTTCTGTTTGTTTAAATCTTCCATCCATACTCAGGCATGAGTCTTCAAGCTCCAAAGGATTTCTGGTTTCATTTTGTCTTTTGAGGCTTTAAGTTCCTTTGTTGAGTTCAACATGGGTTACTATTTAAAACAACTCTTAGCTTTTATGTCTTGTAATTACCACCTGGCTCTTTCAAGCTCTTTCAAGCTCCCTCCCAAGAGGAGTTAAAGATTTTTAAATGTCTCTTTTCACAACACTCTTGTTATTTCTTCACCACCGTTGTTTGCAGTCTAGCAAAGGGTCTGTACTCAAAATTGTTTTTATATTTCACTTCCTTCTCTTTACTTTAATGTCCTTTTTTTTAAAAAAAAGAAAGCAGGCTGCAAAGCATGGTTTCACTTACAGAGATTGCCCTTTGGTGTTGTGGCTATTGATGAGTGTTTGTTCCTTTGACTCCCTTTCCTCCAGTGTTCCTCAGCTTTCCTTTTCCTCACTGGCAAGCTTCTGGGAATTGCCTAGGATACACTGCTGCCAACTCCCCTCCACGTTCCCCCTTCTCCGGAGGAGACATGAATCACCCCCTAATAAAGAGGGTGATTTAAACTCCAAAACACTGCAGACCAGCTCTCCTGCAACTGAGAGCTGCTGTCTTCGGCTGCCACACCTGTCAGAAGTTCTCACAAATTAATCTTTCTTTTCATTTGACACTTGTCACTTTTATGTGCTTCATTCTGGGATTGGAGTAAAGTTTAGTAAACCCACTAGGTTTGCCAATTGGAATCAGATTGAATTAAGCACATGGATCCTCTATATCAACCCCCCCCCCCCGGCCAACAGGTACTGGTATGTCTCAGTAGAGACAAACAAGATGAGAGATGAGTGAGTGGGGTGGGAGTGTGTATGACCCATGTTCCTTTGTTTGAAGACTGGGGATGTGAAACACAATGCTTAAGCAAAAAAATCCAAAACGAAAAAGGAGCAATATAGTATATGTGGTCCAATGCAGTGAGGAGTGTGCAGACTTCTACATTGGGGAAACTAAACAGCCATTAAATAGAAGGCTGGTCCCATACAAGAGGGATAACAGCTCAGGACCAGAATCATCAGTACACCTCCATTCAAAGGACAAAGGGCACTCATTCAAAGATGAAGATATGCGCATGTTAGACAGAGAAGATTGGTGGTTGGAGAGAGGAGTCAGGGAAGCCATTCATGTGAGCATTGAAACCCCCTCTCTCAACAGAGGTGGCAGCCTCAGGCATATTCTATCTGCTACTTATTGGGGTGTGCTTTCAACAATACCCAGACAACTCTAAAAGCCTTCACCATACTTAATAGGTTTCAGCACCTTAGGCCATTGTTCACCTTAAGGCTATGGATACTATTGTCTTCTTAACCAACCTATTCAGGCGATTGTTCATCTTAAGAGCCTATTTCAGATCAGGGTGACAAGAGGTCAAAGCTGACTATAAGATGGAGGACTCCCACTAGCTGTATTTGGACTGATGAAACTGTTTGGATGAGCACCAAAACATTTCTGTCTCTCAAGTAAAAGAACTCCAGTAGCCATGACTCAACTTCCAGATAAACTCACCTGGATGACTGAGAATCTTCACAGACATAATGCTTAAGCACTACAATTGCCCTCTGACTTCCTGCCTCTAAGGAGACTACTTGCCAGGTGTACATCATCTAACCAAGAACCTTAAGAATAACCTCCTGGAAAAGCATATATTTGCCATTATTGAACCTTTGGTAGTTGCTTTGAAGAACAGTGTGTTGCACTTGAAAGCTTGCAGTTTTTTTTAAATTTTTATTAGTGGTTTATAAAGGTATCGCCTGTAGCCTAGTTTTGCAAAATGAAACAAGTTGCCATTTTCTGATTTGTGCTCATCTCTATCGTATTTTTCTAATTTATATAGAGATCATTATCCTGGATCATTTAGAGCCTAAATACTAGACAGTAGACATGGGCACGGCCAGAAAAAAATGACGTTTCGAGTTTTCGTTTGGCGGAACGGGTCTGTTTCAGGTCGTTTCCGTTTGTTGCGAAAATTTTCAAAAATTTGTCCTTAAGTTTGTCATTTGTCGTTTGTTGTTTCCACCGCGATTTAGCACGATTTGACTTCCCAGAGCACGGGTCGTCCCGCAATCAGGGCCGGCGCTAGGTGTTTTTGCGGCCTAGGCAGCGAGCGGGGTGGGGGGCGGGCGGCGGGGGGAGGTGCAGGCGGGCGGCGGTGGCGGGGGGCCATGGGTGGGCGGCGGCCACAGGTGGGCAAGTGGGCGGGCGGTGGCGTGGGGCATAGACGGGTGGCGGCACGGGTGGGCGGGCGAGTGGGCAGTTAGGATATCACTTAGGATAGAGGTTCTGTTCTTGGCTTGCACCCCAAATGTGTGTGTGTGCAAGCAAATTGAAGTTGGGAAAATAGAAAATAAATGGTAGTTTATAATATATTTTTAAAATAAATCCACACCTCCCACTCCCAGTCGAACCTCCCCCTTTATCCAATATCAGAAAAAAAATTCTCACAAACTGCCAGAGAAGAAATAAAGAATAAACTGCTATTCCCTTCAGCAGAAAAAGCTGCAGGGAATCAAAGAAATTATTTTCTAAATTCAACTCCCTCCCTGCCTGCCTAACTTAAATCCTAAAGCCTCCAGCCTCCCTCCTCAATCTCGATCGGATCACACCAGCGCCAGCAGCTAGCCCTCCTCCCTCAACCACATCCATACAGCCGACTGTGATTTCTGGAAGGTGCCTCGGCTTTTTATGCCCTCCGAGACATCCAGAAGTGTCAGTCAAACCTGGCGATGCCATTGGTTGAATGGTTCAAAAAATTTGCATGGTCCCATCCCATGCTCAGCCCAAATGGGCAGGTCTAAAAAAATAAAAAATAAAATAAAATAAAATAAAATCAATACGACATTTTATTGCTATAAAAAACCCACTGCTGCTACTATTAAAATTCAGGCATTTAAAATAAATAAATTTCACATATTTCTGTGGTGATTTGGTGTGTTTTTTGACCACGATTTCAAAAGAAAAATTGTGGTCGCCATTTTGGATCCCCCCCCCACTGCATGGCATGGCGAGATGACGAGGATGACCCCCCCAGCCTTGTGCAAGCAGCCCAGGACAGGAGAAGAGGGGGGGGAGGCCGGGGACCCCCCAGAAACCACCCCTCTGGTAGGTGGCAAAGCCTCAGGCAGGCATATTTTCGCCTGCTTTTTTGGCCGGGAGTCGGGGGGTTAAAAAACTTTAAAAAACTTTTTCTGTGCTTTGCATTGCGCGATCGCCGCGATGCCACAAACGGAAACGAAAAACCCGACCAAATTTTTCTTTTTTCGGTTCGAGTTCGAGTTCTGATGGCTTAATTATCGTTACCGTTTCCATTATGTAACGGAAACGATAACCGAAAATGGAAACAACAATTTCGCCGAGTCGTGCCCATGTCTACTAGACAGTAAGATTTACAACAATTTAAAAATTATACTGAAAATGAAGTAAAAATTTAATAAAGTAATAAAATTCATTGAAATAAGAAAAAGCCACTGGCCTAAGATAAAGCATAAATTTTAAAGAAAACAAACAATACTGAATAGACAGAATTGGAATAAGAATTTTAAAAAACCTTTATAAAGCACCGAAAGGTTGCCATGAGGGGCCAATCATCAATGCATGCAGAAACTGCTTCTCAGTGTTGGCACATCCTTTGAGAAGTACCTATCTCTTGTCATTGACAGCCAGAAGTGTCTCTTCCTTATTGTCATCAGAAGATACAAAGGGCCTCTTCTTCTGGGTTGTTATGGAGAGAAGCAATGTGTCTGTCATCCCAGATTCAGGCCATTTAGGCTTTTGTGTACTTAAATTATCTCCCTCTTTCAGAAGCACTGAGATGCAAACAGGTGAGAGATGGAGAGATGCTGGGATTACAAAGGGTGTTTATGATGTGGAAATGTGTCACTTGATGTGTATAAAGGTGTGTCCAATAATTGTTACTGCCAAGGATCTGCACAGAGAGCTAAGGAAGGAAGAGAGGTGTGAAAAGTTCATCTTAATTTAATGATGCTCCTTTTTTGGCTTGGTATGTTGCATTTTTCGTCACTATAAAAAAAATAAAACTTGGCAAATGGCCTGTAGTTGCCCTGCAAAAGGAATACATGAATTCCCTTTGCACCTTCCTCAGAGCCTGAGAGTATCTATGTACAAATAGTTTGGTTACTAACAGTAATTAATTTTTCCCAGTAAAAAAAGAAACTGGGAAGATGAGTTACATTAAGATTGCAATTTACAAAGGATAGCTTTGTCCTTTTGGCAAAATAATGGCAAGTTTTAAAGCCATTTATTGTTCAAGGCATGTAGCTTCATAAATGATAAAGGTCTCCTGTTATGGCCTGTACAGCTAAGGGAAGAATTTCCAGGTATTCTAAGGAAAAAAACTGAAAGAAACAATTTTGCTACTTTTAAGAAAGTGCAAAGTAAAGTTACTTTTTGAAAAGTTTAACTACAAGAGTAACTTACTCTTTCACTCCTGTTTTGCAGCAGTGTGACAAATTATCCCTGCCCGCCCCCAACTGGCATGTTTGATCCGAGTTACTTATAAGTTTGTATTTTGAAAAGTGAAATGTGGAATCAGGAGTCATATTCATTAAAGTATCTTATGAACTCTTCCTACCCAAACACTGAAAGGAATCCTCCCTTCCTTCCCCTCATTTCTCAGAGATAAATGAAAAGTGGAACCTTTTGAAATAGGTCTACTGTTTTTTACCAGAGTGCCCCAAATCCCAGTGAGTACATTTCTTCATTGCAGGGGACTCCTTACTGCAGAGGTATGCTGCAGACATTTGGTCAGTTCCTTTGGACTCAGTATAGTTTTCAAATTTGCATCCTTGTACCATTGCTTTTACTCTCCCCCCCTTTAAGAAAGAAATATATGATTCTTTGTATTTAATGTATGTGGTAGCAAACCTGATTAGTAGTTTGGCTGCAGGAAACATTGTTTAATTCAAAGTCAGCTTCACAGAATGCCTCAGATATACAATGCAAGAAAAGAGAAAACATGAGAAGTGCTTTGGGCTGAGGGATTTTCATGTGATGGAGTTTAGCAGCTATTGCCAAGAGTAACAATCAATATCAGGCAGGCATAAGCTGGATAAAACTGACTCCAGGGCCACTCCCATCTCTTTGCCCTTATCATCCTGCGTCCTCAAGGAGAAACTTGGGAATGAATTATCTTTTGGCAATGAATGATCTCCATAACTAGCCTTGAACCAAACCTTGAAGCCAAAGTTAACAGGGTAGCTTTGATTTGTTTTGTTGCATGTACTCACACCTTATTTATAACTGTACAGAAAGCACAACTGATGTAAAGTCCCATTTTTATTCTCTCTGTGTGTGGCTGTGTATCTGTGTGAGAGAAAAGGGGGAAGAGAGAAGGAAAGACTGTGTTTTGTGTACAGCTAGAAATAAGGTGCAAATGCACGCAAAAATCCATACTACATTGTACCACATACAGTGGTGCCTCGGGTAATGACGGTAATTCCTTCTCCGAGGTTAGTTGTTATCCAAAACACGTCTTTATCCGAAACGCAGTTTCCCATAGGAATGAATGGGAAACCGTTTAATCCGTTCTGGAGCCTAGGAAAAAGGCACAGACACCTGGTTTTTTGCTCAAAACTCTTTAAAAAGTGCACTTTAAAGGTACAGATGCAATGTCACCTGGGATAACGTTTTTACTGATGCATGCTGGGAATTCATTATCTAAGGCAGTCCATAGGGAAAATTTGTTATCCGAGGCAGCCCATAGGAAGATTCGTTATCCAAGGCAGCCCATAGAGAAAATTCATTCTCCAAGGCAGACCTATACCTAGGAATTGTGATTCGTTATCCGAGGCAGCCCATAGGGAAAATTCGTTATCAGAGGCAGCCCTATACCCAGAAATTTGCAGTTGTAATCCGAATTATTCGTTATCCGGGGCAGTTGTTATCCGAGGCACCACTGTAGTTTGTGTCAGAGTTGGCATTAGAGATCAACATGAATCAGAAAAATGACAATTCATTGCAATTTGTAATTCAATAATGTTGATGAACTGTGAATTATATATATTTGGATTTCGGATGTCTGATTTATATTGATGGCCTATAGCTGACTTTTCCTCTGTCTGCAAAGAAAGAACTCACCCCTAAACATAAACTCTGGAGAAAAACAGGCCACAACTTTATTAACTAATGACAACACAGGTAATATGGCCAGGCATTGGTTTGGATCCCGACATCAATCAACCCCACTGTTCTAAGATGTAGCCTGTTTCCTTAAGAGACTCCCAAGGATGAACTTCCAGGCACCAGGCAGATGTAAGCCACTGCATGGTGCCACTGTCCTCCTCCCGGGGGTGGGAGTGGGCCATATGCCCCAACCCTGGGTGAGCAAAGCACAACCCCATCCCCACAGCCTCCAGTCCAGATCCAGCCAGGCTTTGCAGGGCACCGCCTGCTGCCTGCCAACCACAGGGTCCAACCCAGGGGTCCTCAAAGTTTTTGAACAGCGGGCCGGTCCACCACGCCCCAGACACCACTGGGGGACAGACCACAAGCAGGTGGGCAGGGTGGAGGAGGAGCAGTGGTGGGGCCTCAGGGCCATGGAGGGAGTAGACCTTGCTGCAGCCTTCCTGTTTTAAATTGCCCCACTCGGCTGCACCTGCTGCCCCGACCATCTGGGTGGTGGTGGGGAGCATTGGGGGGGACCTTGCCCCACTCTGAATGCCCCACTAGCCAGCATGCTGATCATCTGGGTGATAGTTGGGGGAAGTGGGAGGAGCGACATAGCCCTCCGCTTTGAACTGCCTCAGCAATAGAAGCAGCTGTGGAGGCTGGCTTGCTCGCAAAGCAGGGGGTAGGTGGTGGGGGGGTTGCAGTTGGTCCCGGGGGCCAGATTCAGGACCTTGAGGGGCCGCATCCGGCCCTGGGGCCTTAGGTTGAGGACCCATGGTCCAACCCAATGCCTTCAGAAATGCCTTCCAACAAGTTGTGAAAACAACCACAAGAGCATTACAGGGTGGGACGGTTGGGTAAGCCATCTTCAGCAGGACTGGAGGCTTCCTGCCCCAGCACACACCTTTAATGGTGTGCTGGAGCCACATTGAAAACTCCACCATGTCACGTCCACCAGCTGATGTCCCTCCTTTCTGGAAGCTGCCTGGCCAATCCCGGCCTTGCAGCACATCTGGGGCTTACTCCTTCTCTTCCAGTGGTCTTCCCACATGGTGTCCACCATTGCTGGGTCCCCTTCCATCCTTGTCAGCACACCAGCATCAACGTGGGACTCTGGTAAGTCAGGATCCCGTCCCACCCACAGAAATGAATCCTCCCAGAATGTGACAGAGATTGCAGATGGCAAAGGAGCACCAAAAGGGGTGGATGAGTCAATGAATAAAAAATCACTGAAAATTCATTCATATTCATTGGGGGTCATTGCATTTGAGGAATAAGAATAAATGAAATAACATTTTTAACAAATGTTGTGATTCATTTTTAAATTCATGCCCATCTCATGCCCACATGGTTAAATTTTATTTCTTCTTCATTCTAACACTTCAGAGTTTTTTTTTTTTGTGGTAGCTAAGAGGAGCTAGGTGTGAGGATCTAATATGACACCTCCCCCTTTAAAATATTTCCAATGTCATATTTCATGTAGTAGGGGAGGTTCTGCTGTGGGTTGACAATAAGAATGAAATTGGCAAAGATTGCCTCCCTGCAAGCAGACAGATACACAAATGTCCATGTTTCAGTTGGTGAAATATAGTGGAACTCTACTTGGCAATTTATGTACGCTGCTGTAGATGGAAAAACAAATGGATTCTGAAGCCATTTATGTTCCATGCATAATGCAGCATGTGCTAGAGAGAGTAATACTAGGATAGCAGAATATGCATTGGGCAATGGTGGAATACCAAAGGTCCGTTTTTCCCCTCCCCCCCAAATGGGGAAATAAACAGGTGAGACACCAGAATGGGATTAATTCGGGCCATACTTTATTGGATTTTAACCAATAACTTGGGTAACATAAACATGGGGGGGGACTGGTGTAGTGCAGATTAATGATTGGAACCCCAAGGTCTCCAGGGACCCCTCCAAACAGCCTGCATTGGGCAACTCACTACCCCCTGTTAGTGCAGTAACATCTTTACCAAATCCCCCCAGGTCCTCAAGCCCCAATCCTGGTAGCTTTTGGCCCGGGGGTGCCTCCCAGAACATCCTTCCCCCATTGCTGTAATCTCCTGATATACAGTGACCTGAGGTTGGATGGGCTATGATCGGATACTTTACCCCCTGACTTACCAGCTGTATTGAATTTCCGCACTACTGCCACGTTTGACCAATGCAAGACAACCCTAATAGGAACACACACCAGTACCAGTATGGGATAGGCAAAAAAAAAATCTTATCCACACTAAGCCAATCTGTGGACAGGACAAAAATTTGCTATCCGGCCCCATCAAGTGACCATTTGGACTCATACGTACCAATCAATGCAGTAGTTGGGAGGGGGACACCTGATACCAGAAAGAGGCTGCTGCCTGGGAGGAGTCCTGTTATATACAGGACTCCTCTGCTCCTCCCCTCCAGATCTGTGGCTATCTCACCACAAGTATTGCACTGTCTTCACCAGGAGGAGGCAAAACCACCCACCCTTTGGATGAACCAGCAGGTGAGTGGCCTCTTTAAAGCAGACCTGATTATGGGATTCTTTTGTGACATGTGGAGTTTTGGACTATTTTAAGGCATGCTAGGCCATTCAGATTTGGGTCACAAAACTGAGGGATATACCTCCTCTTGCTAACTCCATAGCACGTTATGCAGCTTTAAAATGTTTGAGATGTTGCTAGGTCAAGGTAGCAGCGGCTATTAAAACAATACAACAAAAATCATTTTAAAAATATGTGATGGCTCCAGCAGCCCCTTCAAGGCTATTAAATCCTTCCTTCAACACCATTTTTTAAACTTGCATGCCTCTGGTAACATTGTTATGCTTTGGCTTCCACCTTTGCTCTGCTAAAGCTTTTCATTAAAAAAATAAAAATAAACAAAATGTCCATTGTAAAGAATATTCTGTGGTCTCTTCACTACAGCCAATTCTGACTGCTTAAGAGGCATTTAATACACATGCCATAGTAGTACATGTGTGGAGGCCGAAGAACTGCCTGTGAAGGTAATCTTGGGTTACCTCCAATGGTACCCTTTATTTGAGCAGACCTGTGCAGCATGGAATCTAACATCGAGCAACAACCAGTGATGAAAATGAATGATCTGAAAGGTACATTTTTCAGAGGATGGGGAGGATGCTGTGGATCAAGGTAGTGACCAACACAGTGAAATTAAAGTGAATAAAGGGACCATAATGCATATCCATCCTTGAAGCTAGACTTTCATCATAAAGTTAGAACTGAAAAGTGCAGATTAGTACAGCTGATCATTCAAAGTCCAATAAACAGGAAAAGAAGTACAAGAAGAACTCATTGGCTGAAGAAGCTAGGAGAATGGTTCTTAATGACATGATTGTTTAAAACTCCTGTTAACAAACTCAAAATATGGTCACTCATTCACACAGTGAATATCAAAGCAAATGAGCTGGAACTACTTTTGATTTGGCTGGTTGTGGAAATGCAAATGGGGGGGGGGAGGATTTGGCTAAATGAGCCCTAAATCTGAGTAAGAACCGGCTAGCTAAATAACAATGCAACCTTCGGCCAAGAAAAAGCCAGCTGTTTTTCAGCAAAAGATTAAGAATATTATGTATATGGCCAACAGCTGCTGTGCTTGCTTGCTTTCCTCCTATGGCTGGCATACTGTACAGATGAGTGATGGCTGGTGGGTGATACAGAACCTGCAGAGAGGCTAAGATTAGAGAAGACTCACCAGTATCCTAAAGAGGTTTTAATTTTCAGATGCTGCACACCGACTTGCATGGTTCTGCAGCAAGATGCCTCATTGCAAGACTGGTGCTCCCTTTCATGTTGAGTTCCATATGTCATGGTTGCTTTTCAGTGCATCAATAACAGATGGAAATGTTTTCACGCTTAGCCTACAAAGGCTGGGACCAGCTAAGAATGGCCAGAGCTCCGTGTTTATGCTTTAAAGCTAGGTTGCATTCAAAAATGAGCACCCTTTTGGAAACTCTGCAGAACAATCCAATTTCCCTAGATTTACCCTAGTGCCCTTATCAAAAACCATTGGGGTAGCTTCCTTTTCAAACAGACCTATCCCAGACAATAAGCCCCCCATCTGAGCTTTCTCTCTGGGTGGACATTATATAGGTGTAAGAGTTGGGTCCTCTGGGGGGTCGGTCCTCTCAGAAAGAAGAATTTTGTAGTCAAAAAAAAATCAAAACACGCCTCCCTACCTCCTGTACATATGATGTTCAAAATCCACTTCCCTATGGACATTTTAAATATGGTTGTTGACTTCAAGTAGATAATTACTGAACTAAATTATTAAAACTGGACTTAGGGATCTTGGTCTTGAATGTTATGATCCAGTAAACAAAGCAAGTGTTGCTGATGTAGATATGGGCTCTGACACATGTAGGGTCTTAGGAAAGCATCAAAACCTCAGAGCTCCTCCGGAAGAAGCCACTGGTAAGTTACATCCGATTACTTTATACCTAAAATATGAGGGTGGGGATGGGGAGAGGAGGGGCATAGGCTGAAAAAGATTACAGCACCTGATTAATAGTTACTGGAGTCATCCTAGAACCAGGTAAGGAAAATATTAGGAGAGAGGTTGCTGTAATCTTCCCCCTTTGTCCATCGTTGCTCCCATCCCTTCCAGATGACGTTGGCAGTGTTCTGAGAAAGGAGAGCATCCCCAACTGGGGAGGCTGTCCATGTAACTGAAAAAGGTTACAGTGGGGTGAGAAAAGAAAAAGAACTTGTAGTTAATTCTGTGGGTTTTAACAAATAATATCCCTATAATGTAAGTATAAAGTTCCAGATTCCATGACATAAGTCATCTCAGGCCCCAAGATCAAATGTACATCTCAGTGCTTAAGCTGAATTCTTCCACTCAGTGCTTACCTGAATTCTTCCACTAAGGTGCTAATCAAAAGTAGATGTACATAGCTTCAGCACATTTGCAATATAATGTTTCTCCATACTGAGTCCAGGGATCCCACCCCCCAATTTATGTTGCCTGGCAATGGCACCCACCAGAGTAGGCTTATTTCTCCAGCTTGTCATCATAAACAACCTGCTTGGAGCCACAAGCCAGAAGCCCCTTTGTCATGTTCTATCTAGTTACAAGGTTAATGAATTGGATAGGTATCACATTGGCTTAGCTTTCCATGATCTCCCTTGCCTGAAATATTTAACCATCATGTCTGTGAAGATTCTCAGTCATCCAGGTGAGTTTATCTGGAAGTTGAGTAATGGCTACTGGACTTCTTTTGAGAGATAGAAACGTTTCGCTGCTCATCCAAACAGCTTCATCAATCTGAATAGAGCTAGTGCGAGTCCTCCATCTTATAGTCAGTTAGTTTTGACCTCTTGTCACTGTGATCTGAATTAGGCTCATTAGATGAACAATGGCCTGAATAGGCTCGTTAGGGAGACAATAGTATCCATAGCCTTAAGGTAAACAATGGCCTAAAGTGCTGAAACCTAACCCTAACGAGCCTATCATCATTGTTGTCGTTGTCGTCGTAGTCATCATCATCATCATCATCATCATCATCATCATCATCATCATCATCATCATCAACAACAACAACAACAACAACAACAACAACAACAACAACAACCTTATGAAGAACAAAGGCCCCTCTCATTCTCAGAATCAAACACAGGCCATGAGAGTGTATTGACCAAATGATGGTAAATTCTAATTTGTCAACAAATGAGTTTTATGCCCTAATTTTCTCTTCCATTAGAAAACAATATTATCTAACATGAACCATTAGGCACATATCTATTCAAAATGTGTCATGTCAACAATTTTTTCTAACTGCATTGTAGCAGGAAGTGCGTCCCTTCAAAATAATCCATTCCATGTGCAATACATAATTTTCCTTCAGCTTTTATATCTTTTGATATTTTTTGGTAAACTTTCCTGAAGGACAGTCCTTTTCTACTGCTAAAGCAGAAAGAAACAAGTTTCTTTACTTGCCCAGATAGTAGCACTGGTGATGTTTTTGACAGTGAGAAATAAATCATCCCTCTTTCACCTCTCACCTTCTAATGCTCTAGAGAAATGGCTGAAATGTCACTAGGGATTAAAATTAAATATATGTATGCAATTATTTTATCTCCATTAACAGTGACTCTGATAGTACTTATCCAAAGTACTATGATAATAATTCCAACTTTCAGTGCTCTTTGCTCAAATTGCATTCTCTCCCTAGCTGAGGTAAAATAAGAGAAAATCTTCCTTTTGTGATTCTTCAGGCAAACAAGGACAATTTTTAACTCTTATGGATAGTGGAGAAAGTGGATTCAGAGGCATTTTCCCTCTTGCCTCAGCTTTTAAGAAACCTGGGTTATTCATTGAAGCTGAAGAGTCTAGGTTTCCAGAGAGGGACAGGCCAGTCAATTTTCATAGTTCAACTGTGAGCTGTAGCAGTCACTGCCAAATTGGACATCCTTAAAGAAGTTCAGACAAATTAATAAAGTATAAACCTATCAATGGCTGCTGGTCATGGCGGCTAGCTATGTATTACTTCCTGAAGAGTAGCCTCAGTTATGTCCTGTGTTTTTGACAGTGAGAAATAAAGCACATCTCTTTCATCTCTTACCTTGCAGTGCTATGGGGAATTAGTTGAACTTAGGGATGGGCACAAAACGGAAAAATTATGTTTCATTTTGTTTTGTTTTATAACCCACAATTTTTTTTGTTTTATCTGATATGAATATTTGCAAAAAAATTGCATGAAATGAAACACTAACAAAATGGTTTGTGGGGGGGGGGCTGGAAAGTGGCAGCAGAAGCCGCTAAGGCCCCTTCCCGAGCAGCCCCCACTCCTCCTCCTCCTCCTCCTCCTCCTCCTCCTCCTCCTCCTCCTGGGACTCATGCTCTCCTCTTCCTTCTCCTGTGGCTCATGCTCTCCTCCTCCTCCTCCTCCTCCTCCTCCTCCTTTGAAGCACAAGCTCTTCTGCAGCAGTGGCGCTTGCCCTCTCCCATTCCAGGCTCTTCGGTGGCTCTTCTGCCTGGCTCTTCAGTGGCATTCGCAGGGCTCCTCCCCCTGCATGTTCACCCCGTCCCAGTGTGTGGGGCTTGGAGGGAGTTTTAAAAGCCCAAGGCATTTTTAGAAAAAACTTTTTCCCCTCCCTCAAGCCCCACCTGCCAGCTGATCTGTGCTGGGGTGAAGGGAAAATATTTATTCCGATCAGCTGGTGTGCAGGGCTTGGGGAAGGGAAAAACGTTTTTTAAAAGACCTGGGCTTTTTTAAAAAACTCTTTTTCCTTTCCCCAAGCCCGCATGTGCAGCTTACCAATGGAACAAAAAAAAAACCCACCATTTTGTTTCATCTATAACAAAATGCTGCTTCCTCGTTTTGTTTTGTTTTGTTTCATTACCTAACAACATGACAAAACAACATTTGATTTTTCATTTTGTGCCCATCCCTTGTTGAAATATTTGGAGGATTTTAAATTAAATATATTACATGATTATTTTATCTCACATATGGGAAGTATCATTCCAGTTGGTGTGAAACATGAGCAGGAGGGGCCCACTGTATTTATTTTTAGGTCTTCTGGTAGGCATTTGGCTGGCCTCTCTGCAAACCAAGTGATAGTCCAGATAGGCATTCACCATAAAATCCAACAGCAGAATTCTTCTTACATTTGTATCTAACAGAGACATTTCCACTGCTTCGGCATACCAATGGAATTGCATGGTGAAAACAAGATGATTTTACAATGCATTCCATTTGTCAATTATTAGCATTGAATCACTAAACCTCAAAGTAAGACTATGTTTCTATGAAGAAATGGATCACTCCTCTTTGTCTGTTTCTCTGGGTTTTTTTTCTCTCTCTCTTACACCTTCTCCTTGTATGAGTTTCTTTGGAGTTGTTTTCATATGATTTAAAAACCAGTCAGTGAGTGCTTTGATATGTCATGTTGTGTATGAAAAACAATAAATGACCTTTATGACTCCGCAGTGCTAATCAATAAAACAGTAGAATAGTCGCCAAGTGCAAAATTGTACAACATTTCTGTTGCACATGCATTCCTTCTGATTACCCAAATGTAACCACAACAGACCTTATACAGAGCAGGGCTGCCATGGTGGGAGATCTACTGTGGTTATTATTCATATCTGCAGTTATTAAGAATAATACACTGTTGAAGGCAGAGAAGCTTTTGGAAGAGGAGCCGTGTTAGTCTATGCTACCATATGCATTCATTCATTCATTCATCCATTCATTTAGTTTAATTTATTTTAAATATTGTAGTCCACCATTCTCCTTAAAAAGGAACCAAGATGGCTTACAACAATTAAAAGACAGTGTTTAAGTTAGTAAGAGTTTGTGTGGTTTTTCTTTGAGTTTTGCCTGAAATACAAAATACTAAAAGAATCAATGAATGCAATACCTAAAAACATAATCAACACTAAAATATATTCAAACCAGTAAGATACATCAATCCATTAAAAAAAAACAATTGGCAACCATTCATTCAGGGAAAGCTTGCCTGAAGACAAACATGTTTCCCTATTTGTAGAAGGACAGTAAAGATGGCACCAGTTTAGCTTTCTCTGGGAGGGAATTCCAGAGTCTGGAAGTGGAAACAGAAAAGGCCTTCTCCTATGTCTCCACAAAACACACACAGGATGGCCCCTCCATATGATCTTAACACTCAAGCAGGCTCATACAGGGACATGCAGTCCTTGAGATAACTTGGTCCCAATATGGCTGCTGCATTTTGGACCCTCTGAAGCTTCTTGACACTCATAGGCAAACCTACAAGTGTGTTACAGTACATTCACCAGAATGTCACCGTGGACATATCAGACTGTCAGATATTAAAGAGGGAAAAACATGTTGTATTAGACAGATTAGGCTTGTCTATAGGTGTTTTGCACGTATATTTAATTGATTTGTAAAATGGAGTCCAGTATGTAATACTGAGTCATTGTGTACAGAATAAATATAATGGTTAAAGCTGATGTAAGGTAGGTGCAATTGCATGATGTAATCAGTTTCCTGATTAGTTATCATAAGTATAAAAGGGCTCCAGAAATCAGCCTGTGGACCTTTGGTGAGAAGGTACCCATATTTCCATGCTTTACGTCTGTATTCTGTTATGTTGATATGCTGCCTGTACTCTGTGAAATGTTGCTGAAACTCTCTTATACTTGTACATATGTAATATAGTTGCTTTTATGAAACTCTGCCTGTTTGCCTGTTTGATGTGAATTTTGTCGCTTTCAGTGTTAGCTTCCATTGGCAGATCAAATTGCTTAAACTCTGTCATAGACCTCTCTAGGAACAAGTTTTAACTGTGCAAATTTACTCGTGGCCACAGCTGAAACCTGGGTCTCCAGCCTCAGAGGTGAATCCGGCAGTGAACCCAGACTGTGCTCCTAAGTCTTCAGGGGATGTGTCATCCCATCGAGCATGTCAGGCCAAAACCAACTAAAATAAAACTAAGACTAAAAATTATATATATATATATATATATATATATATATATATATATATATATATATATATATATATATATATATATATATATAATATATACTCGTGAGCTTCGATGTTGTTTCGCTCTTCACACAAGTGCCCATTCAAGAAGCCTTGACAGCTATCCACAACAAATACAACCCCCAAGCACATCCTAGATCTGACCAACCACTGCCTAACCAACACATACTTCATCCACAATGGACAAAGATACAAACAGATAGAAGGAGCACCCATGGGATCACCCCTCTCACCAGTCATCGCAAACCTATATATGGAACACTTTGAAACCAACGCGTTACAGAAGTCCGAACATAAACCCAAACTCTGGCTCAGATATGTTGACGACACCTTTGTTATCTGGCCACACGGGAAAGATAAACTGAACAACTTCCTCACACATCTCAACAGCCTACACCCCAAAATACAATTCACTATGGAAATAGAAGCCAACAACCAACTTCCCTTCCTGGACGTCCTAATCTACAAAAACCCGACGGCTCCTTAGGACATACCATCTACCAGAAAAAAACACATACTAACCGCTACTTAAATGCACAATCACACCACCACCCTGCACAGATCAACTCCGTAGCAAAAACCCTCATCTCCAGAACCAAACGCCTCGCTGACAAAGACCACCTAAAAACTGAATTACACACTCTCTCGAATGTTTTAATTGCGAACGGATTCCAAAAAAACACCATCACCAAACTAATCCAAAAGGAAACACCCCCCAAGAACCAAGAAACAGAAGAGAACAACGGCACCGCCCTCCTCCCTTACATCAAAGGCACCACAGACAAAATCAGCAAAATTCTCCACAGACACAATATCAAGACAGCCTTTTGCACCGACCAAAAAATAGCCAACATTTTAAGAAACCCCAAAGACAAGATTGAGCTAGAAAACCAAGGAGTCTACGAAATACCATGCAAAGTCTGTCCAGCCACATACATCGGACAGACAAACAGGAGAATAAGCGCACGCATCGCAGAACACAAGAACGCAGTCAAAAAGAAGAAAAATCTTCCTCTCTCTTCCAGCACATAAAAACAACAGGTCATGAAATTGACTTTGAAAGAACCAAACTCATCTCCAAAACTGAACACTTCAACAGTCGAATAATCATGGAAGCCATTGAAATAGAGAAACACCCAAACAACATGAATAAACGTGATGACACCTCCCGCTTGCCTGACATCTGGAAACTAGCCCTGGTCAACAGACGAGCCTCTGTCACAAAGACTGACACCAGGTCCAAAAGGACACAAGATGCCACCACCTTCCATCCACACCAAACACAAACCCAGACCCTTCCCACAGATGAAACGAAACCACCATCCAATAACAAAACCACGACTGCACCATCTACTGCGGCACCCCACTCCAGTCACCACATGGAGCACACTCACACACCCCAAAAAAACATTGGGAGACCACAGACACGTAGCCAGACCAAAATGAATTCACAAGACACAGGACCCCACTCCACCAAAGCCCAGGATACTGCCAGAACCTACCAGCCATCTAACCCACCAGCATGTAAACAGCCATCTAAACAGCCATCAGCAGTTAATCCCTTAACGATCGCCTCAGCCACACAGCAGATCACAAAAGAACAAAGGAACAAAGGAACCTACAATCAGCAACAGAGCAAGCAAACCACACACCCCCAGCAGTATTTATAGAAGGACTTCAACTGAGACCACACTTTGCTTCAAGAAGAAAGAAGCCAGAACACCAGCCTGAAGATGACGAGTGAGACCTCGTCGAAACGTCGCCAGAACAACCAGATTTCTACACGGGAAGAAACCCGAATCCACCCTAACATGCATACCTATACCCGTGAAAATCTACGAAAACAAATATCCGACCTCTACGGGGAGGAAACCTTCCAGCTGACCAGAACCTACGAGAAACTAGAAGTCCGAAGAGCCACCATCTTATGTGACATTGCATTCCTACGCAACTGCCGAGACAAAAATGTGATCCCCACAAGCTTCCAACTGAAATTCCACTCAAAAACCCCATCCAGCGAAAGGATCCTGAAAAGAACAGAACTAGCCCTAATCAGAAGCGAACTACACAGGAAAAGATACCTACTAGATCAAACCAACAGAGATCTACTCACTCTCCACCTCAAACTCAGCAACAAAATCCACCCAACACTCTGGAACAAATCCAAGCAACTCGCCGCCTTGAGAGCTGAAACAGAGACCTCCCACAAGACAGACACACACACCAACAAACTCCACAAACTGGAAAAACGCCAGAAGCCCAACCCCCACACAACAACCCATGAAACAAACAGTTCACAACATATCAGACAGGACACTCACCATCGCAGAGACCAAAGTCCTTTCCAAAGGATTCAACTTTGCAGTCGCCCCCAGACACATCCCCACCGAAAACATCATATGCGGAGTGGAAGCCAGCCTAACCAAAATCAACCCAGATGAAGCCAACAAAATCAGACTCGAAGTCACCAATGTCCTCTGCTCCAGCAAACCACCCAGAAGCAATTTACACAAAGAAGAACAAAAAGCCCTCACCAACCTGAGGAAAGACCACAACATAATCATTCTCCCAGCAGACAAAGGCAATGCCACAGTGGTGATGAACACACCCGACTACCAAGCCAAATTATCCAACCTACTACAAGACCCTGCTTACATACCTTTGAACACAGACCCCACCACCTACCTGGAAAAAATCACCAAAGCCAAAATAAAAGCCTCTCCCTTAAGTGAAGAAATCAAGCCAAGCATCATCCCCAGAGAGAAATCATCCAGATGCCCCAAGCTCTACGGCCTCCCCAAGATTCACAAAGAAGGAACACCTCTCAGACCCATAGTCAGCTCCATAGGCTCACCTCTACAAAACCTCGCCAAATTTCTTGCCAAACAACTCCAGCCCTATGCAGAATCCATCACTTCATACGTACAAAACTCGTTCCACTTCATAGAAATTATAAAGAAACAAGACCTACAACCCAATGACCTACTCGTGAGCTTCGATGTTGTTTCGCTCTTCACACAAGTGCCCATTCAAGAAGCCTTGACAGCTATCCACAACAAATACAACCCCCCCCCAAGCACATCCTAGATCTGACCAACCACTGCCTAACCAACACATACTTCATCCACAATGGACAAAGATACAAACAGATAGAAGGAGCACCCATGGGATCACCCCTCTCACCAGTCATCGCAAACCTATATATGGAACACTTTGAAACCAACGCGTTACAGAAGTCCGAACATAAACCCAAACTCTGGCTCAGATATGTTGACGACACCTTTGTTATCTGGCCACACGGGAAAGATAAACTGAACAACTTCCTCACACATCTCAACAGCCTACACCCCAAAATACAATTCACTATGGAAATAGAAGCCAACAACCAACTTCCCTTCCTGGACGTCCTAATCTACAAAAAACCCGACGGCTCCTTAGGACATACCATCTACCAGAAAAAAACACATACTAACCGCTACTTAAATGCACAATCACACCACCACCCTGCACAGATCAACTCCGTAGCAAAAACCCTCATCTCCAGAACCAAACGCCTCGCTGACAAAGACCACCTAAAAACTGAATTACACACTCTCTCGAATGTTTTAATTGCGAACGGATTCCAAAAAAACACCATCACCAAACTAATCCAAAAGGAAACACCCCCCCAAGAACCAAGAAACAGAAGAGAACAACAGCACCGCCCTCCTCCCTTACATCAAAGGCACCACAGACAAAATCAGCAAAATTCTCCACAGACACAATATCAAGACAGCCTTTTGCACCGACCAAAAAATAGCCAACATTTTAAGAAACCCCAAAGACAAGATTGAGCTAGAAAACCAAGGAGTCTACGAAATACCATGCAAAGTCTGTCCAGCCACATACATCGGACAGACAAACAGGAGAATAAGCGCACGCATCGCAGAACACAAGAACGCAGTCAAAAAGAAGAAAAATCTTCCTCTCTCTTCCAGCACATAAAAACAACAGGTCATGAAATTGACTTTGAAAGAACCAAACTCATCTCCAAAACTGAACACTTCAACAGTCGAATAATCATGGAAGCCATTGAAATAGAGAAACACCCAAACAACATGAATAAACGTGATGACACCTCCCGCTTGCCTGACATCTGGAAACTAGCCCTGGTCAACAGACGAGCCTCTGTCACAAAGACTGACACCAGGTCCAAAAGGACACAAGATGCCACCACCTTCCATCCACACCAAACACAAACCCAGACCCTTCCCACAGATGAAACGAAACCACCATCCAATAACAAAACCACGACTGCACCATCTACTGCGGCACCCCACTCCAGTCACCACATGGAGCACACTCACACACCCCAAAAAAACATTGGGAGACCACAGACACGTAGCCAGACCAAAATGAATTCACAAGACACAGGACCCCACTCCACCAAAGCCCAGGATACTGCCAGAACCTACCAGCCATCTAACCCACCAGCATGTAAACAGCCATCTAAACAGCCATCAGCAGTTAATCCCTTAACGATCGCCTCAGCCACACAGCAGATCACAAAAGAACAAAGGAACAAAGGAACCTACAATCAGCAACAGAGCAAGCAAACCACACCCCCAGCAGTATTTATAGAAGGACTTCAACTGAGACCACACTTTGCTTCAAGAAGAAAGAAGCCAGAACACCAGCCTGAAGATGACGAGTGAGACCTCGTCGAAACGTCGCCAGAACAACCAGATTTTACACGGGAAGAAACCCGAATCCACCCTAACATGCATACCTATACCCGTGAAAATCTACGAAAAAAATAAATATATAAAACATATATATATATATATATATATATATATATATATATATATATATATATATATATATATATATATATATATATATATATATATGCATATAGGTGGATTCGGTTTCTTAAGAAGAAACGTCGCCAAAACAACCAGATTTCTACACGGGAAGAAACCCGAATCCACCCTAACATGCATACCTATTTTCTACGAAAACATATATATATATATATATATATATATATATATATATATATATGTTTTTCGTAGATATATATATATTCATATATATATGCATGTTAGGGTGGATTCGGGTTTCTTCCGTGTAGAAATCTGGTCGTTTTGGCGACGTTTTGAGGAGGTCTCACTCGTCATCTTCAGGCTGGTGTTCTGGCTTCTTTCTTCTTGAAGCAAAGCGTGGTCTCAGTTGAAGTCCTTCTATAAATACTGCTGGGGGTGTGTGGTTTGCTTGCTTTGTTGCTGATTGCAGGTTCCTTTGTTCCTTTGTTCTTTTGTGATCTGCTGTGTGGCTGAGGCGATCGTTAAGGGATTAACTGCTGGTGGCTGTTTAGATGGCTGTTTAGATGCTGGTGGGTTAGATGGCTGGTGGGTTCTGGCAGTATCCTGGGCTTTGGTGGAGTGGGGTCCTGTGTCTTGTGAATTCATTTTGGTCTGGCTACGTGTCTGTGGTCTCCCAATGTTTTTTTGGGGTGTGTGAGTGTGCTCCATGTGGTGACTGGAGTGGGGTGCCACAGTAGATGGTGCAGTCGTGGTTTTGTTATTGGATGGTGGTTTCGTTTCATCTGTGGGAAGGGTCTGGGTTTGTGTTTGGTGTGGATGGAAGGTGGTGGCATCTTGTGTCCTTTTGGACCTGGTGTCAGTCTTTGTGACAGAGGCTCGTCTGTTGACCAGGGCTAGTTTCCAGATGTCAGGCAAGCGGGAGGTGTCATCACGTTTATTCATGTTGTTTGGGTGTTTCTCTATTTCAATGGCTTCCATGATTATTCGACTGTTGAAGTGTTCAGTTTTGGAGATGAGTTTGGTTCTTTCAAAGTCAATTTCATGACCTTCATGACTATCATCCACATCCGACTACCAAGCCAAACTATCCAACCTACTACAAGACCCTGCTTACATACCTTTGAACACAGACCCCACCACCTACCTGGAAAAAATCACCAAAGCCAAAATAAAAGCCTCTCCCTTAAGTGAAGAAATCAAGCCAAGCATCATCCCCAGAGAGAAATCATCCAGATGCCCCAAGCTCTACGGCCTCCCCAAGATTCACAAAGAAGGAACACCTCTCAGACCCATAGTCAGCTCCATAGGCTCACCTCTACAAAACCTCGCCAAATTTCTTGCCAAACAACTCCAGCCCTATGCAGAATCCATCACTTCATACGTACAAAACTCGTTCCACTTCATAGAAATTATAAAGAAACAAGACCTACAACCCAATGACCTACTCGTGAGCTTCGATGTTGTTTCGCTCTTCACACAAGTGCCCATTCAAGAAGCCTTGACAGCTATCCACAACAAATACAACCCCCCCAAACACATCCTAGATCTGACCAACCACTGCCTAACCAACACATACTTCATCCACAATGGACAAAGATACAAACAGATAGAAGGAGCACCCATGGGATCACCCCTCTCACCAGTCATCGCAAACCTATATATGGAACACTTTGAAACCAACGCGTTACAGAAGTCCGAACATAAACCCAAACTCTGGCTCAGATATGTTGACGACACCTTTGTTATCTGGCCACACGGGAAAGATAAACTGAACAACTTCCTCACACATCTCAACAGCCTACACCCCAAAATACAATTCACTATGGAAATAGAAGCCAACAACCAACTTCCCTTCCTGGACGTCCTAATCTACAAAAACCCGACGGCTCCTTAGGACATACCATCTACCAGAAAAAACACATACAAACCGCTACTTAAATGCACAATCACACCACCACCCTGCACAGATCAACTCCGTAGCAAAAACCCTCATCTCCAGAACCAAACGCCTCGCTGACAAAGACCACCTAAAAACTGAATTACACTCTCTCTCGAATGTTTTAATTGCGAACGGATTCCAAAAAAACACCATCACCAAACTAATCCAAAAGGAAACACCCCCCAAGAACTAAGAAACAGAAGAGAACAACGGCACCGCCCTCCTCCCTTACATCAAAGGCACCACAGACAAAATCAGCAAAATTCTCCACAAACACAATATCAAGACAGCCTTTTGCACCGACCAAAAAATAGCCAACATTTTAAGAAACCCCAAAGACAAGATTGAGCTAGAAAACCAAGGAGTCTACGAAATACCATGCAAAGTCTGTCCAGCCACATACATCGGACAAACAAACAGGAGAATAAGCGCACGCATCGCAGAACACAAGAACGCAGCCAAAAAAGAAGAAAAATCTTCCTCTCTCTTCCAGCACATAAAAACAACAGGTCATGAAATTGACTTTGAAAGAACCAAACTCATCTCCAAAACTGAACACTTCAACAGTCGAATAATCATGGAAGCCATTGAAATAGAGAAACACCCAAACAACATGAATAAACGTGATGACACCTCCCGCTTGCCTGACATCTGGAAACTAGCCCTGGTCAACAGACGAGCCTCTGTCACAAAGACT
The DNA here is from genome assembly GCA_029282475.1 of Phrynocephalus forsythii. NCBI lineage: Eukaryota > Metazoa > Chordata > Lepidosauria > Squamata > Agamidae > Phrynocephalus > Phrynocephalus forsythii. The sequence continues at coordinate 15,323,266 of JAPFRF010000005.1, forward strand.
GACACCAGGTCCAAAAGGACACAAGATGCCACCACCTTCCATCCACACCAAACACAAACCCAGACCCTTCCCACAGATGAAACGAAACCACCATCCAATAACAAAACCACGACTGCACCATCTACTGCGGCACCCCACTCCAGTCACCACATGGAGCACACTCACACACCCCAAAAAAACATTGGGAGACCACAGACACGTAGCCAGACCAAAATGAATTCACAAGACACAGGACCCCACTCCACCAAAGCCCAGGATACTGCCAGAACCCACCAGCCATCTAACCCACCAGCATCTAAACAGCCATCTAAACAGCCACCAGCAGTTAATCCCTTAACGATCGCCTCAGCCACACAGCAGATCACAAAAGAACAAAGGAACAAAGGAACCTGCAATCAGCAACAAAGCAAGCAAACCACACACCCCCAGCAGTATTTATAGAAGGACTTCAACTGAGACCACGCTTTGCTTCAAGAAGAAAGAAGCCAGAACACCAGCCTGAAGATGACGAGTGAGACCTCGTCGAAACGTCGCCAAAACAACCAGATTTCTACACGGGAAGAAACCCGAATCCACCCTAACATGCATACCTATACCCGTGAAAATCTCGAAAACAAAATATATATATATATATATATATATATATATATATATATATATATATATATATATATATATATATATATATATATATATATATATATATATATATATATATATAAAACTAATGCATGCATGCTTCATTTTAGTGCTTCAAATACAATCACACACAATTCTGTTGTGAAGATATGGTAGTTGCTTTTGCTGTTTTCATTTCTCTTTTCTTGTAAGTCAAAATCTGCTTTACTACTTTGTCATTTTCTAATCATAGAGCAGAAGAGAATAACATTTCTTCTATTGTTCTGTTGCGTTTTCCCACTCCCATCCCCAATATATCACATTCTACAACAAAGTGAAACTGTATTCTTTTCAAGAAAAAGTTTGTGAGGCTGTATTTTTTAAAAAAGAAAAAAAAGTTTGTGTAAATTATTAGTTGAAAAGTCTAGCATTGCCTTTTAGATTCATAGACAAAGATTATGGTTCTTCTGGAACTGATATCAAATCTGAGGCAGTTGTCGGATGACATTATTTGAAAACATAGTTTCAGGAAAAGAGCTATAATAGAAATACCGAGGAAGAGTTGGATTTTGAAGCTCTCTGAAGGCCCAGGGACACCTGAGGCACAAACAACCCAAGAACAACAGTCCCTGTCAAAGAAGAATTTAATATCAGTGCCAGGTCTGAAGAAATGAAAAAAATACACCTGAATTTAGATGTAACTATCCTTCTTTCAGTAATAGGATATAAGCTGCAGTTCGGTAACGTCATTTTGAATGTGGTTTCCAACCTGTGACTCCGCTGGCTCTAAACGATGGCATTTGAGAAGCAGCTATCAAGAAGAATATGTGTTTGCTGAACCATGCCAGAAAGAGATCACTGCTGTCACTATGAAGTGCAACTTTCCCCTCAGCACCAGTCTGGAGGATGTCAGCCATAACAATTTTTGAACAGATGCTCATTCATTCTCATCAGTACTGATACATGGAAAAGGGGGAGTTGAGAGCATTACTTATGGGTGGTGAAGGGTGGTTTGGCTTTAGTAAGAGGCATTATTTTACACCCATAGACGCATGAGCTACAAGCCACATTAGGATGCAGGACTAGCCCCAACATTGTATGAAATGGATGTCAGTTTAAAAATACGGAGAGGCGTAGTGCAGGCTGCACAAAGCATGCCTGCCATGTTGCCTGATCAGAGTCCATAACAATATAGAAAGCTGCTTTGCACTGAGGGCCTGTCCAGACAGGTATATACTGTATTTTGGACTTCTTTTTGTGTGGCTGGTATGAATTATGAATTAATCAAATTATAGCATCCCAATGTGTTTTGACTCAGAGCAGTCATTCTCAACGAGAGCCATGGGGAGGGCACAGACAGGAAACATTTCTTCACAGACCACCTTCTAAGGTTCATTGTGTGATTTAGACAATCTGGCCGGATTCGGCCTATATTTCTTTCATATTGCATTTATGCCTGTAGCTTAACACAAAAAAACACTTGAGAATGACTTAAGCATTCTATCCCACTCCTTTTCGGAGATGGTCTTGCTTCTTTCTTACACATTGTGAAGACTTCCATGGGTTCTTTCTTGCATGGGTCGTTGTGATATTAATTAACCTGCTCTGTATCCCATAAGGATGGTTAGTTCATACCCAAACAGAGTTATGGGCAATGCTATCTGCAGTGACAATGCAATGACCTATTCAGTTGGCTCCTTCCTCTATTTCCACCTTCTTAATATTTAATATTTAATATTTAATATTTAATATTTTCATAATTGATAAAGCACATTGCCCTCCCACACAAAATGACGAGATGAGTTCAAGGTATGGGGTTAAACTGGGCCACACTTTATTGAACAGATAACATAAGTCAACGGACAACTTCAAGAGGGGGCTGGCATCAGGCATAGTGTGGATTGGAATGCCGGGGTCTCTCAGGACCCCTCCAACCCGGCAGCATGGGCGAGTAAGTGCCCCCAGGTGGTGCCAGCACCTCCCACATTCCTTTTGGAAAGTCCATTTTGTTGTAGGAGCCCCTTGAGTGTCCACACCATCGGTCTCCCATGTCCATTATGCAGCTGCAGAGCCCCGAGGGGCGTAGACCCCTCTGGTGGCCTGTGCCATACATTGTTGTTGGGGGCCTTCATCGGTACCCTCATGCTTCCACCCATGGCCCCTCCTGACTGATGTGACCTCGTCAGCTGTGCCTCTGACATGCATGTTCTCGCCTCCCACTTTTAACCAATTGGATCCATCCCAATGCCTGTAAAACCGCCACCAGAACTGATCTAAGCTTGGTTCCCACCAGAGCATTGCACCTATGGCCTTGCTCACATTTGTCCATCCATTGCCTATTGCCCATAACTGACAAGTGAAAACCATCTGCTCTGTAGATTTGCGATTTAAAGGTACATCTTCTGCTCAGAAAGGGGAGTTTCATCCACTGCCTCCCAGGCTCTTGTGAGTGCATCATGCTCTCCAAGAGACACTAATTGACCCGTGTCACATGGTTCCAGCCTGGCCTCCCCATTGACCAGGCCCTTGCAAGTGACGTTACTCAGGTTTCCCCTTCTAGGTGGCATATGCCATTCCCCTTTGTTTCCCTGGTGCCGCTCCAGCAACAATCTGCGGACCTGGTACATCGGGTCCTTTCCTATTCTAATACACTGGAGGTGTTTTTCAGATATAATATGTAAAATATGTATCCTATGCTAAGTTGATGCATCAGTGTTCCACTGTGCCACTTTCAGCACAAACATTACCTTCTCCCACATAGATGAAGCCAGATCCTTTCCCTTCATTTCAGGAGAGCCATTCAAATTCCGCTCTGCATGGAGGAAACAACTACCCTCTTTTTTGTCCCCATTCTCTGCTTGGAAAGTGGAGTGAGGGACAGGTGGGAAGCCAGAGTCACCACCACTACCTGCTCCCCTCCCCTCTTCACCTGGCAAGACAATCCTCAGACACCCTGCAACACTCACATACTCCTTCAGCTTTGTTGGGGACGGGAGGGGGCATACATGCAAAGACAGGCTCCTCTATTCACATTGCAGGCCCTTCACCATCCCATGTCCTGGTCTGAGGAAGGGCTGAGTGGTTCCATGGTACTTGCTGCCCTCTTGCCTGCGCTCAGTCCCTCTTCCTCCCTCCCCAAGCAAGAGATACTGCATGTCTCGCAAGGTGAATTCACCAGCACCTCCATCCTCTTTTAATGTCATAGAGCCAATGGCCAGTCCTGCTGCCAACCTGGGCTTGGGGGCTTGGGAGCAGATGGGGTAGAGTATCACTAAATCACCTCCAACAACAAAGGACTGAAACTGCAACAATAGCTATCACTGCTTTGCTAAAGGAAGGAGGGTGGGACTGGGGAGAGGATGGGGGATGAGAAAAATACAGATATATTAATTGGCTTGTCTGTAATACTACCTTACTGTGTAAAAAAATGAATAATTACTTCAAAAGGCTGATGAGATAAAACAAGGAATTCCTGCCGAAAACAGAGAAACTTTGGCCAAAGCATAAATCACAGAGCTTTAACTCCTCAGCGAGTAATGGACTTGTGTAACAAGGGGAAGAAAACAATAGGAAATCATTGTTGTTTGCTGAATGACAGCCATGAAAAAAAAAGGTGAGGAAGGAAGTGAGAAGGGTGTGTGTGTCAATAATTGAATAGGTGACATATTGGAGTAATCCAAAGACCGGTCTGCACTCTTCCCATGGAGGAATAAGCATGTGTGAAGGGAACGATTACTCCACTGCAGCATAAGATAGATCATAATGATGACAAGAGCCTTTCAAGCATAAAGCAAGCAGACTCCGTTCCAAATGCCCCTAACTGGACAGGCCCTGAATACTGATCTTTTGAACTCTTTAAAAAAAAAACTCTCTAGGCAGGATGCTTTTCTAGATCTAGTATTCCCAGTTGGTTACAAATTCCAGGTACTATCTATCTATCTATCTATCTATCTATCTATCTATCTATCTATCTATCTATCTATCTATCTATCTATCTATCTATCTATGGTGAAAGGGATCTTAAGCCTGAAATGGAATGCTGCAGCTATATCCCAGATTCTGGGAAAGCCTTCTTAAACATCCAGGTGTTTGACATTAATTTTAATACTTCCAGTGAAAGGGCCAGAAGTATTTCAAAGACTAAGGGGTTCCAGAGGTAAGAGCCTACCACTGAGAAGGCCCAGTTCTTAGTTTTCTCTTTCCAGGATTCTTTCAGGGTCAACGTTCTCAATCGCCTTGCCTGGGAAGAAAAGGTAACATGGGCAGTTCTTGTTGGAAGGAGGTACTCTGACAGGTACCAAGTCCTAAACCATTCAGGGCTTTGTATGTTATCTTCAGGACCTTGAAGTTGATGCAGACGTGAACCGGTAACCAATGTAGAGCAGTCAGAGTGGGGGAAATATGTTGACTTTTTTATAATCTGGCCTCCATATTCTGAAGCCTCCACATCAGCCTCATGGGACACCCCACATAGAGATCACTACAATAGATCACTACAGAATCTTGAGATTACCAAGCAGGTACTAACGAAGCAGACAGTTAAAAATGCAGTTACTAACCAAGTACGGTACCTGGATTTAGCTTTCCCAAACAAAAAATTCCTGTACCTTCAGTATTATTCTCTAATCTAGTCCATTCCCTTCAGGCACAGTAGGCTGCTGTTCTCCACCAGCATGAGAGTAAGGCACAACTTCCAGTGTGGCTGCTTTTGTATGTGTAGCAGCAACATATCTTTGGTCAGCCTCCCTAGGATGCAGGTGTTGTGTATTTCTAAGCCGTTTTTCAGTGTGGACATTGCAGACAGCTTTGTGGTGTGTGCCCAGTCCACTTATATCTCCTTTAACAACTCTACAACAGGTAACATCAACTTATTCTCTCCTTGTTTACAACGTCACCTTCTTCCACCATTGATTTGCTGGCATGGAAGCAAATGCACCATCAGAGCAGTGAGTGAGAGAGCTTTTTACCAAGTACATTTTTGCATGGTATGCATGCATAAAAGGAAGCTTTGCTAGTTGCAGAAGGTATTGCCAAAAATGTAAGTTGTTTGGTTTGCTCAACAGACAGGATGTGCTTCTAGTTTACCTGTGTGTGTGTGTGGGGCGGGGGGTTGGAACTAGACATGGGCATTTCATTTCAGAAGGGGTCCAGTTCCAAAATGAAACACAGCAGCACAGCTGCAGTTCAGTACCAGGACTCACCCTCCGGAACAAAATCAACCACTGACTTACTTTCCTTTGAGTCACATGGGGCGAAACTCCACAAGGAAGCAGCTTCTGACATATCAGGGGCTGTGCAATGATATGCATCATCCCCCTCCCTGTCTGATTTGGCCAGCATCCGGGAGAAGGAAAGATGACGTATCAGAGGCTGCTTCCTCATTGGAGTTTTGCTCCATGCAACCCAAAGAAAGATAAGTCAGTGGTTGATTTCATTCCAGAGGGTGAGTTCTGGTTCTAAATGGCAGCTGTGCTTCTGTGTTTCATTTCGGAACCGGATCCCTTTCGAAACAAAACACCTATGTCTAATTGGAACATTTCAACTGGATGCAGTCAGGCAAGCATTTAGTCCACTGTAGGGATAGATACTAGGTTCGCTATGTTTCACCATGATCACATGAAATAACCACTGGAGCAAATCAAATGGTCCCGAAGGCATTCCTTCCGGAACATTTCTGGCTTCTGTCAGGAGCTTCTAATTTGGGGGAGTGTGTAGAATTGCTCAGTTTAATCTGTATCCAGTGACAGCTGGAAATGGACCAAAAGTGAGCTTTCCTTTAATTTGCCAAAGTTGTGAAGTGCCTTAAGATGAAAACCACTTCATAATATTAGCAAATTAATCATTTCAGTGGAGGAGCCACAAGAACACAGTGCAGCCTGCTGTCAGTTTGCCTGCTCTTAAAATGCACATTTGCTTTCCATTAGTCCTTTAGGTTTTTTGAGTGATGTAGGGAATATTCACTTACATACTTTTTTAAAAAAAAAGCCTAGTCCTTCAGTTCCTCTACAGAGCCATGTAGAAAAGCTGTTAGTTTAAATTGATTTTAATTTCTGGCACCAGATCTGATTTATACTGGCATAACTTTATGCAGCAGTTTTTGCCCAGTATGTTTTTTATCTGCAAGTATATGCATAGTTTTAATCTCGTACATGTCGAAACTCAGTCTTGAGATCCAATTTTGACTGCTGGCTTATAAATTAAATGAGTGAATAAAGTGATGGATGGATGGAGAAAATGAGGATCAAGTCCCCTTTTCACATTCTACCATAATGCATTTATTGGATGCATGGAGGAAAAAGTAGCATACTGCCCACTCAGCATGCAAAAGTCAGAGGTGCAGTCAACAGGCATGTGATCAATGTAGGGATGAAAGCCTGCATGGATAGAGATAAGCTAAACTCATGAGGAGAGGTTACCTTGCAGTCCATTGGACTCCATAGCAGTCCAATGGAGAGCAATTTTGTGACAGGCAAATCTTCTCTACATGTGTAAACCCGTCACATCTTCAGAAATCCTGATTGCCTGGTGTTCTCAATCATCTGGAGAATGTTTATGTATAAAAGGATTCTCCCCTCTTTGAAAAGTCATTCTCTGTCAGAGCTGGGCATATTAATACAAACAGAAATCTATTCGGTTACTTGCTGTTTACAGCTCCAGAAAGGCTATCATAATTAATGTTACTGGTCCCATGGGTGTAACTAATTCCTTACATGTTGTTAACGCATCAATGTTTCCTGTACCTTTTTTCAAAGCCAGAAATCCCCACATAGATCTCCCAGAACCCAGTGCGGCTGCAAGACCCTCCATCATGAAAACATTTTCTTCTGTCGCTTCCCTCTAAATCGTCTATATTTCCTTCTTTTCTCTTCTCTTCTTCAGCTAGTCCCAGAAGCGCTGATTTCCAGGGGCACCCTGGGGTTATAATTCTTCAGTGCCCTAGAAATACAGAATAGCACCAAAGCTCCCTGAAATCATATCATTATTAGCACATTCAGGAGGCTTTGTGGATCGCATGTTGCCTCTCAGAGAAGTTTTACATGTCTTTTGTTGCTTGTATTTCATTTTTAATGTATTTATTTATTTATTTAGACTTATATACCGCCCATCTGGCATAACTGCCACTCTGGGTGGTTTACAATAAATTCAACATAAAATAAGCAATATACAACGTACAATAGGATAAAAATAAGATAGGGTCATAATTACCTGGAAACAAAATTAAATCAAACAACATAGATCTTAAGAATCAGAGGACAAGGTAAGCTAAAAACAGATGGGAAAGAATGCAGTGTCCAAAGATTGGCAAGAGGAAATTAAGAACAAGAGAAAAATCTGGTTAAACAAGATGAGAGGAAACAAACGCTGAAATCTTGTTGCACAGTAGGGCAAATGGCACAACTTTGAGATGTGAATTTGTACACGTTTAGAAATCTCTGTAGATGTTATGTGGGTTGTGTGACTCAGTATGCAACAGAGAACTCTAAACTTATGGCAATTCACCTCTAAAATTTCTGTCACTTTGTAAATCTGCACAACAGGATTAAAATCAGAGCTATGTGTAAGTTTATTTAATTATTTTATTTACTTATATTTTATTTATATTATGTTGTTTATATTTTGATTACTTAAAGGTGTTATTGTTGCTACATTGCAATTTTATATTGTAAACTGCCCAGAGTAGCCCCAGGGCTAGATGAGTGGTATAAAAGTCAAATAAAATAAAATGAAATAAAATAGCTTGGAGCAAATAACGCTAAAAGCAAGCAAAGAAAAACAGCCCTACTCTCCTTGTGGGGAAAAGGAACACAGGAGGCCCTTGTTGCTTTCATGAGAAAAAACAATGAGTTTGGAAATAATTGCAACAAAAATATATTTTAACATGTTACGTACAATCTTGGATTCCTCATTCATTTCAAGAGTAGATGGAGGAGGCAGGGCTAGTAGGTATTCTCTCCTCATGTGCTTCTCCTATCTACCTTTAAAATGTCTAAACTGGGCTATTAGTTTCAAGGAAAGACAAATACACACACACACACACACACACACACACACACACACACACACACACACACACAGAGAGAGAGAGAGAGAGAGAGAGAGAGAGAGAGAGAGAGAGAGAGGGGATTTCATCTGATAACCTCTTTGTTTACTCCCCCTCACCATGCAGATTAGTAAAAAAATGTAATCCATGTGCTTGAGTTGTATAAGTTCCAACCAATTTACACAAGAAGAACCTTGGATCACCCTTTTGTGTCCCATCCATATTTGTTTTACATATGGTTCTCAGTCAATGCCAATCCTAATCTAATCTTTGCTACCATGTAAGGTCCATCAATTTTCTCTCACTCAATGAACCATCTTTTCACTAAATTACATGGTCTACCATGATACACAAAGCTCCGGATCATCTATTGTTCCCACTACAGTAGACTCTCTATGCTTGAATCGAACATATAATGCTATTGAGAAACAAGAATAGATTTGCATTTTGTATCACTGCCTTTATTCTGGCTTTCCTTCTTAACTACAAAGTTAGAGGACAGAATCTAATAATTCCTTCATTATCAAAGTATTTGTCGTCTGCTTTAAAGTAGCCTTTTTGATATTCATATGCTACATACACAGTACAAAAAAAGTTTAAAAATGGATTGAGATTTCCTTCAAGAATGTTTGTCCTAAGGCATTCAGAGTTTACGTGCAATGATAATGTACATGATTAGAGTTTCTTACACCAGGTTCTGAAATTAATTTTCATGTTAATTAAGGCCTTTGGCAATGATTATGCTAGCAAACTGTTTTGCTAATTATATTTTGCTATGTTAATTTAATTCATTGTTGCATATTTAATAGTGAGCTGTGTGAACTGCCAATACTGAATAGGTGGTGGTGGTGGTGGTGGGATAAATGTTTCCATGTTGCAGGCAGTGATATTGCTGTTAATATTGATCAACTGTGGTTCATTTTGCTTAATGGAAAGCAATAAAAATGAGTTATTATTTCTATAACGTGAAGTTGCTTTAGTGACTGATAAGAAGGGTTCTTTGAGGCAAATATGAGAAGTCAGGATTAGGGATGGGCATCAAATGAAAAATGGCATGCCATTTCATCATTTTGTTAGCTAATGAAATGAAACGAAAGAAACAAAATGAACCAATATGAAACAGAACGAAATAACAATGTGATGTGTCATTACTTACAAAACGAATTGGCATTTTTTACAGTGCAATGAACTGATTCATTTCTCTATAACCCGCCCCCTGGGGTCCTAGAGACACCAAATTTGGAGTGATCCATCCTTCGACTCTCCCCTTTAAGGCCTCCAAATTTGGAGTTATTTGGTGTTCGGGGGCCCGAGTTATTAAAAAACATTTCTAAGCACCATTTTCTGTGCTTGAAAATATTGTTCCCGGGCAGCTAGCAGCTTGAAAATTTTCATGCTACTAGGTGCCTCACCAGGATCAGTATTCTCAAGTACTTTAAAATTATAAAAGTTCAAGGGAGAGCTTGAGGAAGGTCCACAGTGATTTCCATGCTGCTAGGTGCCTGGCATCAATGTTTTCAACAGTACTTTAAAATTACAAAATTTCCTCTACTGGGGGCACCCCATTTGGCATCAAATAAATTGCCCCCCATACCCCAAACCTCTTCAAATTTGGGGTGCTTAAAGGGGATCGCTTGAGGAAGGTCCACAGCAATTTCCATGCTGCTAGGTGCCTGGCATCAGTATTTTCAAGTACTTTAGTAATACAGAAGTTCTTATACTGGGGCACCCCATTTGGAGTTGAATAACTTGGCCCGCCATACCGCAAACATCTCCAAATTTGGGGTGCTTAAAGGGGAGAGCTTGAGGAAGGTTCATAGCATTTTCCATGCTGCTAGGTGCCTGGCATCAGTATTTTCAAGTAGTCCCATATAATTGGAAGCCATGCTGTGTTGGCTCTGCAGCTACCCAGACCGACAAGCAGCCATATATATAAAAGAAGGATTGAAATTTGGTTTCAGAATCCCAGCACAAGGGCCATGGGTGCCAATGTGGGCAAACAATTTGAAGTCAGTTAGGGGTATGGAGAAGGTAGTGTGTGCCAAAATTGTGAAAAGCAGTTAAGGAGGGCAGAGTGTTCGGGCCATTTACTGACCCGCCCTCCACATGCTTCCAGTTTTTGCCACTAGGCATCGTACCCAAAAAGACACCGGGTGAATTCTGTTTAATTAACCATTTGTCTTACCTGGATGGTGGAACAGTGAATGTTATGATACTGCAAGAGTTGTATAGTATCAAGTATACTTCCTTCGATGCAGCAGTACACATGGTTACGCAGGCAGGTACAAGGACCTTATTAGGGAAGTGAAATATAAAATCCACATTTAGATTGTTGCTGGTACAGCTGGCGGATATTGAATTGTTGGGTTTTGCTTTTGTGGGAGGATACTACTGGGATAGGGCAATGCCTATCAATCTCGTGTGCTGCTTTTGAATGCTTCAGTACCTTTTTAGAATAGGCCTTTAGAACAAGGTCAGGTTCTACCATGGTAGTCCATTATCTAGATGATTTTTTGGTGTGTGGGGCTGCCGGGTCCAACCACGGCAGGAACTTAATGCAGCATTTTCAGGAGCTGACTAGGGATTTTGGAATCCCACTAATTGAGGAGAAGACTGAAGGGCCAGCCGCTGTGCTTACCTTTTTGGAGATAGAATTAAACCCCCAGACGCAGTGTAGTAGATTGCCAGAGGACAAATTACAAGACTTGAAAAACAGGCTAGAATCAATCATGGCCAAAAGGAAGGTGTCCCTTAAAGAACGTTAGGTTTTGTTGGGTCACTTGAATTTTGCGTGTAAAGTTATAGGGCTAGGCCATGCGTTCTTGAGGCATTTTTGTCAGGTAATGGTGGGCCTGAAGAAGCCCCAACATAGATGAAAGCTCTCGAGGGAAATTAGAGAGGACTTGACTGTCTGGTTGAAGTTCTTGCAGAATTTTAAAGGGATTTCATTTTGGAGAACTTAGCTTTTATTGGGATCTGAGCTACAAGTGCATACTGATGAATCGGGCTCACATGGTTTTGGTATCTTTTTTCAGAATAGATGGTGTAATGGCACATGGCCAGTTGAGTGGAAAGAACAGGATATTACATGAGATTAAATATTTTAGATTTTTTCCCCATAGTGGGGGCATTATGGCTTCAGTCACACCTGTGGGCCAACTCTGTTGTAACGTTTTGGTGTGACAACCAGGTGGTAGTCTCCATTATCAACTCATTATCATGAGGTAAGTTAGGGTGTTCATGTTGCATTGTTTAAAGTTCAATATAGTTTTTCATGCAAGCCACGTAGCGGGCCTTTGCAACGAGATCGCTGACACCCCATCCTGCCAACAGATTGAGTGGTTTCAATGTTTGGCACCAGGGGCACAGACAGAGCAAGAGGTTTTACCTGAGGAGATTTGGAGTTTTGGCAGGCCAAGGCCATTAGGGCCTTTTGCTTGGCATTATCCTCTAGCACCAGGTGCACATATGGGGCCGCTTGTAATGATTACTAGCAATTTTGTGCCCGGCAAGGATTGCACCCATAGCCGGCACTGGCGGACCTTTTAACTCAGTATGCAGTACACTTGCATAGTAGTGGATTGACACAACATTCAATCCAAGGTAAGCTATCTGCAGCGGCATATTCTGCCAAGGCGCAGCGGTTCACACACCAATAAAAAATGATAGAGGGGTGGAGCAAAAAGAGGGGATGCAAGAGTGATGATAGAACTCCAATTAATTCTGAAGTGCTTTTAAAACTCAACCCAGTATAGGAAGTTACATGTAGGGATGCTTTTGAGGTGGCTCTGTTTAGAGTAGCGACTTAGTTGCATTCTCTGCGGCTTTCAGGGTCAGAGAACTCGTGGCATTGACAAGCCAGGATCACACCCACTCCTTTTTACAGAGGGCCGATGTGACCATGGGGGAGGATCAGGTGGTGATCAAGATGCAAAGGTCCATCAGTGGGCTCAGGGTACCCAGGTGATATTGGGTCACTGCATTCAGCAGGAGATCTGCCTAGTAGAGTCTATTCAAGCCTACATGGCCACGAGAGGGAGCACTGATGGGGCCCTATTTCAGCATAACAATGTCATGCCACTTACTCGTTACCAATTTTGATTGGTCACAAACAGAGCCTTGAAAAAAGCAGGATTACAGGAGTGGCGGCATCAATCAATCAATCAAACAAACTTTATTACGGTCAGTGACCAGCAATAGGATACAGTATATAAATAGTAGTAAAATAGATAAGATATAAAATATAGAATATAAAATATATTATATATAAAATATATAATATAATATAAAAACTGCCCACAAATCCATCCTGACCATCACGAAGCTATACCTTATTAGTATCTGAGGAATTAGTGATGTCAACGAGCCATAGAGGAAGATCAAGATAGATATATACAAAAGACATCAGAGTACATATTGTATATACATACTGTTCCATACACATAAGACATCCCACATTTGTTTGTTAATCAAGAGTTGTTGATACTTAGGGACTATGTATCGTAAGTGGTACTTTTAGTTAATGGATGACGCTGGTCATTGTCCTGCGGATTTTGATCGCTGCGGCGCAGAACCTGGCCACACTATATGTTATAGAAAAATTCATATCTGATAGAAGTAACTGAGTATAATAATGACCAGAGCGTCCTGGATATTTATAGATTATTGGAGATATAAGCTTAGCCCAGGTGTCTTTATAAAAGGAACAGTGAAGAAGTACATGTTCTGTTGACTCAATATCGCCAGAGTCACAGGGACATAGCCTCCCCGAACAGGGAGATCTCTGATGTCGTCCCCCAAGAGTGGCGGCATCAAGAGCAGCATCCATGGCCTATAGAGCAACAGGCATTCAAGCTTCGGGGCACTGGTCTTCCAACCAATTCGAAACCTAGGTGCGGCCATTACCAGAGTTTTAGGGGGGTCGGGGGTTATTAATTTCTGTGTTTCCATAGGTTTCGTCAGTCAGGGACGTTTGTGCATTGTTATTTGTAGACACAGCCTTATGTTCTGGGCTGCAAAATATGCTCATCATTCAGCATGTGGTCCACACCTTGGATTGGGAGACCTGGTCCAGGTCGAGTGGAAAGGATCACGTGGAATGAGCTGGGATGTCTTCTCTGCAATTGCATCCCAATGTGCCAAGGAGGCACCGATTGCCGCTTTGCTCATCCATTTGGGCGGTAACAATCTGACCAGAGTTTAGGGAAAGGATTTAATTCTAAGGATCATCAAGGATCTGAAGGCCTTCAAAGCCCAATTACATGTACCCACCTGGTCTGGTCAGTGATGTTGCCATGGCTGGTATGGCATGGTGCCGGTGATGCAATGTGAGTGGACCGGGCTAGGAGATGCTTGAACAGAGAAATCAGCTTATAAAAGAAACAAGAATTAGGGTCAGTAGTTTCACACCTGGACATTAAGTTCTCCTGTCTGGAATTGTATAGGGCCGATGGTGTACATCTTTCGGAACTGGGCCTAGAGATATTTTTGAGCGACATGAGGATGGGCCTCCAGGCTGGCTGGTTGGCTTGGTGGTGGGCAAGGAGCATGCATAACAGCTCATTTGCCAAGGAAGGTAGTGAAAGAAAAATTTCATTCTAGTGATGTCAGGTTAGGTTCCCTTAACAAGGGGACATGGCAGCTCTAAAATAATAGAGCATAGGATTAAGTCTACAGGCCATTAATAAAAAAAATACAGGTCAAAAAGTTGCAGGACATGTACGGCTGCCTGGAGTAAAAGGTGAACCCATATGTGGGCAGGAGTGCTGCTCATTAGGAGCAGTACTCTCATACCAGAAAACAATATGACGTCACAAGGGAAAGCGAACAATAAGAATAGCATAATGTGAAATGCACCACGGGAGGCCAATCACTCGTTAATAACAGTTTCTTACCATTACAGTTCCATTCTAATTAAAGTTATGCAAAATAAAGTTGTAGCCCAGTTTTAAACCCAAAAGCCATGGGTGTCGACTCGCTATTTTGGGCCTCGGGGGACAATGGGATAGGGCATTGATGTGTGTGTGTGTGTGTGTGTGTGTGTGTGTGTGTGTGTGTGTGTGTGTGTGTGTGTGTGTGTGTGTGACTTCAGTTAATTTTGCAGCTCTGAATATTTATAGGGTGAGTTTCCCTGCTGCTTCAGAGAAGCCGAGCATAAGAGGTGCTAGGGACTGGTCTTTTACTTGGACAGAACATCTGAATTAAGCAATACACCCCTCTTGCTTTCACTCTGGCTTTCTCCACATGATTACCCATCTAGCCCTGGCAGAGTTCCATTCGCACAGTAGAGAAAGCAATTTGTGTCAAAGAAAGCAATGGCACATGGTGACTCCCCCACAGAGCAAAGAGGGGACCAGAGATGCCTTTTGCCTCTCAGGCAAGACACAGTTTACTGGTTATAATTGTTTGGCAGCAGAAGCATATGCTTTGCTCTAACTGGGCTTATTTTGGCAGATATGCAACCTGAAGCATGTGTCACTGTAAACTTGAAGACTGTAACACGTTTGTCTTTAATCAAACTTATTCCATCAGATCGCCATCCAATCTCTCTAACTTCCTGGAAGAGTCCTTCCACTGGTGGAAGCTAGCTATAAATGTGAACTCATAAGGAGGTTATCCCTCTGCCTTTTTGCAATACACACTGTAGAAATCTATTGTGAGGGCTGGAATATCTCCATAGAAGATTTTTCAGAACCACAGATAAGCACAGAAAGGCCCCAAATTTTAGAACCACATTGGATGTATGCCTTTCTCCTTGCAGAAATCTATATGCATGTGTATATCATGCAACATTTGTTGACCAGAAATGAACTATTGAAAGAGCAAACCTGTTGTCATTCATAAAACTGCCA
This sequence comes from Phrynocephalus forsythii, assembly GCA_029282475.1. Taxonomy (NCBI): domain Eukaryota; kingdom Metazoa; phylum Chordata; class Lepidosauria; order Squamata; family Agamidae; genus Phrynocephalus; species Phrynocephalus forsythii. The sequence goes on from JAPFRF010000005.1 coordinate 15,338,776, forward strand.
GTGTAGGGGCTATTGACTTCCATCGTTATCAGAAATCACATGGATGTCAGTGAAGTGTATTCCATTTCTACTGTCTTGGAAGCTGTATCTCATATAGGAAGAGTCCATAATGGTACACCAAGAAATGGCACACCATGTTCTGGTAAAAGAAATATAGCAGCTAATTTTGAAGCTGCCAAAACATGTTGTCTTTTTAATTTTTTTATTTAAAAAGTTTTTTATTTAAAAGTTTTTGTCATTTGTCTTTTTGTGGGTTTTTTTCATTTTTGCCTGTTTTCTAGGAAGAATACCCTTCCATGAGAAACAGCTACGGCTACAGCTCCTTCCATAATTAATCAATGTTCTGCCATTACTAGCATTTTAAAAGAAGTACACATGTTGTGTGACCCTTAAGAACACTCTAATTATATTAATTCAAGCAATTCTCAATATAGATAGGAAGAGAAAATGTTAGGCCCACACTAAATATATCGTGAAGTGCATGCATTATTTCTTGTAGATTTGTTAAGTGACAAATAATGGCTTGAAGTTAAAGGTTTGGGACTAGAGATGAGCAAGAACCAAACCACAAAGAAGAAAAAAACAATGAACCAAGATGTAATTTCCAGTTTGGTTTGTGACCCGTTTCACACTTCCTGTTTTGCCAAAGCAAAACAAAATGCAAAACTCCACCCCCCCCAAAAAAAACCAATAATAATTGATGATCCATTTTGTTTGGTAAAAGGGGATGCTCACCTTCTCCCTTCTCACTGCCCCACTGCTTCATTACCTGCTCCTGCTCCGATCACTGTCTCCTGTGTGACCATTGTCACCCTTCCAGGCATTGGTCCAGATTCCCTGCCAAGAGCCAACCACTGCTTTTGGCTACTCCTTCTGAGCTTTGCTCCAGTCTGTGTAGTTTGGATAAAATATGTATAGTGTCTTTTTCCTTTCAGAAACTCCATTGTTCTGTGATTTTTAAAAGGAGGAGTCAGGGGAGGCATGGGTTCAAATACCCACTCAGCCATGGAAGCTCACTGGGAGAGTAGAACTGGGGGAAAAACACTTCTTAAAGCTTACCTTGAAATCCCTATTAGTTTTGCTATAAATTAGGTCTGCCCTGACATTACATAGCAATTATAGATATATAGATATAGATATAGATATAGATATAGATATAGATATAGATATAGATATAGATATAGATATAGATATAGATAGATGGAAGATAAAAATGTCTGTGAAGATTCTCAGTCACCAAGGGAGGTGAGATATTCTGGAAGTTGAGTCATGGCAAAGGGACTTCTTTTCTTGAGAGATCCAAACGTTTCACTACTCATCCAAGCGGCTTCGTCAGTCAGACTGACTAAGCTGCTTGGATGAGTCACAATATGTTTCGTCTCTGAAGAAAAGAAGTCCAGTTGCCATGACTCTACTTCCAGATGGAAGAGAAAAGTCAGTTCTCTCCCAAATCATCATCATCTCCTTTGAACTGCAAAGCCAGAATCCTGAACTGTTCTGCCCCAGGTAGTGTAGTTAGCACTTAGGGGGCAGCAGAAATAAATAAATAAATAAATAAATAAATAAATAAATAAATAAACTATTCATTAGTGGGGACCAACACCTCCCATTGGATTTTTCCTTCAGTCCATAATATCTCTGCACCAAGCTTTCCCACTGCCGTTTTCTGCCTTATTTCCCCACGTATTTGTTTGTTTTGGTGCTGATTTTGTTGTTGCTGTTTTTTGAGGGATAGGTGGAGAACAATAGGTGACACTAAAACCTGCTTCAGTTTTGCATTTTCTATGAGGCAGAACTAGGGTACTACTAATAATAACTAATAATAACAATATTGCAGTGCCCAGAGTTGCTTTGGACAGGACCATGACCACTGTAAGTTCAATGGTTCATTGTATGTTCAGAAGCCTCCTGCACTGAAAGTTAGGGAGTGTTTTTTTTCCTAGCACAGAATAAGATGGATACTGGCTAGATTATCTCTTGTCCTGGGTGTCTAGACTTTCTCCTTTCCTATCCGCATGCAGATTTGAGGAGCTAGGGAAGGAAGAACAACTAGCAGATTAGAAGGCTGATAGACCTCTCAATTTGGTATATGCTGCCCAGAGACCATTGGGTAGTGGGAGGCATATATAAATAAATAAATAAATTCCATTTTTAAAATAATTCTTACCAAAAAGTTTTGCTTTATTTATTGAAAATAAAATGGAGGAGTGAAATATTTCAGGGAGCAGAGCTTGTATCCTTTAAAAGAAAGCTACCATATTTTTTTAAATAAATAAATAACTACCTCATGGTATTATCAGGACAGTGCTTACCAAGGCTTCCTGTGATGGTAGTCACAGACTCTTTTTATTTCTCTATTATTTTCACAAGCCATCTGCAAATGGTCTATATTGAATGATGACTATAATGACCAATGACCACTGATTAATTCCAAAGGAATAGAAGTCCCAGAATTTAAAGAAGCCTTCACTTTCCTTCAAGCTAAAATACTAAGCAAACTTTCTGATCCAGGCACATAGCAGAACCACTCAGCCTGAAGCTGCTTTTTACTGTATAATCAGGACTGCACGGGCCCTATCGATAAATAAATGTTGTAGTGTAGTTGCTTACTGCAGATATTTGTATGGCAGAATTTGATTATGAGCTACTTTAGCTTATGAGTGTGTGTGTGTGTGTGTGTGTGTGTGTGTGTGTGTGTGTGTGTGTGTGTGTGTGTGTGTGTGTGTGTGTGCATGCGCGTGTCCATGTGTGCATGCTCACATAGGCATACACACATGGATTTCCCTCCCCTTGTTAAGACTATTGGGGGAAATGTTGCCTACTATTAGCCATTCTTCTCTACGGGTTTTGAGAGAAGTACTAAATATTGTTAAAGCTCTTGAGGGAACAGCTAATATTAGTTGTTTGACTGGCTCTAGATCTATTACCCTGACATAATGCTAATTTCCATTAACCTCTATACCCAAGCCCAATAAGTAATTACATGGAAAAGGAGAGATGGAAACTTAAGTCAATAGAGCTCCTACAACTACTTCCCATTGAGCTTTTTGAAACAAAGTGCTTTAATGACAGAAAGTGTGTGTGTGTGTGTGTGTGTGTGTGTGTGTGTGTGTGTGTGTGTACACACATGTGTTTTCAAATTGTATTTGGCTCATCATTTCATTTGGCATGGAAACCTATCCACTAGCTCATGCATTAGTGAATAAAAAGAACTGGCAGAATGTCGAGATTAGCACTGAGTTTCATTTGGATGCTGTGAAGAGAACAGGGATTTCAGAAGGACTAATTTATCTTCACTTCCGAATCCTGGCTTCTAATTTAATATCTAAGGTGGGATACATTGATCTTGATCATGCTGAGTACAGAAATAGATGATGGGAGATCAGCGGAAATGCTCACAGCGTGTGACGCAGACTGCTCCTGAGGCAGCTGCTTTAGCCCTTTGGCCTCTGGCCATGTGGTGAACTAAATATGTCCATGGTGCTATAGCTTTTCTCCCCATTATATACAAAAACTGTACTAAAATGATAAAAGGCAAAAAGCTTTGAAGCTTTGTAAAAAGAGTCACTCAAACTAAACCTGATATTCCACTCAAATATTTGAACTTTTGAAGACCAAAGCAAAGAAACAATGAATTGTAGCACCATTTATAGTTTTTATGCAGCATTCAGCCAACAAATGTGCCATGCTACCTTAAAACCGAGCTGTGGTATATGCATGTGTAGATTCTCAAACATCCAGGTGAGGTTATCCTGGAGTTGAGTCATGGCAACTTCTTTTCTTGTGGGATCAAAATGTTTCACTATTCATCCAAGTAGCTTCTTCAGACTGAGTAAGGTTGGTGAGAGGCTTCCAATTTATAAACCTTAGTTTCACACCACCCTGGTCCGAATAGGTTCATTAGTTGGACAATTGCCTGGGATGTGTGAAAGTTACACTTATGCAGTCCTTCCCAACACCCATTAAGCAATGGCCTTTCTGGTGGAGGGGTGAAATGGTTCTGATTTGTCTGGAGATTGATGAAAGGGCAGCATGATAAGAGGGGGACAGAGAGAGGGGGGTCTTCTATAAACATATGAATGGTTTCCCTGACTCCTCTCTCAAACCACCTATCTTCTCTGTCTAATATGTGTGCATCTTCATATTTGACTAAGTGTTCTGTGCCATTCAAATAAACATGCACTGCTGATTCTGGTCCTGAGCTGTTGCCCATCCTGTGCTGGGCCATCCTCCCATTTAGTAGCTGTTTAGTTTCTGGCTGTTGTATATGTTCTATTCTTTTGGGAAGAGAACGTACAAGCATATTAAGAATCTGTTTGTAATCCAAAGTCTTTTTAACTGCCACTACAGCAAAGGGATAGTAAATATTTTCCAATGTCTAACACAGATTAGTCATAGCATGGCTTCATGCAACTTGACCACACTTTGAGTGCAATTGAGTCAACAGAATAATTGATCCTGCAGGACTAAAATTTTTAGAATATCAGCAATGGTTTCTGCTGCCATTCTTCAAAAGTTATGGACTTTCTTACAAGACCATCACCTGTGGGAATAGCTAGTTTTCTTTTCATCACAATAGCAGCAGCTGCCTTCTCTTGCTCTATAAATTTTTGATATCTTCAAGGGATCTAAATGGCACTCTGTGGCTATTTTCCCAGGGTTCCCCCCAAAAAAAAACCTTTTCAGCTTTTCCAACTAACTGAAACCAGCATGAGCCCATCATGAAGTCTTGAAAGATAGGGTGTAATCCTGCTATGGAATATGTGGCTAGATGAATTCATCAGATGGATGAATCTATCAGTTTTTCTTTCTCCTGCATTGGGATAATTTCATCTAATTCCTTTTTGTATTTGTTTTATGGAGAAATCTGCAAATGTTGATAAATTGCTCACCACAAATGGTGGAATATACTTTGAAGAGATGACTCTTTTTGTTTTGTCTTTTGTTTTGCTTTTGGTTCTTCTTTTTTTTTGATGTTTTTAACTCTAAGAAGCTGTCTGTGCAATACAGAGCCCTTGCACATACAATCGAGTGGGTGGGTGAAGAGCTGAATTATAAGAATTTGTATGGTGACCTGCCAGCTTTTGGCTCACAGTGCCAATCCAATAATCACACATTGTGTGACCCACTGTGCTACAATTGCAATGACTGATCAGCAGAAAACACATTACTTTCTTCCATCTTTCAAAAAATATAATACACTGTCTTTAACCCAATAAGCAAGAAAAGGATCCTCAGTCTCAGAAAATAGCATGCAGACATCTAGAGAAGAGCAGGTATGTAGGACAGAAATTCTACCACCTTCCACCCAGCAGTTACTGGCCGGTGGTCGCCACCACTAGACACTCCTTCACAGCAGCACTTCTGCTGCTGCCACCAAATCTGTCTTCCTATTGGCATATCTGGGGGGAGGGAAGCATAATAACTACCAATTGGAACTATGTGGGCACCATTTTTATTTATTTATTATTTTATTTTAGAGTATTTTTACCCTGCCTTTCTCCTTGGAAAAGGACCCAAGGCGGCTTACAGTAATGAGGGATAATATACAGTCCAGTACAATTAAGACATGTTCAAGTATTTGAGAACAAGGAATTGAGGGACATCATACAGCATTAATAGACAAACATTACATTAAAGCAACATGGTTATAAGTAGTTATAAACACAAAGTTTATGTGAACCTATAGATTCATATAAAATACACATGGTAGTCCATCATTCAGGGAAAGCTTGCCTGAAGAGAAAGGTCTTTGCCTGTTTCTGGAAGGACAACAGAGATGAGGCAGTCCTGGCCTCTAGTGGGAGGGAGTTCCAGAGTCTGGGCACAGCAGTTGAGAAGGCCCTTTCATGGGTTCCCACGAGACATACCTGTGAGGGTGGTGGGATGGAGAGAAGGGCATCCCCTGATGACATTAAAACCTGAGTCAGTTCATACTGTGAAATTTGATATTTGAGGTAGCTAGGATCTAGGCCATATAGTGCTTTGTAGGTCAAGGTCAGCACCTTGAATTGTTCCCGATAGCTGATTGGCAGCCAGTGGAGCTATTTTAATAGGGGTGTAAAGTCATCTCTGTACCCCGCCCCAATGAGGAGTCTGACTGCTGCATTTTGGACCCATTGAATTTTCCTGAGACTTTTCATTGGTAGCCCCACATAGAGCACATTACTGTAGTCTAGCTGGGACATCACTAGTGTATGTGTCATCATGACCAGAGCTGGTTTCTCAAAAAAAGGGAGCATAACTTGCATACTAGCCTTAATTGTGCAAATGCGCTCCTGGCCACAGCCATGACCTGGGCATCCAAGCTCAAGGATGAGTCCAAGAGCACCCCCAAACTGTGTACCTGATTTTTCAATTGGAGGGTGACCCCATCCAGTACAGGTTGCATCACTATCCCTTGTTCTCCCTTTTGACTTACCAGGAGCACCTCTGCTTTGTATGGGTTTAGTTTCATTTTGTTCATCCTCATCCAGTTCATTACTGCAGCTAAACACTCAATTTGTATATATTCTCCCAATGACACAAGTGTTTTGCTCTCTGCCCTTGAAATAGTGGCTGACTTATTGAGATTGAAATAAAAGACCCATCCAGCCAAGTCAGGTGCTGCCCATGTGTGGTGACACTGAACCTAGTAGCTAGCTGGCAAAAAGAAAGAAAGAAAGATACAGCAGCACCACTTCTGCAGAGGTGGAAGAGGCCCAGTGTAGTTTTTCTGTGACTATGATGTAGGTTTCTGTTTCTCTTTCTTTGGTGAAAATCATATACATCTTGAATGCCTTTTCCCCTCTTACACATTTCCCCTGATTTATAGATTTGTCAGTTTCTGTGTTTTACCTGATTCATACAATTCCTCTATCACTTACTAGTAGGTGATCAACTAAAATGGATTTGTCTGTATTTTTTCCGTATAATTCATTCTAGACATTCATATTTAACCATGTGTGCATTACATAAATGTGCTTTGGGCTACAACTCCCAGAATACAACACAGATGTGTATGTTTGAAAATGCATAAACTCTCAGCATATGTTTCTTCTCACAACAAGTCCAGGAAGGGTGAAATGACTGGTTTCATTGATAGTATTTGTTATTTCTTTAAAATATTTCTATCCTGACATTCTCCCTAGGAGGACCCAAGCTGTTAAATCCTTTTTAAAAAAAAAAAAACCTATCCCTCATTAACAGTAATGTTCATTTTAAACTGGGTTCTTTTTTAAAAAATAAAGCAAAAGCAAAAGCAAACTGATCTGCTTATATACTGCCCCATACCACTTCAAGTAGTCTCTGGGGAGTTTACAGTTTAATTATGCAGGCTACACACATTGCCTGCTCCCAGCAAGCTGGGTACTCATTTTACCTATCTCAGAAGGATGGAAGGCTGAGTCAACCATGAGACGGCTACCTGGGATTGAACCCCGGGTCGGGAGCACAGTTTTAGCTGCAGTAAAGGCATTTAACCACGGTGCCACAAGGCTCATAGAAAGAAAGAAAGAAAGAAAGAAAGAAAGAAAGAAAGAAAGAAAGAAAGAAAGAAAGAAAGAAAGAAAGAAAGAAAGAAAGAAAGAAAAAGAAAGAAAGAAAGAAAGAAAGAAAGAAAGAAAGATTTTGTATAAAAATAAGACAGTCCAATCACTCAATTCCTTTCCCAAATTACAGACACATTTGTTATGTATGTCATTTGGGAATGCATTTGGATGTCACTGAGTAATTTCATGATTTACCTTGCCTATGGTTGGGTCCCTTGTAATTCTGTTGGACAACAACTGAAGTTGTTTCCTTTTGTTTCCATGCCTCGACATAAGAAGAGGGAAATAAACTTTGGTTTTTCAGCATCAGGCCAAGTCCTTCTCCCTCACAGAACTGCATCACCAGGACTGGTTTTCTTTTTCTTTTTTAATACGATATTTTATTCATTTTCTATTAAAAAAACATTTGTGGTGACTGTGAAGATTCTCAGTCATCCAGGTGAGTTTATCTGGAGGTTGAGCCATGGCAACTTTTTGAAACATTTTCTGCTCATCCAAACAGCTTCATCAGTCTGAGAAAAGCTAGTTTTGAGTCCTCCATTTTTATAGTTCACTTTGAGCTCATGTCACCCTGGTTTGAAATAGGCTCATAAGATGAACAGTCGCCTGAATAGGCTTGTTAGGTGAACAATAGTCTCGATAGGCTCATTAGGTTGACAATGGCCCACCTTTACAACTTTCCCAACACCCATAAATTATGAGTCGTTAGGCATGCCCTTGTTGGTGGAGGTATGAAGTATTATTGATTTGTCTAGAGATTGTTGAAATGGCCACTTTGTTTGTTGGGAGCTATTTTTCTTCTTCAGTTTGATGTTGTTGTTGTTGTTGGTTTGATGGCTCTTTTGATTTCATTCTTGGAATAGCCATTTGCCTACAGAGCCCAATTCAGGTGTTTGAGTTCAGTGTTGAGGAATTCAGTTGCACAGTTTTGGTTTGCATGGTCTACAAGTGTTTTGATTATGCCTCTTTTTTGTCATGGATGGTGGTTGGAATTTTTATGTAGGTACCAGTCTATGTGTCCTCTGTGCCCTCTGAGGATGCTGGCCACAGAGTCTGGTGAAACGTCAGGAAGAAAAACTTCCAGAACACTGCCAAACAGCCTGAAAAATTCACAACAGCTATATTTTAGGTGTTGTTTCCAATGAGTCTTCTAAGATGAAAACTAGGTCATCTGCAAAGGCTTGTATTTTGTAGTCTTCACCTTTTATTCTAGTTCTTTTTTGATTTCTAGATCTTTCCTCATTTCTCTGTTCAATAATTCCAAAGTCAATATAAATAGTAGCAGTGAAAGTGGACATGCCAGGACTGGTTTTCATCGCCCAGTGCCTACTGCTTATCTGATTTTATAATCGCTTCCATGTGGCTGTTTAAGATGTAGGTTTCTACTCTTCAATCCATTGACAAGCTGAGTTGGATGTGAAATAGCTGTGTGAGGAATTTTCTAACTTTCTTGTGTGCATTTTGCCTGATCATTATGAATCTGTTTTTGTAAAACAAATTTCCAGATGACTTGGCTGCTTTTGCTGCAACAGATTGATATGGCTTTTCCCCAACCCAGGACTGTGTGCAAGACCAGATCAGAAAGGCTTAAATACATTCTGACATACTTTCCCCAGAAACTCTTAAGGGTTTTGATTGCCCAGTTTGCAAATGTAATTAAGGAGAATCAACTTATGAAGAACTCTGCTATCTCAGACTACATGCACACAGACTCAGTATTTTCTTAATCACAGTGGCTGCTCGGAATGCAGCTGGACAGTACATACAACAGTGGGAAACTGCTTAATTAAGTGAAATATTATAGGTAAAAAGAGGTTTGGAGCCATGCAGCCATTAAAACAAAAGCAAAACTAGACTATGGGTGATACCTTAGTTATAGGTAGATGGAGCCATAGAGGGGACCATATTCCTTTTTAGTATTCTAGTCATGTAAGTCATGCTTTGTTGAATGTTATGGCAGGAAATAATCATTTCACAATAGGGCCTAAAGCCCAACAAGAAGGATCCACTGAATCAACTCTTGAATGATATACTTATGTAAATCATATTGATTCAATGAGTAATATGAGTCAGCACTAATTGTATAAGCACCAATGGGTTTCTTGAAAAAGAAACAAAAGCTTGCCTCAAAAGGACCTATTAAAAGATTCTTGGATAACAAATAATTATGAACAGCATCCTAAAATAACCCGAGCCAACAATACTATAAACCATCTCGTCGGTCCAAGGAGTTACTGTGTAGTGCAGTGGTGGTGAACCTTTGGCACTCCAGATGTTTTTGGACCCCAACTCCCAGAAACCCAAGCCTGTATTGCCAATGACAAAGGACTCTGGGAGTTGGGGTCCAAAACATCTGGAGTGCCAAAGGTTCACCACCACTGGCATAGTGTATACATAACTGAAAATTAATGAACAATGTAAGCAAAATAATAGATGCTCTTTCAAAACCATCAGTCTTAGTAATTTCCAAATAAGGGAACAGTTTTTCTACATGCATGTGTGATTAATATACTATCAACACCCTGTTGCCCAGAAATTTTATTTGTTTGTTTGTTTGTTTAAATGCATGAACAAAATGAATGCTATGAAGTCAGGTATACTATTTAGATGGGCAAAACAGATGTCCTGAAATTTCACATCTGAATCACTACAGAGTTGTTTGTTTCATCTTTAATTAAAGGTAGCAATTAAAAGATAGAAAATGTTGCCCTGATCTGGTAGGGAAAAATGATTGAGAGGGGATGTGCAAGCATGGACTTCAGAATAAAGTTCTAGATAGGTCCCTCTACAAAGAAATTGAATTATCTCACTAGCTCCAAACTGAGAATTGGCAAGGGAGGGAAATCATTATGACTTAACCGAAAAATCCATTTTCAATTCACTAACTCTCTGTGCCACCAGTGACTTCATTGCCCTATACTACTACTACCAGTAATCTGATCCATAACTCTTTATAGTTGCAGTTCATTACCCTCTTAGCATGGAAATCAGGGCCATTGATGGACCTCTGAGTAGACCTTTCAAACATTCCTCTGCGTAACCATGTGTGGGAATTTGCAATCAGAAAAGAGTGCTAATATAGTTGTGCAATAGTTCAAAGAAGTAGAACAGGGCATTAGTATCATCCTTGATTTGGAAGCTTTTTTTTTAAGCCTTGGTGGTCATTAGTGACTTAAGGAATACAATTTAGTGTAGATATATGCAATGTTTTCACTTTCTCTCATGTCTTTTTTTTCCCTTTTAACTCAGCTTCTTTCCATTGAATATATGAAGACATTTCTGAATTTTGGCAAGCAATTCTGTTTTCTGTTTTTTTAAAAACTATATATGCACCACCATGCTGCTGCTGATCAGTGCCAAAACACATAAAATATGGACCCGACTTACCGGGTCCAGGGTTGTGGTCCGCACCCCAGCCGGACCAGAGGCTTCCCAAGTTGGCGCCGGCCGGCGCGCCCTCGTGGGGCATGGCGGCGCCACGTGGGGCAGCTGGGCCAACCCGGACCGCCCGGCATGCTCCGCGGCCGCGGGCATCCGGGTACTGCCTGGCCCGGCGCAGGCGCAGAGCCGGGCCGGCGCCAGCCCTTTAAAAGGGGCCGGCGGCTTCGGAAGCGCGCCATACTGCCCGCGCTTCCGAAAGGTTCCGTCGGCAGCACTCTGCGTCTTCGCAGGCGGCAGCCCCCCAGCTCATGCCAGCTGAGGAGCGGCGGTCTGCCTCCCTTACACCAGCCGAGGAGCGGCGTCGGGGCGACTGCGGGCTGACCCGTTTAGACGGCGGCGCTCCCAATCGCTGGCTCTGGGCCAGCTACAGCCAGCTGAGGAGCGGCGGCCCCGGCAGCCCCCACCTACTTCAAGTCAGCTGGTGGGTGATTCCGGGCTGAGCGGTTTAGACCGCAGCGCCCCGGCCCACTGGCTCGGCGCCAGCTCGGCCCAGCAGAGGCAGCGGCAGCAGCAGCAGCCGGACGGGAAATAGTAGCGGAGTGCATCAGCGCTCCGCCAGGTTTGGTGGCGGAAGCAGGGCGGGAGCCGCGGGGGGGGCTTCGCAACAGCGGGGCCGCTCTACAATTAGAACCAACGCGGTCGGGCGAGCACCCCCTTCATCGGGGGGGACAAAGGGAGCGCGGGGGCAACCCCTCTCAAGAGAACCCTAGCACTGGGCAACCTGGTCCCCAACGCTGGCACCAGGGCCCACCCCCTACAACAGCGGACTCTAGCCAGCGGGCACCCGGGGCCACGTGCATAGGGGAAGGGAAGTTAGGCGTTAAGTAAAGTTTAATTGATAAATAAAGATAAGAAGATGCCACCCAGACGTAACGGCAGGGCGCGCAAAAAGAAGGCCTGCACAGGGTGCACGGACCACCAGGATGACCAGGGGCCCCAGTTGATTAATAGCAACAACAGTGAGGGCCAGGATCCACTGCCCGTAGTCCAAATCGACCCGCCAATGGCAGGCAACCAAGCAGCGGCCCCACCATCTTTAACCCAGCTGTCAGGAGGGAGTGACCCACCAGCAATCCCACCAATTCTCCAGCAGAACAGCCTGCTGAATATGGGCCAGGTGCTAGCCCTACTTACCAGCCACCTGGTGAACATGGCACAGGTCCCAGGGCCCAGCAACGCGGTACCCACCCCAGTCCCCACACTGCAGACTAATGTGGTACCCCCAGCACCAGGAACCAACCCGGCTCCCACACCACAGGTCATCCCGGTACTCCCAACAGCTGTATCTGCTTCAGCACCTATACCACAGGTCGCCCCGGTACCCTCAACGGCTGTTACCACCGCAGCTCCTACACTTCAAATGAACGCAGCACCCTCGGCAGCGGTAACTACACTGGCTTCTACATCCCAGGCTGACTCGGCACACTCAGCTTCTGAAGACACCAGCGATGCCAACCAGTCGGCCTCGGAGAGGGCACACAGATCACGCCGCAAGAGGAAAAGGCAGCCTTCCAGCCTATCCAAGTCCCATAGGAGCTACAGAGGGGATTCGTCCTCCGAGTCGTCTACCAGTGAGTTGTCCTCCGATGAGGAGGAAAGGGTCCGGGACTACTGGCGGGTGGCCGCCGATACACCGAGCTTGCCAAAGTGGGCCACGCGTGCAAGAGCTCGGTTCTTTAAGTCAAAAGAAAGGGAGGGGGAGCGCCCCTTGACCAAGGGGGCTGGAAACGATCATCCTTTAAGGATGACGAGGACCCTCCCGGGCTACACGTAAGCAGGAGGGTAAGGAAGGCCATACTCCGGGTTTTTTACGTGGATGTCTTCACACTAGTTAAACCTGAGGACGAGGAGGGTAAAGTTAAAGCGAGGGACAACAGGAGGAAAAAACCCAGACACCAAACAGTGGAGAGAACTTTCGAGAACTGGCTCGAGGGTTTCGCTGAATTTGCAAGCATCGTCCAGGCTGCTCACCCGGAAAGGGCATGGCACCTAAACAACCACTTTAAAAACGTTTTATGTGCAAGGAGGCAGGCTGGGGACGCAGCGGCCATAGCGTATGATGAGGGTTTTAGAAAGAGAGCATCCCAGAGCGCGACAACTAGATGGGACCTGGTGCACAGCAAACTCTGGTTATGGGAAGTGGGCCCCCACCTCAAAGGCAGGCAAGGGGGGAGTAGGGCACCACGGGGGTACAGGAGGGAACCCTCAAAAAGGTTATGCTGGGAATTCCAGGTGGGCAAGTGTAACAGGGGCAAATGTAAATTTGAGCACGAGTGTGACGTATGTTATGGCACACATCCTAGGATCTCCTGTCACAGGCAAAAAACTACGAACCAGCCCTTTCGGGGAACCAGGCCTCCATCCAAACCTAATATTGCGGGAGATTCCACAACAGCAACCCCAGTACAAAGCCAAGTCTCCGTCTCCGCCCGAAAATAAAGGGGCACCACCAGGCAGCCTCAGGGACTTAGCCTACACTCCCGTGAGAGCATCAGCTCTCGCCCCACTCCTATTAACATACCCCAAGAGAGAAGAGGCTCTTTACCTATGGGAAGGGTTTACTAGAGGGTTCAGAATCCCATTCGAAGGCCAGCGCACAGCCCTTGACGCACCCAACCTGAAGTCAGCAAAGGAACAACCCCTCATAGTTAAACAGAAAATTTATAAAGAAATAGCAGCAGGTAGGATGGCTGGACCCTTCAACATGCCTCCCTTGCCTAACTTCAGGGTATCTCCTTTAGGCTTGGTCCCCAAAAGACCCCTGGGGAATACTGTTTAATCCAGCATTTATCCTACCCCAAAGGGGCGTCAGTAAACGATGCAATTCCCCTGGAACTAGCCTCAGTAAAATATGCTAGCTTTGACCAGGCCCTTAACTTGGTCAGGGCCCATGGAAAGGGTGCGCGGCTCTCTAAATGTGATATACAATCCGCATTCCGCCTACTGCCAGTCCACCCAGAGGACTTTGCCTTGCTGGGCAGCAAGTTCGAAGGTAAATGGTACGTGGATAAAGCCATGCCATTTGGCTGCTCCATCGCGTGTGCAGCATTTGAAACATTCAGCACCTTCATTGAATGGGCTGTCCGTCAAAGGTCACAGGGCGGAGCCATTACACACTACCTAGACGATTACCTCCTGATTGGGAGGAGGGGCTCCCAGGAGTGCACGGCCCTCCTGCAGACATTCCAACAACTAGCGGCAGAACTAGGGGTTCCCCTCGCTAACGAGAAAACGGAGGGTCCGGCAACTGTAATGACTTATCTGGGTATTGAGATCGATACAGTGTCCCGCCTCCCCCAAGATAAGTTGGAAGCGTTAAAGGAGCATATCAGCATTACACTACAAAAACCAAAGGCTACCCTTAGGGAGGTCCAGTCACTGCTAGGCCACCTAAATTTCACATGTCGGGTTGTAGCCCCGGGGAGGGCATTCTGTGCCAGGCTGGCCAGGGCCACGGCAGGTATCACTGCCCCCCATCACCACTTGAGGATATCAAAAGGGATGAAGCAGGACCTCAGGGTTTGGCAGATCTTTTTAAAGAATTTCAATGGCACGGTGATATGGCGTCAACCCTGCCACTTCGGGGAATTGCTGCAGGTGCACTCCGACGCAGCGGGGGCCACCGGCTTTGGGGTTTACTTCAGTGGTCGATGGTGCGCCTCCAAGTGGCCCATGGCCTGGCAGGGGAATGACATACTCAGGGACATGACGTTTTTAGAACTATTCCCCATAGTGGTAGCTATCACCACCTGGCATAAGCTGCTACAAAATAAAAGGGTCAGGTTTTGGTGCGATAACCAAGCGGTGGTCGCAGTCATTAATCGCCAATATTCCAGATCAGAGCGAGTTATGCACCTCGTGCGCAGAATGGTGCTCCTATGCCTGAAGTTCAATATTTATTTCACCGCTAAGTTTGTACCAGGGCTGGATAACGGGATCGCGGATGCGTTATCTCGCCTCCAGTTCGACAGGTTTTGGCAGCTGGCACCGCAGGCAAGTCCCGAGCCGGACCCATTCCCCGAAGAGCTCTGGAGCCTTGGGAACTCGATGTAATCCAGGGAGCCCTCAACTCCATTGCACCAGCCACGCAAAAGGCATACACTAGAGCATGGGAGTCATTTCAGGGCTTTACATCCCAGCAGGGCATCCCCGTCGGCACCCCACCAGACGAGCCAACAATCTTCAGGTACCAACACGCGCTGCGGGGGGAGGGAAAGTCCGTCAGGGCCCTAAGGGTACACTTGGCGGCCCTATCCTTCTTTAATGAGTTTAGCTGCAGCCAGGACCCCGGCAAGAGCCCACTGGTGAGGAGAGTCCTCAAGGGCTGGGGGAGGCAAACACCCAGGGTCCCCGACAAACGTAAACCCCTGACCCTCGATATCCTAAAAGCCATACTTGGCCAACTGAAGACCATATGTTGGTCAGGCTACGAAGCCAAGTTGTTCCAAGCCGCCTTCACCCTGGCATTCTACGGGGCATTCAGGGTGGGTGAACTGGTGGCCAATTCACGACGTGACACAAAGGGCAGGGCTATCCGCTTCTCCGATGTCACAGTGGAGCCGGCGCAGGCCCATGTACTATTGAGGTCATCAAAAACAGATCAGGGCGGCGCAGGCGCAACCGTCAGGCTGCGCGCCCAACCTAGCCAGCTCCCATGCCCCGTACGGGCCCTGACGGTCTACCTGAAAGTAAGGCCTACCAAAAAGGGCCCACTACTGATACACAAAGATGGCCACCCGCTGACAAGGTACCAATTCGTGGGGGTACTTAAGAAAGCATTGGGCGGGGCGGGCTTCCAACCCTCAGACTTTGGCATGCATTCATTCCGCATCGGAGTGGCGTCTCAAGCCGCTGCCCTGGGGACACCTCCACACAACATACAACAAATCGGCAGGTGGAAATCGAACGCCTACCGGGGGTACATTCACGATGTTGGGAAGTCCGCCTTGACATCATTTCTGTTTTAGTTCCCACCGCAGGTACACAGAAGCGTGTTTGGATCGTGGGGCATAGCATAGTGTACTGGGCGGCTGAATGGGCAGCAAGATCCTCAAGCGGCAAACACCTGGGCCTTGCACCCGCCATGAGGATTGAATGGTTAGGGATAAGGGGGATGCGATGGGACCGCCTACTGCCAACCTTGTGGAAGCGGGCCAGGGAACATGGCCCCCCCGATGCGCTGATAATACAACTGGGCGAAAATGACCTCACTGAACGGAAAGGAATCGACCTCATCCTTGGGATGAAGGCCACCCTCGAGTTCCTGCGCGACTCCTTCCCCGACATGACAATCATATGGTCTGAGTTGTTACAAAGGAGGGTTTGGAGGGGTGCCACATCCTCAAGAGGGGTGGAGAGGGCCCGCAGGAAAATTAACAGAGCCATAGGGTACCAGGTGTCACTATGGGGCGGGGAAATAATCTCTCACCACGATATCTCCTTTAGGAAAAGCGACTTTTTTTGGCAGGACGGCGTGCACTTGTCCAACACGGGCACGGAACGGTGGGTGGAGAGCATCAGGACAGCATTGGTTAGGTGGCTCGAACTGCAGTATTCTGGCGGGAGGCGAGTTTAACTCACCTCTGGTGGCGGTTTGGCGGCATTGGGACCGGATCCAGGCTGGGGTGGCTGCAAGACGGTGTCTGCCTGGCATGGAAGCAACAGATGGCAATGGCAGATCCAGGAGGGAGCCGCGAGTGTCCCGGCTCGGGAGGGACAACAGATGGCCCCTCCGCTCAGCTAAGCGAAGGAAATCTCGAAGGAGCCTGCGCCCACGGGGATTTCCAGAGGCTGAGAACCACGGGTGCTACCACCTGGGGGCGCCACCGGGAGGATCGGGGGACAGGCGGGTCCCCCGATAGCGACGGATCTGACCCAATGCCTGGCCAGAGTACTGCAGATTGTCACCATACCAATAAAGCTGTGGCCTCCACATTCTGTCCATAAACAAAAGTGTTTCAGTGTATTCAATTGGGGGGATACAATGCCGAGGCTTGGCGCTTGACCACAACTAGCTTCTTCACAATACTCCCCTGGACAATGGACTTCTTAGCCCAAGAGGAAGATGCACTTCTCCAGATGGTGGGGTGCTGTGTTTTCAACATTTTATATGAAGTTTCTGTAATGCTAATTTAATTGATTTTTTTAAAAAGTCTGTTGCTTCAATTACCTTGTTTATATTTATATTTCTTAATTATTTTAATTTGCATGATAGCCTGTCCAGTAATGATTACTGTGATGGTTGATATATGATTTTTTTTGAAAAAGATTATTTGGTAAATTGAACACTCGAGGCATGTACAGTATCTTCCTCCTCCTCAGGAAGAAAATGGTCACAAAATACAGAGGCAAATACACCAGCAATAGTGTGATGTTTCTTTTTTTTTTTTTTTTGAAGCAAAGTATTAAAATACTTTTTACCATATGAAAAGATAAATGATGAAAAGAAAAAAATTATGCTTTGTCCAAAAGAAAATTAAGAGCGTCTGTTGAGGAGGGATGGATGGCATTTTCTTGACGCATTAGATTTTATACATATTATATTTAAAGAGCAAAAAAATAAACAATTCTCAACCTCCTAATTCCATATGGGTCACATTTAAAAGAAAATATATTAAAGGCTTTTATAGTTTATTGCCTGATTCATTATTTCCTGATGTGTGTGTTGTTTACATTACTTCTTACATGTCTTCAAGTCAAGTGTTTAACAAACACAGTTTCTAAGAGAAGGGTACCCATGGACTTTTGGTGTTACAGAAACAGAGTAACAGAGAACACTTTTTTTTTTAAATCAGAAGACAATTTAAAATACCAAGCAATATAATTTGAGTGATGATAATTATGATGATGGCAACAATGATGGCAAGACTGGTGAATTGGTTTAGCATGTTTTAATATGTTTGGCAAAATGGTGGTTCCATGTGGCCATGGTCCACAGTGGGGCTTCTTTGCCTGACTGACCCATGGTTGGGAGAGCTGGGGATTGGTAGCCTTCAAAAAGGCTGCCAATGCTTGCCCTAGTCTCTTTCCTTGCTTTCGAGCATCCCTCCCACCTGCCCTAAGCATAATGAGAATGAGAGTAGCTGGTTGCTTCAGAGCTTGTTTGGTAACAGTGTGTTTTCACCCATCCCATTCTCATTACCGGGTTAGGTATGGTTAATTTCAGTCATGAAGGCAGGTAGTGCAATGTTTTGATCTTAAGTGAGTTCACGGTATATGTGCCCTTAAGGGTACAGGGCAGGCTTGTAACAGAATGCCCAAGTTCAAGTTAGTATAGTATAAATAAGACAATAGGTTGTGATTTTTTTTTAAAGGCTGCATCGGGGAATTAGTCTCATTGGAGTTTAGAAATGTGCAAATAAGTACAACATCATGCTTCTGAAGGAGGAACTCACTGAAGTGATTAATGGGCAGAAGGTCAAAGTAGACCCATGTTCATGTCTCCTTGCACTACAGCAGGCCCCTTGTGTAATCTGAGTTAAATAAGATTTAATAAAGTTGTGGCCCAAATTTAAACTCCAGTAATTTTGTGTCAACTCTTTATTTCGAGTCTAAGTGGGCAAAGGATATTATCAATGTTTGCCACCTTCAGTGAAACTTTTTTCAATTTTCTTGACAGTCAAAGAACTTTTATATATCCATAAGGTAGCCCAATCCAGCTTCTAAGAGGGTTGCATGTTTCTCAGTTCCATGGACTGATGTGGATCAGGTTTATTACACTGCATCATTGGGTTGATTCTGCACTGCCAGTCTGATTTCAACATATGGCAAGTTTCCTAAGTATAAAGTATAGTATTCAGAAGTGGTCATCCATTCCCTTTGTCTAGGGATGCTCTAATTTTGTTCCACTTGGTCAATGTTACACTGGTTGTTGCTTTTTTTTCTCTCACTGAGAAATCATGGTGGGGAGTCAAAATCTTGATCTTTGAATCCATAGCCAGGCACCCAATTCACTGAGCTTCCTAGCCAGTGTTAGGTTGTATAGAACTAATTCAAACAGAATGGGGAAATTCATTACTTGCATTTTCAACAAATCACTAGAAAAATCTCCCAAAAATGCAATAAATCTAGGGAAAGTGTGAGTAGGAAAAGAGGAAGGCATAACATGAGGTGGATTAACTCAATAAAGGAGACAGCAGACTTTGATTTGCAAGACCTGGTCAAGGCTTGATAAAATATTTTAGAGGTCATTAATTTATAAAGTCATTAAGAGTCTGAAATATCTTGATGGCACAATACAGCAACATATAAAAGTATATAATATATGAGGTATATGCATGAAAGGAGAGATAGATAGAAGAGAGACAGAGACAGAAAGTTAAAGGGATGTCACATACTATGAAATCGCACACATGTTGCCAATGGAGGTGTTTTGGTTTTTACTCAGTTGTAATGGAATGTCATGTGGAAGAGTTTTTATGTGAAGAAATAATTTTGAAAGAATTATACAAAAGCATAATCAAGATTTGATGGAACCATGTTTACCCAAAATACAAAGAGAGGTATTGTATTACCTTTCTGATCATAACTCCTGTCACTCTTTACCCTTGGAAGGTGATTGGTATGAAGATCCTCACTGCCTCTGGAGACTTTTGACAGGGCTGCAACTGGGAGGGGGCCAGGTGGGGCATGTGCCCCAGGTACCATACTTGGGCAGGTGTCAAAATGACAAGTATTTGTACTTGTATTATTCCACCACCTCCCACTGAGGTTTGCAGAGTCTATATTTTGTGCTGGGTGACACAGACCCTAGTTGTGGCCCTGGCAATTGTGTTGGAAATCTAGATGATGTGGAGATAAGCTGTGAATATTCAGAGCCTCCCTGCTTCCAAGTATAAGAGGCCAATAGAGGTGGAGATGTTGTGGCAAATCATAGCAGACTTGCTGTCCTCACATGTGGAGCAAACATTACCCAGAATAAAGCTCTTCTAATAATAAGTGTGTTGCTTATATACCACCTCTTAATTCTTGAAGCATTCTCTGGGCAGTTTACAATTTAATTATGCAGGCTATACATTGCACTCCTCTCAAATGAGCTAGGTATTCCATTGACTAACCTTGTAGGGATGGAAGTTTGAGTCAACCCAGAGCTGTCTACCTGAACATAGGATCAAACTCAGGTCCAGAGTAGAGTCTTAACTACAGTACTGCAGTTTAACCACTGTGCCACAAGGCTCCTTGCATAATAACTTCATGCTAAACAAACCTTAGCTTAGAACTTCACTAACTCTTCATCTTTGATGAGGATTCAGAAAGGTTTCAAGGAAGGCTGCATACAAATTGGTGTGCTTAACGTCTGGCCATAATTTCCCCAGGTAACCTGGAAGTTGAATCATGGCTACTGGACTTCTTTTTTGAGAGATCTCTCAAAAAAGAAGTCCAGTAGCCATGACTCAACTTCCAGATAAACTCACCTGGATGACTGAGAATCTTCACAGACATATTCCCCAGGTAAATATATGTGGAAATCCATCAGCACTGCACTCCTCTACATTTGAATGCTTTCTAGCTTGGGTTCTGTCAATCCAGAATAAGAAAGCACACAGACAAATGTGGGCAATTTTTTCAAAACCAAATTGAAATAAAATTCAGTTGGCACAGTTATCCCAGAATCCAAGTATCACATAGGTATCAAAGCTGAAAAGCCTCTGGTGGGTGGGGATGGGAAATCCAAATTAGCATAAAAGAGATCCAGACCCCACCTTTTGAGAGACAAATCCTAGAGCTTGAATGGACAATGTCAGATTTTGTTCTCCCCCACCTTTCAGTGGTTTATGTCAGTTCCCCCCCCCTGAACATAGTGGTTTTTGCAAATGTTTGTAAATTCTAGCCAGATTCATTTCGATCCACATTGAGGTTTAGGGAGTGTACTATCACTTAATTCAGTGGTTCTCATCCTGTGGGTCCCCAGATGTTCCTGGGGTGCAACTCCCAGAAACCCCTTCCAGCACAGCAATTAGTGGAGGCCTCTCGGAATTGCAGTCCAGGAACATCTAGGGACCTACAGGTTGAGAACAACTGATTTAATTCATTGATAAACTTATAGTGCTTTCCTTTTGCATAATATTTCAATAAGCTATGTCAACAGTTTCATACAGCCATAGGGAAATGAATGTGAAATATTGATGGGAGATCCAGTGTATAACCTTGGGAGACCTCTGATGAGATCTGAGAAATGGCCAATCCATCATTGTAGTATCTACTATACATCCTTATGGATAAAACACCCCCAAGGTCTGTTTGCTTGTTTATACGCTTGCATAAGTAAAGCCCAGTGTGGCCCTCTCTGTGTAATGTACTCTTAGGCAGTTCGAGCAAGTGCATTAAACAGCCTGATTCACTCAAGTGCTGCTTAAACATAAAAAACACATGCTTAAATTACTTTTGTGTGCCAGGGGATGCTTTCTGTTCATTTGGTTTCAAGTAGAGCTGAACCAGATAGGCCCAGTGAAACCCATATGTGTCAAATTTAGCTGTTTCTAATGACTAGAATCCTGAATCTTCATTGAACTGAAGAGTCATCTCATTAAGCAAATCCCTTTGCGAACAGAGGGTCTCCTTCTCATGTTACTTTTTTGAAAGATACTTGGATGCGGGATTGGATATATGCCTTTCTTCTTCCTAATTGTACTGTATGTCAGACGTTTAAACGTTAATTAGCACATTCATCAATAAATAAAGGGCCACATGTTTCTCTCTTTCCAATTTAGAGTCAAATTATTTGTCCCCAGTACAAGACTGTCTGCCTGTCTTCCCACATACACACATAGTTGGGAAAAGTTACCTTGGACTACTGTTCCAAGAATCCTAAAGCCAGCAAGGCCATTTGGTAATAGGATTCCAAGATATCTAGCCCCCCCCCCAAAAAAAATTAAACTTTCTCTTCTTTCTACCCATTGCACCAATAGGCCATGACTTTGCATCATACTTTTTACAGCTAACAAGCTGATGGGAGATCAACTCACTCTGTCACCTATTACTTTAAAAAACATTACTCAGTACTAACAAATACAGCCCAGGTTGACCATGATGAGCTTCTCTCCAACCATGAGGGTTACACAGAGGAGGTAACAGAGAAGCCTTCAAATCAGCTGATAGAGCAGTGCAAGCCCATTGCTCAAACAGTAACTGCAATATTCCAAAGACTGCAGAAGGTGTATGACCAAATGCTTGTGGTAGAGTGTGCCCTGGGGGAATTGACCAAGTCCTCGAATGGAGTCACAAACTTCCCTCCTCCTAAGGACCAAGGTATAGGAATCCAAGAGCCCAGCCCTGCAACCTCTAATGAAAGCCCACACTATCCCTCAAACCAACCTAGCAGAGAGGGTACTGGCACAACAAGAATTTTCCAGCTGACCCAAGTCCTGCTTCAGATTATGCCAATCCCCTATAAACAGGAGGCGATGGGATTCACAAAAGGGAATCTTGACCTCAATCAGTCAACTGCTAAATATACACCCTCATAAAGTTGACTTAAGGTCGACAAATTGGCTTCACCCACTCAGAGGTCATAAGAGAATCCAGTTGTCTTTCGATCAAACAGTTATCCCCCTTATGCTTCTGAAGATGAAGCCTTTTTTAAAGAGGTATCAGATAATACCCTATAGAGTTTTTGCAGACTCATCAGTAGCACCATTACTACAGAAAATTCAAGGAAAACCATCTTTAAAAAAACAGCTACTCAGACCATAAGCCTCCAAATGGAAGCATCAAGTTAACCTGTGTTGAGTCTTCAGTAGAAATGACAACCAAAAAACAGAGTCTGGTCAACAGGAAAAAGTGGCTCCTGAGCCTTTTCTTACACAAAAGGAAGCTTCAATGTCAGACAGTGATGTCACTACTTGTACAAACCAAGCCAATAACAACTGGGCAGAAGCAATAAAGTCTTCGGCCTACACACAGGACCAGACTGACTTACTGAGAACTTTATATGAGCCAGATAATATTGCCTCTCAGCCCAACAAGGCAGCTCAACTACTTGGAAATTCTGGCCCATTGAGCCAATCCAACATCCCCAAGCACTGGAGAAGCCAAGTTGAGGATCGACTACCCGTAGACATAGAAGCCCCCCAGGTACCACTGCAAACAAGAACTGTCTCAAAGTGGGATCTGAAGATAAACCTATGTCCCCCCTCAAAGAATTCCCCCCAGGCATCCAGTCTGGTGGGAAATCAAAAGGCTCAAGTGTCTCATCAACACTAATGCCTACATTCCAGCTATCTAGCCCAGGTCCTGAATCTCTTCGAATCGGGTGCTCATTTGAGATGGCACAGTGGAACGATAACTCAAATGGCAATTTAGTAAACCTCAGTGATCATAGTGTGACCAAAGGAGGCAGTTCCCCTCTCCCCAAGGGAAATCCAAAAACAATCCTACCACTTCTGGGCTTTACAAATAAGAAAACCCCAGGTGGCTCTCCTAGTCTGACTGATGTTTCAGAACAATTAGTCCCTCAATCTCTGCTGGACTTCACTAATGATCATTTGAATCCACCTGCATTGGAATCAAGACCAGATATATCAAATTCAGGGTCCGAGGCTGATCCCGTCAAGGCTAAACACACTAATTCTCCAGCTAGCAATAAATGGGGACTCTGTTACAACCATGTCAATCAAAGTGGCCTCCCTGTGAATTCAGTCCAGTCAGAATGACTATCAACTGCCAACAGGATCCCCTCACTGAAGATTTTGTCCTGGAACATTGCTGGATGGAAAGGGAAATCCAATGACCCAGAATTCCAAAATTTCCTCCAGGGCTTTGATATTATCCTTCTCCAAGAAACCTGGCACAAAGGGGACATTATTTTGCCCGGATATACCTCAGTTGTAATTCCAGCTGTTGTCCCAACATGTAGAGGCCAGCGAAGTGCCGGTCTATGCTGCCTGATTACAAACCACCATCAGTTCAGGATTGAACACTTGAATAGCTGTCCCCCATTGGCCATGGCTATTTTAATCCAAAACCTGAAGCCTTCACTCATGATAGTTAACGTACATCTACCCCCCAAGCTAACAAAGGAAAATTGCAGGCACAATGGGAAACATTGGGCAAGTATCTATTTGATTTAGAGGCAAACTGTCCTTCTGCTGAAGTCTTTATAGCTGGTGATTTTAACACAAGGATCGGAAAAGACAACTCTGCCCTATTGGATGCAATGGGCAACAGCTTGGAGGATTCTTTCCTGGAACAGCTCAAGCTTCCTAGATGCTCTAAAGACCTTCAGATCAATCCAGCCGGGCATTGCCTGGCCAGATTCTCTATGGGAGCTGGAAAGACTATTTTAAATGGCTCTGCTCCTCAGGATCACCCTGGAGAATTCACATTCTGCTTCCATAGGGGGAGCAGTGTCATTGATTATGTAATAGTCTGCTCATCTGAGTGGCAAGGTAGTTGACTTCCATGTTGGAACGCAAATAGACAGCGACCATTTTCCTCTCATCACCACAGTAAAATGTGATGAACTAACTTCTAACACACCAGCTTACTCAATCAACACAGTAAGAATGGCACCTTACTTTAAGGGGAATAAATTGTCTCCAAAAATAGAGGACAAGTTAAACTCCGGTCTAAATTCCATCCATTTTATAAACCTGAAACAGAATCTGTCCATGGCACCAAACTTGTCAGAGGCCATCCTCCATTATGAGAACCTGATGGCAGCAATAAATGGTATTTTATGCCAGCAAACCTGCCAGGGGTCCTATAAGGATTCAAGATTTAAATCCAACTTCTGGTTTGACAAAGATTGTCTCCTCCTGAAAAATCAGCTACGCTCTTTGTACTATTCCTATAGGCTCAACCAGCTGGACTCCCCCCCCTCAAGTGAATATATCAACCTAAAAAGCAGTATAAGCTTGTAATAGCCCAAAAGAAGCAACTTATGATCAAGAAAAGATGGGACTTAACGATTCGCACTGTTCAGTCAAATAACAACAAACAGTTCTGGCTGTTGGTCAGGGGTGCCTTAAAAAGCAGGACAGGTTCCCTGGATGTTCAGGTCCCTGCACATGTCTGGAAGGATCACTTTACAAATATATTCTTCTATCCTCAAACTTCTTATTTAACTCCTTCACAGCCATCCTCTTTAAACTTACCTAAATGGGACCCAGTAAATATTTCAGAAATCAAATCTCTAATTACGAACTTAAAACTGGGAAAAGCTGCTGGACCTGATGGAATTCCCCTGGAACTCTTAAAAAAGCATCTGGACTGGTGGGCCACACCTTTGGCCACTCTCTTCACATTAATAGATCAGACTGGAAGGGTACCCTCATCATGGACTAAAGCTACCATAGTACCCATCTTTAAAAAAGGAGACCCTCAAGTTCCAGGAAATTATTGCCCTGTTAGCCTGCTGTCAATCATGGGGAAACTTTATGCTTGACACTTAGCAAACAGACTGACAGCCTGGATGGACAACCAAAAGATATTGGGCCCAGAACAGATGGGGTTTTGTAAAAACAGACATACATTAGATCACTGCATTGTATTGACTCATCTTGCAGAAAAGTATAATACTATGGGTGGGGGAAGACTGTTTGTAGCTTTTTTCGATCTAAAAGGGGCCTTTGATTCAATCTCAAGGAAATTACTGTGGGCCAAATTGGAAAAGTCCCCAATTGACAGGAGATTGCTGTTTCTTATTCAAATGTTGTATCTTAATACGAGCTGCCAGGTTCGTTATGGACCTACTGGTAAATTGTCTGATACGATCCTGAATAATAAGGGGGTTAAACAGGGATGTATCTTGGCACCCTATCTATTTAACCTTTTCATTAATGATTTGAGTGATTCTCTAAAACAAGTCCAAGGCCATCCCCCCAAGCTTGGCCCTCAGCAAATCCCATTACTCCTGTATGCAGATGACGCTGCAGTTCTGTCTCTAACCCATTTGGGCCTAAAGAGGCTTATAACTGCCTTTGCAACTTACTGTGACAATAACTGTCTGTCCATCAATGCCCCAAAATCAAAGATCCTAGTGTTCTCAAAGAGGTGGAAAAGAATGCGTTGGTCCCTACAAAATGACATTCTGGAGCAGGTTAAAGAATACAAGTATATGGGGATTTCCTTTAGATATAATATGAGCTGGGTAGCTCACTAGCAGTGGCCCAGTTTTTCTATAGGAGTTTTTCTAACTGTGTAGCCTATGCAGTCCTGTGCCTTGAAGGAGGAATAGGTCACCTGGAAACTTCTGCTTGGATTCAGACTTTAAAGTTTTGGCTCAGATTACATTTCTGCGCAGATCAACTGGGGTATGTGTATAACATGCTGGTTGATTCTTATCAAAGCCAGTGGCAATTCTCCATTAAACAAAAAATTAGGTCCATAGGTATCCCTCTTGAACATATCCTGATGCTAGGGCAGAAACAGGCCCTAAGAATTCTCACCCAGAGCTTATGTGACATAGAAAGGCAGGAACTCCTTTCGCAGGCACACAGAACCTGCTCCCCTTTGTCACAAGGTGTTTTCCCATCATATAGGACTCCTCAGCTTACCTAACCTCACTCTGTTCACCACAGGCCTGCAGGGCCTTTATGCTGGCCAGGATGAATGTGCTGCCTTCAGCACTGCTCCAGGGTAGGTTCCAGGGAATACCATGCCAAGAGAGATTTTGTCCATGTGGAAACAAGGCTTCTGAGTTTCTTCAGCACGTGCTTTTATTTTGTCCACTTTATGAACAAATTAGGAATACCCTAATTTGTCCATTGTTGAATAAATTCCAAGGCCACCCTTCCAAGTGGTTAGTTCAATACTATCTAATACAGTGTTTTTCAACCTTTTTTGGGCAAAGGTACACTTGTTTCATGAAAAAAATCACAAGGCACACCACCATTAGAAAATGTTAAAAAATTTAACTCTGTGCCTATATTGAATTGCAGTTTGGGCACTCGGTCTCTAAAAGGTTCGCCATTGCTGGTGTAGGGAAAAGCAGGACAGAGGGGCCACGTATTGATGCAGCCCACTCTCTAGCACCCAGTTCCCACTTACCTGTGTTGTTTTTTTAAAGACATTTTGCCCTGCATGGACTTCTGTGTCCAGTGGAGACCTGAGAAGGGGCACTGACTCTCCAGGAATACAAATAAGACCCAAAAGCCCATCTTGCTCTCCACACTGTGGCCAAGGCAGATGCCTTCAGCAAGTCCAGCGACAGGAGGGGAGGAGGATGAAGGAAGGCAGGAAGGAAAGAAGTCAGAAAGTGTTCTGCTTGTATACCGCCCCATACCACTTCAAGGAGTCTCTGGGTGGTTTACAGTTTTAATTACAGTAGGCAGGCTGCTAGACATACACATATGCAGGCTAGAAATGAGCACGTTTCTATGAAGAGGGGAAAGGGTACGAATGGAAAGAGAGAGGTGGGGGGGAAGAAAGAAAAGACAGAGAGAGAGAAGAGGGCGACCCAAGACAGAAAGAAAGGGGCAAGACTTCAAGGAACCCATCGCGGGGCCCCTCAGAGATGGCTCTTCCCCTCCCGGACCCTAAAGGCCGGCCGGCCGGCCGGCCAGCCGTGCCAGTAGCCCCCCCGCCTGCCTCCTCAGCCCAGGCCTGGTGGAGGCCTCCTCCATCCCCTCCTCCTCGCAGCCCTGCCGCGGTGCTCGTGGGGCAGCCGGGTGCGCCTCCTCCCCTTCCCCTCACCTGGTGGTTTGTTCTGGGCTGGGGCTCCTGGGCCGGCTCGTGTTGGCGGGCGGGCTGTCGGGCGGCTCAGTCCATTGGTAGCTCCCAGGAAAGGGGTGGTGGTGGTCCAGCGTAAAAAAAGGAGGGGAGAGAGGGAAGCGAGCGAGTCGCGGCGCCGGCGGCAGGCACAGGGCAAACACTAAGAGAATGAGCGGGGCCAGGTCCGTCCGGGGAGGAAGTGACGCCAGCACCGTGGGCCTAGGGGGGGAGGAGCCAAGCTGGCCCTTGGATGCTATTTATAGCGCCTCCCAGCTGTGGGCCGGCCACCAGTCCTGGGTTGAATTTCTTTAGAATTTTTCAATTTTTCCCACGGCACACCAAGCAACATCTCACGGCACACTAGTGTGCTGCGGAACAGTGGTTGAAAAACGCTGATCTAATAGACAAGAACTCACACGTTACAGCACAGGTTGCAAAGTTCTTTCTAGCTGCCATTCAAAAGAGAGCAGAGATCATTTCGGCCACCCATTCCCCTGATGCTCCTATTTATTAGTATTTCTCTTTGTTTTTCTTCTTGCCTTTACTGTATATTTGCAGATATGGGTCATATGACCGCAATAAACTTGACTTGAAACTTGACTTGGCATCACCTTAACTATTGTTCTTTGGCTGCTGCTGCTGCTGCAGGATAGTTCATGAGACCCCTCCTCTGTGTCAAAAAAGCTTGGGATGAATGTCATTGTGCGAGTTCACCCTCTCCATACTAAGAATGCCTGCATCAACAACCATCTTATCTGTGAATTTCTGTTGAAAGTAGAGAAGCTACTCAAAGTGCCCATTCTTTATCCTTTCAACTTCTGGAGGATGAAGAGATGCTATCAATCTGCCCTAACTGTAGTTTATTTCAAAGGAGCAGATTAGAGGAGTGTGTCTCTTAGTGTATAATAACATTCTTTGGACATTCTAAAGCAATGGGTTCACCTGGGTATATGTTTCAGTAAATGTCATCATTCCATGTAAATGGTTAATTTTGTCAGTGCCAACTAAAATTTATCCTCATTTTAACCAGAGTAAATGAGCACTGGTCATTACATAGAGGTGAGAGCCAGACATTTCCCCCTATATCTCTGAGTGTTTTGAGATATTCACCAAACATCTGATTGCCAGTATTAACTTGTGAATAATGGCAATAAATACATTCTGGACACTCACTAGCATGACAGTGCATGACACTTTCCTAGTAGTTATTCTTTTCACTTTGGTGGTTACTTCACGTCCTTCCTCAAGCCGAGGTGAACCTGCCTCTGTGTTGAAATCGGTTTTCAACACAGATCGAGAAGCGGATTGAAAAGATTCCTGAGCTCCAGGATGGGAATCTCTCACCCAGCTTGGAGCGCAGTTCAGGGGGCGTGGTTGGGGTGAACTTGGATTGACCCCACAAGGATGTGAGGTTCCTTTCCTTCGAACCAGTCTGCAGCGGGGCTGCGAATTGCAGCGAGTGGGACGTGAAGTATCAGCCTTTCTTTTCACTTTCTCTCACGCTAGGAACTGAAAAACAAAAAAACTCATTGTAACAATTCAAGCAGAGCAGGGCTATTATAAGCAGGCAGACTGAAGGCAGAAATTGGACTGATAAGCACTCTGACAGTTTTCTCTTTTAACACTGAATTAATATTTATATAGTCTCGCAGAAGAAGTTCGATTTAAAGGAGCAGTAAGATGGCTGGAGAAAAACAATCTCTATTAGTAATCATGTGAGGGGCTGTTTAAAGAAATAGAATTCATTGAGCAAATTTAAACATCTATACTGCATGACGATTAATGGCTGAGAAATGTGTCTTGTCCTCTAGACTGCTTTCCAGAAGCTGGTATAGAACCTAAGCTTCAGCAAGTACCCCAAATTGGCATGTACTGTATTTTTCACTCTATAAGACATACTTCCCCCACCCCATCCCCCCAAAAAGGAAGGGGAAATGGCTGTGTGTCTTATAGAGTGCATACAGTAGTCCCCATATCACACATTTTCATTTAGAGAGAAGTTACCTGGACAGAGCCTTTTCCGTCCCCTGCTGAAGCCTGGATTCCGCTGTTCTAATCACCTCCTCTACAAAGAGGCTTCCACAGAGCCTCTCCCCACTTCTGAAGTCTGGATTCCCCAGTCCCAATCACCTCATTTGCAACCCGCCCCTTCTGAAGCCTGGATTCCCCAGTCCCAATCACCCCTATTTGTAACCCTTGCCTTTTGCAGTTTGGATTCCCAAGTCCCAATCACCTCATTTCCAGTCCTCCCCCTTTGCAGTTTGGATTCCCCAGTCCCAATCACCTTGTTTCAATCCTCCCCTTTTACAGGTTGGATTCCCCAGTCTCAATCCCCTATTTGCAACCCTTGCCTTTTGCAGCTTGGTATCCCAATCCCAATCACCTCATTTGCAACCCTCCCCTTCTGAAGCCTGGATTCCCCAGTCCAAATCCCCTATTTGCAACCCTTGCCTTTTGCAGCTTGGATTCCCCAGTCCCAATCACCTCACCTCATTTGTAAAGAGGCTTCCACGGAGCTTCTCCCATCCCTTGCTGCAACAAGGATATCACAATCCCAATTACCTTCTTTGCAAAGAGACTTCCCACAGGGAGCCTCTCCCCACCATTTCCCTTCTGCAGCAAAGATTTCCAAATCAAAAATCACCTGTTTGCAAGGAGGTCTTCTCCACAGAGCTTCTGCCCTCCCCCTTTGTAGCCAGGATTTCTCTGCCATGAAGCCTTAGGCTAAACATTTTTTTCTTATTTTCCTCCTCTAAAAACTAGGTGTGTCTTAACTTCAGGTGAGCCTTATAGAGCAAAAACTATGGTATATAAAAGACAGAAAGCATGTAGAGATGTCTTTCCATTAATCCTGCTCTTGTCCCCTGTACACCATGGCCCCAGAAATGCATTCATGGTAAAGCCATTGGTAGCTGTCCCCAGACTCCATTTATTTTTTTCTGCAAGGGATGATCCATGAACTACATGTTCCATAATTTCAACAGGGAAAAATGACATTATTTGTGTATAGCTCTTTTTCTGGTCAAATCAGTTATTTTATTTTATTTTTTCTTTTATGTATATACATAGGTAGGCATTCATTTCTTATTCAATTCAGGGGACAAAATACTGTTCGTGCAGGCATAATGTAAATAAAATAATAGGATTTTGCCCAATATCTAGGATTCACACACTACTCATGAAGGTTAATGGCAATGAAAACCAATGATAAATAGAGTCCAATACAGTAGTACAAAATTTCAGACCAGGAAACATGAGCTTGTCAATAACAGAACTAGTATGGGTAACATGACCCAGGAAGGTATACACCTGTTTGTACAAGATCTTTTTCAGATAGCAAAATGCAAACAGAAGATACTGCATCAGTCCTTTTATTTATGTATTTTCAACTGTACCTTCACCATGCTGGAAAAGAAAAAAAGACACATGGGAATGGGAATGTTTTATTGTTTTTGTTCTGATCAGCCCAGATCTTCTTATGCTCTTACTGTTACTCATGTCCTGTTTTGAGGAGATTTAATTATTTATTTATTTATTTATTTATTTATTTTTACAACTTATATGCCGCCCATTACCCAAAGGTCTCTGGGCGGCTTACAATCAAGGAATTAAAACAGTTAAAAACATCAAACAACAATAAATAATTAAAATAACAATAAAAACCTTATACTAAAACATCACACTAAAATTGCCATCAGAAGACCCACAATCTAAATTGTATCAATTAAAAAATTTCAGGAACAGGAAGGTTTTTACCTGGCACCGAAATGTCATCAGTGTTGGCGCCAGGCGGATCTCACTTGGGAGGGCATTCCATAGCTTGGGGGCAGCTGCTGAGAAGGCCCTGTGTCTGCAAACCATCCCTCTTACCTCCTTGAGGGATGGCTCTTTCAAGAGGGCCCCCTGGCTTGATCTTAATTGCTGGGTAGGTTCATATGGAAGGAGGCGGTCCTTCAGGTATCCAGGTCCTAAGCCATTTAGGGCTTTATATGTCAAAACAAGCACTTTGAATTGGGCTCGGGCAGCAAGTGGTAACCAATGTAGGCTACATAGAATCGGCGTGATGTGATCCCTAGCGGCTCCACCACTTACTAGCCGCGCCACACGATTCTGAACCAGTAGTAATCGTCGAACCGTCTTCAAAGGCAGCCCCATGTAGAGCGCATTGCAGTAATCAATACAGGATGTTACCAGTGCATGCGTAACTGTTATGAGGCTCCATTCATCCAGGTAGGGGCATAGCTGATATATTTTCCACAGCTGGAGAAAGGCACCCCTGGCCACCAAGTCCACCTGGGCTTCCAGAGTTAGATCGGGGTCCAGGAGCACCCCCAAGCTGCGGACCCTATCCCTTAGGGGGAGTGCAACCCCGTCCAGAACAGGGAAGTGGCCCTGTAACCTGTCTGGCGAAGCACCCACTAACAACACTTCCGTCTTGTCTGGATTGAGTTTCAGTTTGTTAACCCTCATCCAGTCCATTATCTGGCCCAGACATGAGTTCAGCACAGAAACCGCCTCACCTGGATTGATGGAAAACAAGAGGTAGAGCTGAGTATCATCAGCATATTGCTGAGTCCTCAGCCCAAATCTCCTGATGACCTCTCCCAGTGGTTCCATGTAAATGTTGAACAGCATGGGAGACAGTATAGAGCCCTGAGGAACCCCATGACATAAATGCCATGGGGCAGAGCAACTGTCTCCCAGCACCACCTTCTGGACACGGTCAGCCAGGAAGGAATGGAACCACCGCAAAGCGGTGCCTCCAACTCCCAACCTGGCCAGCCTATCCAGAAGGACACCATGGTAGATGGTGTCGAAAGCCGCTGAGAGGTCCAGGAGTATTAATAGGGTTGCACTCCCCCTGTCTCTCTCCCAGCAGAGGTAATCATACAGGGCGACCAAGGCAGTCTCTGTACCAAAACCCGGCCTGAAACCAGATTGAAATGGATCCAGAAAATCCGTTTCATCCAGCAGTGCCTGGAGTTGCCGGGCCACCACCCGCTCCAACACCTTGCCCAAATAAGGGAGGTTCGCTACTGGACGGTAGTTAACCACCAGCCCTGAGTCCAGCTTAGGTTTTTTAAGGAGTGGCCTAATTACTGCCTCTTTTAAGGCAGCAGTGACCACTCCCTCTCTTAATGAGGCGTTTATAGCTTCCTGGACCCAGGTGCGAACTCCCCTGGCAGATCTTTCAATTAGCCAAGAAGGGCAAGGGTCAAGTGGCGTAGTGGTAGCACGGACAGATCCAAGCACCCTGTCCACATCCTCGGGTCTCAATAATTGAAACTCATCCAATAATACTGGACATAAGCACAGCACACTGGACACATCCCTTGATTCTGCACCAATAGTGGAGTCCAATTCCCTGCAATTCTGAGTGATTTTTTCCTCAAAGTGGACAGCAAACTCGTCACAGTGGGCTGCTGAGTGGTCCAGAACCTCCATCGTATTTCTCGGTTGAAGAAGGTCCCGGACCACCCAAAACAGCTCTGCTGGACGGCACTCTGAAGAAGCAATACGGTTTGTGAAATATTGCCTTTTCGCAAACCGTATCGCCACGGAATAGGCCTGATAATGGGCTCTAAGCCGTGTTCGATCGGACTCACAGTGATATTTTCTCCACTTGCGCTCCAGCCGTCTCCCCTCCTGCTTCATTGCCCACAGCTCAGATGTATACCAAGGAGCTGTCTGGGCTCTGCGTAAGGGGAGAGGGTGCTTAGGTCGTGTCAACCGCCTGGGACATTTCCCTATTCCACAGGGTGACCTGAGCTTTGACAGGAGCGCCGACCATATCAGATGGATAATCCCCCAGAGCTTTCAGGAAACCATCTGGATCCATTACTCTCCGAGGGCGGATCATCTGAATAGATCCCCCACCCTTGCAGAGGGTAGAAGAAGCTGTTTAAATATGGCAGCCGGCAGCAGCTCCTGTTCCTTTCGCACCCTTGCATTTCTGCAACTTTTCTGTGTAGCGCTGCCGTTTGCGATGCTTTTTATTTAATTTTGTTGGGCCTGGCCAGGGCTGACCACCGGGGTCCTGAGAGGGGGCTTAAAGGGGCTCAACTGGGTGACCTGAGGCATCCGAGCGGCCGAAGCAGGAGGCTGAACATCTGCCGGCAAACTCCGAGATGCTAACATCTGGTCTCACTGAACCCGCTGAGGAACGAACCCGCTGAGTGCTCCCTCCCCTCCTGCGCTACCCACCTGAACATTTCTATCTTGCTACCCTGGCTCCTGTCGTTCGACCTCCAGCCTGTTCCGTGAGGGGGTCCTGGAGCGTGATGTGACTCGCTCTCCCTGGCTGTCTTGGAGGACCCGAGGACTTGCAGTTCACAGCCACCATCTTGGCTCCTTCCTGGGACAGCTGAGTGTTGGAGCCGTGACTGCTTGCCATCCGCTGGGATCCTGTCATCTGGCCGCGGACGGCTCTATTTTCCACTCTGCAGTCTGGTCGGTGGGACGCAGTCGTAGACCTCGAATGGCGTGCCGGCACTCTGCTCGTTCTCCCTGCCTGTGGCTTTTCCCCTCGTTGCGCTTGCTGACCGTTTTGATCTGGCCGAGGCGGCCGCCGACCTTGGTTGGTGGCCGGCCCCGGAGCCCGGGCGGCAGTCTGGCTGTCAGCGATCTGTTGGCCGGGCCGGCTGCCGGTCTCGGCTGGTGGCCGGCTTTGGGGCTCGGGCTTGGCCGCCGCCGATCCGTTGGCTTGACTGCTCGGGCAGCGGTTCGGCCGCCGGCGTGATGCTGGCTTCCCCTAGAGCGCGTTCCAGCTACTCCCCGCCGTCCACGTCTCCCCCATCGGCACTGGCTTCCGGTGGTAGGTCGGCCACCGGTGTCTGGAGCAGCCGCTGTTCGTCTCCGGGGCTCGAGTGGCCTTGGCCACTGGCATTCCCTTCTTGTCCTCCGCACTCGGGTTCTGCGCGGCGATTTTTCCACCTTAGACCGCGCCTCAGGGACTCGTTCTCTGCATCTCCAGCTCCAGAGACCCCCCGCGCTCGGGGGATAGGGTTGGGTGGGGTGGGGGATCTGATGCTGCTGTTTCCCATCTTCTCGTTGCCCCCCTTCCCTATTCCACCTTTAACATGCCTTAGCCCCCCCCAACCTTTCGCCCCCAGGGGTCTTCCTCCCTTTGCTTCCCATATGCCCTGTTTTTCCCCCCTCTCCCCCTCTCCCCGGTCTTTTCCATCTGTGCCCTGGCTATGGTTCCCTTATTCTATTTTATTTAGTTTTTACTTTATTTATTGTCACTGTCATTTTGTTTTATATTATTTACTTTGCTGTTGCTTATTTTTTGTATTTCATTGGCATAGGAAATTGGTTAGTTTTCTGCCAGGCTAAAGCCAATAGATGTGTCCTTGACGCTATTTGGCTTAGCTCAGGACCACCTGTGTTATCTCCCAGGTGTGCCACATCCTCCTCTGGCAGTTGTTTATTCTTGTTATGTTGATTTATTGTATTATTATTTTGTAGTTTGCCTGTTTTGAGTTGTTTAGTTAAGTTATTTGTAATTCACTTTTTTTCCTCCCTCCCCCCCCCCAGCTAGGTCACCATGTTGGCAGGGACTCATATACCAACCGTGTTGGGTCGTGGACGTTACGCTAGGAGTCAGAGGGTTAGTCGGTTAAGAAGAACTAGGGTCAGGCATCTTGCACCTGTCCCACGTTCTGACCCCCTGACTCACTGCCACGTGACCGGGAGCCATCCCACCAGAGCCTCCAACCTGTCCTGCCTCCTCCTTAATGCCAGGTCCGTCCATAATAAGACCGCCGTCATTTTTGATACCATCTCTGATGGCAGGGCCGACCTGGCTTGCATCACGGAGACCTGGGTGGGCTCGGGGGGGGGGGGCTTCTCTTGCCCAGCTGTGCCCTCCTGGGTTTCTGGTTCAGGGAGTGGGCAGGTTGGAGGGCCAGAAGGGGGGAGGAGTCGCCATCGTATACAGGGAATCTCTTCAAGTGACCAGGGCCTCGACATTGGTGATTCCAGGGCTTGAATGCCTCCACCTGTTGTTAGGACAGCGGGATAGATTTGGCATTGTGCTGGGCTACCGTGCTCCCCACAACCCAGCACAATCCCTACCAGAGCTTGCGGAGTTCATTGCCACTGCTCTGTTGAAGTCCCCCCGGCTTCTGGTCGTCGGGGACTTCAATGTGCATGTTGGCGGTGAGCTCGCCGGCGCAGCCCTGGAATTCATGGAAACCATGACGTCCATGAGCCTATCCCAGCATGTTTCTTCTCCTACCCACAGGAGCGGGCATACCCTGGATCTGGTATTTACCTCCATGTCGGGGTATTCTTGTCTGGAGGTAGGGGATATTCTCCCCTTACCTGTGTCATGGTCAGACCATTACCTGTTGTCCTTTTCCCTGGCAGTGGCGGCCCCTCCCTGTGGGACCAACCCCTGATATGGGCCCGCCCCCGAAGGCTTCTTGATCCGGCTTGGTTCCGGGAAGCCTTCAGGAAGCTTCCTGGTGTTATGGCTGATGATTCGGCCGAGGCCTTGGCCAAACCAATGGTTTGAGTCAGCTGCTGGCGCCGTCGACTGAATCGCCCCCAAGTGTCTCCTCCGTGGCAGAACCCGAACTTCGCCATGGTTCACGGTGGAGCTAAGGGCGATGAAGCAGGAACGGAGGAGACTGGAGAGCATCTGCAGACAGAGCCGGACGGCGAATAACAAGACTGCCATTGTGATCCAGACTAGGTGCTACTCACGAGCGATGAGGGAGACTAAAAGATCTTTCTACTCCCTGAGAATTGGTGAGGCCTCGAACCGTCAGGCAGAACTCTTCCGGGTGGTTCGGGACCTCACCAATCCTAGTCTGGCTAGGCCTCCTCCTACTGATTTCACTAGTGAGCATTTCACAGTCTTTTTTAGATCGAAAATAGAGGCCATCCGTGCCGACTTTGAATCCAGTAGCACTAGACCTCCCCCATCATCCCCAGCTCCCTCACCCCCCCTGATCTCCTCAATTGGTGGAGTTTGGGCCTGTTTCTCCTTTGGAAGCCTCCAGGGCTATTGCCCATTGCCGTCCCGCGACCACCCCCTTCGACCCTTGCCCATCTTGGCTTATTAAATCTGTCAGAGGGAGCATGCCCGAGTGGGCCGCTGCCATCGCCACCGCCTCATTCAGCGAGGGGGTTTTCCCTCTCGTCTGAAGGAGACGGTGGTTAAGCCCATCCTGAAAAAAACGGGCTTGGCATCGGAACAATTGGCCAACTATCGTCCAATCACCAATGTTCCCTTCATGGGCAAGGTCATCGAGAGGGTGGCCGCGGTGCGGATTCAATCATTTTTGGAGGAACAGCGGTGCCTTGATCCTTGCCAGTCCAGCTTCAGGACTGGCCGGGGTACCGAGACAGCTCTGGTCGCGCTGCAAGATGACCTAATCCGGGCGGCTGACAGGGGTTGCTCTACCCTGTTGGTTCTCCTGGATTTGTCAGTGGCCTTCGATACCGTCGACCATGGTATCCTAATGGACCAGCTCCAGGAGGTGGGGATCGGGGGCACTGTTCGCAGTTGGCTCCGGTCCTTCCTTCAGGGCCAGTCCCAGTATGTGCAGCATGGAGGAGAGTTGTCGGCCCCGTGGACACTCCCTTGTGGGGTTCCGCAGGGCTCGTCTCTCTCCCCCATGCTGTTTAACATCTATGTAAGGCCGCTGGCTGAGGTCATTAGGAGATTTGGAGTGTGCAGTCATCAGGACGCTGATGACATGCAGCTCTATCTCTCCTTCTCCACCTCTGCAGTGGAAGCTGTCCGGTCCCTCGACCAGTGCCTGGAGGCGGTCATGGCTTGGACCAGGGCCAACAGGCTCAAACTCAACCCTGAGAAGACCAAGGTGATGTTCTTCGGGAGTTCCCCATCTGGCTACGGAGGCCCTCTCCCCAGCCTGGAGGGTGTTTCCCTCCAGCTGGTGGAGAGGGTTCGGAATCTGGGCGTGATCCTGGACCCGGCCCTGTCCCTGGATGCCCAGGTGGCGGCCGTGGCTAGGACCACATTTTTCCATCTTCGTCAGATCGCCCAGATTCGTCCCTACCTAGACGGGGACTCCCTGAGAACAGTGGTTGAGGCGTTGGTGATCTCGAGGTTGGACTACTGCAACGCTCTCTACATGGGGTTGCCCTTGATTCTCCTCCGGTGATTGCAACGGGTGCAAAATGCAGCGGCCAGACTGGTGGCGGGTGCACATCGTTATGACCGCATCACCCCGGTCCTGGCTCGGTTGCATTGGCTACCCGTTGCTTCCCGGATCAGATTCAAGGTCCTGGTTTTAGTTTATAAAACCCTCCATGGCCTGGGTCCAGACTACCTGGCAGAGCGGATCGCCCAGCAGTCAACTTCGACCCGACTGGTTTGGCAGTTGCGGGCACACTCACTTCGGGTTCCAATCCCCCGAGAGGCCAGGCGTTCCCTCACTCGGAATCGGGCCCTCTCGGCTGCTGCCCCATCTTTATGGAACAGCCTACCCAGCGAAGTGCGCTCTGCAGAGTCCCTTTCATAGAGCGGTGAAGACCATCCTTTCCCGCGAGGCCTTTGGTGACCTAGCTTAACCTTTCTTTTTCTTTTGCCGCCATCAACCTCATATCTGCAATTTGAAATAGTAGCAGCAGGGCTTTGATTTAAAGGGTGCTCCCCTGCTGCTGTTCTTTTTAATTTATATCTAAATGTTAGTTTATCTGTTCTATCCTATTTTATTGTGCTGTATGCTTGCTGACTTGTTCAGCCGTGTTAGCCGCCCAGAGTTCCCTTTGGGAAGATGGGCGGGATGTAAATCTAATAATGAATAAATAAATAATAAATAAATAATAGCCTAAACTTGACCAGAAAGTGGTCTGACCATGACAATGGAATTAGAACCAACCCCTCCACATCCAGACCACCATCCTCCATGAAGTCCTGAGCTGCCCCATTCAAGGCTGCCTCAGCATGGATGTTGAGGTCCCCCAGTACCAACAGCCTGGGGGTCCGCAACACCAGGTCCGAGACAACCTCCGTCAGCTCAGGCAGGGAGACTGTTGGTACGCAGCAGGGTGGGCGGTACTCCAGCAGAATCCCCAATCTGTCTCGTGAGCCCAACCACAGTACAGGCCCTCCAGGCCTCCTCCCAAGGGGACAGGAAGTCTGGTCAAGGAGATAGAACTCCAATAGACTATAGCAACTCCCCCTCCCCGACCCTTCAAGCAACTCTGGTGCTGGACCGAGTACCCAGGTGGGCATAGCTGGGAGAGGGGAACACCACCCTCCTCTCCCACCCAGGTCTCAGTAATACATGCCAAGTCGGCACCCTCATCCAGAATGACATCATGGATGAGGGCGGTCTTATTTTGTACCAACCTGGCATTCAACAACAGCATCGTGTGGCTTGTGGGCTCGCTGATATGGTCACCTGATTCCTTCTGGCTAGGGGTGAAACCAGAAGAGGGGATAGATGTAAGGTATCTAAACTCTCTTCTCCTAGGTGGGCATGTTCCACTCCTACCACCATACTTTCCCCTACCCAGCACAATTCCAATGGCTGCCCCATCCATTGCCCTCCCCCCTTCCTGTTCCCTTAGTTCTATTGTGGGTCCTATCTCTTATACTTGATGGCAACAGGGACTCCAAGGCCAAACAGCACCTGCAAGGAAAAGCTGCAAGCAGCCCCTTCTGGCTCTCACCCAAAAGGTGTGGGGGTGGCAGATGTTGTTGGAGTCTCCCGGCACAGGAACGCTGGTCCGACAGTCCCTGGCAGCCCGGCCTTTTCAAGCCCTTTCCTCCCTGGGCCAGGTGGCTGGTGTTAAGCAGGGAGGTGTGGGGAGTCCAGGCAGCTGAGTCCCAGGGTCCTGGTCCTGAGGAGACGGCAGGGACTCCAAAGCCAAACAGCACCCCCAGGGAAAAGCTGCAAGCAGCCCCTTCTGGCTCTCACCCAAAAGGCGTGGGGGTGGCAGATGTTGTTGGAGTCTCCCGGCACAGGAATGCTGGTCCAACAGTCCCTGGCAGCCCGGCCTTTTCAAGCCCTTTCCTCCCTGGGCCAGGTGGCAGATGTTAAGCAGGGAGGTGTGGGGAGTCCAGGCAGCCAAGTCCCAGGGTCCTGTTCCTGAGGAGACGGCAGGGACTCCAAAGCCAAACAGCACCCACAGGGAAAAGCTGCAAGCAGCCCCTTCTGGCTCTCACCCAAAAGGTGTGGGGGTGGCATATGTTGTTGGAGTCTCCCGGCACAGGAACGCTGTGATGATGGGAATTCTGCAATAGACAATGAACATAAGTGGGGTTTATATGGTGTTCTGATTCTCATGGAGGACAGGGCATTTCAGCTGGCTTGAAAATGGGACATAAAAAGGAAGGAAGGAAGGAAGGAAGGAAGGAAGGAAGGAAGGAAGGAAGGAAGGAAGGAAGGAAGGAAGGAAGGAAGGAATGATCCATAATAAATACATACATATTGTACTTACCAATTGTGTTTAGGCCTAGAACAATAAACCTCTATGGAAAATCGATACATGATTGGCCCAAATGAAGAGTGTTGCTCCATAACCCTAGGAGGCTACATGGCCACAGATAGCAGCTACAGTTGTGATGGTCCAGAAAACAATAGGATATTGTTTTAAGAAATTATGCTACTCAGATACCAATCTAGAAGATGTGGAAATTGGGTATAGTCAGATAGCAGGAAACTTAAGGTGTGTCAAGAGAACAAAAACAAAAGCAAAAAAATAAAAACCCAATTACATTTGAGTAAATGTTTCTGCCCCTAGTCTTTTTCTAACTTATTTGATTCCTAGGTGTGTGTGTGTGTGTGTGTGTGTGTGTGTGTGTGTGTGTGTGTGTGTGTGTGTGTGTGTGTGTGTGTGTGTGTGTGTGTGTGTGTGTGTGTGTGTGTGTGTGTGTGTGTGTGTGTGTGTGTGTTTAACTTTAAGGATATTTTTATCTCTTTTAGGGGCTAGCTGCTTGGGATCTAAATTACTTCCCCTCACCTTTTTCTTATGGCTAAACTGTGGCTTTGATGAATCCATGGAACCTTTCCTGGATCCTTCATCAGAGATTTCGGTCACAATCTCCTCTGATTTCTATCTAAATCTATGGAAACCAGGTTTTTTTTTTTCAGATTTCAACAGTTGCGGTGCAGGAGTGCAAGAGAAGCTGGGAGTGGTGAACTCATTGAGACACAGATCATGCTTCCATCCTACTGTAGGCTCCCCTTAAAAGGGGATGTTAATGTTGACTTTTAATAAAGGGTGGCCCATGTTTCAATCCACCTCTTGGGTCTCGTCTCATTATTCCAGGCTGGGTGGGTAATAATGTGTCTTCAGATTTAAGATTTCATTTTTGCACCTCCTCTCCCTTCCCCTGCTTTTAAAAACTTTACATAGTTGAGAAAACTGAAAGTTTCATTTAAGCTAGTGTAGACTGTTTGGAGTGTAGGTGGGCTTAGAGCTTGATTTCAGTATACTGCTTACTGAATCTACTAAGATTTTTCAAATCATAGATGTCCCATTTTAAGTTCTAACATAGTCTACCTGATATTGTATTCATTTAATTGGCTTCGGTGAGAATCAAATCATGGTATGCTTGACATGGCATCATTTCTGCATGTAGCAATCAGTATGATTTGAGTACAATGGTGCTTTTAAGGAATGTCGTTTTCCATTGTATTTGCTCTTCCATATACTTCTCTTTTGTGTTAATCTTCAATTGTGTATGTTTTGTACTTGACAAAAAGTATTGACTGTTTTCTTATTCCTATTTGTAACTTAAACATATTTACTAAATTTGGTTTGCCTTTAAATAGTCCTGTGTCATAGTTGGCTATACCCTCCTGTTCCTTGCTGGGGCAAACACCAAACCTTATTATCATTTACATTAACTGTGCATATAACACAGAACACACAGAAACCAAATGTGCATATAATTGCACCTACAGAAACCATCAAGACTCAAGCAGCCTAAGCACTTAATATTTCAGATTTGCTGTTGAATAGTTTTAATGTCAGTATTATCATTATTATTTATAGAGTTACTGTGGGAACAGCTTCTTGAAGCATCAGTTCAGTGTGCTGCGAGAGACCTGAATTCAAGTACTGTAAATGAAGTGGAATAAATACTATAATGGCAGTGGTATAAATCAAAGATGAATGGCTACATCGAATACTAATGTGTAGATCTGTTTTCTCCAGTTTTAAGAACGGTATCATAAATTCAAAAGAGAAGGGTAACCCAAATGGTTACAGATATGCATATATGGTAAATGGGATTTGTGCCTGTGATGACACCTCCCTTTTAAATGTGTGATTGTGGTGAAAAATGTGAACTTATTTATCTTCACAGTGGTAATGCTGCCACCTTTTAAATCATCACCTTATGACCTGGGACAGACTCAGATGTATAATATAAAAATAATAATGAAGTTTATTGAGAAAATAAATAAATACAATAATTTCTGAAGTTGGTATGTGTTGCCTTAAACACAGAATAGATTTAATCACCTTTTCAAGCCCCCCTGTCTTTAATAACCAGTAAACAGTAAAGCCCTCACTGCCTGACAGAACTCTAACAGAGCTGTGCTCTCTCACAGCACTCACTCTTAACTCTTAACTCAACTCCCTTAACTGACTCAACTCCCTCAACTGACTCTCAGAGACCAGGCTCTACCCTTTTTATACCATACCATCCCCCGCAATCCTGCTGGGATTGGCTGATGATTTACATATGCATTTCTCCTGCTTCCAGGGTGTTGTCACAGTGGCATAAAAGGAAACACCTGGTACAGAAAGGAGAAAGTGATATCTAATAGAGCGGTGGTCCCCAACCCCCGGGCCGCGGACCGGTGCCGGTCCGTGGATCGGTCGGCACCGGGCCGCCTGGGGAGGCCAGGGAGGCTCCTCCCCCTTTCCTCCGCCGCCCTCCTCCTCCTCCTCTTCTCTCCCGCGGGCGGCCGGTGGAGGAGGAAGGCTGGAGGAGCTATCCCCGCCGCTCCCCGCCCCGCCGCCCCCCAGGGGCTCCTCCGACGGGAAGGTCACGGCACCTCCGTAGTCCTCCTCCTCGCCCCCCGCCGCTGCCTCCCCCCCAAGCGGGCCCAGGCCCGCCCCGCTCCCGCTCCCACGCCGCTCCAAGGCCCCCACGAGGCCCACCCCGCCTAACGGGGCCGGCGGGAAAGCGCTTCCGACACCGGTGATGCAGTCTCCTCCACTGCCGCCGGAGACTCGGATCCTCCTCCTCCTCCTCCTCCTCCTCTGCCAGACCAGCCCCGGACGCCACTGCTGCCTCCGGACGTCGCCACCAGTGCACAGACGCCACCCCCACCGTCCTCCCTCCCCTCCCCCCTCCCTCTCGCCTAAGGCCGCAGCCGGAGGCAAGAGCGACCAGCGGCAAGGGCGGCACGGGACTGCTGAGCCGGTGCTGGCGCGCGGCGGCGGCGGCGGCGGCGCAGAGGCACCCCACTGAGGCGGGGCGGCGGCGGTCGCCGACAGGAGGAGGAGGCGGGGCCCGAGCTCAGGAACCTTGGGCTCCCCCTCCCCGCCCGTGCACGGGGAGCGGCACGCCCGACGCCCCCAGCCAGCGAGCACCGCCGCCGCTGCCGCCGCGCCGCCGCTCCGTGCCTGGTACACACGCCAAGCCCCTCCGCACCCCCTCCTCCCTCCCCCATACCCCATCCCCTGCCCCCCACACCCTCCCCTGCCCCCGCCCGACCCCCGCACCTCCCATCTCCCCCCTCCCCACCCCCAGCCCCGGGCCACGGAAAAATCTTCAAACATTTACCGGTCCGTGGGGACAAAAAGGTTGGGGAGCACTGTAATAGAGGAATGAATCTTGCAACTTCTTACTTTCCAGACAAACAAAGGAAATATGAGCCTTTTCTCCTCTTTATTGATAAAGCATCCACAGCAAGTTTCAGAGGCCTGACCTACCAGAATGTCGCGGGCACTCTCACCTCGGGTGGTCACGCCGAGGGAGGCTTGGAAAAAGGTGACACACAAATGAGCCATCTCTGTGGCTGGTCCTGTGCTCTGGAACCACCTCCCAAGTGAGAGCCTTGCACAGTCCCTGCCAGCCTTTAAAAAATCCTTA
This sequence comes from Phrynocephalus forsythii, assembly GCA_029282475.1. Classification (NCBI taxonomy): domain Eukaryota; kingdom Metazoa; phylum Chordata; class Lepidosauria; order Squamata; family Agamidae; genus Phrynocephalus; species Phrynocephalus forsythii. The sequence continues at coordinate 15,382,432 of JAPFRF010000005.1, forward strand.
AAGACCTGGCTTTTTTGCGAGGCATTTGGCAACTGTTAATTTTTTTTTTTGTCCCGCCTTCTTGCCAGTGAATTTTTATTGTAGTTTTATTATGATATTTATATAATGATTTTTCTTTCCATTTTTATTATTATTGCTTTTTTCTTTTATTATTTAGTTTGTTATTATTGTTATTGTTATTGTTGTAAATTGCCCAGCGTTCCTTTGGAAGATGGACGGTATATAAATAAATAAATAAATAAATAAATAAATAAATAAATAAATAAATAAATAAATATTCCATTGGTCATTTCCACCATCACCCCTGGAAGAAACACAAACCAGTGCAGGATTACTACAATTCCAGTAAAATCTGGAAACTTTCCTGTGCAGAATTCCCTGGCAAGTGCTTAGAAGTGTGAAGAATTTAGCTCTTTCTCATGTACGAGATGATCAGGATGAAAACAAAGTAGTAAAAAGAAAATTGGGAAACTGTGACTGGTTGTGTGTGGGGAGGTGTTTCCTCATTTTTACTGAAACTTGGGAAATGTTGCTATTATGGAGGGACGTCTCAGCAAGGAGTCTCAGTCTGAGCATCACAAAATAACTGAGAGCAACACATTTTTAATTTACTTTCAGTGTAGAGGTATCTTCCCTCTCCTGTTTTCATACCCATACAATTTTTCACCTTCTGTCTTCCATTTGTATATGCTGCACAGCATGAGAGATTACATTCATCTACATGCATGTGAGTCACTAAATGTCTGAACTATTTCAGATTTAATTTAGTTGATCTATTCATGTCAGTAGAGATGGGCATTAATAGAAAAAAATGACATTTCATTTTTTCATTTTTCATTGTGGGTCCATTTCTGTTCGTTTTCATTTTTTGTGAAATTTTTGAAAAAAATGGTTTTGTTTTTTCATTTTTCATTTTTCATTTTTACCCGCTTTTTGCACAATTTAAAGCATTTCCGCACGCGGGCATCCCTCAACGCCCCAGAAAACACTAAAAACAAGATGCTGGTAGAGACACAGTATAGACTAGGTATGCAGGGAAGCTGCAAAGGCAGTAGCGGGCGTTGCCCAGGGTTCAAGGCAGCTGCAGAGTGACTCCACTGTGGGGCAGGGGAGGGTACTCACTGAGAGGTACACATGCACACAGGGAGACTGCAATAGAAATCTCTTCTTTCTCTCCCCTAAGAGCCAGGCCGCAGCCAGCAGGAACACCGAGACACACACCTGCCTGGCTGGCCTAAAGTAATGAGTCGCAGAGACAGCAATCCCACCCTAACTCCCATCACAGACTGCAAGGAGGACGAGGGCTGTCAGAGCTTTTTATGCCCTCTGTGGCTGCCACACCTGCCCAGTCTGCAACCTGGGCATGCTATTGGTTGAAATTGTCCAAGAACTTACATGATCCCATGACATGGCTTGCATCTTGTGGCTGGGATCCATTTTGTGTCATCCTAAAAGGAAAAGAAAAAATACATTGCAATGGGAGAAAGACAAAAACAAATGTTTTAAGGACCCCAACCCCCTGGTAGGTAATAATTTCAAATAATTATTGCTGCATTTTTATGGATGTCCAGGGCGTTTTAATACCCAAGAAATCAATATTAGGCATCTGGGAGCCACTTTGGGTCCATGTCCCCTAACTCCCCTTAAAGGAAAAATATACAGCGATCTGAGAAAAGACATAAATGCACGTTTTAAGGCCCCCAACCCCCCCTGGTAGGTATTATCAGTCAGAATAAATAATTATTGCTGGGTTTTTACAGATATACAGGATGTTTTTTTAACATTTAAAAACAGCTCACTCAATTCATTGTGCATTGCCATTAACGAAAACGAAACATAATGAACCTAATTTTCATGGTTCTGTTCATTTCGTTCCAATTTCATCACAATTTTCATTATTCATTTTGTTACGTAATGAAACAAATAACGAATAATGGAATGAATATTTTTCATTTCATGCCCATCTCTACATGACAGCACTAATCACATTTGTCCGTTGCTCATTTCCACTTGATGATTGCGTGTTTTTTGACATGGGAGTCCCATCTTTCAGCACTATCTCTTGTTTCACAATAGGCTGCCTCATCATAGGATTTTCACAGTAAGAAACATTGAGCTATAATGTACCATTGCCTTCTGTGCAGTAGTAAGAAAAGTCAGCTTGAATGTCACTGTTGTTGTAAATGTAAAGTCTTCAGCCAGCATCCCCTTCAGCTAGTGCTGCTTCCCTGTAGCTGTCTTCTAGAAGTTTCTCCACTCCCTTTGTCATTTAAATTATGTATTCTCTTCGACAGATGCAGCTGTTGCTCCTGATGAGGGTGGGTGGTCTTAGAGCCCAGTTCCATTACTTTAAAAAACTATCTAAATCATTTTAGTGTGTTTTGGATTGATGTAATAATAATGAATACTTGACACACTTGCATGTGTGCATTGATTTGACAGGGAACTGAGGGTTTTTCTTTGAGCAGCAGTTACTTTTTCTGCTTCCCCACCAGAGGCCTGTTCATTCTAACATGGATGTGGAACCAACTTGTTTTGATCATTTTGGCATATGTGAATGCCTCTGTCAATGTTAATTGTATATGTTGTCTTGTGCTGGACACCTCCCACAGCCATTCCTGCTCTTGCTGTAGGTTATTTTTAAATTTTAAAAAACTTTTTTTCCAAGTGGGATAGTGGTAATCTGACATGACAGCAGGAAAAACAGATTGGAATGAGACACTGCTGTGCTGGAAAGAGGAGGAGTTGAAATTTATGAGAGAGACAGGCTTGGTGGTGGAAATTGTTACTTCCTTTGCAAAGCAAAACTGAACAAGACTTCTATACCAGAACAATTTTCTCCACCGTAGGTGTGAAATAAAAACTTTCTAGTTATGTGGTTGTCTGCTGGCAGTTAGATCAGAGTTTGGTATTTAGACTGATATGATGTTAGTCAAGTAGTTATGGGTCAGATGAGGCCTGTTAGTATAACCAGTCTCTTTGTTTCCACAGTATTTCTATATCTTTATATATACATATATATATTTAGAACTGGAAATAAATAGAACAGTTTATTCTCTCTCTCTCTCTCTCTCTCTCTCTCTCTCTCTCTCTCTCTCTCTCTCTCTCTCTCTCTCTCTCTCTCTCTCTTGCCAGTGTCTCAGAGTGAATTATTGAGAATGGAAGTTCCAGTTGATGTGAAAACAATAAGGGATGGTCCACTCTGGAGAAGCTTGAAGCTAATTCTGCTCTGTAAGTCTCCACAATTCTGCTATATAGCCAGAGGTTTTTAGCCAAACTTAGCACCAAGGAAAACAAGATTCAACAAGGATCAGTAAATCAATAAAATAAAAAAAGGTTATTGCATCTATTCACACACAAAAAAACCCTGCAATACTAGGGTTGCAGAAACATTTACAATGCTTATTTATTTACTTTTTGTTCATTCTGCCTCTGAAAGTTGAAGGAAAAAAAAACTTTAAAAAATAGCTGTTTGAAAATCCTTTGAAATATCTTTAATATAACTACCACTCAAAGAAAGGCTCTGCTTAGTTGACTTAAGAGTTAAGATACTATCACTTGGAAACATTCCATTTCTGTACAAGCTGGAACAACATTTTAAGATTGTATAAAATTACTTTCAAAGATTATGGTGAATAATCTTCTCTTTAAATGGATAGAAATAAAAGTAATCAAGAATTACACTTATCCACTTGTATGATCAATAAAGTGCACTACGATGTACATTGAACCAGAAGGATTGCAATTTTAGCTCAATCAATACGTTTTAATTTCCAAATCTTATTATCCTGGCAACAGCTATGTGTTATGGATCATTTTTAACTTCTTACATTAAAAAAGCCCAGAAATTGTGAGTGGTTTGATAGTTCAGTGAGTTGCATACCTGGATGCAGAAGCAGACTTTGGGAGTAGGATTCCCGAGGTGCGAAATAAAGAGGTGAGACAGGATGTTGGGTTTAACTGGGCCACACTTTATTAATTCATAACATATCAGCATCATAACACTAAGAGGGACCTGGCTTAATGCATCTAGTTGTTTGGAACACTGGTGTCTCACGGGACCCCTCCAACAAGGCAGCTACTCTGTGGTGGAACAGTCTGCTAGACAGAGCCCCACCAGGGCGGTAAATTTATTTACCATCCCCTGGGCCCTGAAGCTTTAGTAAAGGTTGCTCCAGGCCCAGAAAGGCATCCCTGCACATATCCCCTCCCCGCTGTAATCTCACGATCTGTAGTGTCCTGGGGTTGGATGAACTATTTTTTATTTATTTATTTATTTATTTATTTATTTATTTATTTATTTATTTATTTATTTATATAGCTTGTATGCCACCCACTACCCAAAGGTCTCTGGGTGGCTCACAATCAAAATAAACAATTCAGAAAATTAAAACATCAAAATTGCAATAAAATTAAAACAATAAAACATTTAAATACATTAAATACAATATATTAAAATACTACACTAAAATCACCATCAGGACCCACAATAATCAGTTAAAAACATGAATGTTTTTACCTGGTGCCAGAACATCAACAACGTTGGCACCAAGCGGGTCTCACTTGGGAGGGCATTCCATTATTTATTTCTGACTCACCGGATTTCTTTTCACTCCTTCCTGCCGCCAGTGTGACCTATTGAAAGAATGCCACCAAGCGTCAATGTGGGGTAGGCAGAAAATCCCCGTTCTCAACCAGCCAATCCTGAGGACAGGTCAAAAATTCCTATCTGGCCCCACAAGGCAAACAGATGGACTCACACTAGTGCCAAGAAATAGCGGTGGGCAGGTGGGGAATGCTTGAGCAGCAAGAGGCTTCACTCAGGGGAAGAGTCCTGTTATATACAGTTATCTTCCCCTTCCCCTCACAGGATGCAGTCCTTGACCAGTCTCACAGTCATTTGCGCGATAGGGCAAACTGGCTCCATGCGCTGGAGGCACCCAGCCACAGAGCCACTCTTCTCTGAATATTCTACACCTAGAAAACACATGGGAAAGATTATATGTGTGACCAGACAGTGAAAAAGATCTGCATCAGATTTGGTCATTTTTTTCTAGAACTGATTTGGCTTAAAGTGACCTTTGTATCCATCAAGGAATGACTCCTACCTGGCTCTGAAAAGTAGTAGCCCTGCTACTGAACCAAAAAGGTCCAGCTTCGGCACTGATTAGAGTCAGGCCAGATAGAAATTACCCATATATTGTGTGATCGCAGGGAAATAGCTTACACTCAACTGTAGCAGAAGTGGTCCACACCCTGAGCTAAAATGTTTGTGTGATCGCATCCAAAATTGACTCGATGGCACACAAGAACTCTAAGGAGAATAAAGGTGAGTATAAATGGAACATACTTAAAATCACCAAGAACTCCGGAGTTCCATTTCCAGTCTTCACCGTGCAAAACAAATTGATAAGCTCTGAGGCTTTTCAGGCTGAATTCCTCCAGAAAAAGGGACCCTAAGAGGGTAAATCTTCCACTGGAGGACAACTGTTCACCATCAATTGATGACAATGGCATGTCAGCAGAGAAGAATAAATAGCTGTAAATATTTGGCATGTTGTGAGTAAAATTGCTATCATCCATATATGATGTTTCTCTTTGGTGATGCTTCGATTTCTTTCTTCAATCAAGCACAAACTCCCCCTCTGTGGAAGAAGCAGCTTTCAGCAAAGGGGTGTGAATGTGTGGCAAGGTGGAGCCACTGTATCTGAAGAAGTGATTTCTTTCACACTTGCTTTTATGGATTCACATTGCCTTTATGCTTACTGATTCCCTGGGTTGGTAGAATATAATTTTTTAAAAATGGAAACTTTCTTTCACTGTGCCCTTTTTTCTATATGGTGGAAATAAAGAATTATCTTAACACTGAGAAAGCTGTTTTTTAAAGGAATGTTTATTTGACCCTGGCTGGACTCCAATGTTTTCAAATAATCTGCTGGACAATAGCTCACTTAGCACTGTCTGCTTCCCCCCCCCCTTTACACCTCCCTCTTGGAAGAAACTACAACTAAGTGATATTAACCCTTTGATACAATGAGCTGGAAAATTCTATCAGATCAAGAGTTTGCCAATTTACTCTTATGTGGATTACAGAAAATAATAGACATTATGACATCACAGATGGAACTATCTTCTGAGGATATACAGATTTTGAATTTTGATCAGGAGTCAGAGTCAGAGCAGAGGGCTGATTCTAATCTACAGATGACTACAATGGGAGTTCTGCAAGATGAACTTGTGAAAAGAGTTGAACTTAATCTGGATTAGGAGATAGAACTATAACAGAGAGCTGATTTTAATCTGTGGAAAAATATACCGTATTTATCGGCGTATAACACGCACTTCCCCCCCGAAAATAGGGGGCAAATTATGTATGCGTGTTATACGCCGATATAATGTTAAGAAGCCATGTTTTTACATTATTAACAAGTACCGTCGCGGGCTGGGCTGGGCTGGGCTGGGCTGGGCTGGGGAGGGGAGGGAGGAGGAGGAGGAGGAGGAGAGTGGTTTCTTGAAAAGCTCCCCCATGCTCCCCAGTGTGCCGCTGATCCTCCTCCATTGCCTGAGCAGAGGCTCCGGGTGTGCACGCGCCAGTGGGAGAGAGAGCGAGAGCGAGAGCGAGGAAGGGAGGGAAGGTGGGCAGGTGGGCGGGCGTGTCTTCATCTTCCCAGGAGCGCTCGCCTCCTCCACACACCATGTCTCCTCGGCCGAGGGAGAAGGTAGGGAAAGCGATCGAGGAAGGCGGGGATGGAGGGGGGCGCGGGGGGACGGGAACTGCAGCAGAGCCGAGCCGAGCCGAGCCAGGAGGAAGGGAGACTGCGGGGTGCATGCGTGGCTCCTGCTGATTCCTGCTGCTGCTACATGCAAGGGGGCTGCGGCGGAGAGCTGCCACCGCCACCACCACCACCGCTTTCCACAGTTACCAGCGCTGCCCGCTCACCCGCTCCTTGTTTGGAAGTGGTGGTGTTGGTGTTGGGGGGGCGCAACGCGGGAGGCTCGGCCAGGCGAAGGGCATCCCCGCCTTTCTTCTTTCTCGGGGCCTTGGAGGGAGATCCCCACAGGGAGGTGGGGGTGGGGTGTTGTGGGGGGGTCGCGTTGGGCTCAGGCTGTTCTGGGTCGGGAGGCCGGACGAGGGAGGGAGGGAGGGAGGGAAGAAAGGAAGGAGGGAGGTCGCTTCACAGTGCGAAAGTGACTCCACTCGCCAGTCATGCTCCTCCTCGGTGCAGCAGACCCGGCAGAGAATGTCATGTCATGTCCACCAGCGGTCACCCCACCCCCCGTCCCCAAGCACAGCCAGCCAGCCAGTCCCATGATGGGGAAGAAAGGGAACAAAAGTTTCATGGCGGATATTCTCCCCCATGCACTTCCCTTGCCTTGCCAACGGGCCAGGGATGGATGGAGCTGAGCGAGGACACCTGGTTTGACCCCCCCATCCCCTCCTCCAAGGTTCCCTCATGCTCTCTGCGGCCTTGCTCAGCCTCTGTCTCTTCTGTGCCTGTGTCCTGCCCCATGGCTGCCCCCTGCCCCCCTTCCTGTCTCCCCCTCGCAGTGCCCGGAGTTGCGAACTTTGCCCGGAGAGCGCACCCTGGGTGAAATTTAAATTTTTTTCCTAAAATTTCCCTCTTAAAATGAGGGTGCGTGTTATACGCCTGTGCGTGTTATACGCCGATAAATACGGTAATAAGATCTGTAAGGGATAAACATGTAGATGGACAAAATCCAGAGACAAGGAAGATGGACATATTCATTTTGTTGGATGTAAATACAGCAGAGAGAAGAGCCTGGGAAGTTTCCTACAACAGGGCATCTATCAAAATAGAGAAACAACTTGTAAAGATGGTGGACCTGGCAGAAAAAAAAAAAAATCCAGAAAGGAAATGTCTGGTTTAGTGACTAGGTTATGTAAAAAAACTTTTTATTTGTATCCTTTCCTTACTGTTTAAAGCTATTAGTGTATTACTGTTTAAAGAAATCAGGTGGTTTATACATATTCAATAAATAAATAAATAAATTGTCATTAGAGATGGGCACGGAACGAACATTTTTTCATTTCTGTTACCGTTTGTCGTTTCTGTTATGTAACGAAACAACAAACGAAAATTGTGATGAAAATGAAACAAAACAAACAGAACCACGAAAATTGTGGTCATTACCTTTCATTTCCGTTAATGGCGATGCACAATGAAATGAGCTGTTTTAAATGTTAAAAAAACGCCCTGGACCTCCTTAAAAATGCAGCAATAATTATTTATTTTGTCTGATGATACCTACCAGGGGGTTGGGGTCCTTAAAACGTTTGTTTTTGTCTTCTCCCATCACGGTATATTTTTCTTTTCCCTTTAAAATGGATGTCACCACCAGCCACAAAATGGAGGCAAGCCATGTGATGTGGGATCATGTTCAACCAATAGCATGCCCAGGTTGCAGACTGGGCGGGCAAATTTGGCAGCCACAGAGGGCATAAAAAGCTCTGGCAGCCCCCGTCCTCCTTGCAGTCTCTGGTGGGAGTTAGGGTGGGATTGCTGTCTCTGCGACTCTAGCTTCAGTCCTGCAGCCTCCCTGTGTGCGTGCGTGCTGTGTACCTCTCGGTGAGTACCCTCGCTTGCCCCACAGTGCAGTCACTCTGCGGCTGCCTTGCACCCTGGACAACACCCACCACTGCCTCTACAGCCTCCCTGCATACCTAGTCTATACTGTGTCTCTGCCAGCATCCATTTTTTTTAGTGTTTTCCCTCTGGTCTGGGGCGTTGGGGGATGCCTGCACACGGAAATGCTTTAAAACTCGTGCAAAAAGCAGGTAGAAATGACAAACGAAAAAACGAAAAACGGTAATGGAATTTTTCAATACATTCCCGACAAACGGAAACGAACCGAAACAGACCTCTCAACGACAAACAGAAAACCGAAATGCCATTTTGTTGTTTCGTGCCCATATCTAATTGTCATAATATGGGGAATGGAAATTGGAAATGTGAAGAGCAATCTGAAATATAAATAAATGTTAATCTGTTAGTCAGCTATAGGCAAGAACTTGTAGACAAAGAGTGAAGTGTGCAGACCAAGATGTAGCTGTATTATAATAGCCCATAAAGAAGACCTTTGAAATTAGATATCTTTTACAAGAATAGGTAAATATACCTGTTTGATGATATTTATTATATATCAAGTTATCTAAAATATATCCTAAGTGGTCTAGTCAATTGAAGAATTAATTATTAGGATTGAGTATATTGTTAAGACCGTATAGGCTAGTTGAATATTCTATCTATCTATCTATCTATCTATCTATCTATCTATCTATCTATCTATCTATCTATCTATCTATCTATCTATCTATCTATCCCCCCCACACACATGTAAGTAAAGATAAGAAAAATATGGATAGGAATATGGATATTTGGAAAAGGAGATATGGATTATATTGGGATGAAATGTTGGGGAAAATGTGATTGACTTTATAACACAACAGAAGACAAGCAACATATTTGTTTTATTATGTTTAGTGTAGAAAACAAATTTAAAAAGTGGGGGGAAATCACCAACAAATCATGGCAAGGGAGGTTTATGTCTGTGCTTCATACATAGGACATTTTGTTCTCTCCTTCAAGCATATCCCTTTTTGTAGTTCTTTTACATTATCCCATAGAATCCAATGGACCAACTAAGAAAGTAAATGTTATCAGATTTGCGTTGTTGCCAGTTATTGGAATATCTTGGGTGCAGTTGTCTGACATTGCACAACTTTATACCCTGTGAATGAGAATATAACTTAATTATTTTGCTCTGTGCCTGAATAGCTACTATAGGTGTATGAGGTGGGTGAGTGGTGAAGGAATACTCCACTTCTTTTATACTGGGTGAAACCCAGAGCTGGATAGCCCACCCTTGCTTGCAGGTGACAAGAGATGTGTACACCATGGTTTACCTCCTAAGATGCATGACTGTAAAGGTAATAGCAGAAGGGGATTGTCTCTTACCTCTTACCTTGCCCCTCTGCACTTCCCTTACTATAAACTTTTACATCAATCAATCAATTTGTCAGTCTTGAAGTTTCAGGGACGTGCAGGAATGGAGTGAACGTTGGGGAAATGATACTTGTGCAACATTCTAAAACCTTTCATCAGCAAAACCCGGGAAAGGGAGACTGTAATGAGGTTGCTGTGGGAAGCAGAAGGAAGGAAAGTCCACCACTTCTTCTGAGGTGCTTCTTTGGAACCTTAATTTCTATACAATGAGGATGTACGGTTCACTCATGCTGTTCTTCACAGGGACATCCCTCTTGTTGTTGTTGCTGCTGCTGCTGCTGCTGCTGCTGCTGCTGCTGCTGCTGCTGCTGTTTTGATAGCCCAAAAAGTCTCTCTGCCTTCCATAAAACCACTGTTACTTCTTCCTCAGATATTATTTTATGTTTACCCTTCAGACAGAAATGTCTGCTTATTACCTGAATTCATGGAAATGCTTGGAACTATTTTTCTCATTGCCAGCTGAAGACTAGTTGTTGTAAATGATATGATGTGTCATCAAATCAGGACAGACTCATAGTGACTCTGATAGTGTTTCCAAGGTATGTGGGTTTTTCGAGGAACATCTTTGTCATTCCACACCCCCAATGGGCTTCCATGGCTTCCCATTGAATTCCATGGATTTAAACCCAGGACTAGTCCTGAGTCCTAATTTGTCACTCTATCCCTCTATCCACTATACTACAATGGGTAAAGTCTGACTAACTGTTTATTTATTTATTTAATCTCTTTCTCCACCTCATTCTTCTCTCATGATTGTTTATGGTGTGGATCTTCCAACACACACACACACACACACACACACACACACACACACACACACAGAGAGAGAGAGAGAGAGAGAGAGAGAGAGAGAGAGAGAGAGAGAGAGAGAACACAACTGACTTACACATCCCTGCCTCTGAAAATAGTTCATCTTCAAGCCTTTCTCCTGTACCATGTATCCACTGGGAATTGATTTCTTGGTATAATCAAAGCAAGAGATGGAAGCAGACGGTTGTTAAAGCTGTATTTTTTTCCTTGCACTGCCCCCTGAAGTGGAGAAAGTTGAGATGGGGCATGTAGATGGTTGACCTTAACTGTGAAACCTGAAATACATATATCAAGAAGAGCTCAAGCAAACTAAGCTCAATCAATCAGAGGAACATCTTATTTCTTTTGGAATTACTGACACTGAGCCATAGTTTCCTCTCTGCTATGGAGAAAGAAATGCCATTAGTCCTCTCAGTGAACCAGCAATGTTTTACCGTATAGAAAGTATCTTGTCTCAGTAAAATGTCTGGCTAAATACAGTACTACCCTGACTCTATTTTTTTTAAGGAAGGATAAAAAGAAGGAAGCAAACGGAAGAAAGGGCAGCAAAAGCGCCTTGTGAAAGAGTTGTTCAATGAAGGGGAGGGTGTGGTGGTAGGTTTTAAGGTTAAAGCAGATCGTTCTGCTTATATACCACCCCATACCACTTCAAGTAGTCTCTGGGCACTTTACAGTTTTAATTATAGTATGCAGCTACACATTGCCCCACCGCCCAGCAAGCTAGGTATTCATTTTACCTACCTCGGAAGGATGGAAGGCTGAGTCAACCATGAGCCTGCTACCTGGGATTGAACTCCAGGTCATGAGCACAGTTTTGGCTGCAGTACAGGCATTTTAGCTGCAGTACAGTGAGGAGGAATTAAAGAACATCTTAATGAGGGTGAACGAGGAGAGTGAAAAAATGGGCTGAAACTCAACGTCAAAAAAAACTAATGGCCACCGGTCCAATCACCTCCTGGCAAATAGAAGGGGAAGAAATGGAGGCAATGACAGAGTTTATTTTCTTGGGCTCCTTGATCACTGCAGATGGCGACTGCAGCAATGAAATAAAAACATGCCTGCTTCTTGGGAGGAAAGCAATGGCAAACTTAGATAGCATCCTAAAGAGCAGAGACATCACTTTGCCAACTAAGGTCAGGATAGTCAAAGCTATGGTTTTTCCAGTAGTGGTGTATGGAAGTGAAAGCTGGACTATAAAGAAGGCTGATCGCCGCATAATTGATGCTTTTGAGCTGTGGTGCTAGAGGAGAGTCTTGAGAGTCCCCTGGACTGCAAGGAGATCAAACCTATGCATCAAGAAATCAACCCCAAATGTTCAAAGAAAGGACAGATTTTGAAGCTGAGGCTCTAGTACTTTGGCCACCTCATGAGGAGAGAGGACTCCTTGGAAAAGTCCCTGATGTTGGGAAAGATTGAAGGTAAAAGGAAAAGAGGACGACAGAGAATGAGATGGTTGGATGGTGTCATCGATGCAACCAACATGGATTTGACCAAACTCCAGGAGGCAGTGGAAGACAGGAAGGCCTGGTGAGCTCTGGTCCATGGGATCACGAAGAGTTGGACATGACTGAACGACTGAACAACAACAACAGGCATTTAACCACTGTGCCACAAGGCTCCTACAATATAATCCTAAGATTATATACACTGCTATCAATATGAGGGGAATAGATTGGCTATAAAGGATAATGGAAAGCAGCACTCATTACAATAATATAAGGAATAATTAATAAAGAGGTAAATAGATACCAAGACTGATAAGTTTGAAAAAATGGGGTAAATAGAAATATATTCCTGGTGAACAAGAAGACAATAGCTAGTGGCAGTTGATAGCTATATAGAAGACATGGCTCCCCAAAAGGGACAAGGGAAGAATAAAGAAAAACAGACAGTTAAATGCAAGGCACCAGCTCATTCTCCTCCTGGTGTACTCTTCTAAAGATGAGGAGTGGTCTGACTATTGAGTAATATGGGAAATGTCAAGTGAGTTGGGAAAAGAGTGTGTGAAGGCAAAAAGGATGGCTGGATCTTTTATGGTGTGGTGGTCTCATAAGGAATCTAAGATGCAGAAGATGGCATAGGTTAAAATAATGGGTGACCTAATGTTATCATCAGTTGCTTTTACGAAGGGAGAGTGTTCGGAATCCTCTAGAGCATCACTGAGAGTGGGCTCCCCTGTGGCAATACAAATGAGCCAGTGGTGCCAACAGGGCCACCAAGGCAGCCTCATGATGTTTCCTTGTGGACACAGACCCAAAATGTGGTAGTGATGTTGCAAAGAATTGCAAGTGAGCATTGACCAATGCAACACTGAAATCATACCAGGGCATCATACGCTAAGTAGAGGGGATACAGTAGTGGAAGACACTGTGCCTCAACCAGGTGAGGCAACTGTTACACAGGGCACTTCAAAGCCTGTAGGGGCTTGGCTTTGGGGCACCAGATGCCAGGTGGCGCTGGTCCCTATGACATTGGCCTTGACAGCATCTCAAACATCCCACACAGGGACTTGTATATGTGCGATGGCTAAACCTCTGGCATACCCCAGCATGCAGGGGAGGCCCAGCAGTGAGCCAGGTAAGGAATCAAGTGATGGAGGGTTGAATCATCTCACCATCCCTGTCACATGGCATAACTCAGTTCCCCTTAGTGCTTTGCCAGAAAGAAACTAGCTTTTCCTACAAGGAGACCATCTGTTGCCCTCTACAGTTGAGAAAATATGACATGGGGAATATGTGGATGTTTTTGAGCTCCTGAATAAGGAAAATGGAGAATATTACAATTTTTTAACTACAGTATGCAGGCTATGCATTCCCCCCCCCCCAGCAAGCTGGGTACTCATTTTACTGACATTGGAAGGATGGAAGGCTGAGTCAACCATGAGCCTGCAACCTGGGATTGAACCCTAGGTCGTGAACACAGTTTTATAGGCATTTAACCACTGCACCATGAGAAGTAATGTGTGTGGCACTGCAACAGTGCCAGGTGCTGGTGTTTTTTTCTGTGTTCTTTTTGTTGCAGGTTTGTAGTTACCAACGTTTCAGATGTGAGTATTATTGTATATCCACAGCTACATCTTTTGGGCAGCCAAGTATGCTGGTCGATCCAGTTGGGGTTGAAACTTGGGTCTTGAAGCTTGTGCTGCCCTGGAATGGGTGTGTGTGTGTCAAGAGGCATGCTTTGGGATGGGTTCAAAGAACCAGCACCCCAGGATACTCAATATGTTCTCTCTGACATGGTAGTGATTCACCTTGCTGGTTATGACATGGTCCAAAAATCTGGAAAGTCTTGAATTCTACAAGTCATTGCTGACTTGAAGGCTTTTAAGGTGTGGGGTTTTTTTTCCATTTGGTTGGCAAAAATTCTACATTATGTATGGTGCATGTGACCATAAATGTGTAGATTGGGCCTGAAAGGTGGGATTGGCCATACTGATATTAAGACTAGTAGACTGGAGATGTATAGGGAGCATGTGACAACACCCTGGAAACAGGAGTAATGAATATACAAATCATCAGCCAATCCCAGCAGGAGGGCGGGGAATGGTATGATATAAAAAGGGTGGAGCCTAATCAGTTCAGTGGAGTTCAGTTAAGTTGAGGTTTTGAGAGTGAGTGCTGGGATAGAGCACTGCTCTGTTGGAGTTCTGTCAGGCAGTGAGGGCTATACTGTTTGCTAGTTATTAAAGACAGGGGGGCTTGAAGAGGTGATTAAATCTATTCTATGTTAAAGGCAACACATACCATTCTTGGACATTGTTATATTTATTATTTTCTTAATAAACTTTGTTATTATTTTTATATTCTACATCTGAGTCTGTCCCAATTCATGAGGCGACGATTTTAAAAGGTGGCAGCATTACCATTTCCAACACAATTACACGTGTAAAAGGGAGGTGTCGTCACAATTTAGTGGCACAGCAGTGGGATGTCAAAATAAACCCGATTGTGCCTTTGAAAATCCAGTCTCTGAAAGGGGTGACATCACAGAGCACAATGTTCTCCTGTCAAATAAGAAATTACAGATCTTTTTGCAAGACCTACAAGGGGGGTCTTAAAGCCAAAATGTTTGGCTGGATGGGGGGGCAAGGAGCACAATTCATAGCCCCTATGACATGATGAGTAGTGCACAAGGGAAGAAATTCAGGTAAGTTCTGTGGCAGAATAACCAGGGGGTACAAAGCATCCCTCATTGAAATTAAGCCAGCTGAGGTTTAGCTGAGGGGTGTGGAAACAGGAAGAACCCCCCATGGGCTATGCAACACAGAGTCAGGAAGCTTGGGTGGAGGGCGACCTCAGAATCCTCAAGTTTTAACAGTTTAGTAGCATGCTGAACCAGTGGGCAACGTGCTCTCAAAGCAAGAACTCAAAAGAAAAGGCCTGTGTTGGATGTCAGGGTAGACTATGGGCCCAGACCTGTTTGCACTACATTAGCCCCCTTGTGAAAATGGCAGTTCAAAGTTAATTTAATAAAGTGGCGACTCTAGTTTAATCCAACCACTGTTTCTTGCCTCTTTATTCTAGGCTGGGTGTCAAGGGCTTTCAGCCAATAATTACAAATGAATCATATGACTTTAATGTTGACAGTGCAGAAATCAAAACTTTAAATTGTTGATTATTTTCTGTACCATGTTTCAATCATCCGCATGAAGACAATAGATAAGCAATCATGAAAAACCTGAGACTTGGTACATCAGCTATGAAAAAAACACATAAAAGGTAATTAAATCTGGATATCTAGATCAAGATCATCCTGGTTACTACACACATATGCAAAAGCTGGACAACAGAGTAAGCTGACAGGAAAGTAATTGATTGAAATGTGGTGTTGGAGGAGAGCTTTGCCAATACTCTGAACTGAAAAAGTGCAGATTCAACAGTAAACTGAGTCGAAACTGAAATGAATATGATGAAATGGCAGATATCACACAGTGCACATATGAACAAGAATATCCCAAAATGTAAAAGGCAGGAAGAAAACTGGAAGATCACATATGAGGTAGATGGACTCGCTGAAGGCACTTTAGATTGCAAGATTAGAGGTGGACACTTTGGAGACAGTGAATTCATAGGGCCTCCATAACTCAGAAGCATGTTTGTGGCACAAAACAACAAAGAAAAAGTATGCATTTCATATTTTTTCCATATATTGTATCTGACAAGGTGACAGGTCCATGAAACCTCGCAGTAAAACTTAACAGTTAGTCTTTAAGGTGCTGTCTGTTTTTGTTTTGTTTTGTTTTGTCTCTTTGGATTTTTCCTGATAGACTTTCACGGACTAACACAGACACGTCCTCTAAAACTGCAGAAGGAAGGAAGGAAGGAAGGAAGGAAGGAAGGAAGGAAGGAAGGAAGGAAGGAAGGAAGGAAGGAAGGAAGGAAGGAAAGCTTAGTTGTGACAATAATAGATTTATATAATAGATTTATCTCTGTATTTTTTTTTATTCTGAAAAAAATTTAATACTATAAATGTATTTATCAGTCTTACAGACTGATAGTGCTAACTGGGCCATTTTTAAAGGGCTCCAGCTGATGATAGGTGGGTGCTGGGAAAGTGTGGGCTTTTAAAATTCCTCTCTCTGCTGAAGCCTGCGCTCCAGCTGATCAGCGGTGGCTTCAGGGGGAAAAAAGCCCACCCTTTCCCTGGCGTCGATGGGGTGCATTGGGGGGTCTGCCAGCTTTTCCCCATAGGAATGCATTGCTTCAATGCATTCCTAAGGGGAAACAAAAAAAAATGAAGTGAACAAAATGGAAATTTCAGTTTTGTTTCATTTCATTTTTCTTTGATGGGTCCCTTTGTTATTTGTTTCATTCCGTAACAAAATGAATAACGAATAATGAAATGAATAAAAAAATTGTTTCATGCCCATCTCTATTCACCAACACAGGCATAGACTGAAATGAGCCTTCAATTACTTCTAGCACTGCCTTGGACTCTGACCTCCCAGATTCCAAGTCATTCTTGTGTTCACCAGGGCTGGAAAAGAATCTGGTGTTTACAGTTTGCTTTTTAACTTCAAGGCCATGGGTCAGGGATCTTGCCCTAATATGCTGAGCAGGCAGCTAGAAGAATCCAGCTTTTGTACTAGTTTTGTACTTCAGGAAGCATCACTGCTAATGGTTAGCTTTAACTAATAGGTGGATCTAGCTAATGTTTTGTTAACGGATTTCTTTGTTGCTTATTCCCATTTCTGCGCTTTGTAACATTATTTACACTATTTTATTTTATTTATTTATTTTGAATATTTTTACCCCACACATCAGTTGTAAGACCTGCTTCTCAAGACTCTTGTTCGCTTCTGTTTTTTCCTAAATCAAAAATAGTCTAACAATTGTAATCAAACTGTTTTATTTTAATTTTCTGGATCCAACGACTGCCATGTGATAGCATTTATTTAATAATTTGAGGATTTTTTAAAAATTGCTGTTTAATAATTTGTAGCAATATTATTGGAAAATGAGACACTTGAGTGAACAGTTATATTGTATTTTATCTCGTCAACATTCCATCAGAAAGAAGATAACATACTAATACAGACATGTTATACAAAGGGGATAACATAAGAATGTAGGGCCAAAACTAAACAAATGTTTAAGAAGAAAATGTGCCATTAAAATAGATTTAGTTTATTTTTGTTAGAAAGCAGTGATTCAGGATGTCACAATTTCATTTCTTACTCCAAATTAAAACACAAACACATCTCGTTTAAGCATAACAACACAATTTAGCTATGCATATTCATGTTAAAAGTCTGAAACCCAGACTTTGATGAATCAATTATTTTCTTCAAAGCCAATAATGAAAAGAATAATGAAATCCATAAATAAGGAAGAAAAATGTGTACCTGTCCATGCCCATCTAAAAACCCTAGGCATCTGAAAAACAATCAAACAATCACATTTGTTGTAGCCCAGGGTGTGTGTGTGTGTGTGTGTGTGTGTGTGTGTGTGTGTGTGTGTGTGTGTGTGTGTGTGTGTGTGTGTATGTTCAACATAAACATTTAACTAGAGCACTGGGGGTACCAAGATCTACTTCCATGGCAGCAGCCCACTCTAAGACATCATGCTAGTTCATGGGTACTCATGCTTAGAAAAAAGTCATACTGTTCTGGCTCAAGACAGTACACCATATTGCACTTGTATTTTTATCAGCCTATGAATAAATGGTTAGGGGCTTTTGGGTGGCTAAGATATCCATAATTATATCAAAGCTGTGTTACTTCCCAGCCTACCTCCACAACAGAGAATATGAGGTTGACTAAGAAAATATTATTAAAAAGTTATATGGTATTGACATCCAGACTACCATGACTATATAAAAGCTGTTTCTTCCTCTTTGGGAATCTGCCCCCATATTTGCCCCTTACTAGCACAAGAGTAGAGACATCTGATAACTAATATAGATTGCACTAGTAACATCTGAAAGAGATTTGTGGATGTTGCACCAAAAACATGGTACAGGCAGACACTTCCTGTTGAATGATCTAAAATGGAGGATATGGTCATGTTCTAACAGAATGCCCTCTGTAGGCAGATTTGAGGGATCAGTATCATGAACCCTTAACAACTAGGATCAAGAACAAGTCTGTTAATGTACACTTATATCTCTGCTAGCTGACACAGACTATGCATCCTATAAGCCCACTAAATTTGTTAAACAAACCATAAAAAGACAGAACTCCTGTATCTGTATATGTACTATATGTGACATTTTTTTAAAAAACTTCACTTTATGAATGTGGGTATTGTGCTTTTGTATCCATGATTCAAAAAGCCAGGAAATGGCTCACTATTGCTGCAAAAAGATGTCAAGCTTTAAATAACAAAAGGGAACCTAAATGCTGACAATACCAATGGCAGTAGTCAAGATGGTCTACAGCAGTGGTGGTGAACCTTCAGCACTCCAGATGTTTTGGACCACAACTCCCACACTCCTTTGTCATTGGCAATCTAGGTTTTGAATTCTGGAATCACAGTAAATCGTAGTGAGTAAAATCAGAGATGGAGGAATATTTTCACTCTCCATGTGAAAATTAGGGAGTTGTGACAAATAGGGAATAAGACAAGTGGCCTCCACAATGGCCGTTACTTCACGAACCTCTCGCTTCGCAGCAAGCCGTCATTTCTGTGCGAATCGATCGTTTCAGTCCGCACGCTCCTCCTTTTTGGCTGCGGCGCCACCCGACCACGCCCCTAAACCGTTGCCGGAGGCCATCGCTTCGCATCCCGCTTCGCATCCAAAGTCACGTGTGGCCACTAATTTTTCTTTTTTTATTATTTTTTTCAGTTACTTTTTCTCTGAAATACCGATGAACGCGAGGGAGGCATGATAGCTTTGTAATGGTAGTTTGAGGCGGAAGTTGCTTGGTCACTGCTCTAGGGATTTAGGAAGGGATTACTCGAATGCCCTTGGAGGACCGATGGATCATAAACAACAAATGTTGTGTGCTGGTCCACCTAGTGACCCTGACGGAGAACAGCAATTTTTTCACGTCGCCAATGGACAAAATAATACAATTCGGGAGTAGAAAACGAAGGATCATACAGTAATTTTGCTCAGCCGC
Source organism: Phrynocephalus forsythii (assembly GCA_029282475.1). Taxonomy (NCBI): domain Eukaryota; kingdom Metazoa; phylum Chordata; class Lepidosauria; order Squamata; family Agamidae; genus Phrynocephalus; species Phrynocephalus forsythii. The sequence continues at coordinate 15,401,830 of JAPFRF010000005.1, forward strand.
AAATGACAGCCGGGTATTGATGCATTGATACGTCGAGGTAATTTTTTAAAAAAAATTAAAGAAAGCTGAAACCGGACGTTGCAAATAAGTTTCCCAATGCGAAGGGAACACGTGAGGTAGTAATGGATTCAATCTTAAAACTTCGCCACGTGAGGACAGAGAAAGAGGGGTGGGAGCGAAGGGAGACCACGTGACCGCCTTCGCATTCAAAGCGAAGGCAATCCCGCTGTGAAGCGAAGTACTTCGTGAAGTAACGGCCATTTTCTGCAGGCAAATTTGGCTTCAGTCTGGCAGTATCTCCTGCTGAAGAGCCATTAAGTGTGCCTTTTCCTTTTCTATTTGATTTGCTTTTTGACCCGCTACACCCATTTCTCATACGAGCTCAGTCCTCTCTCAATCCTCACAGCGTTCATAAAACCCTGGACCCATAAAACCCACATGTTCCTAAATAAATGAGTGTGTATTGAAGGAAGAAGAATACAGTGAAAGTCAAGTCCTTCTGACCACCAACTTGCCCCATGCTTTGCTGGCATGTTCTATTCATGTTGATTTCAGTCTGAAGAGATTCTGAACAAATCAAGCTTGTCTCCTGGGCAGTGTATTAGGATGCCATGCTGCTTGCCTAATGTACAAGTGAAATGTTACTCTGTCCTTATTGTTAGCAGGTGCTGTAAATGCCAGACCCTCGCTTGGGTTTTATGATTTCCCAACCTTTGTTCTGCCCCTAATCATAAACCTCTCCTGGCTTTTAGAAAATGCCACTCTGCCTTTCAAGCTGGCACAATAGGTCACCTCAGGGAATGCTGAACCTGCAGAAGGATCATTAGAGGAAGAGTTATAATGTGGCTGGATGCTACCGAAGGCTTTTCTTCTTTTTTTTAAGGCAACCTGTTAAGCTCAACCTTGTTCAGTGCTTCCACCTCTTCAAATCATTTCCAAACAGAATGCTAGCATGGGCATTCAAAAGTAAAGAGTTCCCCATAAGAAGGCTTTGAATTGCTAGCAAGCCAAAATATATTGTTGCTCTTATTATATTCCTTGAAAGTGTTCCCCATTAGCCATCTGTCTTCTCCCAGCCAGGCAGCAGTGGGCGAGAAAAAACCCCAATTGATCAGCAGTGCCCACGAGCCTTTGCCATTCTCATGCAGTGTAGACTGGGAACAGAGAGATCTGTCTGTTATGCATTCTTCTGTTTTTAATTATTTTTACGCCACAAGACCAGAATCATAACTAAAAGAGTTATGTGGCAGAAGGTGAGTACAACAGCAAGGAAAAAAGGCAAGAGGTCCCACATGAGGAGAGGGGAAACTTGTCCTTCCAATCTCCATGAGATGGTGCATTCACCCCACCTCATAAGAAGACTATCTGTATCTCTAATGCAGGTACCATCTGTAATGGAAATAACAAGAGGCTTGAGGCTTTTTAGTTATTCTTTGCAAAGATAATATTGCTTTATTCAAATTTTGGGGGAAATATGAGACTGTGGGTGTGCCATTAAATTGACACCAGAAAGGGTTCTGGTGATGGATGACACAGATATAGGGTAGGAAAATATGTGAGGGGCAGACTTTCTTCTGGCTTGTTAATTATGGAAATGGATGTAAGAAAAAGTAAATGTACCCAGAATTTAGGTAAAGCCCAGCTAAAATGGTAATACAGAAATCCATAGCCATTTTTATGTCATCCAGACAGCTGTGTCCAGCAGTTCCAGTTCAGCTGCAGTTGTCACCATGCTTAACACCACAAAACACCTAAATGTGGGGATTTTTAACTCATTGCCCAGGCTTCAATTATACCTCATGCACAGAAGCCAATTTTGCTATCCTACAATATCAGCCTGAGATTTGTTTTCCCACTTGAAGCTCTGGAGAAGCACAGTAATTCGTTGACATTCTGATATCTGCCAACTCTATGTGTGTTGATTTTATCTGGGCTACTGTGGCTGTTGCACACTGAAAATTTAATTTAGTCATTATGTGGAACTATATTAGATCAATGTAATAGGAATTCCTGAACAAATGTGCAGGCTGAAAGTTCATTATCCACCAAATTTGCACTTTTTTGATGCTTGCATTCATTTTTTAACATAATACCTATTATAATACATAGTTTGAAAGGAAATATACTTGAACTGGTTCTCCTGAATGCATCTAATAGGTTACCATTTGAAGGTGCATCATTAAGGTGCATCATATATATATGATATTTGATTGTATAATCTCTATAAACAGCCTCCCTAATAAGATCCAAAGATTCAGGCAGATTGTTCAATTTCATATCAGCAAATAAGCACATTGTTCATAAATTTATTTATTTATTTATTTATTTATTTATTTATTTATTTGCTGATCTATTATTAACAAGCACGCTTCTCGGTGGTTTACAAACAATTCAAGGAAGCTGCACAGAACAACAAATGCTAGATACAAAAGCACGAGTCTGAAAAAAACCTTAGCAACCAATGGCACAAACCAATTTTCAAAGTGAAGTGTGTCTGTCGGTAAGGCATTCAACTGGGATGAAAGGCTTCCCTGAAAAGTAGTGTTCTTTATAATTGCCCCTAAAATGAGTACATGGTGGGGGCCAGGCAATAGCTCCTCTGGGATGTGATTCCATAATCTTGGTACTACTGCCAAGCAGGCCCTACTATATTATTTTCAGACCACTTTCGAGGTGGCTATATGGAAGAGCATGGCCTGAGAAGATCTGGCTGGGTCAAGAACATAACACTGAGGAAACATGCTCTGACTCTTAATTTTCTACTAAAGAACAAGTCACCATCAAACACTTTGGATGAAATCCAGTAGTAAGTTGCAACTAGAGCAGACTCACTGAATCAGTGGAACTCACCAAATCCCCAGTAGTTTAATGGGCTTACTATAGTTGTGATACTGCAGTATGCATTTCTGTTACAACAGGAAAAATCCATATACTGTATCTTTCAGCTCTAAGAAAATTTCACATTGACTACAAGAGAACAGGAAAGCTTGAAGGCTTTATGTGAATGATGTCACAGTTCTTACTACTTAAACACACCTGAGTCTTTGACCCTGTGAGCTCTGGCTCCTCTACTCCACTGTCCATACCGCAATGGGATGTTTGCCAAACGAATATGTGTGAAATTACTTTTCAATGCAACTGAATGCCAACATTGTGAAGAAGGTGTAGTAAAGATACTCCAGATGTTATTTTTGCTCAAACACATTTTTTTAAAAAAACCATGTAACTGAAATAGTCATTGCATTGTTCATCTGCTTGTATCTGAAGTCATACAAGACGCTGGATGAATTTCACAGAAAGGGATTTTAATTAAGTCTGGTGGCCAGCTGGCTTTTACTGTTGAACTCAGGTTGAAATGTAGCCGGTTTCTGAGCAATGAGACAAATGGATGTGTGCTGGGCCATTGTTGAAGCTTTTGCCTTTTAATTTATCTCTGTCTGCAGCAAAGATGGAACATGTCACTCCAAACTAGTTGTCCTGATTTCAATCAGAACTGCCTTTGTCTTCTTCTGTTCAGCCAGCCAAAACTGAATTATCTTTCTGATCTATTTCAGTTGGAACCATCTATTTTCTGGTGTTTAAACACTGTATTCCAATTACACTCCATGCAATTTGTCATTTTCTTTCAGTCTAAGTTTCATTTGTCATTGATTCATGCTGACATATTTGCATGATTCGCAAGTAACATTATTTCAAAAATTAATTCAAAGTCTGCCCTGGAGGTCAGGGTTGGACACTTGCTTTTGTTTTAAAAAAAGACACACACCCAGAAAGCTTTCTGCACAACCCACCACTAGCTCAGGCTGCTGCCCCAGCTACAACCATGGATGTCCTGGTATATATGAGTCTCCACTTTTGCACAAACTAGAGACACCAACAGTGGAGGAAATACTGCTGGTTGTTATATTGTAGCATGGAGCTGAGAAATCTCACAGTTCCATGTCAAGGTCTCTTGCAACGTTGAATCAGCATAAATCAGTGTTTCCCAAATTGTGGACTGTGGCTTGGTGGGGCTCCACACCACCCTTGGAATCTTAGTCTTTCCATTAAGCCACCTGTATGGCATAGACTGTGTTCCAATCTTGTGGCAGGGCTTAATAATATTCCCTGGAAAGGTGTGTTCCTATCCTGATGATACGGCAGTCCTGCTGTAAGGGGGAGCTGCAGCCACTGGCCTGTTATGTAAAGGGAGACATAAGTTTTAAAAAAGTTTGGAATCCACTGGCAGAAATCAATTAAAAACAGAAGAATTCATCTAGTTGTCTTTCTATTCCTTGGATTGTTCAAGTCATTCCCGCTGACATTTTTAATTTCCCAAATGAGTTGAAATTCTAATGTGCTTTCCCCAAGTATAGAAAATATTACTACATTTATGCATTAGGATGAACTAGATGCTCCAACCAGATCTATCAGAAACTCACAGCAGGAACACCTCATCACAGGCTCTGATTTTAGGCAGATAAAGCCAAGTGGAGGAAAAGGAGCCAAGCATACTGTGAGGTTCCTCCCCACCCTGGAAAGCCTTCTGCTTTGCATAATCCTTTCACTTGGAGATGAGGATTTATAACCCACTGGAAATCCTAAGATTCTTGTGCAGCATCTATTTTCTTTTTTTGCTGGGGGGGGTTGTCAATCATACCATTGAGGTAGGTAGAGTGTGGTCCTCTTCCCCCATCACAGTTCCTAGTTTTCTTGGCTAAGAAGAGCCAGGGTGGCAGATACAGATGGAAAAGTTCAACACTGAAATGTTATCAAAAGGACAGCAGGAGCTCTTTGATTTGTTATGTCCAGAGGTTATAAATGACTTCAAACTCTACCAGGGATGCTATGAAAACTCGATCTCTCTCTCCCTCTCTCGATCTCCCTGTCTCTTCTTTATTAGTGCCTTAAAATGTGTTTTAAAAACTGAATCATTTTATTGCATTTTTAAATAGGTCACTTTGGACTGTACTAGGTCTCCCATTTAAAAAAAAATCCTAGGAGAAATGGTAAACTCATCAAAGAAAATCAGTCTTTTAATAATTACTTGCTTTAGCAAATGCCATATTTTGATAAGCAGAGCAGAGGTGAGATAGATGGTAGGCACTCAGGCTTGTTTTTTTTTTTTTACGGTAAACCATATTCAGATTTTTAAAAATAATGAAAAGAGGAATAAACATATCATTAAACAAATAACAATTAATTATCTCACTCTCTGGGGGCTGTCTCAGTTACTGCGGTTGGCTACTGTCATGGGAACTCTCCGCCTGTCTTTCATTGCATGGATTAATTGTTCATTATTAGGGGGTTATTTTTTCAGGCACAGGATGTTTAATTTTGTAAATCAAAGATTCCAAGGGTGGTGAGCTATGTATTGCTTCCCATTGTAGTACACCCATTAGTGGAATTGCAGCGAGTAGGAATCAAGGTTTCTTTTTGCAGCCGTCCTCAAAAGTGATTAAATGAAAAAACAAACAAACAAAAAAACCCTAACTAGTATCTGGCTTGGTCTGGTCTTTTAATCAACATCTATGCTGCTTCTTGATTAAAAAATAAATATACATCTTCAGAATTTTGTAAGATGTATGCAATGCTGTGGAGAAGGCACTAACCTTTCCACTGATCTTCTACACACTAGCTTGGTCACACACCCCTAAGGCTCTCACAGATACATTTTTAGACCTTTCAACATCTAACCAGTTAAACATCTCTCCTTACTTTTCCAAGGGAAGGTATTAAACTTCAAGGACAAATGCTGCCCCCCCGAAATATCCCCCCAAGTATTTTATGGTTGTAATTTCCCTACTACCCTGGCCAAGCCTCTGTTATACCAATAATCTCAGATAATCCAGGTATCCATAATGTAAGTAAAATCCTGTGTTCGTAAAGGTAAGGTGTACAGTGGTACCCTGTATAAAGGAATTACCGTAATTCGTTCCAAATGAAATTCTGTTAAGTAAATTTTCCTTTATACAAATTTCCCATAGGAATGCATTGAAAACAGAGTAATCCCTAATCACAATTATTTTTATGTTGTTCAGATTCACCCCATAGTCAATTCTGTTAAGCAAATTTCCCCTATCTCCAGAATATTTATGTTGTAAAGATTTTAAGTTATACAAACCATTTGTTATATGTGGTCCACTATAATTTCATGTGACACAGTTTTATTTTTGTTCACTATTCTTAGTTCTTCATTCATAGTCAGACATAAAGCAAATAAGAAGCATATTTTTTTCTTTAAAATAAAATAGGATTTTTATTTCGGGATCATACATAATAAATACAAAGGGAAATATAGTTTCTTGGACATAAATAGTAAGGTTAAAAACAACAGTAAGATCTGAATATAATTCCTGAGTAGAGAGCAGCATGGAACAAACATTTTTTTCATTTCTGTTACCATTTGTCGTTTCCATTATGTAATGAAACAACAAACGAAAATGGTGATGAAAATGAAACAAAATGAACAGAACCACGAAAATTGTGGTCGTTACGTTTTTTTTCCGTTAATGATGACGTGCAATGAAATGAGCCATTTTAAATGTTAAAAAACGCCCTGGACTTCCGTAAAAACGTAGCGATAATTATTTATATTGTCTGATAACACTACCAGGGGGGTTGGGGTCCTTAAAATGTTTGTTTTTGTCTTCTCCCATCGCAATGTATATTTCATTTCCCTTTAAAATAGATGTCTCCACCAGCCACAAAATGGAGGCAAGCCATGTGATGGGATCATGTTCAACCAATAGCATGCCCAGGTTGCAGACTGGGCAGCCAGCTCTGGCAGCCACAGAGGGCATAAAAAGCTCTGGCAGCCCCCGTCCTCCTTGCAGTCTCTGGTGGGAGTTAGTGTGGGATTGCTGTCTCTGCGACTCTAGCTTCAGTCCTGCAGCCTCCCTGTGTGCGTGCGTGCTGCGTACCTCTCGGTGAATACCCTCGCTTGCCCCACAGTGCAGTCACTCTGCGGCTGCCTTGCACCCTGGGCAACGCCCGCCGCTGCCTTTGCAGCCTCCCTGCATACCTAGTCTATACTGTGTCTCTGCCAGCATCCATTTTTTTAGTGTTTTCCCTCTGGTCTGGGGCATTGGGGGATGCCTACGCACGGAAATGCTTTAAAAATCGCACAAAAGGCGGGTAGAAATGACAAACGAAAAAACAAAAAATGGTAACGAAATTTTTCAAAAAATTCACGACAAACGGAAATGAACCGAAACAGACCTCTCAACAACAAACAACAAACCGAAACACCATTTTTCTGTTTCGTGCCCTCCTCTATTCCTGAGTATTTAGAATTGAAATACACTACAGAGTATCTGTCTTTTGTATGTTGTTGTTGTTGTTCAGTCGTTCAGTCGTGTCCGACTCTTCGTGACCCCATGGACCAGAGCTCGCCAGGCCTTCCTATCCTCCACTGCCTTCCGGAGTTTTGTCAAATTCATTTTGGTTGCATCGATGACACCGTCCAACCATCTCATTCTCTGTCGTCCTCTTTTCCTTTTGCCTTCGATTTTTCCCAGCATCAGGGACTTTTCCAGGGAGTCCTCTCTTCTCATGAGGTGGCCAAAGTACTGGAGCCTCAGCTTCAAAATCTGTCCTTCCAGTGAACATTCGGGGTTGATTTCTTTCAGAATGGATAGGTTTGATCTCTTTGCAGTCCAGGGACTCTCAAGACTCTCCTCCAGCACCACAGCTCAAAAGCATCAATTCTGCGGCGATCAGCCTTCTTTATAGTCCAGCTCTCACTTCCATACATCACTACTGGAAAACCATAGCTTTAACCATCCTGACCTTAGTTGGCAAACTGATGTCTCTGCTCTTTAGTATGCTATCTAGGTTTGCCATTGCTTTCTCCCAAGAAGCAGGCGTCTTTTTATTTCATTGCTGCAGTCGCCATCTGAAGTGATCAAGGAGCCCAAGAAAATAAACTCTGTCATTGCCTCCATTTCTTCCCCTTCTATTTGCCAGGAGGTGATGGGACCAGTGGCCATGATCTTAGTTTTTTTGATGTTGAGCTTCAGCCCATTTTTTCCACTCTCCTCTTTCACCCTCATTAAGAGGTTCTTTAATTCTTCCTCACTCTCTGCTATTAGAGTAGTATCATCTGCGTATCTGAGGTTGTTGATATTTCGTCCGGCAATCTTAATTCCGGCTTGTGATTCATCCAGACCGGCCTTTCTCATGATGTACTCTGCATATAAGTTAAATAGGCAAGGTGACAGTATACAGCCTTGTCGTACTCCTTTCCCAATTCTAAACCAGTCAGTTGTTCCATATCCAGTTCTGACGGTTGCTGCTTGTTCCACATATAGATTTCTTAGGAGACAGATAAGGTGGTCAGGCACTCCCATTCCTTTAAGGACTTGCCATAGTTTGTTGTGGTCTACACAGTCGAAGGCTTTGGCATAGTCAATGAAGCAGAAGTAGATGTTTTTCTGGAACTCTCTGGCTTTCTCCATAATCCAGCGCATGTTGGCGATTTGATCTCTAGTTCCTCTGCTCCTTCGAAATCCAGCTTGTAGTTCTGGAAGTTCTCTTTCCACATACTGCTGAAGCCTGCCTTGTAGAATTTTGAGCATAACCTTGCTAGCATGTGAAATGAGTGCAATTGTGTGATAGTTGGAGCATTCTTTGGCATTTCCTTTCTTTGGGATTGGGATGTAGACCGATCTTTTCCAGTCCTCTGGCCACTGCTGGGTTTTCAAAATTTGCTGGCATATCTTATGCAGCACCTTTACAGCATCCTCTTTTAAGATTTTAAAGAGTTCAATTGGAATGCCATCACCTCCACTGGCCTTGTTGTTTGCAATGCTTTCTAAGGCCCACTTGACTTCACTTTCCAGGATGTCTGGCTCCAAGTCAGCAATTACGCTATCTTGGTTATCAGGGACATCCAGATCTTTCCGATATAATTCTTCTGTATATTCTTGCCATCTCTTCTTGATCTCTTCTGCTTCAGTTAGGTCCCTACCATTTTTGTCCTTTATCATATCCATCTTTGCACGAAATACCCCTTTAATATCTCCAATTTTCTTGAACAGATCTCTGGTTTTTCCTTTTCTGTTGTTTTCCTCTATTTCTTTGCACTGTTCATTCAAGAAGGCCGCTCTGTCTCTCCTTGCTATTCTTTGAAGTCTGCATTCAATTTTCTGTATCTTTCCCTTTCTCCCTTGCATTTTGCAAATATTTGTAGGGCCTCGTTGGACAACCACTTTGCTTTCTTGCATTTTCTTTTCTTTGGAATATTTTTCATTGCAGCCTCCTGTACAATGTTACAAGCCTCCATCCATAATTCTTCAGGTGTTCTGTCCACCAAATCTAGTTCCTTGAATCTATTCTTCGCTTCCACTGTGTATTCATATGGGATTTGACTTAGGTTATACCTAACTGGCCCAGTGATCTTCCCTACTTTCTTCAGTTTAAGTTTGAATTTTGAAATAAGAAGCTGATGATCTGAGCCACAGTCAGCACCAGGTCTTGTTTTTGCTGACTGTATAGAGCTCCTCCATCTTTGGCTGCAGAGAACATAGTCAATCTGATTCCGGTATTGTCCATTCCGGTCCATTCCGGTCTTTTGTATACACACACTCTAAACTCTGCAGACAGACTTCTCTTCATAAATTCTAACACAGACTACCACTCTCCAACAGACGTCTAACATCTTTCTGCCCTCTGGTTTAAGGTTCTGCTGTCTCTGATTTAAATATTATGGGATATTATTATAGCCCATACCTAATTAGCTTTTTAATCAGAATATAATGGAGAACTTTATCAAAATCTTTGTGGAACTCAAGATATATTTATGTAGCATTCCCACCATCTATCAGGTAGGTTACCTGATCAAAAAAAAATGAGATAAGTGTGGCAGGATTAGTTCTTGAAAAATCCATGGCCATGTCTAGTTATTACTGCACTGCCCCAGAATTTTTCCTGGCATTCATGTCAGGCTGACTGGTCCATAGTTCCCTTGGTGTCTCCTTTTTGTCTTTTGTGAAGACAGGGACAATGTTAACCACCTTCCAGTTATCTAGTCCTTCACCCATCTTCCATGATATCAAGAGAATAACAGACAGTGGCTGTGCAGTCTCTTCAGCTGTTCCTTCAGTATGCTTGGATGCAGTTTATCTGGCCCTTGTGATATGCACTCATTTAGAGTAGCAAGTTGTGTGTGTGTTGTGTCGTTACAGTCGTGACTGACTCTTCGTGACTCCATGTCCATGGAGTTTTCTTGGCAGGAATACTGGAGTGGTTTGCCAGTTCCTACTCCAGGCGCCCACAGCCCCTGGTATTCCCTGGTGGTCCCCCATCCAAGTACTAACCAGGGCCGACCCTGCTTAGCTTCCAAAATCAGGCAAGATTGGATGTGCTTAGGGCATTGACTGTTTATCAATCTCAAGCTGCAATCCTACCTCTTCCCTTTGTGCTTCACATTTGCCTGGAGAAGCACAGACTGTCATTTGGGGAAAGACAGAGCTGAAGTAGAAATCAAACACTTCTGCCTTTTCTTTTCCATCTGTTACCATTTTCCCATTCTCTCTGAGTAGACAAGTCAGTTTCTTTTCTCTGTCTTTTGCTATGCCCGTACCTGAGTAATGTTCTTTTTCTTTTAGTTTTTCCTGCTAACCTCTACTTATTCTCAGCTTTTGTCCTCCAAACATCACACCTGCAATTAATTATTTTCCACTTGTCTGTACTCTTCCGTTGTAGCTTGGCCTTCCTTCCACTTCCTATATGTGTCCCTTTTGTTTGTTTTCAGGTCCTCTCTAAGTTTTTTGTGAAGCTACTTTGGTCTTCTTTGCTGCCTTTCCTTGCTGGAACTACTGCACAATAGCACACCCACATGGCTAGCAAGAAAAAGGATGCCAATGAGTGTGTCTCTTTTCTACTCTGCCTTCCGTACACACACACACACACACACACACACACACACACACACACACACACACACACACACACACACACACACACACACACACACACACACACACATCCCTTCTCCCTTCCTTGGCAAGAAAGCAAGAAAACCTGCCTGGTTGTTGCTTTCCTTACAGCAGCGGTGTGGAATTCTGAATCGAATCCACAAGGCCTGTGGTGTAACTGTGTGCATATATGCATGCACATTGGAAAGAGGGGTGTCCCAAGAGCTGATGAGAGAAAGACTGGCTGACTGACTGACTAGCTGCTGCATCTGTTGCATCGCTAGTGGGGTGGTGATGGTTTGAATAATATATGGATGGCTATGAAGAAGAAGAGAGGAAAAAGCAACTGCAGGAGGTCTCCCCCCCTCCTCCTGGTGCTTCCATTGAGGCAACTTCCCTAAGATCTCAGTGAAAGGTAAAATTAAAATGTCGGTCCAGTTCACTTCTGTCTGTGGCATGTTGTAGAACAAGAACGTTATCCTTTTGCCTCAGGCAGAAAAATGGTTCTGGTATGAAGCACAGCCTTCATCTTCTCCCTCTATTTCACCTTCACATTGGCAGACCTCCCCAGCAGCAGCATTAACACATGCCAGAATTTTTCTTTCTCTCTTCTGACTTCTAATCAAGATACATGAACGCTGGATTTAATGTGAGAGGGATCTATGGGTGGGCTTTTCCACTGGTTCACGCCTCAAGGCATACTGTTTTCTCTTCACCTGGACCCTATATGAATGTTGATAACAGCCCAGAATTGAACTTTCCACTGTTGAGTTATGTTAAACTTGTTGTGTCCAGTAAGATACTGAGTTCTTTTTTCATACATGGTGCAACCAAGTGACACCCAGCCTATATCTGCGCAATTGGCTTTTCCTCCTTAAATGCAGAATGCCATTTTTTCTCTGTTGAAATGTTATTTTTTTTTGGGGGGGGGGGAGTAGTTTTCCAATCTGTCAAGGTCTGATTCAGTATTTTGACATAGTAGTTCCCTCTCTAACTTTCAGATAAACTCCTACCCCATAATCCAAGTCACTTATGTGGATGTTGAATAGCAGCAGACCCAGGACAGAACCTGTAGTGCTACACTTGGCAACTTCCTTCAGGAGTGACCAAAACATTTACATATCTCATCCAGCTATAAGGATCTGATGGAGCCAGACACAATACACAGGCAGAAACAAGATTCCAGTACTCATTCCAGGCAGAACATCACTATCAGGGTGAGGTGCCTGAAACAGCAACCTTTGAGGAGGACAGGTCAATGATACCTGCCCTGCCCTGCTCTGACAAGAGGAGACTGGTGGTAGCAAACCACCAAACAGCCACAGGGACAAGATGCCATTACCTGCTCCTACCTGGACCATGATTTCAAAAAAAATATCGCGGACGTCATTTTGGATCAGCAGCCCAGGACAGGAGGGGGATGCTGGGGACCCCCCTGCAGAAACCACCCCTCTGGTAGGTGCCCTCAGGCAGGCATATTTTCGCCTGATTTTTTGGCCGGGAATCGTTTTTTTTTTTAATTTTTAAAACTTTTTTCTGTGCCGCTTGGCATCGCGCGATCGCCGTGCGATGCCATGAACGACAACGACAAAATCAGACCCAATTTTTCTTTTTTTGGTTCGAGTTCGAGTTCTGACAGCTTAATTGTCGTTACCGTTTCCGTTACGTAACGGAAACGATATCCGAAAATGGAAACGATATCCGAAAACGGAAATGACAATTTCGCCAAGTCGTGCCCATGTCTACTTTCAAGCAGTTTACGGTTTGCTTTTTTTTTTTTTTTGCCTTCTGTGATGGGGGATTTTTATGGAGCTGACCCACTCAGAAGTCCCCATTCTTGGCTGTTTTTCACAATATTGATTCTCTGCCTGAAATGTTGTTTCTGGGGAACATCCTGGTCCAAATTGCAATAATGTCCTGTAGTTGAATGGGATGGGTACATTTAGCTGGGCTGTCCTACTCAAAAATCTCTATTCTGGGCATGGGTTTTTTTCACAAGATTTTTTATTTGCATGGAATGAGTACTGGCATGTTATTGTTAAAGATGATTTGCAGCTTGCTGCACATGTCTTATCTAGTCATACATATGTCATGAACATGTTTTGTTTATCCTATTTAGAAGTTGCCATTACAGACCACTGTGTTCCGTTCTGGTGGGTTTGGGGGCAATAAAGGGTGAATGGAAGAGTAATTCATTTTGGGGCTGAGATCTAAAATATCATTCTGATGTTTGCCCATTGCATCCCACTATCTCTGTCACCAAATTTGATTAAGAATTCTCTGTTTGCCCTCATTCCATTCTATGTCTGCTTCTCAGACAGGACTGTGACGCAAAAATATGACACCAATTTTCTACACTGCCCCCCTTCATATCCTTCTAATGTCTAATGGTTATGATTTTCTTTCCCTGTATATTGCAATCTATGGATGCCACAATGGCATACTAGAAGCCCACAGAAAGATGGCAGATTGGATCTGTGTTCTACAGTCTTTCTCTTCCTACACTTGTCATGATAATCTTAATCGGTTGCATCTAGAATAGTAACCATCGATAGTCTTCCTCTGCATCCAAAAGTTATATACTGGTAACTCCTTATCCTGTCTTATTTTGTAGCCTCACTGATCAACCGGGACACAAAAGTAGAAATGTGCCCCATTTATAAGATATTACAGACTGAGGCAATCATCTCCTCCTCACCTCCTGGCAAATAGAAGGGGAAGAAATGCAGGCAATGACAGAGTTTATTTTCTTGGGCTCCTTGATCTCTGCAGATGGCGACTGCAGCAATGAAATAAAAAGACGCCTGCTTCTTGGGAGGAAAGCAATGGCAAACCTAGATAGCATCCTAAAGAGCAGAGACATCACTTTGCCAACTAAGGTCAGGATAGTCAAAGCTATTGTTTTCCCAGTAGTGATGTATGGAAGTGAGAGCTGGACTATAAAGAAGGCTGATCACCGCAGAATTGATGCTTTTGAGCTGTGGTGCTGGAGGAGAGTCTTAAGAGTCCCCTGGACTGGAAAGAGATCAAACCTATCCATTCTGAAAGAAATCAACCCTGAATGTTCACTGGAAGGACAGATTTTGAAGCTGAGGCTCCAGTACTTTGGCCACCTCATGAGAAGAGGGGACTCCTTGGAAAAGTCCCTGATGCTGGGAAAAATCGAAGGCAAAAGGAAAAGAGGACGACAGAGAATGAGATGGTTGGACGGGGTCATCGGTGCAACCTAAATGAATTTGACAAAACTCCAGGAGGCAGTGGAGGATAGGAAGGCCTGGAGAGCTCTGGTCCATGGGCTCACGAAGAGTCGGACATGACTGAATGACTGAACAACAACAACAACCCTATCCTTGTCTATGCAGTGGTAATGACACTCTCAGAACTAGACATGGGCACAACTCGGCAAAATTGTCATTTCCATTTTCGGTTATTGTTTCCGTTACGTAACAGAAACGGTAACGATAATTAAGCCGTCAGAACTCGAACTCGAACCAAAAAAAGAAAAATTTGGTTGGGTTTTTTGTTTCCGTTTGTGGCATCACGGCGATCGCGCAATGCGAAGCACAGAAAAGTTTTTAAAAGTTTTTTTTAAAAAAACCTGACTCCCGGCCAAAAAAGCAGGTGAAAATATGCCTGCCTGAGGCTTTGCCACCTACCAGAGGGTTGGTTTCTGGGGGTCCCCAGCCTTTCACCCCCTCTTCTCCTGTCCTGGGCTGCTTGCACCAGGCTGGGGGGAGGTCATCCTCGTTGTCTCGCCATGCCATGCGGTGGGGGGGGATCAAAAATGGTGACTGTAATTTTTCTTTTGAAATCGTGGTCAAAAAACACACCAAATCACCACAGAAACATGTGAAATTTATTTATTTTAAATGGCTGAATTTTAATAGTAGCAGCAGTGGGTTTTTTATAGCAATAAAATGTCATATTGATTTTATTTTATTTTATTTTATTTTTTATTTTTTTAGACCTGCCCATTTGGGCTGGGCATGGGATGGGACCATGCAAATTGTTTGAACCATTCCACCAATGGCATCACCAGGTTTTGACTGACACTTCTGGATGTCTCGGAGGGCATAAAAAGCTGAGGCACCTTCCAGAAATCGCAGTCGGGTGTATGGATGTGGTTGAGGGAGGAGGGCTGGCTGCTGGTGCTGGACTGTGATCCGATCGAGATTGAGGAGGAAGGCTGGAGGCTTTAGGATTTAAGTTAGGCAGGAAGGGAGGGAATTGAATTTAGATAATAATTTCTTTGATTCCCTGCAGCTTTGTCTGCTGAAGGAAATAGCAGTTTATTCTTTATTTCTTCTCTGACAGTTTGTGAGGATTTTTTTCTGATATTGGATAAAGGGGGAGATTCGACTGGGAGTGGGAGGCCAAGAACAGAACCGATTTATTTTAAATCCTAACCCACCCCCGCGCCCCGCCTCCCACCCGCCCGCGCCGCCTCCCACCCGCCCGCTTGCCCGCCCCCCACCCCACCTGCCACCCAGGGCGCAAAAACACCTAGCACTGGCCCTGATTGCAGGATGCTCCTATGCTCTGGGAAGTCAA
Source organism: Phrynocephalus forsythii (assembly GCA_029282475.1). Classification (NCBI taxonomy): domain Eukaryota; kingdom Metazoa; phylum Chordata; class Lepidosauria; order Squamata; family Agamidae; genus Phrynocephalus; species Phrynocephalus forsythii. Next base: position 15,417,279 of record JAPFRF010000005.1, read on the forward strand.
ATCACGCTAAATCGCAGTGGAAACGACAAACAACAAACGACAAATGGAAACGACACATTTTTGAAAAATTTCACGACAAACGGAAACGACCCAAAACGGACCCATTCCGACTAGCGAAAACTCGAAACGTCATTTTTTCTGGTCGTGCCCATGTCTACTCAGAACTGGATTCAGTATTAACTAGGCAGTGTACAATAAGATATGCATGCCTACAAGATCCTATTCCTTCCCTAGCTGAAGTGGATGGCCATATGTGGTTAGTTAGCTTCACATTTCTAAGCACATACCATAGTCCCACCTTTCTCTTGAGACTAAAAATCCAATAGTTTCACCTGTTTTCTTAGTAGAGCTCACAACAACGCTGCTAGTTACTTGATCCTTGATGCTACACAAATTATGAAAAGAAGAAAGTGTGAGCTACCATGCACTTCCTGTTTCCCATAACTTGTTGAATGTCAAAAGCTACTCCAGAAACCTTTAGAAACCACTAGGCAACTTAAGACTTTACTACAATAACAGTGCCTGCTCTCCTTTTGATTAGTTTTCAGAAGTCCCATTATGGGTAATGGGAAATAACACAGATGATAAATGGGATTGTAACAAGACACCAATGGGATACCAAAGAATGTTAGTTTGATAAGTGTCTTTTTTATTACCCTCGACAAAATTGGCATTCAATGAGATTGTACAATTTATACAGTCATTCTTTTTTAATTATTGATCCTCTTATAGGAGTTATTGTAGATTTTGTGTGATGAGATTAGGTTGAAAAGAATGAAAAGCTACTAAATTCTGGTGACACTTAATGATGGCATGAACAATGTTAAACATTTAGAGAAGGATCATTCTTTGCCAATTGATAAATTAGATTGTCCTTAATAGGAAATCACAATGGCTTGCTGGACAAATAATGGGAAAATGGAAAAGAAAAATGCTGGAGATCACCAATATTATATTAATCACCTATCTCCTCTAGAAAAAAAGGCTTGGGTTGATACTATATAAAAGTCTATTAAGAAAATTAAACACGTCAACACAAATGATGAAATGCATAAAGTGATTGACTGAGCCTTGTTGTTTGAATCTGATGTCTCAATGTCCCAGGCAGGTGAAACTAGTTCTAGTGATCAGCCCATCTGCACTGCTAGTGAGATATGGGAGAAGAATTTCAGGATCTCTGTGATTAAATAAGGTTACCTCCTCTTTTTTAAAAAAAAATCAAAAGTGTCTGGCATCTAGAGATGGGCATGAAACGAGTGACTTTTCATTTTTGTTTTCATTTTTTCATTTCGTTATGCAACAAAAATGAAACGATTTTTTTAAACAAAACGAAAACAAAAACAAAACGACCAAATTTGCTGTGTTTTTCGTTTTCGTTGCAGCAGATGCTTTGAACTAAAAAGAATGCTAACAAAACAGCAATTTTTTGTTTTTGTTTTCATTTTTCGTTTCGTTACCTAATGAAATGAAAACGAATTTTTTTGCAAAAAAAGTCACGAAAACGAAAATGAACCGAAATGGACCCCTAAACGACCAAACGACAAACGAAAAACCATTTTTTTGAGTCGTGCCCATCTCTACTGGCATCCCATGACTACAGAACAGAAACCTAAGGCTTTCTTCTCTACATGCTATGTGTAGTTATACTTGTTGGATTTGGATGGTGCACATTGTTTGGAGTCAGTTTTGTTTTGAAAGATTTACTCAGATTTACAACATATATAATTTAGAATGAAAAAAGCATGAAGTTTGATTGCGTGGAATCTGATTGTGTGGAAAATTGAGACAGACTGATTTTTACATCTCTGAAACAGACATCCCTAGATATTTAATATTTTAGGAAGGGAATGGATGTCTTCTTCCAGTTTAAAACTAGGTATTTCTGATATGTGAAATTCTGATGTGAAGACCTGCATGTGGTCCAATGCAGTAAGGAGTGTGCAGAGTAGAGATGGGCACGGAACAAACATTTTTTCGTTTTCGTTACCGTTTGTCATTTCCGTTACGTAATGAAACGACAAACAAAAATTGTGATGAAAATGCAACAAAACGAACAGAACCATGAAAATTGTGGTCGTTACATTTTGTTTCCGTTAATGGCGACGCACAATGAAATGAGCTGTTTTAAATGTTAAAAACACCCTGGACATCCGTAAAAACACAGCGATAATTATTTATATTGGCTGATAATACCTACCAGGGGGGCTGGGGTCCTTAAAACATTTGTTTTTGTCTTCTCCCATCACAATGTATTTTTCTTTTCCCTTTAAAATGGATGTCACCAGCAGCCACAAAATGGAGGCAAGCCATGTGATGGGATCATGTTCAACCAATAGCATGCCCAGGTTGCAGACTGGGCGGCCAGCTCTGGCAGCCACAGAGGGCATAAAAAGCTCTGGCAGCCCCCGTCCTCCTTGCAGTCTCTGGTGGGAGTTAGGGTGGGATTGCTGTTTCTGCGACTCTAGCTTCAGTCCTGCAGCCTCCCTGTGTGTGTGCGTGCTGCGTACCTCTCAGTGAGTACCCTCCCCTGCCCCACAGTGCAGTCACTCTGCGGCTGCCTTGCACCCTGGGCAATGCCCGCCGCTGCCTTTGCAGCCTCCCTGCATACCTAGTCTATACTGTGTCTCTGCCAGCATCCATTTTTTTAGTGTTTTCCCTCTGGTCTGGGACATTGGAGGATGCCTGCACACAGAAATGCTTTAAAAATCGCGCAAAAAGCGGGTAGAAACGACAAAAAAGGTAACAATTTTTTTCAAAAAATTCCCGACAAACGGAAACGAACCAAAACAGACTTCTCAATGACAAACGAAAAACCAAAATGCCATTGTTCTGTTTCGTGCCCATCTCTAGTGCAGAGCTCTACATTGGAGAAACTAAAGAACCACTAAACAGGAGGATTGCCCAGCACATGAATGGATAACAGCTAAGGACAAGAATCAGTGGTGTTCCCCCACCAGAAGGACAAAGGACACTCATTCAAAGATGAGGATGATGTAAACAGACAGAGAAGATAGGTGGTTTGAGAGAGGGGTCAGGGAAGCTATTCATGTGTGTATTGAAAACCAGTCTCCCAGCAGAGGTGGGGGACTCAGACACAATTTGTCTGCTACTTGTTAATTTCACTATCTGTCCCTGCTTGCTATTAACTTATTCTAGATCTTTGACTTTTATGAGTATTGTTATCAATTTAGTTACTGATTTAACTATGTTTTAGTATATATGTGATAATTTGTATTATATTATATTATATTGTATATTGTATTTGGTGTTTTATGTTGAATTGTTGTAAACTGCCCAGAGTGGCCTTGTCATCAAATAGGCAGTAAATAAATAAATAAATACTTACCAAGCAGTACTTTCATCAGTCCCCAGACAAATCAGAAGTACTTCACATCTCCACCAAAAGGGCCACAGCTAATGGCGGCTCCGTCCCGCAGCATGCGGAGGCGGGGCATCTTTGCCAGCCGGCGGAAGCAGTCGCCGGTTGGCTGGACACGTCGCGCGGGGCAGGTCGGGGGATCGCAACTATTTGAGCCCCCTCCGCGCTTCCCCCCGACCTTCCTGCGCTGACTTACCTTTCGTGAGGCAGGACCGCAGGTTTCGCCTCTGCCCGGCTCCGCTTGACAGCTGGTCAGCGGAGATCGGGTTGATACGGAGCCGTCTTTTCAGCGCTCCGGGAAGCAGCAGGACTCTCCGGCTGCCGCCCGTCAGCTGGCGGGCAGATCGGAGATAAGGCGGCTGAGTGCCTTTCAATTCTCTTTGCTCGGGGAGTGGGAGGGAACCGGGAGGGGGGAGGGCAGCGGAGCCAGGCTCTCGTGAGCCTGCTCGGCGGGGGGGGGGGGGTCTCGAGGCGACCCTTGGAAGGGGTTGGGGCGGCGGCATATATCTCGGGCGAGGGTGCGCGGGAGCGATAGGAGCCCAGCCTCGTTTGGGCTGCCAGCCTACCGGGAATAGTAGGGAGGGGGTTTGAAAGCCGGGGCCTCTTCGGAGGCAGCCCGGATACGGCCGAGCGGCTCAGCTTTCGCCCCCTGGGCATAATAATTGGATCTCACCTGGGGTGGGTGAAGAGCCAGCACGCACTATCCAGGCCCTGGGCTTGGTTGCGGTGGCCATTTTGTCCACCCCTTGGGGCCCCATCCACGTGGCCTGCCCATCCACCTCCATCACTCATCATCCTTGGTCGGGGTAGCGAAGCGAAGTGACAAGGAGGGTGGGCAACACTTGGGCTGACAGGGATATATAATTTTGACTGTTTTCCTTTCTTTCCCTGGCTACACGACCAGCCATTTGCATCAGGTCAGGAAAGGGCAGTACGTCAGGTGGAGGGCGGCCATTTTTGAGGGTGGGTGGCCATTTTATGAGGCATCTTGATCAACATCCATAAGAATACCAGACTATCCGGCTTCATCCTCCTCCCTGAGTATTTCCTGGGCCTCATTGGTGGGGCATCTGGTGATACACCGCCCTAGCTTACAGCGGGACCCGAGATTGGAGCTCAGTGTTGTCTGTTTATTACACCATGCCGCCTAAACCGCGCACCAGCAAGGGCAAGGGCAAGGCCCAGCCGCGCAGGCGGCAAGCACCCTTGCCAGTTCCAGAAGTTTCATCCTCATCCGATGAGGATTGGCAGCCCTTTGCGGCAGCTTGGAGCAAACTATCCCGCCTGGAAAAAGAGCGTGCCAAGCAAAAGGGGATGGAAGCCTCATATGGGGGGAGGCAGGCAAGGGACACCAAAGCATATCGCAGGGCGGGCCTTAAAGTACTGGGTGACCTCATGATGTCCCGTATTTCTGTTTTGGAGAACGCTATGGCGGGACCCTCATCCCAGGTATCAGCAGGTGCGCAACTGGCAACCCAGGCCACGCAAGCAACTGTCGCAGGACTGCCACTACCAGCGGTGCCCACCGGGGAAGCCGCACCGGCGCCAGCCATCCAGACTGTTGTGGAGCAGCCACAGGACCAGGCGATGGACCTGACGACATCCGCCACCCCCCAACGGCCGCAATCACGTCCACCTGTCTACAACCCTCCACCGGGTGAGTCCACTGTGCACACTTACACACCTAGGCGGGTACTCTGGCCTTGGCCCGGGAGTAACCCTGTAGTACAAGATCAGGTTGTAGTTGACTCCGTGGGACTTAGGCTTCCTATCACGCCTCTGCCAGCCCCGGGAGAGTATGGCCCGGTGTTAGCGGAGGCGGCGGCCCAGACGGACCCCTGTACAGGCCCGGATATAGTGCAGGGAGGAGCTAGCAATGGGATCCCAGCCCCTTCCGCGCAGTCCGCTACCAGGATGGTGGAGGACTCGGGGGAGGTGGCGATCAGCCCGTTAGATCTACCGGAGGGGGACAAGTCCCTGCCATTAGGTGACCACCTTTCGGATGCTATGCGGGAGAAGATTGTGTCCGGAAGGTATGTCGACATCTTTGACTTACTGAATAGGGAAATTGATAATAAAGACCTCGAAAAGCTAGACGATAAGGAAAAAGAGAGAATTAGGAAGAGGAAGCCAGAAAAAACTTGGAATAACTGGCTGGCAGCTTTTGTAATGTATGCGGGCATCTATACCGAGGCCCATCCACACAAGGGCGCGGTGCTGTGGCACTATCTGGATAACATTATTAGGGCCCGTGCGGACTTCCCGGCATCCGCTTGGCTGGCGATGACGGCATCGCCGGATAGCCAAGGATCCTACCCTTCGCTGGGACAGGCCCCATAGCTACTTGTGGCTGAGGGTGATGAGCGCCCCTCGCCAGGCCATGAACGAGAGGTTCGATAGCGGCCACGCCATAGCCCGCCCCGGCCAAACAGGTACTTCCCGCGGAACCGCGGGCCAGCCGGTTCAACCCCGGCTGGTTTGCTTCGAATACAATAGTAAGGGGTCTTGTGGGCGCCGCCAGTGCAAATTTAGGCACATGTGCTCTACCTGCGGCGCCAACCACCCGGCCTCCACTTGTCCTCGGGGCAGACCAGGAACCAGTGGGGGAAGGGATACTGGGGGCAAGCGCAACCATACGGGGTCACCACCCCCTCCAAAAGGGACCTAGTCCCATACGAGTGCCGGTGTTGAGGGCGTGGCTTCGTAGCTACCCCTCACGGGAGGATGCCGCTTACATTTTGAATGGTTTCGTGTACGGCTTCCGAATACCGGCCATTGGGGAGCGTGCTCCCTTATTAGCTGACAACTTACAATCCGTTTTAGGTAAGGAGGCGATAGTGCGGGAAAAGATAGCGTCCGAATTGCGAGCAGGCAGGGTCCTGGGACCATTTGATCGCCCACCGACTCCCCGCACCCGGGTATCGCCCTTGGGCATCGTGCCCAAGAAGGCGCCAGGCGAATATCGCCTCATTCACCATTTGTCGTACCCAGCGGGGGCATCGGTGAATGATATGATACCGCAGGAATTATGTAGTGTACGTTATACCTCCTTTGACGCAGCCGTCAGGATGGTGCGGGGTTGCGGTGTGGGGGCAGAAATTGGGAAGTGTGATATTAAATCGGCCTTCCGGCTCCTCCCAGTACATCCGGACGATGTGGAGCTTTTGGGATTTGCATCTGAGGGACGTTATTACCTGGACAGGGCCATGCCCTTTGGCTGCTCAATCTCTTGTTCAGCCTTTTCAGCTGTTTTGTAGAATGGGCGGTGCGCCAGCGAACTGGTAGTTCCCATATCATTCATTACCTGGATGATTACCTGTTCGCTGGACCACCGGGCACACAACAATGCATGTCCCTCATGGCTACCTTCCACGACATGGCAGCTGAGTTAGGTTTACCGCTAGCGGAGGATAAGACGGAGGGCCCTACCACTACGCTCACGTTTTTGGGTATCGAGCTAGATACCGTAGCTCAAACGTGTAGGCTCCCTAAGGAGAAGTTAGTCGACCTCCAAGCCCGCTTGACGGCGCTCTTGGCACGGAAAAAGGCCACACTCAGGGAGCTTCAGCAGATAATCGGGCACTTAAATTTTGCATGCAGGGTCGTGGCTCCCGGTCGGGCTTTTGTCCGCAGACTCTGCGACGCCATTGCAGGGCTACGTAGTCCTCATCAGCGCCGTATCTCGGCGGATATAAAAACGACCTTGTGATTTGGCTTCAATTTTTGTCCGATTTCAATGGTATTTGCTTTTGGCGAACAGAAACGATTACCACACCAGACCTCCAGGTGCAGACTGATGCATCGGGGGCATTGGGCTACGGACTCTATTTCCAGGGCCGTTGGTGCGCTGGCGTTTGGCCGGTTGAGTGGCAGGCCAACGGCATTACCAGGGACCTCACATATTTAGAATTGTTTCCCATAGTCGGGGCCGTATTTCTGTGGGCGGAGCGTCTAGCCAATTCGGTGGTGCAATTCAATTGCGACAACCAAGCGGTGGTGCATATACTGAACACCTTGACCTCCAAATCAAAATGGGTTATGCGACTGGTCCGCGCCCTTACCCTCCGATGCCTCCAGTTCAACATATTATTCCGTGCCCACCATGTTCCGGGGGTCCGGAATGAGCTTGCTGACGCCCTGTCCCGCCAACAGATGGAGCGGTTCAGATCGTTAGCACCTCAGGCGCGTTTGGACCCCGACATTCTGCCAATCGAGGTATGGAGGCTTGGAGAGTAGAGGCCAATCGGGCGATGGGGCTGGCGTTGGCGCCCAATACTCGCCGGGCGTATTCGACGGCCTGTGCTGAGTACGCGTGCTTTTGCGCCGATGAGGGGTTTTCTCAACTGTGGCCGGCCTCGGCTGACCAACTAGTCCAGTTTGCAGTTCATTTACATTTTAAAAGCCTGGCCCCCAGAACCATACAAGGCAAACTGTCGGCCCTGTATTATTACGCCAGGGCCCAAGGATTCCAAATTCCGGATTGTCAGTTTAGAATCGGAAAAATGATAGAAGGCTGGGCGAGGGAGCGGGGCAAGCCCCAGGATGACAGGACCCCAATATCCCCAGGGATGCTGTGTAAGTTGGCCGAGGTTTGGCCACAGGTGTGCTCTGATCCGTTTGAAGTGGGTTTATTCCAGGCTGCCACGTTGGTGGCATTCTTTGGGGCCTTCAGAGTCAGCGAACTGGTAGCCTGTTCCCAAATGGATGCATCAAAAACTGCTCTCCAGTGGGATGACATGGCTCTTTATGAGGACCATGTTGTGCTCCACATCCGTAAATCCAAGACGGATCAGAAAGGCAGAGGTGCAGAGATACGCCTGGGTAGGTGTTCACTGCCCCAAATCTGCCCAATTTTAGCCTTACACCGGTACACCCGCCTGATTGGCGCCGGTCGGGGGTACCTATTTCAGCATCAAACCGGATACCCATTGACCCGGTATCAATTCTGGCATGTATCATCCAGGGCGCTCCAGGTCGCGGGTATCTCTGGTTGGCGTTTTGGCACGCACTCATTTAGGATTGGTGCTGCCTCCACGGCTGCTGCCATCGGGGTCGATCCAGCTGGGATTCAGCGGATCGGTCGATGGCGGTCTAGGCAATTCAAGGCCTACGTCCGCCCCTTAACGGACCGGTGAAACCGGGCCAGTTCTTTCTGTTTTGTTTCAGGTCTCGCTCCAGGAGGACGGGCGCGAGTCATCGTTTACGGCCACAGTTTCGTTTTTTGGGCCGCCAAGTTTGCTGTGCAGTCAGGACGTGGCCGCGATCTCGGCCTGGGACAGTATGCCGACCTGGTGTGGAGGGGAAGACGGGGGATGTTATGGAGGGCATTTTTACCAACGGCCCTCAGTGATCCCCCTGACCCTCCCCCGGCTATTGTCGTGGTCCACCTCGGTGGAAATGACTTGACCTGGATGTCGGGCAAGTCCCTTATCCTCCAGGTCATCGATGACCTGAGGACATTTAAGAGGCATCGACCGGACACAATCATCATGTGGTCTGCCATGATCCCGAGGTTGGTGTGGGGTCCGCTCCATCACCCACAAAAGATGCACAAGGCCCGGAAGGGAGTCAATCGTGAGGTGGCCCGCGTCATTCAGACGGAGCTTGGCTCGGTTATTTGGCACCCGGAGATCACGGCACGAAATCCTGACCTGTTTCGGCCTGATGGCATTCACCTGTCTGACAAGGGCCTGGATCTGTTCCTTTCAGATTTATATGAGGGCCTGTCGGCCGCATTGTTCGGCCGTTTGGGGTAAAGAGGCGTCAGTGCGCCTCTTTGGTGGCGGGTAGCGCAGAACTAAATATTGATTATCTAGGTCCCAACCTTAATTGTCATCGTCAGTGTGCTTGGCAGCCCATAAATAAGTAGCTAGGGCCAGTATTAAACAGGCACGATTAAAGCATAAAACCTGCCACATTCAAAGGGCTGCCAAGGCTTGATTAACATTGGGGACGCCTACATTGGTAGGCATCCACTCTGCGGCAGTAAAAGAGGCCGCAGGAAATTTACTTCTGGAATAGGGACCTAGACAAATTAACAACCATTAAATGTGCGCTACGTGCCAGGCCCTCATAAAAGCTACGTTGAGTTTAATACTGTTAATAAATTGTGGCCCTTGTTAACCCAAAGCAAACGTGTCTCGACTGTTTATTTTCCGCCTGGTCTGGCAATGGCGGCTCCGTCCCGCAGCATGCGGAGGCGGGGCATCTTTGCCAGCCGGCGGAAGCAGTCGCCGGTTGGCTGGACACGTCGCGCGGGGCAGGTCGGGGGATCGCAACTATTTGAGCCCCCTCCGCGCTTCCCCCCGACCTTCCTGCGCTGACTTACCTTTCCCCGCCCTCCCGCCGCTTATTTTGTGTGGATGGTGACGCTATGCTGGTCGCTTCGGGGCCGGATGGGAATTTTTGACTGTCACTCTGATTGGCCATGAGTGACAGTGAGTTTTCGCCCATCCCATCAGCCACATGCGAGCGAGGGGCTTTGTTAAATTCCCCGGTCACAATTTGGCGGGTAGCGCAGAACTAAATATTGATTATCTAGGTCCCAACCTTAATTGTCATCGTCAGTGTGCTTGGCAGCCCATAAATAAGTAGCTAGGGCCAGTATTAAACAGGCACGATTAAAGCATAAAACCTGCCAAATTCAAAGGGCTGCCAAGGCTTGATTAACATTGGGGACGCCTACATTGGTAGGCATCCGCTCTGCGGCAGTAAAACCGGCCGCAGGAAATTTACTTCTGGAATAGGGACCTAGACAAATTAACAACCATTAAATGTGCGCTACGTGCCAGGCCCTCATAAAAGTTACGTTGAGTTTAATACTGTTAATAAATTGTGGCCCTTGTTAACCCAAAGCAAACGTGTCTCGACTGTTTATTTTCCGCCTGGTCTGGCAATGACCCACACTTAATGGTTTGGGGATAGGTTGCACAGATGGAACTTTCACACACCCCAGGCCATTGTACATCTAACAAACCTATACAGTCCATTGTCCACCTAGTGAGCTATTCAAGCCACTGTCCATCTAATGAGCCCATTCAAACCAGGGTGATGTGAAATCAAGGTGAACTATAAATTGGAGGCCTTGCCACTAACTTTCCTCAGACTGATGAAGCTGCTTGGATGAGTAGTGAAATGTATCAGTCTTACAAGAGAATAAGTCAATTTGCCTTTACTCATCTTCCAGATACCCTCAGCTGGATGACTGGGAATCTTCACAGATGATGTGAAGACCTATCCCCTGTCTTGGGATCCCAGATGTTCTTGGACTAAAACCCCCAGAAATCTTCACCACTAGCTGTGCTGGCCACATTTTCTGAGAGACTTAGTCCAAAAGGCTCTGGGATCCAAGTTTGAGAACTACTGATTCAGGGTGTAGAGATTGTCATTTATTTACTTTATTGGTAGTAGAGAAGTAGGGTGAGTATTCTCTCTCTCTCTCTCTCTCTCTCTCTCTCTCTCTCTCTCTGTGTGTGTGTGTGTGTGTGTGTGTGTGTGTGTGTGTGTGTGTGTGTGCGTGCACAAATCCTTCGGAATGATTTTGCCCCAAGGCTAGAGTTTGCCAATGTATGTGCTGTCATATTTTGATGTATATCATGTAGAGATGGGCACAAAATGAAAAACAACATGCTATTTCATTGTGTCATAAAGCTACAAAATGTTTCATAACGTAACAAAACGTCAAACAGTGTTTTGATATGAAACAAAAAGAAATGCCATTTTTGCTGTTGAAATGAAGCAATTCATGAATATTTTCCTCCTTTGCCCTCTTGTTCTGGCCGCCACCACCACCTAGCTGGTTTTGACAGCTCGAGCTGTCAAAATCAGCCCGGTGGTGGTGGCCAAAACGGGATAACAGAGCACGGGTTTGAATATCTGGCTGCCTGCTCTGTTCTCCTGTTTTCTCCCCCCACCCCTGCCTCCTAGGTGTTTTTTTTTTTTTTTTTGACAGTTTGGTCTGTGGGGAGGGAGAGTGACAACAGGAGAATGGAACAGGCAGTGGGATATATTCAGAACCATGCTCTGCTGTCCCTTCTCAGTGAGGCAAGGGGTGGGCAGATGGTGCACCCACTCAACCCTTGTCTGGCTGAGAAGGGTACTTACTCCCCCACCACTTCCTATCAACATTGTATTTCCCAGTAACCTCTGCTCAGATCTTGTGGATTAATAGGTTTATTAACAGCTTTGCTGAGAAAATCTGCTTCATATTAGGTCTTTCTCTCTTCCATCTGCCACTCTTTCCACGTTTCCCCCATCAATATTGTCTTCTCCAGTCAGTTTTTACTGTTCAATATATGCATAAGTTATTTACTCATTTTTGTTCTTGTGAGAGTTCATGCTTGACTTGATTGAGCACCTCCTTATTTGCCTTTCTGACTGGCTGTGGTGTCTGTACACCACATTTAAATGAGTTGATTTTTGTCCCTCTCCTTCTTTCACAACCCTTCTTTTAAATAGTATGGAGGATTCTGCCCTTGGAAAGCATCCAGGCAACATGTTTGTAGAGCAAGAGTCTGGAAAGGGGAATGTGCATCCATTCCAACACAGTGGTGATATTTCCTCAACATTTTGAATGCCAGAGACTGGGGCCATTTGTAATTTATTATTAGAGTTAATTCTCATACCTTGTTGATGTGGACCATAAGTCGTATTTAAATCTGTTTCCACAGCTATTTTTTCTCTCCCTTTCAGTGCTTGTATTTTAAACCTAGTGACCATTTGTATCATTTTGAAATTAATCCTATGCTGCTACCTGGCAGCACATTCCTTCACACTTAAATTGGTGCCATTTTTAAAGTATGTTTTTAAAGTAGTTTTTTTAAACTATGTAACGTGCTATTCAACTCTTTTTATGTCTTCTTTTTGACTCAATATACAGTGGTTGATTCCCCCCCCCCATTTCTTGAACTCTTTTCTGGTTAAGAAAGCCAAGGGTAGTTTAGGAAGGACATTACAGTCCTTCAGGAAGAAAGGTGGCATAAAACTAAAGTTTATTATTATTATTATTATTATTATTATTATTATTATTATTATTATTATTATTATTATTATTATTATTATTATTATTAAAGATAATAAATGGGGGCCAAACTGACAACTATGCTCTCCACATGACTAACATGTCTCTCAGATAAGGGTTCTGAATTTCATGCCTTAATTTCAGATTTAATTTCCTGTATACTATACACACATGTTGTCTGTTTATCTGTTTATTTCATTTTAGTCCACTTGTACCTAGACGTTTTATATCTCCTCTCCTGATAGATTAATCATTAGTTTAAGTTGGCATGCCTCATAACATAGTTTCATGTCCGAAAGCACGAACTTTCCTATAGATCTTAATTCCATTTGAGCCTATTCATTTCGGTAAACATTCAAAATGTTTTCTTAAAAACACCACAAACCAGTATTGCTGATGGCAGGCACTTTTAATTCCTTACTCTTCTACTGCTATGGACGGGTCACAATTTGGACTTCCATTTTCTGTCCAACTATATATGAGATTAAAACTCTACTGAACTAAATGAGGTTCAATGTCAGAGTAAACTTACATAGGTTCAGGGTAAATAATTGAATCATGTCTTATGGAAAGAAAGAAAAAAAAGAGGGTATTTACTCAAGTTAGAAAAAGGCATTAGATAATATATTTTGAAATTAACTGACATGCTTTAAAGCCCTTCCCCTGATCAATACATTCTGGGTGTTGTTTACCAAGTGATACTCTAATGTATTAGTCATTGATTTTGTTCAGAGGATTGCACACTCTTAGCTCTGAGGCACTCTAGTTGTCCAGTTTCTAGGGAATAGTCTAGTCTGCACACATAGACATGCCTTCACAATCCTCTTTCCCTTCTCTGTTCCACTAAAAGCAAAAATCAATTGGCATTATTTTAACTCATAGTGAAGCACATATGATATAACAGAAACCATTCTTAATCTCTTATGATCTGCTGTTTCCAAGGCTGTGCCATGCTTTTTGTTTTTGTTTTTGCATTATAAAAACATTTCATTCCTTTTGTCATCCCAGTTAAGGTTCATAAACTTCTCTCATCAATTTTGAGAGCCTCTTTCTGGTTTCAGGTACATTTGTGTGTTGGTCAATATCACAAGCATATACTTCAGCAGTTAACAGAGAGCAGTTAATGGAGGGTTTAATGCATGACTTACTATTTTTCTTATTTCGCCATTGCTTAGACAGCTTTTATTGTGCCCATCAAGTTGATGGAATGACTGTAACCATTTCAACAAATATGACATGAAAAGTTGAAAAAGCTCAAATGTTTGAAACAAATTCTGGGAATGATACCAACCCCTGTATTTCCTGTCATATCTTATTTTAAGGAATGTTGATTTACTGGACATACTGAGATTAATCTCCATTTATCTTTTTTACTTTAAAGCATTTCTTTATTGTCTGTCACTGGCATACCCCAAGCATTCTAGGTGCATACACCTGATTTTGGAATAGCAGACCTACCCAAATCGTTCCTATATATCAACTGTCCTGGCCGCCTGGAAGATGCCACACAATGAAGGGGGGGGGAATCACTCTAAATCTGTTTAGCTGCACATAAGGGGAATCCGTCCTTCCAAATTTGTCTGAAGACAGTTTTGGCTAGTGGTGTTCTTCTATGCCACTGAAGGCATCTATCGATTAAATCAATGGAGTCAAACTTGGACGGTCAGAGTATTACTTCATGGATAATTTTTAAATGACATTTGTATGGCTATCTGTCTGAGAAGCTCAAGCAGTTAAGTGGACAACTTGAATTTTGTGTATCTTCAACTCTGCATATTTCTACTCTTCTAGCAGAGGAGCCAGAGAAATCCATAATCCTGGATTATTTGGGGTCATACCTTAGATCATTCAGAATTCTAGTGATTAGTTGTATATTGTTCAGTTGCCAGAAATTGATCAAACTTAACTGTACCAACAGTGGCACAATGCATGGAATGAATCATAACAAAGTTGCAGCCTGTATTTGAATCCATGAAAACTTGAAACTAAGGACAGGGATCGCCACTGTCGCTGCATTGTTTCAATAGAAAATATGGGGCCGTAACCCTCAAGTTCAGCTCTTTTTCCAGTCAGCACAAGCTAAGAGTGGGTCACTTCATCTACTGCTCCTGGAAATATGATGTACATCCAGCTGGTATGTCCAAGAGCTTCTGGAATAACTTGCTTGATAGGCATTTTCCTCCAAATCTTCTATGCAATGATGAAAATGAAAAGAAAAATGACCACCCTCTTATCTGACACTTTAAAAGGCCTGGGTGAGGGCAGATCCACCATTCCCCTTTCTCTACATGGAGAAGCCAAGGAGTGGGTAGACAACCCAGACCTAAGCCTTGGACAAAACAGCTGTTTTGTTGTAACTTCACAGCTCTTTGCCCACCTTTTATCACCTCCAATAAGTAGCATAGATCAAGTCCACTCAACCAAGCTTTGGCTCTATGACAAATATGCTGGTGCCTATATGGTTGGTCTGTATTTATGCTGTGGCTTCTTCAAGTTATTTACAACATGCAGCCCATTAAATCCTGGAATTTTTTTCTGTTTACTCTGTTTACTTCATTTTCAGTAAAATAATTCCAACATTCACATTTTTTTCACTTTGGGAATAGAAAGAACTTGAGGTTTAAAATATTCTAATATGTTGAAAATCAAAATTGATATATTCTTCCATATTTAAGTGCAAGCCAAGTCTTTATGAACTACTTCGTGTGTATTGGGCTCCCACTTTTACTATATAAATTAACTTTTCAGCAAGGACTACTTTCCATGTTCATTTATGCCAAACATTAATAGATAAATGTGGCATTGGCCTTCCATCTTTTGGCTATTTCCATTCTAGCAGTTATTAGTAAGGGGGGAATCATTTCCTTATTAGTGGATATTAGGCCCCCCAGTCACATGGTCGCTGAAGCAATTCAACATTCTGCACTTGGAGTTTTCTTATGAACCGGTTTCCCCATCTGCACTTTGCTAAACCGCTTTTTGTTCGGATTTTGTCCGTCATTCTCCCATCACCTGCTTCTATTTTGGAATTTTTTTTGGGGGGGAGGGTAACGTCACACCGTTGTTCTTCCATTCTAAGTAATGTAGCTCATTTTCTGCTTTTCCAATGGATAAGGCATACAGGGGGGGAAACCCAGAAAAAAACTGGTGCATGGTGTCTGCAGTTTCAGTCAAATCACTTCAAAAAGTGGCCTAGAAATCAGTTTAAAAAAACACCACCCCCAGTGGCTTTCGCAAGAAAAACTGACACAGCGGCTGAAAAGGGGGTGTTCCCAAGGGGGCTCCACGGAAAAAGCGACTAGAAATGCGGTAGGTGTTTTTTAAGGCGATTTGACTTTAAGCAAAAGGCGATTCCAAAACCTAAGTGCGGTAGGGCTCTAATTAAGTTAGTTTTGAAAGCAACACAACTCTTCTACATACACATTTCCTCTCACTCACTCTCTCCATCTCTTTCTCTCTCTCTTTCACACAAACACACACATACACACAAACACTGGTCATGGTTAAGACCGTGACAATGGCCAGTGTGCATGCGTTTTTGCCATTCTTGGGCAGCTCATAGTGCGAAGAAGCAGAGAGAAGGAACCTTTGTGCTTGTGCCAAGAGCAGCAGCATCTACATCAGTGTGTCCACATGTTCTTTGCCTCCCAAATATGGAGAAACCTATGGAAGACACTAGCTCAATATAAACTGAAGCAAAATTTCCACTCATTCCGAGAATGGGAATCACACCAATGGGAGGCCTCTCCTAAGTAGCTGTAGTTATGGAGGCCCCAGCTTCTGCCTAACACAGTGCTGCTCTGGTAACATTCAACAAATCTGAATGAGGATGGCATGAGACGTGAAGAGCATCTTATCACTGGCAGGAATGCTCTCGCTGCAGAACGATGCCAGTTTTCAAAGGAGCCATTTTGCCTAATTGCACAGAAACATGAAGTCGTGCAAATGTTAAATCACCCAGAGGTGCTAAGTGACAAATACTTGCTGTACGGCTATGCATAAAAAATCTGTTGCTGTCATTTAACTCCACTTTGCCATATGGCCCCAGAAAGGCATCAGTCATTCTGTACACTTGAGACCCATTGCAACATTGGCCAAAGTGAGCGGGTCTCTTTCCACCCATTTCAGTGTGATCTTAGTCATGCCCTTTTGTTAACTTCTCTTTTATATTTAAATTGGAAATGCTATCAGTGCTTATTGAAGTGAAGTCCTTGCCAGATATCAGGCGAGCTTTTCATTTTCATAATGGAAAGTCATTGTTTTAAGCCTGTTTCAAAGGCTTGCTCGCACATTGGTGTCAAAAATGTCTGTCTGTAGCACCTGCTGATAATTACTGTACATCAGTAAATTAAAGAGCAGTCCTGATGATATTGATTAGATGGTGATTATGCTTTAATCTACAGCTCCTTGGTGCAATAAAAATGTTAGACAAATGATTCTTCTCTAAGGCTCTGACAGTAACATAAAAGGTAACATTTTAAAAAATCTATCCTTGAAACAGCT
The DNA here is from genome assembly GCA_029282475.1 of Phrynocephalus forsythii. Taxonomy (NCBI): domain Eukaryota; kingdom Metazoa; phylum Chordata; class Lepidosauria; order Squamata; family Agamidae; genus Phrynocephalus; species Phrynocephalus forsythii. Next base: position 15,434,180 of record JAPFRF010000005.1, read on the forward strand.
TTTTTCTCTTCCGTGAGCCCCAATGAGTACTGTTACGCATTGCATTTTTTTGATTATTGATGTGATGGGCTATGGTGGAGGAAGATACTAAACTTTATTAACTGTACAGCAAAGTCGTGAAGTTCAAGATCAATACAGTGGAACTTCTTATCAGGGAAGAATATGAAAATCTTATTTTCCTTTGCACTTAATGGAATGGCATCAATAAATTACATGTAGCACACACGATTGTTTGTGTTGCAAATAGTTCAACAGTAAAAATGACCTGTTCTCCTTAGTGAGATTAGATTTCAGCTTTTGCTTTCCCATCACTAATGTGGCTTTCCTCTGTTTCAATGACTTTTAAGCTGTTGCAAAGGTGAGCTGTTCCATTATCAAAAGTACTTACACTTGATCGCAAAGCAATTGCATTCTTTCAATCTAACATCTGGTATCTTCAATCTAAAACACTAGTAACCTCCTTGCTGATCTTAAATGTTTTGTGGAGGGTGCCATTTTTGCTGAGATTATAAGGTCTATTAGATTCAGTGACATATACAAGTATGAACCACAGAGGCAAAAACTGACACCAGGCAGTGGGTCACTGGTGTTTCCTGGATTTGTGATACTATTTTTAAGGCAATCCATCAACTATTTCAAGGGAATGAAGTCTGCACCTCGTATTTCATTATTTCACCATCTTCTTTCTTGCCCTTGGTCAAAACATAGATGAATAGACAAGTTGAAATAATTGAATGTTTGAGGGCTTATATGAGTTATCAAGGATCCGGAAAGGCCAATTCCCAAATGCATCAATTTGTTACTGGGCAGGGGGGGGGGACAATCACTAATGCATCATTCCCCATTTCCTTGCCATTGCTTGAATTCATCTGCTGCCTTTTTCGAAAGGGCAAGACAGCAACACATGTGGTCACTTTCTTTGACCATACATATTGTTCATTATGACAGCTTCTGGGGCAGTGGTTCCCAACCTGGGGGTCAGGACCCCTTTGGGGGTTGAGCAACCATTTCACAGGGGTCGCCTTGAGCCAGTGAAGAAAAAGGAACAAACGGCTTGGGTCTAGAAGAGGAAGGGGAGAGGAAGGAGGAAGAGTGATCTCACCCACCGCTGCCGCTTGCATGGGCTGCTTGAATGTTTAAAATGCCTTAACGGAGCCGGGTGGTCTCTAACCCCCACAATAGATGGGGGGTGTTACTCTGTTACATGCCTGTACCCAGAAATGCTCTTGAGGAATAGAATATTTGGCCCAAGTGGTAGTCTATGGAAACAAAATGTTTCACTGCATTGCCAGCTGATTTCCCCCACCCCATACAGATGACTTCGCTGTTCTGTATTATTTCTCTTTCTACAGTGCATTGTTCTGCATAAACAAAACACAACATTTTACTTTCTTACCTAAGTGTGGCAGGCCTGCCAGGATTGAACTGTGACACAATTTAAGCCCTGTCTGCTGAGGCCAAGGGATGTATGTGTCAGTGTGTTCTGCTTGATCTGGCTAAGATTATTTAGCCTGCTTGCTGTTTCTGAAACTCCATTTGTTCTGCTATATTTTTTAAAAATACATTTTGTCAGTAGGTGTATTCTATGATGGCCAAAGGTCTCACCTGTGATTGTTGAGTAAAGATGTCTAACGACCACCCCTGGTGGTGGTAAAAATGCTTGACAGCATTCCTGTGACAAAACTCAAACTCAGCATTATGCCTTGCGGGGAGGTCACATCTCACATTTCAGGGCTGACTTTCCCAAGATACAGAAATCCCAGCTGCATTTTCTGACCTTAACATGCACCTTAATATAAAACACAATCCAAATTCTGTCACCTTTGGAAGAATTTCAATTACCTTCAGGGGAGAAAAGGTTAAAGGTTGATGTTCTTGGCTCTGTGTCCTCTGAAGAACAGAATGAAATGCTCTGTAGGCATCTGGAATATTACATTTATTTAAAAAACAATGACATTTCCATTTCACGTACTACTGGCAGGAGACTTTATATTGCTGGTATTTAAGAGGCCAGGGCATAATAGAAAGAATGTGCAAATACATAATAAAAACTTGGCAGTTAACTGTCAGCAAATGTGACTCTCTATTTTGTTGGAATGCTGATTGAAGCCTGCTGGGTGGGGGTGGGGAGATGGAGAGCTACTGCATCTTTTCATTGTTTCAGTTCTAGGGGATGTTTGCATGAATCCAGAGCTCCTTCCATATTGTTGCTAGTCAGGTGGATGTATAGTGATGAGCAAGAATGAGGAAAATGGTGATTTGTGATGGATTGCCATTCATCACCATTCATGAACCACAAACCATGAACCTGCATGAATTTTTCAACAAAATAAACCATTTTGTGGTTTGTGAAGTTCTGGACTGCTTGGAGTCTGTCCCCCTTCACCCAAAGTTAGAGATTTCAAGCTTACAGTGAGTCTTCATCTTATTCCCCCCACCCCATAACAACCAAATCTGATGAAGATTGGATTTGGGATGTCCCGATTATAGTTCCCCAAATCAAGTGCTCTTTAACAGCTGGCTTGGGGAAAGTGTTTCATGCAAGGAACTTGAGACAAGTTGTAGCTCAGCATGAGATGGACTGGGGAGTAGAGATGGGCATGAAATGATTTTTTTGTTTCATTATTCATTATTCATTTTGTTGCATAATGAAACAAATGACTGCATTTTAAAACAGAAACAAAACAAAACGGAAAATTTCATTTCATTTCATTTCATTTTTGTTAATGGCAGTACTAATCGCTGAAATAAAAAGCTTTAAAATGCTTTAAAAACCTACTTGAATGAATTAAAAAGGATTAGGTATTAAATAAAAATGCCTGATAAGCCCTACCAAGTTGATGTCCCATATGTATTCTAATTGTTTTTTAATATTATTTTTAAATCATTTTCATGTGCAAGGGTGAGGCAGACTACCAGAGGCAAACATATTCCTTTCTTTTTTATTTTATTTTTATTTTGAGTTGATTTGGGTCTAAAACAATACCATTTGATTCATATTTATTATTTTTTTTTACTTTTAAATATTATTTTATTTTGTTACCGTGCAAGGGAAAAAAATAAGTTTTGAATGCATACACAAAGATATTCCCTTGCCTCTCTATTTTTTATATTTTTAGAGTTGATTTCTGTTTAAAACAGCATTATTTGGATTTATATATTTTTAACATGCAGTTGAACACCACATGGCTTTGCCATGTGCTTCTTGGACCTGTTGCAAACTTGCAAAATTGAGAACCAATTGAAAAGCCTCCTTTCAGTGGGTTTGTCTTCTGGCTAATTGTCTGCTGGCAGAGCCTATAAAAGCCCCTGCACATTGTCTCTCATTTTGTAGACTCTGGAGGAATGAGTAGGTGGAAGATGGCTCCCAGACTCCAAGTCAGTTTGCTGGCTGAGCCCAATAACACACTCGCTGTCATGTCATGGTTCTAGGAGTTGGAGTCACTCAGCTGCCTATGGGTAACTTGGACCCTTAAGTCTCTGCCTGCCTCAGTGGGTGTCTTATGGGGTTGGGGTCACTCAACTGCCTTTTGGGTGACTTGCAGTCCTTTTTTGGGGATACCCTTAACTCTCTGCCTGCATCAGTGGATGTCTTATGGGGTTGGAGTCACTCAGCTGCCTATGGGTGACTTGGAGCCCTAATCTCGCTGCCTGCCTCAGTGGTTGTCTTATGGGGTTTTTAGAGTCACTCAGCTGCCCTTGGGTGATTTGGAGCCCAAAACACTGCCTCTGTGGGTGGCATCCTTCTTTGGGGATAAAACAATTTAAAAACCAACAACATTATTGATTACACAATATTTTAATAATGGCTGATCCAAATTCCAACATTGGTGTCCACAGTCCACCATTCAGCTTAACAACAACAATTAATGATTGACTTGTGTGCTATATATTTAAAATATTTATATTGATTATTTCAATAATTTGTTTATTTTTCTTAATTTAAAAAAATTAAAACATATTTTTCAAAATTTATTGTAGAGAGAGAAAGACAGAATTAGTCACACAGTGTAAACTGGGGGGATAAAAAACAAAACAAAATGAAAAATGAAATAATTTTTTTGTTAAAGATTCACTGAAAACAAAATAAAATGAATTGAAACAAAAATGGAATCAAAATGAAATGAAACATAATTTTTGCATTTTGTGCTCATCTCTACTACATTTCTTCTGATACAGTTTTGCCCTACACTTACCTGAACATGAATTGCCAAGTAGCAAAGTGTTTTATAAATTCTCATAATCCGTTGAGACCCTCATCTGTGGGGCTGCATACCTCAACCCCTCCTTTGCTTGGTGCTTTGCAATGTTAAGTCTCTTGGCACCTGATTTTAGACACCTAAAAGTGAACTTCTTGCCTGCTGGCTTCATCCAGGTAGGCCAGACAAATGAGATTGTATACTGTGCTATACAAAGCTGGTGAAACTGCTGTTACTGTACTTCTTGGTCAGCCTATCAAACAGCACTGCTATGCTTCATGTACTTTTCCCATTTGCATACAGATGAGACATGGTGTGATCATAAAGAAATACAAAAGTTCCACTTTAGAAACCAAGTACTGTAATGGAAGTAATAGCTCTGGTGGCCACCGTTAATTTGCACTGAGGTTTGTTTGGGAGTTGTAATAGATATTTTTACAGAATAAACCATGGTTAATAACATGCTGTCCTTCCTTCTACCAAATTCTCTTTTTTGTTTGAACTGAAATTGACATCAAATATTACTTCTGCTATTTCTGAGTGTGATTGAGCTTCCACAATTTATTATTAACTCATTTATCGAAGGTAGTCCTTTGCCCACCCAGACCGAAATAACGAGATGAAACAAAAGTTTGGGCTAAAATACGGGCTACAATTTATTAATAACAATATTTAAAGGTGAACCTTTAATGGTAACTAAAAGAGGACCTGTGTCGTAGAGCAATTAGGTATCATCAGTAGATGTTATTAATAACTGTCCCTTAGAGCAGTGTTTTTCAACCTTTTTTGGGCAAAGGCACACTTGTTTCATGAAAAAAATCACGAGGCACACCACCATTAGAAAATGTTAAAAAAATTAACTCTGTGCCTATATTGACTATATATAAAGTAATTCTCTTGAATAGGAATCAAATAAACACAAAGAAAGTATTTTATAATTACTTTATTATGAAATAGTAAGTAAACAGAAATATGAAAAATTATAAAATACTTTATTCAGTGCACAACCTGGGCCTGTTTGGCTGAACACAAAGCTGATATTCTTCAGCTTTTCCAATGGCACACCAGGCAACATCTCGTGGCACACTAGTGTGCCACGGAACAGTGGTTGAAAAACACTGCCTTAGAGGCTTAACGGAGATTCCAACTGCATAGGGGGAGATGCTGCCCAAATAATTACACATGCTTCCCCTGTTGAATCTCCCTGTGGTAAATGCAGCCCTCATTACCTAACCTGCTGTTATAGGGTCCTAGACTTATTATCTATTTGGTGTTATTAATGAATTTTATATGAGGGCTGCCTAGCACCTTAAAGAAGGGGCCTGACATAATCAGGATACCACTTAAGCTAGCCGCCAAATTGTGGCCGTTAGAAGGTATTATCAAACAACAAACACCCAACCATGCATTGGAGATGATGGGATGGGTGAAAACTCGCTGCCACTCTAAGGCAAATTTGAGTGACAGCCAAAAATTCCCATCAGGCCCTTCAGTGACCAACTAAGCATCACCATCAACAATATAGGGTGGGAGGGTGGGGACAAGCAGGCTGCTGAGGTAAATGACAGGGAGCTGTATGGAGCTGCTTTAAATAAGCTCAGTCCCTGCCCTTGCAGCCACCGTAACGGGTGCACAACTTTCATGCCCTGTTCAGCCAGGAGGCAAGGAAGCCACACCCCTGAAACAGGTTCGAGTGGAGCCCCAATATTCTCCTGGTCAATACAGCTATTTTGGTATGGTTTATGTGTGGAAATCATCATAAATAAAATAAATAGAGATATAGAATCAATAACATTATTCACAGTATAGCAGATATGCTTAAAGACAAGCATAAAATAATTAAAATATTTAAAAAACTAATATTAAAATTTGAAAATTTGCTTTAAAAACCTGGGCCAGATTTCAATTGTGTACAGATGTGTGTGAACTGCCATGTGTTCAAAACCAGAGGAATCTGTCTTGGCTGGATAAAGTTTCAGTTTATTCGCCCTCATACAGTTTATTAATGATACTGAATACTGAACAAGAACCAAAAATGGCTTCCTCATATTTAGATGACAAGGAGAGAGAGAGTTGGGTGTCATCTACATACAGGTGGTTGGTGTATGGAGAGCTAATTTGTCCTGTATTGAATTAGACATAACAGAGGATGACTTGATAGATTTTGTAATTAGTCAAACTTCTGTGTAATCAAATGTGATTGGTGGCTGTACATATATAAGTCTTGTGTTCTGTATGATATATCTCTTTCTGTCACTATTGCTGCAAGGTTAGTCATTGTGTTGGACTGTTCACTTATATGTTTTATTGTAGGTAGACTACTACACAAACACTTCCTTGTGAGAATTGGATTCTTCACATGTGCTATGTGTAAATTCTGGATAACAGAAAGAAGTCTCACTGTTAGTGCTGATGCCAGCGGCTATAATCTGCTGAAAATCCTAACACAAGTAATAACAAACCCCAAATCTCCAGATAATGTCTCCCAGTGGTTTCATGTGGATGTTGAATAATGTTGGAAAGAAAACAGGACCCCGAAGGACACCACCAGAACTTCTGAGTTCTATCCTCCAGAGAGTACCTGAGTCATTGTAAAATAGTGCCTCCTAGGCCCATTCCAGAAAGATGGGCCAGAAAGATACCATGGTTGATGGTACTGAAAGTTGCTGAGGGGTCTACTAGAATCAAAAGGGACATACTTCCATACTTTCATCAATCCCCTGACAAACAAGAGCCACTTCACACCACCACCAGGAAGGCAACTGCTAACAACCCATATACTTAATGGGTGTTGGGAAGGGCTGCATAGGTGTGACTTTCACACACACCAGGCCATTGACCACTTAATGAGCCCATTCAGACCAAGGTGAACTGAAACTAAGCCTCCCATTTAACTTGCTCAGTTTGAAGAAGCTGCTTGGATGAGTAGTGAAACATGTCAGTCCCATTTTGATGCTGACTATATTCAGCAACAAGATCAACAGACCCTAGAGAAGGGAGAAGCCCGGTTCAGAGAGGCCAGGATCTCTTTGAAGCAAGGAATGAGCAATTGGCTAGCACTGGACAGTCTGTCAATCTGCCTCCAAGGTTGTAACAATTTCAACAATAATAGAAAACATTCTCTTTGTAAAAAGGATTCTGGGATTTTTAAGCATATAGATTTCCAAGATCGACAAATAAGGATTGTTTATAATTAGGAGGAAAGGAAAACAGTTGGTAAGAATGATAACTATAGGAAGGAAAGGCATACTAATTCATTCAAATCACCATAACAAGAAGGCCCCATACTATGCCACGCTCTCTGGATAACAGCAACAACAATAATCATGGATTTTCCTCCATAGGTCAGACTAATCAGGCTTGATGAGAACTTGTCTTAGACTATTTTTCTGTGTGTATAGTTTTAATACATTTAAAGAATAAACATGTTTTTGATTTATTTTCTTACATTTAACAATTATGTTATTACTCCATGCTTTTTCAGCAAATTGTACTTAAATTGAAATATTTTACTAAGATATCTACCCTCTGTCTTTTGCATTTTAATGTGCCTAATAATTGGCTACAAGTTCTTATATTTTAATAATGTAATTGAAACATTTTCCTTTTTCCTTTTTACTCCTTAAAATATGCTTCAGTATTTCATAAAGATTATTTTGAGTAATTGTGCCTATTGCTTTCTTCATTCCTGTAAGATTTTTGTATTTTACAACTCTGAAGAATTTGTGCATATGGAATGTAGAAGCAATGCAGATGAATAAAGTTCTACAAATTAGACAGACTTCCCTTTCCTTTAATATTTGCAACAATGAAATGACTTATACCTAGACACCCAGGTTAATTTTGATGTGTTTGTCAAAGACTATTCTGGCATTTTTGGGATAAACACCAGCTATGCTGAACATGAGTTTCTGATTTATTTATTTTTACCTAAGGGAGTCTATAAAGGCTTTAGGGAGTGTCAAACCTTAATTTACGTAAACAGACATAGAATCAGGACAAAGGGGCAGAGTGCCTTTAAATCTATTAGGGCAGCCTTCTGCTGCATTGCAATGTCACTAGCAATTCCTGCAGAGGTCCATGACTACTTACAAATTAGATAGTGCTTCTAGCAGGCTTCTATGAAAACAATATGTGGCTTACAAACAAGCTCTATTTTCCTCATGCACATCTCTTGACATAAAAGTAGTAGTGTGGCTGTTACCATGGCAAATTCAGTGATAATGGGATAATAAGTGTTTTTATTCATTTAGGATGGAGAACAATAGATGCACTTTTTTAATATGAACATCGTACTTTATTTCTTCATAGTCAATCAGGCTGTATGCATAAACAGAAATCAAACCACTCTTGAAAGATAGTATTTGACATCTAATATAAATGCATCAAAACAGCCAGAGAAACATAAAATAAAAATAGGCTTTCTCATACAAAGCGGTGATGCAATTAATACAATCCAATAAGGATAAATTGCTTCCTCAGATTTTCTATGGAGCCCCAGTACGAGCTTTTCAAATCTTACAATATTGGAATCTGCCCAACCCAAATTTTTAGCCAGAGCATTTGGGATAACAAGATCAACCTCCATGGCTGTTGTCAGCTCTGAGACATTATGCTCTTGCTGCTCTGATGCACTTTTTCATATAATTTGTACTTAATTTGTGAACTTGGTTGCCACAAAATGGGGTGATGGTCACTGGTTTAGAGAGCTGCAAGAGGGGATTAGACAAAGTAATAGAGCTCGGCTCTATCAAGAAATGTTAACTATTGTAATTCAATATAATCTCTATATGCAATTTTTTAAAAGATCAGGCTAAAATTCCCAGCATGCTTAGTCGTGGCTAATGGCTGATGTTGGTAAGGAGTGACAGAGTTTGTCACACAAGGCGTCTGATGGATAGATACTAAGGTGGGGAAGGCATGTCAGCTTCAGAGGTGATAGGAGTCCTAATCATTTGCTGAGAAATTGAATAGGTCACTTTGTCCTTGAAACTTTCTGAGATGCATCCATCTAGTTATTGTTTGAAACAGATGCAGAACCTGATTGAATTGGTCCAGGAGGAGGCTTGTCTTCTTTTTAGATGAAAAAGAAGACAAGCAGATAAAAAGAAGGTGCCTGTTTTTCAGAGCACAAAGCTGCACCATTGGTGTAAATGAAAAATAATTAGTTGAAAACATATTTTCATTGGTGCTAAAATATTTTTTTTATCTCGCCCAACATAATTTTGTTACCATCGTTTCAAATAGAATCACCCATATTGTTCCCAAATGATGGGAGGAAAAAGATAAGCAATGTACTAATATTAAGATCTCCCTTTTACATTCTCCAATTATGTGTACACCTGGGTGGGAGGTGGAAGCATTTAATGGAGTACTGAAACAGAGCTTAATGGTGCAGTGCTGAATGGTGTACTGATGCAAGACTGATGAACAGTCTTGATGAACTCACATTTCAGATGGGTACCTTGGAAAGGCTTAGAACCAGAAAGGACTGAACAACAATAATGGGAGTGACCTTACAAGCGTGACATGGGAGTCAAGGATTAGAAGACAAAGGGATGAGCCACATCCATTAACAACACTATGCTATTATGCATGTTAGTTTTGTTTTAATGCTATCTTAAAGGTGAAAGGAGCTTTAAAAATTTGCTTTCAGACTTAAAAATTATTTGAAATTGTGAGGGAATAAGAGCAATGTATATCCTCCCTTTTTTACACAAACGGTAGGGGGACCCCTTCCATCAAGTAAATCACACAGCCAGTGGCTGACCCCATGACTGAGTGATGGAAGCACAATTTGTACAACATTCAAGTGGTCATCTTTCTGCCTAATTAACATGTATAAAGGACAGTTCTATTCATGCCTTTAATTGTTGGTTGCATAACTGATGGTAACAAAAATACCTTTTAAATCACTGAAGTTCAATGAAAAGAAAGTTCAATGAAAACAGGTCTAGAATAGAAATACTAAACAATATGCCCAGTTGTTTGTTTGTTTGTTTTATTTCAGAATCCTAACATGAGAGATTTCTTTAACCCCCTTGTGTGGCCCAATACTTTTGCCTCCATCATGTTGCCCATGCGTCCTTGTGGTGTTCTTGATATTTGGGAGAGAGAGAAAGGGATTGTAAGTTGCTCTACTAAGAACCATGTTGTATTTTGAGAGAGGAATGGACCAAGCACGTAGATCTGGTATAGGTAGTCAAGATCATTGGGAAAGCCCCACTGGTTCTGAATAGAGAGGTCTCCCTGGTACAGCATCCTCTTCTGATAAAGAGCCAAAAACCTGCCTCGAGGATGAGGTGAGCACACACAGGGCAAGAGCAGGATAGGATCTTCTTTAGTTGAGCCTCCCAGCAACTGGTACGGAAACACATACTGACTCTGATGCCTAAGGTAATATATTGGCCTCCCACGTGAAATGAGGAGGCAAGACAAGGTTATGGGTTTAACACTGGGCCACACTTTATTAACTATAACAAGAACCAACATGCAACTCAAGAAGGGGCCTGTCATCAAGCAAAGTGTGGGTTGGAAACTCCAAGGTCTCCCAAGACCCCTCCAACTGGGCAGCATAGGGTGAGTAAATGCCCCCAGGTGGTACAGTCAGTGGACGGCACCCACTGGGCTGGTAGATGTGTGTACCACTCCCCAGGTCCTAGGGTATCACAACATACGTTTCTCCAAACCCAGGGAGGTGTCCCCTCGCATTCTCCATGACCCGGTGACCTCACAATCCGCAGTGTTGTGGGTGTTGGATACAGGGGGACAGATGTTGATTTACATTCTCACTGGCTACCATACTTACGCTTCTGCCACCAGTGTGACCAAACAAATGAAACTTAACTAAGGCCCAGTGCCAATATGGGATAGGCAAAAAATCCCTGTGCCCTTCAGCCAATCTAGGGAGCTGGTCAAAAATTCCTATCGGCCCCCGTAGGTGATCACACTAGCACTTCAAGCCAAGAGAAGAATGCTGCAGGGGGTGGGAGGAGCCGCCCTTTATAGGGCACTCCTCCCCCTCCCCCCAGGACACGATGACGCATCCTCTCGCACGCCTTCACATGAGAAGGCAAAGTGGCCCCGCACACCGGAGGGACCAGCGGCAGATCCGACATTGGCACAATGACCAGTAGCCATTGATAGCCTTTTGCAAATTGCATTTGTCTATATCCCATTTAGATAGGGCGTGGTGGCTCAGTGGACTAAGGCACCGAAACTGTAGACGGCAAAGTCAGCAACTTGGAGGTTCGAATCCCAGGTGCCACGCAGCAGAGCGAGCTCCTGCTGATAGCCGCAGCATCTGCCAACCTAGCAGGTCACAAGCGTGTAAATGCAAGTAGATAAATAGGTACCGCCATAAAAAGAGGGAAGGTAAAACAGTGTTTGCTTGCAGCCATGCTGGCCACATGGCCATGGACTTGCACAGCACTGGCTCTTCCGGCTTGAATACAGAGATGAGCACTGCCCCTAGAGTCGGACACGACTAGCATGCATATGTGGGGGGAACCTTTACCTTTACCTTTTATATCCCATTTAAAGTCATTCCTGCTGGTGTCAAGTAGCATTTTTGCAGCGTGCCACAAAAATCCACAATTACAGAATTCACTACAAAGAGTTGGAAAGGCAGAAAACAGAGCACACAGAGCCCTGGTGGGTGATGCATTTTTCACAGAGGATGTCAAATGCTGACCTCCTGCTGTTCCCGGAAGCCAAAAGAGATTGGCCTTTTTGTACTAAGCAGCAACCGAGATGACAACGTGGCGTGTACATGAGTCTGTCATGATTTATCCTCTCATGCTTTTCTTGCTTACTGACAGCTTTTATTTCTGGAGCTCATACATAATCCTCAACCGAGAGAAGGCAGGAGCTCTCCTAGGCCTGTCTCGGAGCAAGGCTGTGGGAAGAAGGTAGCCAACCATTCCATATTAATTGCAGTCTCATTAACTGATATTTGTTGACAAGGGTGATTTAACTTTGTGAAACGGAAGATACGCGGGTGCTCACAGAAAACTTGACATCAAGAGATGGGTTGAAATGTTTCCTGTTTGCAGAGTCAAGCTGCCCCATCTCTGCATGCCGTGTGGACCTGAATGTAAAACCTGGTTAACAAGCATGAAAACTGAGGGCAGTGACTAATTGCATGATTTATAAGATGGGAAGTTACTCATCCAGGAACAGAAATTGGCATGAAGTGGGGTAATGGGGGTTGGTGGTTGTCATGGTTCCTCACTCTGGATGAACCATGAACTTTCATGAATTTTTAGATGAAATTAACTGTTCTGTGGTTTGTGCCATTTGGAATGGGGACTTCTGTGAATGGCAGAGCAGCTCCCGTATGAATTAGATATGCCACACTTGCAAAGACTTTCTTTCCCTCCAAGAAAGTGGACTTTATCAGCTGGCTTGGGGGAAAGTAAGTGAGTGGTTCATGTCAGGGAACTTATTACATAGTGGAACTGGAAAAGGTGCAAATGAGAGCAACTAAAATGATTACTGCTCTAGGGCACCTCCCTTATGAGGAAAAGCTACAGTATTTGGGGCTCTTTGGTCTGGAAAAAAGGTATCTGAGGGGAGATATGACTGAGGTGTGGGTCCTATAGCACCTGTTCCCAGAAAACAGACTTGGAACTCCATGGTTTGCTGCCTGACGTAGGACAATCAGTCCTACACTAAGCCCATGAATTGCCAACACTGTTAATAGTTTGGTGCTTCATTTTATTTTGTTCTAGACATGCATGTTTCCCAGAAGCACCCCAGAATGAACCAGGAAGTGGGCCAGTTCATACATATAAAATCTATCCCAGTCTTCCAATATTCTAGTGCACCTTGTCTTCAGGAAATTTTCCTTCTTTTCATCTTTATTTATTTATTTATTTATTTTCTGTAATAACACTACCCAAAGGTTTTTTTTTTTTCCAAAGAATGAAACAATTTGAATAGTTATGTAAAATATCAAAAATCATCAATAAAAGTCCTCACTAAAATCATTATTCAAACATGTCAAAGACCCTTCATGACAAAATTTTATGTAATAACACTCAATGGTTTTTTTTTGGGAATGAAGTTTTTTTTAGTGATCTTTTTTTTAATTGACTTTGTGATGATATATGTGAAACATAAAGATGTCAGTCCTCACTTGTCTCATCCAAACATGCAAAGAACAGGGTGGCTCTTTGGGGAATGAAGTATTTCATAGTGATCTTAACATAGCCCAATCTCACCAGACTTGGAGGGAATGCAGAATAGGGTGAAACTTTGGGGGGGATAGCTCGATGTTGAGAATTGTCACCAGACTTTTAGGCAATGCAGAAAGATGGGATAATAATAAGAATAATAATAATATTTAACTGGAAAGATAATAATAATAATAATAATAATAATAATAATAATAATAATAATAATAAAAATAATAAATCCACACAGTAGTGTTGACAGGCTGTATTTACCCAGAATATTAGGTGGTAGAGGCCTTTTGCAAGTGAAGCAGACAGTTGAAGAAGAGAAGCATGTTTTGGCAGATTATGTAAAAATAGTACAGATCCAGCATTACTGGAGGTTAAAAACAGGGAGGTGTTTAAAGTAAAGCAAACAAAGGGTCAATACAGGAAAACAACAATGCAAATATGAGATAATAGCTGGCATAATAACGCACTGCATGGGCAGTTCCTTGAAAAAAAAATCAAAGGAAAAGTAGATGACGAAAAGACCTAGTTTGGCTTACCAATGGAACACTGAAAAAAAAGAGAGAGAAGCCCTAATTTTTGCAGCTCAAGAACAAGCTATCAGAACAAATGCAGTTAAAGCTAGAATAGAAAAATCAGTGGAGTATCCCACATGTACACTCTGTAAACAGGCAGATGAAACTATCGAACATCTATTGAGTTGTGCAAGAAAATTGCTCAGACTGAACTGATTACAAACAGCATCATAATGTAGTTGCTCAAATGGTCCACTGGAATTTGTGTCATAGCTATCATCTGCCCATAGCAAAGAACTGGTGGGGTCATAAGCCTGAAAAAGTGATGCAAAATGAGCATGCAAAATTACTTTGGGACTTCAGAATACAGACAGACAAGTTTTGGAGCATAATACCTCGGACATTGTGATTGTGGAGAAGAAAAAAGTGTGGCTCATTGATGTTGCTATATCAGGTTGTGGGGATCTAACTCCTGTGCTTTGCCAGCCTAGCACTGAGAAGCCTCAGACAATCAGTATATATGTCACAACAATAACAACCTCTGATTGGCTAATAGGCTGGCAAATAGGAGCTGAGGACAGATCATTCTAAAGATGGCGACGAAGGAAGTGTGGGGGATGGATGCTTAGAGAATGAGACAATGGTATGCAATTGCGCATGACCAGGAAATACAAACTGTATAATCATTGGATGGTTCTCTGCTGACGTGTCTGTGATTTGTGAGAGGTAACAAAAAGAGCCTGTGCGGAGGGAGGAGGGAGGAGTTACAAACTTTACTCTCCCTGGCTCATCCGAAGCATGGCACCAAAAAGAATCTCTGTGTATGAGGCCTCTGCATTCCTATCGCCGCTAATCCCTTCAGCCGGTCAGGAGGATTAGCATTTCAAGGGCTTTCAGGTGAAGGAATCCCTACATTCTATGGTGCCCCCTGCTGAGGACTCGAACTCAAAGAAGCCGCTGATTCCAGACTGCAGGTTTGTGTCATCGGCCAGCAGCATTCTTTGCCTTCAGAACAGACAGTGAGCAGTGCTGCCACTCCTAACGACTGGATCCAGCTGAAACATCACAGCGGCAAGTTTCAGCTGTCGTCTTGACGCCATAACTGCCCCCCTGCCCTGGTAAGGGCCCAAAGTGCGCTTGCATCCGTCACGGATCCCTCTGGGTGAGTTTTTGGTGAAGAAAGACACTCAGCTGTCCCCAGCTTTTCACACAAATGGGGTCACAATTGTCAGCTCAGCAACAAAAATGGGCAGCAGAATTAAATGCATTACTGAAACAATATGCACACCCATTTGAAAATAAGGATGTAATCCAATTTGTCAAAACAGTGGACCAAATATGTTCTTGGGTGGAGCAAGATGGCTCTGGAACCACAGATTTGGAGCAATGGGACAAAATAGGCAAGGCTTTACAATCAGATCCACGTGCATCTGTAACAGACCAAATGGTGTGGAGCAAAATACGCATGTGCTTGACACGGCTGACTCCTAGAAATATATTGCTGAGTCAGGTTTCAGACACCCAAATTTTTAGAATGGGAGGTCAGACCCCAGTTACTACGACACAGTCTCAGTCGCTAACCCCAAGAGATCTAGCCTCAGTTGCTGCCCCAAAGTGTCCCTTTGAGCAGATCGACCCAGAACCACCACCAACATGGAGAGACTTTGCCCTTTGGGTCAGAACAACCAACCCCTCATCTAAACTCCCTCCCAC
The DNA here is from genome assembly GCA_029282475.1 of Phrynocephalus forsythii. NCBI lineage: Eukaryota > Metazoa > Chordata > Lepidosauria > Squamata > Agamidae > Phrynocephalus > Phrynocephalus forsythii. The sequence goes on from JAPFRF010000005.1 coordinate 15,449,792, forward strand.
AAAGAGACTTGTCTCGTACGATTGCAGTGGCTCAATTAATGGCAGAGGAGGAGGAACCAATCCCTTCCTTATACCCCGTAATCAGAGATTGTTATTGTTGTGACGTATATACTGATTGTCTGAGGCTTCTCAGTGCTAGGCTGGCAAAGCATAGGAGTTAGATCCCCACATCAGGTGATAGTAGAGTCACCAATAAACAACTTGAAAAAATTACCCGATATCAGGATCTGAAAATTGAACTTCAGAGACTCTGGAATAAACCGGTACAGGTGGTCCCAGTGGTAATTGGCACATTGGGTGCAGTGCCTAAAGAGCTAAGCAAGTATTTAGAAGAAATTGGAGTTGACAAAGTCACCATCAGTCAGCTGCAGAAAGCCACCTTACTGGGATCTGCTCGCATAATTTGCCGATACATCATGTAGTTCTAAATGCTAAATTCAACTAGTGATTTGTATTACAAAATCCAGCATAGTTAGCTGTGTGGTTAAATAATAATAATAATAATAATAATAATAATAATAATAATAATAATAATAATAATAATAATAAAAATTCATGGTGATCAGTGTATGTATTACCATGGGTCTGTTGTTGAGACCTCCTTGTCCTCAGTTTATAATCACCAAGTGTAGTTATCTTGTCTGTTGTGTGATGATAATAATAATAATAATAATAATAATAATAATAATAATAATAATAATAATAATAATAATAATAATAATAATATCAATTTGTATTCATTCATTGGTGTTATTGATTCATATGAATACAAATTGACAAATTAGCCATGTTTTATGAATTCTGAAATTCATTTTTAAATGTGTGCCCATCTCTGTTCCCTTTTCAAGTTGCTATTAGTCACTTCTGACTTGATTGCATATAATACCACACAAAAACACACTTTTTGGGGGTGGGGCGGTAAAGATTGGATATAATTATTCTAAAAATTGTATAATATGTTGATATAGTTACTGTCACCTAATTTTGAAGGGGTTTCCTACATTTGATTTTTATTTATTGATTCATTTATTTGGGGGGAGAGTTTTCTCCAAAAGTGTGCAGACACTTCGCACTCAAAAAGAAAAAAAAATATTTAAGAAGTTATAGTGATCTTCTTTGCTTCAAGGTCAGATACTGAAAATGTTCTCCAGCAATGCTTGTTTTGGGATAGGAGGCAGAGTAGATCTATAACTAAGTATAAATATTTTAACCAAAAACATGCTCAGACTTTTTAAACTGGGGATGCTAAGGGCTAGCATTTAAAAAAAACCACTGCAGCAGAAAATGGCTACATGGGTCTGTGAGAAGAGATAGTGAATAAATATTAGTTTCCACCCACATCAATGTGGGATGAGTTGCCCCACATTCAGGTGTGAGAGAGCAGTGGAATGTCCTTATGGTTTGCTCAGACTCCATCTGTTGTTTGCAGGGCTTCTGTAAATGCAAATTCAAATGCAACAAGAGGGAGCTATAAGCTAGAGTAATCAAAAGCAGTTGTATTAACTAGGCTGTGACAGAGACTGTGAAAGAATGTTTTCCTTTTTCCAAGTAGAGCATGAGACAGATGGTGTATTGGACTTCAACCCATACAAGTATCAGTCAGTGTTGGATGATAAGACTGGGTCATCTCAGAGTTTGAATATAGAAACATGTGGAATAGTATGAATGTGTAATTTGGGTCACTGCTGCTTTAAAAGGAGCTGGGGGGAAATGTGTAAAATGGGAACCAAATTGATCAGAAATCTGTAACATCTCTCCAGAAATGGAAGATGACATTGACTGGACTTTGTGAGTGTGTGTGTGTGTGTGTGTGTGTGTGTGTGTGTGTGTGTGTGTGTGTGTGTGTGTGTGTGTGTGTGTGTGGTGTCATTACCGTCGTGACCAACTCTTCATGACCCCATGTCCATGGAGTTTTGTTGGCAGAAGTACTGGAGTGGCTTGCCAGTTCCCTCTCCAGGCGCCTACAGCACCTGGTATTCCCTGGTGGTCGCCCATCCAAGTACTAACCAGGGCCAACCCTGCTTAGCTTCCAAAATCAGGCAAGATCATGTATCTGTGTAAATTTCTACACTTGTCCTTCTTAGCTTTCATATTGCCTTTCTATAATGTAAGATACCTCTTTACTCTTTTCTTTCAGCTTTAAATAGTATCTTTCCATGTTGACAGCTGCCTTTATTCCTTTTCAAGGAGAAAGGTGGCTTCCTTGCTTAGAGGAACAGAAGCAGTCATCTTCAGGCCTGACAAAATTAACCGAGAGGTCTGCTGTCTCCCTGGAGCAAATATTCAGGATGTAACAGAGAGACTGACGAGACTCATCAAGCCCTATGATTCTAACCTGTTTATCTTGGTCCTTGTAGGAACTAACAATACTTCAAAATGCAGCATATACAAAAGCATATGAAGAGATGGCTAGGAAGCTGAAGGACCTGGGTGGACAGGTGGTAATCTCATCTCACCTCCCTGTAGAAGGATGTGGTCCATGAAGAGAAAGAACAAGAGTGGAGGTGAACAATTGGCTTCGGAGATGGTGCTGGCAGGAACAATTTGGATTCTTGGACCATGGTTTGCTATTTCATTCAGATGGGATATTGGGAGAGGATGGGGTCAGGCAGGAATCCTGGACTTTAAGAAAGCCAATTTTTGTAAACTTATGGAATTATTGGCTATGATTCCATGGACCGAAACACTGAAAGAGGAGGGCGATCAGGATGAATGGCTTAAGTAGCTGGGAATGTTTAGCCTTTGAAAAAGAAGATTGAAAGGGGTTTTGATAGCAATGCTTAAATATTTGAAAGGATGTCATATAGAAGAGGGAATAGGTTTGTTTTCCACGGCTTCAGAGACTAGGACTCGGGGCAGTGGTTTCAAACTACAGGAAAACAGTTTCCATTTGAACATTAGGAAGAAGTTCATGATGGTTAGAGCTGTTTGGCAGTGGAATATGCTGCCACAGAGGCTGATGGGTTGTCCTTCTTTGGAGGGTTTAAAGCAGAGGCTGGATTGCAATCTGCCAGAAATATTGTGATGGGGGTTCCTGCATGGCAGGGGGTCAGACTGGATGGCACTTGAGGTCTCTCCCAACTCTATGATTTTATGACTCTAGGTAGACAGTCTAAACAAAAAAATATTTCAGATGAAGGGATTTTAGAAATATGTTTATTGAGTGTTATAAATAACTTTTATTTCACAGGGATTGGATACAATATGGATGCATTTCAGAGTTTAAAGGAGAGTGGTTAAGAAAGTGTTTAAAAGGAAGACTAACAAATTGCATAAAGAGAACTTTGGGTAGTGGGAGGTATATAAGTTGTAAAAATAAATAAAAAATAAATAAACAAAATAAACAGAAATTTCACAAAAGTTTAGTTCAGCCATGCTTCCCTTATTTGTCCACATTTAGGCACATGTCAGTGAAATAAATGTTGATTTAACCATCAGACATGTTTTTACACTCATGCTTCAGATGGCCATCTTTTTTTTTTTTAAAAAAAGTGACACACTTTCAATGTTTCTTTTTAACCCTCTTTGTGTGTGTGTGTGTGTGTGTGTGTGTGTGTGTGTGTGTGTGTGTGTGTGTGTGTGTGTGTGTGTGTGTGTGTGTGTACACAAATATAGTCTCACACATATTTAGATAGGGGGCAGTAGAGACCCAGGCATTATTAGCAGGAATGAACAACTCATGAGTTTAATGCATTAAGCAGACTCACTGAATAAATTGTTGAGTAGTAAATAAATACTTCTGTAAATCCCATTGACTGAACATGTCTATTTTGTTAGGATTAGCAATTGGAAATAGGCTGAGGTTCAGTATTGGACTCATCCTGACCTAAAACAAAAAAGAAAATCCTTAACTTAAATCTCTTCTGTTGGAATACATGGAAACTTATAAAGTGCATCTTTGGATCATCATCAGGGCTGCACTTCCATATTGGCAATGAAGCTATATCTGTAGCCAATGAATCTGCAAATTATGTAGACCACATCCATGGGCCTGCCTACATCTTCTTTAATTATCTTGTCAGAACCTTTTATAGACATTTGAAAGGAAGACCTTGCCAAAGGCTCAGGTTTCTTGAATGTTGCTTAGCTCTTTGATTGCAGAACTAATGGCTTTCTTACTCCACTGCCTGGCTGTCAGGTTTCAGATTTATTTAGTAGAAAACCTGATAGCAGTTCCCAGAGGATAGAGGTTGTCATGCCATATCATATTCTCAATCCACTTGTTCTCTGCCCTGTGAATCCTAATCAAGAAAGAAAAGTCAATTGTAGTAACCTACCAGTTATGTGACTTTCCAGTCATATAAGCCCAGCTGGCATCAGATTTATGTTGGTGTGTGTGAATTGGCCATTTAAAGGAACCTTATAATCCAACAACAATGAAACTGTTTTTCCACAAAATTTGGCCAAACACAAACTGAAGCCTCATTCTGAGTTTTTGTCTTCAGTGTCTATAAGCAAATGCCTCTGGAAAGAAAAAGGGAGAACAAGGGATAGGAATGCAACCTGTACTGGATGGGGTCACTCTCCAATTGAAAAAAAAAACAGCTACATAGCTTGGGGGTGCTCTTGGACTCATCCTTGAGCCTGGATGCCCAGGTCACGGCTGTGGCCAGGAGCGCATTTGCACAATTAAGGCTAGTACGCAAGTTACGGCCATTTCTTGAGAAACAGCATGGCCTAGTGATGTTCCTGCTAGACTACTGTAATGTGCTCTATGTGGGGCAACCGTTGAAAAGCCTCAGGATGCTTCAATGGGTCCAAAATGCAGCAGCCAGACTTCTGACTGGGACAGGTTACAGAGATCACATTACACCCCTATTTTATATGAATCAATAGGATAACATAGACTTTGTGTTTATAACCACTTATAACCTTGAGTGTTTACATTGACACTATGATTTTGATGTTAGTTTCCATCACTCATAACTTTTACATGGAATTTTACTCTCTCTTTTTTTTTTTAAGACTAAAAGATTGGATTAAAAAGATGACATCAAAACAAGAAATTAAACGTATTCTGCAAACTCAGGAATTGTCGTGGTTGAATTACGCCCAGTTAGAAAGCTGGACGAAAGAATGGATTAGGAGAAATACACAACTTAGAGGATATACAAAATTTGAGCAATTTCTGACAACATATGAATCAGAGAAAGGAAATACAGGGAAAGGAACAGTTGGCAAATTATATAAAATAATTCAAGATTCATTTGAGAATAGGGAACAGGACACAATAAGAGAGCTATGGAAACAAGACATAGAGAAAGAAATAAATAATGATGAATGGAAAAGAATTTGGAATTTGAGGATTTTACGGTCATTATCAGTCAGAATAAAAGAAAACTACTTCAAACTAGTTTTAAGATGGTATATGACTCAGTCAGAATGAATAGAATGAATCCAAAATATTCTAAGCTCTGCTGGAAATGCGAAAAAAAAAGATAGGTACCTATTTTCATTTATGGTGGGAATGTGAAATAGTTCAAAAGTTTTGGCAAGAGATTATTGAGGAGATAAGAGAAATACTACAAACTGATATTAAATGTGTACGGAAATTGCTTTGTTATCATTACCATCTATCAATGAATATGATGTGAAAACTAAAGAATTAATAGCAAATCTTATGACAGGAGCTAGACTGATTATTGCTAGGAACTGGAAACTGAAATCAGACCTTAAAATTGCTGAATGGTATAAGGAAGTGTGGGACATAGCACTAAATGATAAACTATCTTGTAATATAAAAGTTTTGAGAGGTGAAATAAAAAAAGATACTTTCTATGATGTTTGGGGGAAATTTATAGATCATGTACTATTAAAAGGGAAAGGGATACAACCAACTTATAACCCAACACAGTTCTGGCGTAAAGGACCTTAAGAAGCCTTTTGGAAGAAAAAAAAAAAGATGAAGAAGAAAGAGAAGATGCAAGAATACTGGACGGTTTCTTGGGGGTGGGGGGCACTTTGTACTGTTTATGATTGCCTATTACTGTTTTTTTTATATAATTGTTTATCATTGTTGTTTTGTCTTTTTTATGTTCAATAAAAAAAATTAAAATTAAAAAAAAATTTTACTCTCTTTTTAACTGAGTGCGTTTTCTTGTAGCTTTAATGTAATGTTGTCTATCAATGCTGTAAGATGTTGCTCAATTTCATGTTCTCAATGCCTGAACATGTCTTAATTGTACTGGACTGTATATTATTCCTCATTACTGTAAGCTGCCTTGAGTCCTTTACCAAGGAGAAAGGTGAGGTAAAAATACTATAAATAAAAAACTTATTAACATATTAAGAGATAGCATGACACCTAATAACTCACAGTGTTGTGCATTTGTGTGTGTGTGTCCTCAAACAGGTCTTTGACACAACAGTTACACTTCAGTACATGACACTGGACGAAGCAAAAATAGTCTTATTTGTGTGAACATGTTCTAAGTAGGGATGGGAGCCAAACGAAAAACAAAACACTGATTTGTTGATGAAATGAAACAAACCAGGGAAGCAGCATTTTGTTAATAATGAAACAAACTGGCAGTTTTTTTTTCATTTAAAATGAACCAATTTGTTTCTCTGTAAACCAGCTCCCCTGGGCCCTAGAGGCACCAAATTTGGTGTGAACCTTCGTTGGACTCTCCCGTTTAATTCCTCCAAATTTGGAGAGGTTTGGGGTTCTGGGGGCAAGTTATCCAACTTCAATGGGGGGTGCCCCTGGGAAAAAACATTTCTAATTGCAATGTTATGTGCTTGAAAATAGTAATCCCAGGTAGCTAACAGTGTGGAAATTACAGCGGGGCTTCCTCAGGCTCTCCCCTTGAAGCACCCCCAATTTGGAGAGGTTTGGATTTCAGAGAAAGAGCTATTAAGCTCCAAAGGGGCTGCATAGGTACTTAATTGAAGGAGTGTGAATAGCCACATTGAGGGAATGCTGTAAATTAACCCTATAAGTTAAATAAATAAATAAATAAATAAATAAATAAATAAATAAATAAATAAAAATATAATTGGTAAAGCCTGCCAGACACACTCCTTCCATTAAGCACCCCCACACCTCATTTGGAACTTAATATCTCAGCCCCCAGAAACCCTAACTTTTCCACATTTCAAAGGGTCCCCTAAAATTGCTTAAAAGACCCACTACTTCTCTGGCTACACTCCCCTTCGGGGAGAGGAGAAGCGGCAACTTCTCGGTGGCAGTGGCCTCGGCGGTGGGTGCAGGTTCTCCAAGCATCCTCGCTGGCCCTCTCCAGCCCACATCCTTGGTGGCCGCAGCCGTGGCGGCAGGCGCAGGGCCTCCTGGCGGCCCCGCTGGCCCTTTTCGGTGTGGCAGCACGGTGGCAGCAGGGCCTCCCACAGTCTTCTTGCCCTCTCCATCCGGGGTGTTCAGCAGCAGTAGCAGTGGCACTTGGCAGCGAACCCAGTTTTACAGACTAAACAAAATAGTTCATTTTAACTGAAAAAAAAGGACAGTTTCGTTTCATCTGTAACAAAATGCTGCTTCATCGTTTCATTTTGTTTCATTTCATTTCATTACACCAAAATGACAAAACAGCATTTCATTTTTCATTTTGTGTCCATCCCTAATTACTATTTTAACTATTCTCTTATAGTTAAAGACTTCCTACAGGCTTGTGGTTTGGCATCTTGGGAAAAGAACATTGGAACACTGTCTAATCTAGCAGAGTTTTGTTTTGTTCCTATGTTGTTTGCATCTCTACTAACTCTCCTGTTCTGTTATTATTTTTATTACATCTGTATATCTCCTAGAATTGTGATGAATTACAGTATGTTACATTCATTGTCAGACTAAGGCTCAGGAGACCTGTATTAGATGATTCCCTCAGCCATGGAAATTTGCTAGGCTGACAGAGGCAAACTACAGTACTTTGAAAATCTTACTTCTCTCAAAACCCTTACTGGAAACAACTTAATGGCACATAATATCAGCTGAGAATCCTGTGGGATTGATCCAGGATGTGTCTATAATCCCAAAGGTATCTGTATTGCTGCATACTTTCCAGCTCAATAGTTCTATTGGGGAATAAAAACCCCTAGGAAATGTAGGCTGGATATTATATCATTACAGACTCTACTGGGTACACCTGACTTCTGTTTTGTTATTTGGACACAGAAAATGATTAGCCATATGATTAATTATCTTCAATACCTCTTCCTTGTTGAGACACTGCATTGTTAATTTTAAGTCATTGGTTAATCATCTGTGGCCAATACTTTTAATTGATCCAAAAATTGTAGCTGATGGCCCTTTGATTTTATAAATGAAACATGCTGTCCAAAGATCCAGACTCTACTACAGTGTTGGCAAACCTGTGGCACGGGTGCCAAAGGTGGCAATCGGAGAGCCCTTTCTGTGGGCACCCAACATTGTCCCTTCACAGCCACCTGTATTTACCCTGTTTCGCTGAAAATAAGACCTCCCCCAAAAATAAGCCCTAGCAGGATTTCTATGCATTTGTTAAATATAAGACCTACCCTGATAATAAAACCTAGTGATGGGCGTGGCTATGGTTGTGTGCAGGGCTGACATTCAATCATATTATACTTAACAAAAGTAAGACATCCCCTGAAAATAAGCCCTAGTGTGTCTTCTTGAGAAAAAATAAATATAAGTGTCTTATTTTTGGGGAAACAAGGTAGGTTAAATTGCTGTATTGGCACTTTGCGAAAAATTAGTGGGTTTTGAATCACACTCACCATTACTGCTCTAGTAATTCTGCTAAATCAATTAACCTGGCGTAAAACAATATGGAAGACTTTTTGCTTTAGTCTTCAGACTTAGCAACCAAAGTGCATTTCCTAGCACAGTGTCTTAATAAAATGGATACATCACCTGAATACAGTGTCTTGTATTCAGCAGCTGGTCTCTCCATGAAATGGCTATATTGATGGACATATTTCCAGCCTTTCTGGCATTTTCCCTTCCTTGGCTTTTAAATCTACTCTTGAATGTTTGGGAGTCTTCAGATAATACCTGAGAAGGATGTTAGAGGCAAGAAAGGAGAAAACCTATGGAGGAGATAGAGGTCCACTACCTTAATAGTAAACATTATCACTGCACAAGAGTGCATCCAGAATGCTGTGCATAAGAGCTATCAGCATTCTATATAGCAATTTTAAAAACTGGGGGAGTCCAAAGAAGCAAATATCATTTAAATTGGGCACCAAATTTAGTACAGTTTAGTGTTTAATCCCCATTCAGAAATAAGTCAGCAAAGGTTGCTCCAGATTTAATTCTGTCACTTGGCCCCACAGCACTGGATGATCATCCATATTTTCCAAGCAATAGGTATCTTGTTGAAGAAAAGTGCTAACAAAGGCCGTCACTTCACGAACCTCTCGCTGCGCGGCGAGCCGTGATTTCCGCGCGAATCGGTCGGCTTTGTCCTCACGATCCTCCATTTTGGATGCGGCGCCACCCCGACCACGCCCCGACCACGCCCCTAAAGCGTGCTCCAAGCGGGGCGAGAGATTCCCCTGGCGGAGGCCGGGAATCTCCCTCGCTTCGCATCCAAATTCGCATCCAAATTCGCGTGTGGCCACTGATTATTTTGAAATATTTTTTTTTCATTTTACTATTCCTCCGAAATATCGATGCATCGATATTTCGGGTTACCCGTTCTTTCGATCCTGATTTCTGCGCTTTCAATATAACATGTATTTGCGGATGTTTATAGGGGTTAACATGAATCCCGCTGTCTCATGTCTGTTCTTTTTACAGAAATCAACAAACGCCAGGTGTCACTGTTTACCCCTTCCTCCCCCCCTTCTTTTCCTTATTTACTTCGGCAGCCAAGTGGTGGCGTTTGTGTTGCACCAGCGATGAAACTTTACTTTCTGGTGGCTACTTGTTGGTTTTCCTTTTTTTTCATTTTTTACCGGATATCATCACCTAATAATGCGGGGTGATTTCCGTATCCCAACATGTGCATTTCACCCTTCCATAAACAGTTTTTTAAACTATAACCCTTGGCGCTTCGAATACTATTCTATTCAGCAACGGCTGAGGCTCATGCGGGCTCAGACTACTGTGCCTCTGAGCGTGCCTAGAGTTTTAAACGATTTTCCTTTTTTGGAACTGTGAAATTGCACAGTGACTTAAAAGTTGCACTGCCTCTGGGCATGGCCAGAGTGTAAATCAAAAAGCATTCTTCAATACACCATTTCGAGAGACCGAGGTGATTACTCCCCACCCCCCCAAATCTGCACACAGAGCAATCCTCCTGCAAATCCGTCCTCCCTGCTCCAGACTGTGCCTCTGAGCGTGCACAGAGTTTAAAACGGATCTCCTTTTTTAGTACCCATTGCGAGTGACGTAAAAGTTTCAAAGCCTCTGGGCATGGCCACAGTGTAAAGCTAAAAGCATTTTTCAGGAATCCATTTCGAGAGAACGCGGTGAGTCAACCCACCCAATAACCCCGTCATCACACAGAGCAATCCTCCGGCGAAACCTTCTTCCCGGCTACAGACTGTGCCTCGTGACTGTTGTTCAGGGAGCGCATTTCACATGTTTAATGCCCTGGGGTAATTCCTTCTAGCGGCCAACAGGACAAAGTTACGCGGGGCGTGAGGGTAGACCATGGGGTGCCCTCTCACTTGGAAATTCTGTCACCATATAAATATTTCACCGAAGTACGGTACTGTGTCTCTGAGCATACCCAGACTGCAAAATAAAGTGCATTGTACCCCGCTCCATTTTTATTGACTGTTGTTCCCCCCCCCTTTAATGCCCCCCCCAAACCACACAGAAAAAAACATCCCTTGTTCTGGCAGTTGTGCGTCGTTGCATCGAAGCCAACACAACATTTAATAATCCAATTTAGGGGTGATGTGTATGCGGGCGTGATGGGTGAACACGTAGCACCCCTCCTTTAGGTTTCATTAGAACAAATAGCACCCCTCCTTTGGGTTTCATTCGTCCTTATACACTGTCTGTCGTAATGGGTGAACACGTAGCACCCCTCCTTTAGGTTTCATTAGAACAAATAGCACCCCTCCTTTGGGTTTCATTCGTCCTTATACACTGTCTCCGCTGAAAAGATTCACTGCCTCTGGGCATGGCCAGAGTGTAAAGCAAAAAGCATGAGAGAACGCGGTTATTTTTCCCCCCGCAAATAACCCCGTCAGCACACATAGCAATCCTCCTGCGAAACCTTCTTCCCGGCTACAGACTGAGCCTCTGAGCGTGCCCAGAGTTTAAAACGCATCTCCTTTTTAGAACCCATTGCGAGTGACTGTTGTTCAGTGACCGCATTACACATGTTTCATGCCCTGGGGTGATTCCTTTTAGCGGCAGATAGGGAAAAGTTACGTAGGGCGTGAGGGTAGACCATGTGGTGACCTCTCACTTGGAATTCTATAAATCGTTCTCCGATGTACTCTACTGTGTCTCTGAGCATACCCAGACTAGAATTTCAAGTTCATTGCACCCCTCTCCATTTTTAATGACTGCAGTTTCACCCCCCCCCCTTTAAATTCCCCCACCAAACCACACCAAAAAAAACCATCCCTTGGTCTGACAGTTGTGCACCGTTGCATCGAAGCCCCGACATCATTTAATAATTCAAGTTAGGGGTGATGTGTTTGCGGACGTAATGGGGGGACACGTAACACCCCTCCTTCGGGTTAATATCGCCCTTATACACTTTCTCTACTTTAAAGTTTCACATCCTCGGTGCATGGCCGGAATCTTCCCCCCACCAAAAAACCCCTTCAGCACTCCGAGAAATCCTCATGCGAAACCGTCTTATCGGCTCCAGCCTGACTGGCTGCTGTGACTCCCCCGCCCGTAACCCCCCACACAACTCAGACTTGTGCTCCCTCCCTTGAAAAGAAGTATGACAGTTTTGAAATGTTATTACAGTACAAGACGTACCGTCTGGGGTTTATATGTAAGTGCTTCCTATGTGCCCCTGCCACACAACCTAAAGTACAGGTGCACGTTTGCATTTTTCATCAGAATGTCAATAATTAGCCACCCCTTCCGATACTGCATGGGTATGGAAAGGAATAAACAAGTGGCGTCTGAAACCCTGCGTTCTCAAAAGCAGTCTCAATGACAGGACGCACCACAGATATTGGGGGGGGGGGCGAATTACGCTACACACAGTAACGGGTAACAGGTTAAAATTTTATTTCACGCAAGGTCAACATTGCAAAAACGTTATTAACGTGGAACCCATTCTGTACATAAGGGTCAGCAGCGCTGACCGAACTTCTGACCCCTTGTTAGCCCTCGGGTCTGCTGGAGATGGCAGGTGCTGGGCTTCGTGGAGCCAGTCCATCTTCAGCTCCACCCACTGACCTTTCAAACACAATGGCCCAATTAGAACTGCAGGGCTAGGCAAATGTTTCCATTGTAAGCCTGCAGCTACTGCAGGACTCCTCAAACTGAAGATATGATTTGCTACTTATTATCTGTGTTGTTCTTAAAATAAACGAGACAAAGAAATGCATTGAAAAGAAGGTATTTATTCATTGCAAACCATGATATGCACCTTACATACAGACTTTTTCATCAGTGGTTCACCAGAAATAACCATCTACATTGAGTATGATACCGTGGCAAACTGTATCCAAGGCTCCTGGACCCTGACCTGCGTTTAAACCCCTCCCCCAATTGGTTGAAGTTTGTTTCATTTTCCACAGGGCTGCTCGGAGACAGGGCTCTAGTAGTTATAAAAACCCAGTTGCACCTTTTAGAAAGGTGTGGAGAGGTGGTACAGAGTAGGGTTGTGTGAAGGACTGTTTTCTTGCTAGTTATTTAAATAAGAATTAAAATATCTTTGGAGGAAGATGGAACGTGGTGGTAGGGGCCGATACTGGACGGAGGCAGAGGTCACGGCTTTATTGGACATATTGATTCAACACAGACTTGGTCCTGTGTTGTTTCATATGCTTCCAAGGAGGAATGAAGCGGCCTTTAGGCTTGCGTCTCGAGAGCTAGCCAGGCTGAACTACCATAGGACCTCAAAGCAAATTCGATCTAAATTTAAAACTCTTCGCCAGAACTTTAATAGGTGCTTGTACTATTTTGGGGAGCACGCAGAAGAAAGGCAACAAGCTGCGTACTGGAACCAGTTACTCCAGTTATGGATTATGGCAGACCGCCCCGACCCAGCTCATCTTTTCCCTGCGGGTGAGTAAAATTGGGGATTATTATTAAAATAGAACATTATTAAAAGGGCTGCAATGAGTTCTGCAGATTGGTAGCCAGGTAGGGTTCTGGCAATGACTCTCTTTGGTCTTGTGTAAGCATGCGGCCTAAAGAGACTGATTCACACAGAAATGAGGGTCTGTCACGATTTAAAACTTTTGAATAATGCCAAGCAAATCGACATTGGTGTTATTTGTTCCAACAGGAGCAGGCCCTGCTAGGCGTGTAGGCCACAGGAGGGGTCAACCACGTCAGCAGCAGGAGCCAGAACAACGTTTGGACCGGGAGCTGCAGCCTGGGGAGGACCAGCAGCAAGATAATGAAAGGGGGCAAGCCTTACATGATCTCCAGCCCAATGAGGGAGGTGAAGGTGAGAAGCAGGGAGTGCTCTATGAGTGACCATCTAAGCGTTCTATTTTTTAAAAAAAACCCATCGGGGGAACAATTCCACATATATATTTCCTCTCCATCCCAATAGAAATTGTTCAAGAACAACCTGTGGACATTATGAGGGAAGCGGTGCCCCGAGGGGAAATGGAACAATGGATTGCTGTTTTGCAAGAGGTTGTTGCCAGAGGTATATTTTTAAGGCACTTTACAATATCAACAACAAACCCCTTGCCCCTTGTTCGGAGAAACAAATGCCCTTTGTTTTGATTTAACCTTTGCAGTACTGACACTGCAATGTACATATATAATCTCTCTGTAACTACAACAGAACTCTCTGCTGTTACTGAGATTGATCTGATGAGCAAAATCAAGGAAAGGAACCAGTCACGAACTCAAAAATGATTTGATTTTCCATTTGATTTCTTGCAGTTGGGGTACTGGAACAACATGTTCTGCCTGCTGAAGGGGCGCGTCCACCACAGAGAAGGAGGAGGGGGAGGAGATAAAAAATCCTTGTTTGATTTTGATTAACCTGTACTTCTGCAGGGTTTTTCCAATTACATTTAAACTGGGAAAAGTTATCCCAGTTGTTCTTAAATAGTTGTTTTTGCACTGAATGAAAATCTCACTTTTGGTGTTTAAATATTTAATGTCTCTGCTAAAAGAGCAGCATAGGTATGTTTACACTAAGTCATTTATATCGCTGTAAATGTGTTTATATGTAGTAAGTTGGGTTCTTCTGAAACCTTATTATTCCTTTGAGACACTACTGGTTATTAGATAACTATTGTTGAGATGCAGAATATTAAACTGCTACATCAGAGAGCAGTTGCCTTCTGTGTTGAACAATCTTTTCAATGTAATGCTCTATGAGCAATTTTATTTTTGTACTACAAAACATTAACATGTTATTTATAGTGGGGTTCCATAGAACCTTTAAAAAAAACCATAACTTTACTGTTGAAAAAAACTGCTGTTCCCACCATAGCCAGAAGGTTATAATCTTCTGATATTGCTAAACGTTATTGTTTCTGGCACTTTCAAGGAATGTTTTAAAAACTGGATCTGAGGCCTCATTCTTTCTCTTTGCAATAAAACCCCACAGTGATAACCAATGCATCCTTGTAAAAGTTTTGTTTACAACATTAAAAGAAATAATTATTTTGAGTTTAGAATCGATCTTATAGTAATTAAAAATGTCTGTTCTTAAAGGTTTGGGTAAGAACATTAAAACAAACAGTACTTTCTGTATTGCAACTAAGTTATCTAGGGTTTAAAATTGTCTATAAATAAAATGTTAGTTATTTACATTAAAACAAATGTAAAGTATGCATTGCTGAATACCAAGTTGCACAAAAATAATTTGTCTTAATGATACCAGTATTCCTCTCATGTAATGTTATGCCAATAGAGCAACTACAAGCCATGTAAATCTATTGTTTGTACAGTATTCTCATTTATCGTAAAAATAATTTTTTTTTGGGCTTGTTAAGAACAATAAAATAAGGTTAAAACCAATCTAGTATTGCCCCCAACAACTCCTTGTCTGGAATCTTTATGAGTAAGTTTTAGTAGAGCAGTTGGTGCTTGGAAACCAAACAAATTAAAACATTGTAGTGTAACAAACTTTAAAATTGAGTTCATATGGTGTTTACTATTTGTTGTTCTAATAAATGTGCATGAACTTAATACAAGATCAAAAAATACAGTGCACAAAAGGATAGAAAATGTTTGTAATGACGCTGGTGGGCCAAGTATCAAAAACGGATACCCAGGTCAGTAAACTATGGGGAATATATTTTTTTTTATTCTTCTCCTTTTCTGTGGTGTTTTCAAAAAGGACTGAGAATCATCTACTGATTCTTCATTTTTCACAATAAGGTAAGGGGAACGTTCATTCTCTCCTTGCCCCAAAATGACCGGCCCCTTGTATTTTGGTTTCTGCTTTCCTGGGATCCTAACTGGCTCTTTGGCATTCCTGATGGCATTCCTAGCAAGCACACACCCCTTGGCATCGCGCACATTACTCTTTGCAGTGCTCTGTCCACTAAGTAGCGATACCGACCCCTCATCATCACTGTCTTCCTCACAACTGTCACCTGTATCAGCACGGTTACTAATGTCACCCTCTGAGTCGCTTACGCCATCATTGGGACCGAGATTGTTGTCCCTAGAACTAGACAAACTAGAGGTTTGAGTACTTGTCTGCACGTTATTGGTCTTGCTAGCCGCTTTTTGTGTAGAACCCCCTGATGGTGTTTCAGTGAGATAATCTGTTAGTCTCTGTAGGCATGTGTTAGCAACCCTAAGGCTGTTAATTATCTCCTTTTGAAACAGTATGTCCACCTCGTCCCTCTTATCCATTTTAAACTCCTTTCGTTCGTCTGAGTCCTTTACCCACTCCACAAATCCAGATAAGGTGTTATCCAGCCTCGCAGCAGAAGTGGTTCTTTGTTTCCGTTTCCGGATTAAGGCCAGTCTTGTTGCAGGATCAAGTGTTGCCTCATAGTTTGTTGTTTCATACGATCCTGAATTAGTGAATAATAAAAGGAATATTATGCTGTCAATTACATGAAAGGGTAGTTTCATGTGGATAATTTGGTCAAAATTATTCCACCAAGTAAAAATTTAAGGAACGTACTATTATAAACAGGTATTAATAGTTAGACCTCATTACACACTTTTAATAATCACTAAGACTTAAACTTCGTCCAAAAAAGTGATATACAGGTGATATTAATAATAAGTAACCACAATCCCATTTTACATATCCAAAACTTATATTAAGGACCAAACCCAACCGAACCCTGTTTCACCCACAGTAAAAGCATAAAGCAGTATCAGAAGATTACTCACTTTTGTTGAGGCCCCTTTCTGCAACTGTGGGAGGTGTGCTCTGTGAAGACGAACACCCAGACGTGGAGGGCTCGCATCCATCAGTAGATTGAGTACCTAGGAAAAAGCATTACATTCATTTTGTATAAATTACTATTGGCTCTTTCGGTTTCCCGCCTATGAACCCGGTCCAGGGTGGTGCTGGTACTCTAGTTGTGCCTCAGACAATAGCATGTTACATGACAATGGTGCGGTTTCTTTTATTCTCTGGAAAGTTACATACCAGTAAATGAAGTTTCGGAGGGCCCGAAGCTGTGGTTATCATAGTCTGCGTCCTTGAATAGAATCAACGTGGCGGCATTTTCTGTAACGCCCCACATAGCCTCCATTGCTAAAAGGGGGAAGAGGAGCAATTGGAAATGAAAAAATTGGTAAATGTTCTCCACATGGCTGGTTCACATACTGCAATAGCCATGCTTTGGCGCTTGTCGACAATTGATTACGATTTTCCGTTTTATTCTTTAATCTTGAATCTGATTGGTTTTCTTACTTATAGACACGCCCCTCTTCCCATTACTTCCTTCCCGTTTTTAAATGAGGGATGTTTGTAGTGGACAGTTGAACGCTGGTTGAACTTAAAAGTTTTATTTAAAGTTGTACTTCCTGTTCTTTGCTATTCCAACACATTTCAGCTAACGTAATGCTGCAAAAGTAACACAACCCGTAAACACACCTCAACAAACCGCAATGGTGTTGATTTCATCATTGAAAAAACCAATTTTTTCTTGCAGTTTTTTTAAATATCTTGCAAGCAACAACAATAATACCTCTTAACTAACACCATCATATTAAAAAAAAATATGTCAGCGTATGTAAACGGAACAATAGGAATGCTTTACTTAGTTAGGAGTAGTCGTCGACGTTTCGATGGTTTCCCGTAATTTTTTGGACACATAACTGTGATACTATATGTGTCCTCAGACGACACACATGTTTTGACTCGCAGAAAAACCCACATGGAGCAGTGAAAAAATTTTATATCTTAAAGGAAAGTTTTTTCATAACAAATATTTTAAATACTTTCCCGTATGTTAAACGAGATATTTTTTAAAGGGAATAGTTCGTTACCTAGAGCTATTATTTTTTAATTTTGAAACAATGAGAATTAATGAGAATCATATGGAACCGCAACGGAATCGAATGGCTTCAACCTAATTACGGAGCAGCTACCGACGTATCGTTTGCTCCCCAGTATTTTTAATATATATTTCCTTGAAATATATACTTACAATATATATTTCAAGTAATATACTTAAAATTTATATTTTAGATTTTTCAAACATATTATATATATATTATTTCCCAGTGTTCATTAACATGATTGTTTTTTAAAGAATTTTATATCCATCGGAAGTTCGATGTTCTCCTGGAAGTTAAAATAAATAATTTATTTAAAGGGGCCATGCTTATAACCCCAACCTTTTGGTCCTGATTAATGACGTCCTACTGTTTATTTGATAAACCTTTGTTTTAACTATGGGCTATCCTTCGACAGATCGATGGCTAACAACAGTTATTAATTGCTAATTTCGAAACAATGTGTTCTTAAATGAAAAAAATGTATTCCTTGGGAATTTATTATTTCCGGTATAAGATTAATCGTTTCCCTCGCAGCGGAATACCGACACGACGGTACATCGATGCATGCATTTTTCTTTGAATCGCCTAATGGCTTAGGCGAAATAACTGGATGAGGATAGAAAAGTATTTTGGTAACTCACCCGTGCCAGCAGCAGAATCACTTTCGGTGGTCCGTAGAGGATGGATTGATGTGTCGGTGCGGAAAATGTTTGCCATCTCGTCATACCAAACAAATTTTGAACGTCCTGAGCCTGATGTGTTGTTATGAATCACTGCCTGCTTGTAAAGCTTCCTTAGTGATTTTGTTTTTGTCCTGCATTCGGATGCAGAACGATTGAAACCAAGTTTTCCAAGTTCCGATGAAATCACCTCAAATATCTCAATATTTCTTTTTAGTGAAGATAATGCATATTTTATCTCTGCCTCTCCCCATACCTTAATTAATGCTGAGGTCTCCTCATTCCCCCAGATAATGCCTCTCTTAATTTTGGTTTGAACTGGAGTTCCCTGACTGCTTTCCGATGTGTCTTCAGTATCCATTTTCAAATCTCAGCGCTAGAAATTCTCTAGCAATACTGATCAGTAAATGATGTTCCCTGAAGACAACCCAGTACATAGACTTCCTGTCCCCCCGGAGCATCAATCTGCATGTCAAGGGAAAGGTGCTGGCAACCCATGCAAAGGAATGTTGGCTGGTAATGGTGATACCCCATCACCAAGAGCTGTAAAGAACATGAGTGATTGTATTGTTTTATCAAAAACACGTTTATGATTTCATTGCACCCATGTGTCACTCCTGATAGCAGCTGTCCTTTATAGATTACTTTTCTCTGTATTCCAGATCTACAATATCCAAGAAGTTCTGGCTCAGAGGAAAGTTTGCTAGTTACGAGTTGTGTTGTCTGTAATGTTTTTTCCTTTCCCCCCCCCCAAACACTACAGACTTATCTGCATATCAAGAGGAAGGTGTAGACTACCCTGGAGTTTAATTGTTGGCTTGTAAATCGCTAGGGGCCCTTTCTCAGCCCTGTTTTTTCACTCTGCTGTGAGGCAGTTTTGAAAAACAGCTTTCCTTATTCCAAGTCCTATATAACCACAAAAACTTTTCCTAATTTAAAAGAAAGTTTTTGTCCCCATGAACTTTTACCATATAAAAATGAGGTTCGCAAGGGACAATCTGTTGGACGTAAAACAATGGGTGTTTACCAGTTCTGTTAGGTATAGCTTGAAGTGGATAAGCAGTTTATAGTGAGTATTGTAATTTCTGATTTCGATCCTATGTCAAGCTTTAACAGCATGGAAAATGAACGGAAATACTTGTTGCCGCAGAAAGGGCGTTTGAGTGCCCTGTGAAGGTTGCAAGGATCTGCTTCCAAAGGAAAGCAAGCCATGAGAACAGTCCCCTTGCTGAAAAGAGATTTGCTATACTAGTCATCTGCTGTTTTCTTTAACAATAGATGTTATCATTCTAGTCTGAGTACTTACTTCCTGGTGTGGCACCTCTGCAGGGCACAACCAGTAAATCAGGAGTTATTTGATTGAATTCCTGATGCTCTTGTCGGTTTTACAGAGGTTTCAGATGGGATAGCAGATAAATTGCTGTAGGCCATGTGTTATATATACTGCACTGACTCATTACTTAAAGGGGCTTTTATTTTACTTAAAGTAAACAACTCAGCATGCCCACATTGCAGTTCCAAGGAGAGTGCTATTTGTCTCAGTTGAAGCATCATTTCCCTGCTAAGCAACCATCCTGCTTAATGAAGCTCAGATGACAAAGATCATGTGGTTAATACAAGAAAATGTCCTATCATGAAGATGATATAATCAATGACAACTGAACCATTGCTGTATTCAGTTATTTATTGTTACTAGAAATGATTTTAGGTTACAGTACGGCACAGGCAAATGAAGAAGCCCCCATCACTGCACCCCAACACCATATATCATTCGGCCCAATAGAAGGCTGTGATCACTGAGAGTCTCATTGCAAGTTACTGTGGATGTTATTACCCTAAAAGGGGTTGAAAGAATTTTAATCAGTATGCTCCTTGTATCAGGACGCAACTTGCAGCATAACTGGAATCTCGGTGTTGACAAATTCCACACTGAGTAAGTTAGAATATGTTTTTACTTTACGGTTAAAAGACTTGTTGAAATCAGTTTTCATACAAGTCACTTCACATGGGTTTGTAAATACTCTGCAATGGCATTGCGCACTGCTTCTGCCTCTGCACGGGCAGTTCCCGATCTGTTGTCATATGTTTCCGAAATTTCCTGGGAATCAGCCAGGGAACTTTGCTGCTGATCCTCATTAGGAATTTCATGCTTTTCCCGTTCACAAATGTTATGTAGAATCACGGAAGCAGCAACTATTGAGTTGATGTTTTCAATGTGTGCTTCTATTCTGACAGATAAGCGTCTGAATCTTGCCTTCAAAGCGCCCAAAAGCTCTTTCTACGACGCATCTAGATCGATTAAAAATCCTATTGTAGTGACGCTCCCTGTCAGTTCTTGGTATAGCGAAAGGCTTCATCAGCCACTTACACAATGGATAAGCACCATCCCCTAATATTATGGGTGGAATCGACACCCCTGCATAGGTGAACATTGGGCTGCCGGGAATTAGTGTCCCTTCCTCCATCTTACTGAAGAGAGACGATGACCTAAAAACATGAGCATCATGGTTCACACCAGAATGCCCGGTCAACATCGAAAAAAAAATTCCGTCACCATCGCAAGCAGCCTGCAGTAGAACAGAATGGAAAGACTTCCTATTAAAGTAAGCAGGACCCTGCAATTTAGGCGGGCATATCGGAATGTGTGTTCCATCAATACATCCAATAGTATGCGGAAATCCGAATATTTTCATTGATGACGTCATCTGTTGAAAAAGAAAGCACAAGAAATAGTCATTGCCCCACAAATGAATAGAAGCTTTACAACATTAATGTAGCATACCTGGAACAGCAGTGCGTGATGTCGCATTGCATGAACAGCAATTGGACAGATTGCTCCAGGTACCTGCCCAACGCCCATCAGAAGGCTTCCTGGACTGACCCCATCAGTTAAATAATCAGTTGCTTTGCTTTGCAACATCCCCTCTATGAGAGCGCTTTCAACCTAGGTCTTGATTTTTTGTGGATGCAAGATGCGCTTTCCAGTATCTACATTACCCATTACCTTAATATTGTATGCATCATACATTTCCCCCCTCAATCGTTTCTTCCCGATAGTAAACATGCCCATAGACGGCATCCAGGTCTGACCACACCACCCGTGTATGTGGCAGGGAGAAACGTTGAACAACATTGTGATGAGTGGGAAAATTACAGTACTACTTGGAGGCCGTTTTTCCAACCTCAAGTTGACTGCATTCCAACGTTGTTCAGTGATTTTGTGGGATGGAGAAGGGGTTCCCAGTATGTACCATTGTCATCAATGCGGTTGTTCTAATAGTCTACGGCTAAACACTTGTACTAATCTTAGAAACGTAATGCCAGCTGTTACAGACGAACCCGCATTAAAACACCCACCTTAGTGAATTCTGATAGGCGAACCTCTTCCTTGAGAAGGACGTGTTCCATTGCAAGACACACCTCGATGACTATACTAGCTACAGTAGAACTTCCTTTCTGGAATACCAGGGCGATGGTTCTGTAGCAAGAACGGCTGGCCAAGTAGTACACACCAATGGCTACTCGTTCTTCGACTGGAACCGCTGACCGCATTACTGTGTCCCTCCGCATCAGATATGGTCGCAGCTTGTCGGCGACCCCAAAAAGTGTCCGCCTTGTCATTCTGAAGTTCTCCAACCATTGTCTGTCGTCCCACAGCTGAAGAACCTTGTCGTTAAACCACTGAGAACGCCCAGGGTAGCACCAGAATAGTTTCTGCCTAGGCGACGTTAGTATCCACTGGGAAATGACCCTTATCAAAGTGTTGCAACCAACCATAGTTTCCCTCAACAAATGCCTGCGTCGAAGTAACCGTTTTCTGCTAAAGAAGCATAACGTAGCTATACCGTCTATCAACTTACAATAACTGCGCAGCAGTGCAACAAAATATGGGATCCTCCGTTTGAATTTCTTTAGCCAGCACTCAGAACGCGAGGGAGCCATTGTAGCATGAAATTGATAACGGAGGCGGAAGTTCCTCCGACACTGCTCTAGGGATTTTGGAAGGGAGAACTCGAATGTCCTTGGAGGAGCCATGGGTCATACAAAAGATATGTTGTGTGCTGGTCCACCTAGTGCCCATGACGGAGAACAGCATTTTTTTCACGCCGCCAATGGACGGAGCAATACAAATCGTAACTAGAAAACAAATGTTGATAAAATTATTCTGCTCTGCAGAGAATGACAGGCGGGTATCGATGCATCGATACGCAGTGGTTTATATTTTTTTAAAAAAAAATTTAGAAGAAACCGGCTAATTAAAATAGGCTTCTCAATGCGAAGGGAGCACGTGAAGTAGTACTGTATTCGACCCTAAAACATCGCCCGGTGAGGACACGAAAAGAGGGGTGGGGGCGAATGGACACCACGTGACCGCCACGTGACCGCCTTCAGATTCAAAGCGAAGGCAAACACGCTGCGAAGAGAAGTGCTTCGTGAAGTGACGGCCAAAGAAGTGAGGCTCGGGGATTTCCCTCTACCTGATGTCTCTTTGTGAATGGCAGCGAACACAAGAGATTGTCCAGTAGACCATCTTGACTGCTTGTATTGGTATCATCAATCTTCAGACTGCCCTTTACTGTGTAAAGCTTGGTGTACTTTTTCCTCCTGGCAGCACAGGAAAATTGTGCAGCAATTTCCTAGTGTTTTGAATTGTGGATATAGAAACACAATATCCCATATTGATAAGCCAGGGATTTCTTGGAGAATATAATAACATAATACAGAATGCCCCCCATCAAACTACAGATTGGTGAGAAATTATGAAGTTTATATTTTTATGCATACTTATCAAATTTGCTCTAATGGACCCCAAACACAATCTGGAATAACCTTGCAAATCAAACTCTGTTCAAATGTCAGCACATTATAAAATGTAACAGAAAATGTGCATACTAGGGACAATGGGATCTCAAAAAGATATCTATTAAAATGTGGTAAGGAAAAAACTGTTAGGGAAAATAATTTGAGAAAAGGGTATGCAAAAATGGCCAGATTTTCAGAAATGAACATGAAAATACTGGCTAAAGTCATATTGTGTTTTATACCAGTGTGACACAATCAGTGCAAATCTTAGCAGCAAATTGCCACAATTTCAATTTATGAGGATAATGAAACAGCAATTATAAAATGTTCACTTAAAAAAGCTCCCTCATTTATTTATAGAGTTGAAGAAGGCTTTTAGGGAGAGATTTTTAGGATTCCAGTTGGCTTTGGCTCATTCTTGTTCTGACTGTGTTTTTAGTAAATATGTTGCAAAGCTAGCTCACTGTTTCAGAAGCAGCAACTGCCCCAAAATTCAGCAGGCAGGTGACAGTAGCAGCATAACATAAAACAGATCCATCTAGAAAATCACCAATAGAAAATCACTCAGGCAGTTACTTCAGGTCCTACCTTCTTCCACGATTACGTTCGTTTCATTAAAGCGTTGTTCACGGTCACGTGGTTTTGTCCCTGTTCAGTCATGTTTTCATTTACCCACGGGTGTGATTACTTGTATCGTGACAACTGTTACTTCACGTCCTTGTTTCGTGAGAACTACTGGATTTCCCTGGCTCTGTTTAGACTTTAAAAAAATTGTCGGGCTTTCATTTTTCGATATTTCAAATCCCCTCTGTGTTGATTTTCATGTGTTAGACAGCCAAACTTCACGATTCATGTCATCTTAAACATCTGCACTGTATGGCTTCCGCCCTTGGTTGACCACCAGTAACCGTGCAGTCTACTGAAGGATTGAGGCAGGGGGTCCCAGAAAGTGTCTCAGGACTGGGTGGGGTTCGGGAGACAGGCCTGGTTCCACTAGCCAAAGACAGACCCCTGGGCGGCTCGCAGAGCAGCATGGGGAAGGAACACAAACCACCCTGATGTTGGCCATGGGCATGTGGGCTGTAGAGATGGGCACGGCTTAGCGGTATTCCCATTTCCGTTTCCGTTACTCGTATCCGTTACTCTACGGAAACGGTAACAGGAATTACTCTGCCAGACTTCGAGCTCGAACCGACGAACAAACAATTTTGGTCTGATTTGTCGTGGTCGTTCCTTGCATCGCGCGATCGCGCGATGCCACGCGGCACAGAAAAAAAGTTTTTTAAAGTTAAAAAAACCCGGTTCCCGGCCGAAAAGCAGGCGGAAAAATGCCAGCCGTGCCTCAGGGCACCTACCAGAGGGGTTGTTTCTGGAGGTCCCCGGCCTCCCCCATCCCCGTCCTGGGCTTTCGCCGCAGGCTTGCAGGCAGCCAGCAAAAAGCCCAGTCTCACCGGCCGCCGGCCACCGCAATTAAAGCACAAGCAAGCGGCACGGACGGCACAGGAAAAAACTTTTAAACTCTCCCCCCACCCATTCCCGGACCAAAAAAGCAGGCGGAAAAATGCCTGCTTGACTAAGGGCGCAGGGCACCTACCGGAGGGGTGGTTTCTGGAGGGGGGTCCCGCCTCCCCCCCATCCTGGGCAGCTGGACTCGAGTCGCCATGCCATGCGGTGCAGGCGGGGGATCCAAAATGGGGCAGCGAACGCAATATTGTTTTTGAAATCGTGGTCCAAAAACACCCAAGCACAACAGAAACACGCGAAAATTTATAAACTGCCAGATTTTTCACAGTAGCAGTGGGTTTTTTCTTGCAACAAAATGTCTCTCCAGTCTCCTCTCCTCCTCTGTCCTCCATTTATTTTATTTTATTTTATTTTATTTACACCTGCGCAATGATGGGCTGGCCGAGTGGCCAGCCATGTGGGAGTGGACGACCATGCAAATTTTTGGAGCCATCCCACCAATCGCATGGCCACCTGGCCATGGAGACTTCTGTGATGTGCCAAAAAGCCCCCTAAAACCTGCCCTAGCCCCCTAACCCTAACCCTAACCCTTGACTCCGTACCCATACGTCACAGACTGTCTTCTTAGTGGGTCAGAGAGGCACCCAGATGTGCAACCCACTAGCCCACCGTAACCTTACCCGTCACTAGCCTAACCCTAGCCCTAACCCTAACCCACCTTAACCCTAAGCCAGATGTACTTGCATTGCACTACACGCAAGTACAATTCCCTTCTGTGTGAGACATGGTGGTGCGAGAGCCTTAGTTAGGCATCTCACCTATGGCTCTGGGTTCAGTGCCATCCACTAATTCTTCACAGTCACTGTCTGCACAACTGGTATGCAATATCCATATGGCTATTGCATACCATTTTGCAGCAGCAGCAGGTGAGGAGGGGAGACCCCCATGTTGAGGGGTCTCTTGGAGCCTGCTTCCCCTTCTTAGTGGGTGAGGATAGGAGGCACCCACGGGTGCCTCCAGGAGCCCACTTTCCCTTTATAGTGGGCCAGAGGAGACACCCACCCCACAGAGGTGCCTCCAGGAGCCCGCTCCCCCCAAAAATCCAGTACTAACGAAAACAAGAAAACAAAAAAACCAACCGACTAATTTTTGCGAATTTTCATGAAAAACGGAAACGACCCGAAACGGAACCGGCCCGACTAACGACAACTCGAAAAAAATTTTTTCAAGTCGTGCCCATCTCTAGTGGGCTGTCTCGGGAGGCCCAGCAGAAGGAGCCAGGTGAGCCCAGGCAGCTGCAACATCACCACTTGCCGTGGGCGAGCAGCGGCAGTGGCGGCATGGGTGGTGGGCTGAGACACCCTCGCCCTGAACTCAGCAGTCTGTGGGCCGGCAGGCGAGCAGACAAGGAGAGCTCAGCCCCACCTCCGGCGCCAGCCATGGGGCTGCAGTTCTAGTATTCCTAGAGTGAAAGAGGGAAACAGCCATTGCCGTTACTTCACGTCCCTTGTCTCAGAACAGGAACTGGGAACAAAGTGTGACAAGAGAATTCCCCAACCCAGGGGCAGGTATGGTTTGTCATGCTCTGTTCCCTGTTCAGGGGGTGTGGTCGAGACAAGGTTTTGCTGTCATGCTATGGACGTGTAGTAAGATTTTTTTTTTGTACCAGTCCCAAGCGGGACAGCAAAGAGGAACAAATGGGACGTGACGTAATTATAGAAATGCTGCGTCATAACACACCTTCTTTGCAGTGCTGCTTCTGCTTTACTTAACAGGACAATCCAGACCTTGACCTTCCATTGCTCTGATGCCAGAGGCTGCATGGAATCCAAAGCCTAGGCAGATGGAAAACAGAAACCTTGTTTTGCCATTTTTCTCTGTCCCCAACTGTCAATTTAGTTAGTGCCATTCAATGAATCCTATGGAAGTTCAAGTAAATTCAGCTTTTTAATTTACTTTCTAATAATTCCTTCCCATTGATACCATTAGGGATGATAAGCTACTCTTGCAGAGTCCTTGAACAGGCCTACTGCCTTACCCCTTTAGTGCTTCCTTCTTGTGATTTCCATGGCAACTGGGAGGAGAATCCTAAAGTCAGATCTCCTTGTTCAAGGACAGATCTCTCCTTCTCTCCCCAAAAGGGAGACATCTTATATAATTCCTGAAAGGTCCTCTCACTTATTAGAAGTGAATTTAGAATTCTCCTCAGGTTTGTACTGTTTGTTTGTTTATTTGTTTGTTGTATTATTGCCTCATATAACACTATCTGTTGGAGGACTAACTCTAAATGAATAGACAAACAATTCAATTAAAAAAAAATAACATCACATTATTTTTTAAAACGACCTAAAATACAGCCACAAATGAAATGGACGACAGCTTTGAAATTAAAAACACAGAATGTTTTAAAGAGAGTGGCCTGGACTAGACATGTTACTGAAACTTTGTCTGAAGGACCACAGGAAGTCCAAGAGTGCCCATGGAAACAAGCAGGGGAGTGGAGCAAGCATCTTATAACTAAATGATGGGATGATCCTTCCTCTCCTCCCTTGGTGACAGGTTACGCAGACCTCCTCACCATGCCTCTCATCTTATTTAGTGCTGCTCAGGGAGACAAACAGTTGCTGGTTGCACAGAGGTAACACTTCAAACCCTGTTTACAGGCAGTTGCTGGATAATGCCATTGGGCTTCAATGGAAGGCCAAGTTTGGAGGTTTAAAATGCAAACAAGGGAATGGACTTTGGGGAGCAAAGAGAGGAAAGAGAGCAGAGATGGAGGGGAAAAGTTAAAGTAAAAAATAAGAAATAAACCAAGGGGCAATCTGACAATGATCTGCTATGCACAGAAGTGGGAAGAAGTGCAAGAAATGTGGCTGAACTCAAAGGGGCTCAGATCCATGGAGAATCGAGCTCACTTTAGTCTCTAGGGCTGCATTTTCTGTTTCCATTTTTGCCTCTCTTGTTTTCCCAGCCTCATGGAGGACGCCTCCCTCCTCCCCAGGATTTTCAAGGCAGTCTTTAAAAAGGACAAACAGGAGGGACTTCAAAAGGATAATGGGCAGAGGCATCTTTGATTTCTTCTTAAAAGAGTAATTCAGGGGACCTTCTCTGTTACACTTTCCAACTTATTGCCAAAACCTGAATTAGTGCTGTTACCCTAATTGATGCTTTAGGCAGTTACTTCATATACATTTTGTCTCTGTAAATGTTGTGCTTCGGACTGGTAAAAAAAAAAACTTACTTCACGTCTGTCAACAGCTGAAATTTGTCTCAACCACACCCCCAGAGCGGGATCACAGTGTGACAATATTGTACCTGGCGCTGGATTGGGGAATCCTCTTGTCACGGTTTGTTCCCAGTTCCTGTTCTGAGACAAGGGTCTATGTGGTAACAACTGTCACACAACAACCAGTGTCCACCTGGTGGTCAGCAGCTGAAGCAGCATTCAGCATTAGTTTTCCTTTGGGAAACACAATGCAGCACAAATGTTTATTAAAGAAAGTACTGAAAATTCTGTAGCATTGAGATGTAAATCCCGGAAGACCAGTAAATTGAAATATCGAAAAAGTTTTATTTACGATATTTTTAAAAGGGTTAAGAAAACAAGACAAATTCAGAGTTTGTCATGGAACAAGACCATGAAGTAACAGTTGTCATGAGACAAATTATCATGACCATGAGAAAACGGAAACAGGGACTAAACAGGGACAAAACCACATGATCGCGACCAACGGTGTCACAGTACAAAACTAGTCGCAGAACAAGGAAAGACGTGAAGTAACCATCTTAATCACTGCCTTTGTGGCAGGAAAAGCAAATAAAATTCATTTTTGTTACACTTTTCCTGGTCTTCCTGGGCTTTTCCTGCTGTGTGTTTTGTTTATTGCAACTTCTCATAATAAATCAGTGCCAGATGACTGAACATGACACTTTGACCCATTACTGGATCTGGGCTGGCTCCTCCACCTCCTAATGCTTTCAGAAACATGCAAATACAGTAGTACTCTGACTTACGAAATTAATCTGTTCCAAGCATATGCTCGTAAGTCGATTAGCTCATAAGTTGGGGAGCGATTTCCCATAGGAATGCATTGAAAGTCAATTAATCCATTCCAGACAAAAGGATGTCAATGCATTCCTATGGGAAACTGCTTTAAAATACCCACAGCTCCCCCCCACCCGCAATCGGGTGTGTTGGGGGAAGAAGTGATGGGTGGTTTAAAATGCCTTTAGCCACCATGGCAACCACTTGTCTCCATGAGTAAAGAGATTTTAAACCACCTGCCGCTTGTCCCCCCAACACGCTCGGGGGGGAGCGGGGGGGGTTTAAAATGTCTTTTAGCCATGGAGACAAGTGGTTGCCTCAGTGGCTAAAGACATTTAAAACCACCTGCCTCTTCTCCCCCCCAATGTGTCCAGTGTGTATGTGGGGGGGGGGAAGCAGCGGGTGGTTTAAAATATCTTTATGCCACCGAGGCATCTGTTTGGCTTGGTGGCTCAAAGACATTTTAAACAAGCTGTGCTTTCCCCCACAACATGCCTGATTCAGGGGGAAAGCACAACTTGTTTAAAAATTGTAAAACAAAAAGACCCCCTACCAGCAAACACATTCAAAAAAATTACATTACAGTATATAAAACTAACAGAGGAAAAATCAACCTACCTTTCTCACAGTAGAGAAGTGCAGGAAAATGGTGCGGGTATTTTAAAACCTCCCAAACACAAAGTGCCATGGGAGAAACAGTTTTCAAAAAAAAAAAAATTAAGTTGGGAAAACCCTATCTTTTGCTCGTAAGGAAACAGCATTTATGGAAACTGGCTTGTAACATGGGATTTCCGTATGTCGGGTGCTTCGTAAGTTGGGGTACCACTGTATTCCTCATCTGGTTAATTTTTAATATGTGTCTGAAGATGGTGAACACATATTATTTTTCTTTACAACAGAGCTGTACCATGGATAAGGAAGATGATGGTAGCAAGGATTTTGCCAAAGAGCTTTCTAGTGCCTTGTAAGAATAAGAGAAAAGAAAGAAGCCACAATGATAACCCCAACTAAATCCAGGTCATGGGAAACCAATGGGACTTGTTTTAGTGTTGACTGACAGGCCACATTCATTCCAACAAGTCTACTCTAGTAGGGCCTAAAATTGAGTTTTGCCTCTTCTTTTCTTAGCAGAAATGGTATTTGTAAATGAATTTCACAGTGGGATTTCCCATTAGCAAATCTGTTCTCATTCTTAACAGTGCTAACTGATGCAATCACCAAAGGGTATTTACAGTACATTTCAGCCAGCCAGGTAAAGTAGCGCAAATGATTTATAGAGTGAGGGAAATACTATTTATATTCTGTTTTGGTATCATTGTAAATAGCTGTGAAGATTCACTTCCCCATTAGCCTGCCACCGGAACCTGGTTAATGAAAGGTTCCTTTTTCCTTTCATGACTGTTTTTAAGTTTTTAGATCATGTTTTTGGTATTTATGTTATATTTAGTGTTCATTGTTTCTTTAGATGGTTTTAACTGTTTGTGAACTGCCCAGAATAGTGTTTCAGCATTAATGGGGCAGTATGCAAATAAACAAATAACAAGGAAGGGCATTACACAGCTCTTTATTGCTCTGTTGAGGACATGTGAAGAAATTGTAAACTCTGTTTTCAAGTCATGCCTGTTATCTGTACAGCTTTTATTTCTAGACACTTTGGAGGCAGAAAACAAGAAGCCTTGATTTGCTTCATGCCATGGGATCTTAACCCACATTTGAAGGCACCTGTCTTTCCCTCACCTAATAGCAGAAGCAACCTTTTTTTGACTGCAGCTTCCAGAATTCATCAATGCCCATGCTAGCTGAGGGTTCTTAAGAGTTGCAGTCCCCAAAATTATATTTGCTGCTGTTTATTCATGTGTGTCAGGAGTTCATGAACATGCAATAGTTGTTTACAAGGAATTTAATGGACATGGGGATAATGAGGACAAGGAAATTAATGCAGCCTCCCTGAGACTTTCACTAATGTCATCACTAGCAGGGAGGCCTTTATATGCTTGTAGACTTGCTGCACAATGTAGAACTCAGAATTTTGCTTCTAAGCAGAGATGCTAAGAAGCCATTTTGCTACATGGACAAACTGGCACCATCTCCCACCCTCTTCACCCTGAGACACAGCTGCCAGAAAGAGGAGAATGTGGTGTGAATGAAGGAGGAGAATGTGGTGAGCCACCATCAACTTGAAAAGAGGGAGGGGGGAGAAGACAAAAGAAAAATATTTTTATGGTGGGTGGGGTGAGTAAAATGATTAGAGCTGGGAGGTGTAGTTGTCTATTTTCCTAACTCCAGTAGTCTCTTTATGCATGCTAAATTATGGCATCCTGGGCCTTAACTTCTCAATCATACAGGGTGGATGCTCATATTAAAACTAAAAGCATGATAAAAGCATTCCTAGAGATGGGCATGAAATGCCAAAACGGCATTTCATTTCATTTTTAGTTTCTCCCCCAGCTGTTTCATTTTGTTTGTTATGAAATGGTACTGTTAAAAATGTTTCATATTTTGTTTTGTTTCATTTTTTTTAATACAAGCCAACCAGCCCAACACAGCAGTCTGGTCGGTGTTACTTTTTTTCGGGGGGGGAGGGGTTGATTTTTTTTAACAAGGGCCCAGCAGGGGGCTAGCACTACTGCTGATCGGACTTTGTTTTTTCTAAGCTTATTTAAAATAACTAACTAACTAACTAACTAACTAACTAACTAACTAACTAACTAAATAAATAAATAAATAAATAAATAAGCAAGCCCCAATCAGCTGTAGTGCAGCCACCTGCTGGGAGCTTGCAGCAAAAAAGAAAAAAAGGGAAAAAAAGAACATAAAAATAAAAATGAATAAAACATTTTATAAGCAACCAGCAGGGGGCATGAGCTACAGCTGATTTGGGCTTAAAAAAAACCAGCCCTGATCAGCTGTAGTGTGCCCCCCTGCTGGGCGCTTGCAGCAAAAATAAATAAATAAATTAATAAATTAATAGATAAATACAAAAATACAAAAATACAAAATAAATAAAAAATAAAAATAAAAAGCACTGAGCAGGGGGTCCGAGCTACAGCTGATCAGGGCTTTTTTAAAAAAAGCCCCAATCAGCTGTAGCTCGGGCCCCCTGCTCAGCACTTTTTAATTTTTTTATTAAATTTTATTAATTTCTATTCTTTTGCTGGAAGTGCCAAGCAGGGTCTCACACTACAGCTGATTGGAGCTTTTTTAAAAAGCCCCAATCAACTGTATCATTCCCCCCCCGCTTTTTAAAATTTATTTCAATTTATTATTATTATTATTATTATTATTATTATTATTATTATTATTATTATTATTATTATTATTATTATTATTATTATTATTATTATTATTATTATTTGCTGCAAGCATCCAGCAGGGGGCCCACATTACAGCTGATCAGGAGTTTTTAAAAAAAAACCCTGATCAGCTGTAGCGCAGGGCTCCCTGCTTCGTCCTTTTAAATTTAAATTTAAATTTAAATTTTATTTTTTATTTTTTATTTTTTATTTTATTTTATTGCTGAAAGTGGCCAGCTTGTGGCCCATGCTACAGCTGATTGGGGCTTTTTAAAAAGAAGCCCAAATCAGCTGCAGCACAGGTCCCCTGCTTGATGCTTTTTCCCAGCACCCGGCACCGCTGATGCCGCCAATGGGCCCTTGGGAGACAGCTCCCAAGTCTGCAGGGAGCCCGGTGCAGATGAAACAGAACAAAATTTCTGTTTCGTTTATTTATTTATTTATTTATTTATTTATTTATTTATTTATTTATTTATTTATTTATTTTAAGGCTTATATACCTCCCGTCTTCCCGAAGGAACTCCGGGCGGTTCACAACAATATAAAAAACAACATTTTGTTTCTCTTCCAGAGTGGGGGTTCGTTATTCATTTTGTTAGGGAATGAAATGAATAATGAATAACGAAATGAATTAAAATTTTGTTTTGCACCCATCTCTAATAATATCATATAGATATAGTCTTCCTCTAGAGTTGTGGGGGGGGTAGCCACTAATGCTAGTAACAGCAGAGTGATTCCTTCTTTTAATAGTATAAAAGGCAGTGGACAAGCACTGCAGCAAGCATCTGTTGTCTGAGTATGCCTTCTGCTTCTGGTTCCATCTCCCCATTCTCTCTCCCTTTAGCCTTACTCTTTCAGCTATAATTTTCCACAGCACAAGATTTTGACTAGAGTAATAGTTCCCTGTCTTCTTGAACTTGGACGAAAAATAAAAGGATCTCTTGAGGAATATTTATTTTATTTTTATCCTCACATAAATGTCTCACTTATAAATCCAGAGGTGGGCAATGTCTTTCTTGGAATCAACTCTCGGTGCATGAAATATGCAAGATTTCAAACTACAGGATTCTTTGTTGTTCAGGTACCATTTTAACCCCCTTCCCAGGAACATAATAGCTGTAGTGGATTTATGAAACCATGAAAACCAATAGAGCTATGGAAGTGGGAAAGAGATTTTATGTGGAACTACAAAGCACTGTATAAGATTAGGTAATGGCCTAATCAATCCAGCATTCTGATCACATGGTGGCTAACCAGTTCCCTACGGCAGACTAGACTCCATGGAAGCAGTCAGCTTTAGTTCAGCTCCCATTATGCACTGTACGTTTTTCATAGTGGCTGGCAATGTAATAAAAATTATAGAAGTTGATGCTAAAGAGAAGTAGTTTACATCATTTTATGTTGGAAATTAAAAGAATGGGTGGTAATAACAAACCTGCATTAACCAAGACATACCCTCCTAAGAAAGGTTTATCATCTGTTCCAGAGGATGCTCGGGCTGTGGATTTTTGGAGTTGTAGTCTAGAAAAGATGCTTCTAACCTTTGCATCTTGTGATCTGAAATCTGTGTGAAAGGTACAAAAGTAAGAATGAAGGTAGCCAACTCTCTAGCTAAATATTTTATTTCCCTTACCTCTCTAGCAATTACAGTGGTATGAGTTAATTTGTTCCACATGAAATTATGTTAAGCAAATATTCCTTTATACAAATTTCCCATAGGAATGCATTGAAAACAGAGTGATCCCTAATTGTGACCATTTTTATGTTGTACGGATTTGCCCCATAAACAATTCTGTTAAGCAAAATTCCCCTACCTCTGGAATTTTTATGTTGTACAGATTTTATGTTATACAAACCGTTCGTTATACGAGGGTCACTGTATTTGGTAGCACACTGCCTGCAAATTACTAGACCAAACCATATAGTACGGGCATATATTTCCTATGTCAAACTCTTCATCTGTTTGACTTTTCGGAGGAGGCTTTGCTTTATGTGACTGCTGTATCACATACAAAGATAGAGGGTCAGGGGGTTTTCTATCATGCCACCAAATTTTGAAAAGCCCTCCTTCAAATGACTTTCTAACATTTCCTTTAAAAGGGCAAAGACATTTGGAGAAGTGTGATGAGGATCCCAGATTATTTTTATATTGAAGTATTGTACGGGTGTTGCTTTTATTACTGCTCACACTTGTGGTGCCCACTGCATCCTTTACCAGAATTGTAGTCCATCTCAAATCCAGAAGCTAAGAAATAACAAGTACAAAGATAAAAGACTCAATCATCAAGGGACAACATGTTCCAGATGTCTAAAGAAATTGAGACATCATAGGTGATTGCCAGGATCTGCCAAGGGACAATACTTTCCTGGAAGGAAGCAGATTTTTTTCCCTGTGTATCTCACATTGTGTAGGCTATTATGCATGCAAACAGATGCTATGCTAGATATTCTGTTCCCTAATTCAACAGGAAGGACTATATGTATGAGTAGTTTTTGTTTTTAAAAAACAACACTGTGTTTCCACCATAAGGGAATGAACATGCAGAATTCAGTCCCACTGCTCTGCTCCGCTCACCAAAAAGTTGATAAGTTGTAAATTAGATTCTTCTGCTCCTTGATAGACTGTAAATTTGTGAGCAGGATAATTCTGCTTTTGTACACCTTTAAAAAGGCACATTTGTCAAATGCACATATGGCAGAATGCAATGGCCAAAATCTGTTGGGCAACTTATGATCATATCACTAGCAATGGGAGATTTTCAGTAATTAAAGACTTTTTACTTCTTCTGTGAGAGTTTTATTTTATTTTTCCCTCCGGTGCAGTTCCCTTCATTGCATGAAAGTCATGGGACCTGTGAGATGAAAGGAGAAAGTTTTAAATTAATGAATATCATTGCCACCAGATGATATCAGCTAATTGTAAGCCTGTGCCCAAGCTATCTCAACAACATCTACCCATATGAACCTGAATGGGCTTTAAGGTCTTTGTGGGAGGCATTTCTCTCAGTCCCTCCATCCTCACCAGTGTGTTTGGTGGGTACTCGGGAGACGGACTTCTCTGTTGCTGCTCCCCAACTCTGAAAGTCCCTCCTATAGGAAGCTAGGCTGGCCCCGTCTCTGCTGTCCTACAGACAGGCAAAGTTCTTTTCCTTAATTACTTGAGCCAATTACTGGTGGCTCAAGAGGGTTTTTTAATGGATCATTATGCTCCATTTTTATGTTTGTTTTAATATTGATCTTATTATTTTAATATAATACTTGTTTCATTCTTTTTAATATTTTTACATTTCTAATTTTTAGCTTTTAAAAACTGTTTCAGGATGTAAGCCACCTTGGGTAGTTTTGGGGAGAAAGACAGGATAACAATAATTTAAATAAATAAATAAATAAATAAATAAATAATTTTTATCTTAGATCATTAACAGTACATTTTATGCCAACATGTGTACCACGTTGGTACTTCCAAGATTTTCCGTAGGAACATGGATTGCACTTATTCTAGAGAATGGTCCCATACCTTGATCCATAATGGTATGCCATACAACTGAGGTATAATCTTTTCATTGAACACTTTTAGTACAGAGGGTACATATCTGTTTCCTGTATTATAAAAAAAATCTGTAAACTGCCTGGGTGGTGCCTTTGGACCATTGTATTGCCACTTTGCGTTGGAGCACCCAGGTCTGTTTATAATGAAACATAATACCCAGATATTTGAAATGTTTAACCTGTTCGATCGTTCTTCCAGCAAAGATCCACCTGTACAATTTCCAAGATTTAGTAAATACAACAATTTTAGACTTGTCATAATTGAGTTGTAAATTATTGTTACCTAAGAACTCAAGACATTTATACATCAAACGTTTTAGGCCAGGTCTGG
Source organism: Phrynocephalus forsythii (assembly GCA_029282475.1). Lineage (NCBI taxonomy): Eukaryota > Metazoa > Chordata > Lepidosauria > Squamata > Agamidae > Phrynocephalus > Phrynocephalus forsythii. The sequence continues at coordinate 15,485,490 of JAPFRF010000005.1, forward strand.
TGCAAGACAAAATCACGGCATCATCAGCATACAAAAGTAGAGGGACTGGAGTGGAGCCAATTTTAGGGGGATGACCTTCAGTTTCCAACAATAACAGGGCTAAATCATTGAGAAACAAGTTAAACAGGGAAGGGACTAGTAAACAACCCTGTTTGACACCTCTGTTGGTAGTTATTTGCTCAGTTAGGATCCCTGAATTAGAGCATTTAATTTGGCAGGAGGTTGCCGAATGCAATCTCCTAATAAGAAATATTAATCTTCTGTCCATTGAGAGATTAGCTAATTTGTCCCACAATTTCTCACGATCCACTGAGTCAAAAGCCCCTTTTAGGTCTAAGAAGGCCACATATAGTTTAGATTTAGCCTGATTTACATATTTATTTACAAAATGTGCTAAGGTAAAACAATGGTCAAGGGTAGATTTCCCCTTCCTAAAACCTGTTTGTTCTGGTCCAATTTCTGGTGTCTGCTCCTCCCAGTCAATCAGTTTGTTTAAAAGATGTTTGGTATAAAGTTTTCCAATAACGGATAGCAGACTTATTGGTCTATAATTACCTGGGTTTAAGGGGTCACCTGCTTTATAGATTGGGACAACTATTGCATTGGTCCAGGCTTCTGGTGTCAAGCCAGATTTGTCTACCATGGTGAAAAGGGCAGCCAACGGTGCCATCCACCAGTCAGCATCAAACTTCAATATCTCTGGAGGTATTATATCAGCCCCTGGTGATTTACCCAGTTTTAACTGGGAGATTAAGTCTCTTATCTCTGCAACAGTGACTGGGGGCCATTCTGGAAGACCCTTAGGCATGGTTTCCTCTCTGGCACTGGTGGAGTTACCTCCATTGTAGAACAGAGATGAAAAATGTCTGTACCAAATATTTGGTTCAATGTTGGCTGAATCCAAATAATTATTTCTGTTTTTATTGTTCACTATGTCCCAAAATTGTTTAGATTTTTTAAGGGATATTGCTGTGAATAATTGATTCCATTGGTTATCGATGAAGGCTTGTCTTTTTGCCTTGTACAATAATCTTAACTGATTCTTTGTTTCATAGAATGCCTTTGGTATATATGCTAGCTCCTGGTCCTTATAATGTTTGAAGATTTTCCTTAAGATAATTTTCTGTTCTATACACTCGTGATCAAACCAGTCTTGTTTGATGTGGTTTGTCCTGCATTGCTCTAAATTTGGATTATAGCTTAGTGTCTTAGATAAGAGTGCTGTCAGTCCTTCTTAAGCTCCAATTCCATCCCTAGGATCATTAGAATTTATGATGGAAGATTTAAGGTCTAGAAGTGTTTTAGATTTTAGTAGCTGGGCCAATTTGTTGTTGCATTCCATCTTATCTTATTGGGTACCTCCAAATTTTGGTTTGGTCTTATCAGCATTGATTTACCCTCAGCTTTCAAGTTCAACGTAAGTAACAATGGAAAGTGATCGCTACAAATGTTATCCCCTACCGTGAATTCAGCCACAAAGTGTTTAAGAGGTAGGGACACAATAATGTAGTCTATAACAGCGTTTTTCAACCACTGTTCCGCGGCACACTAGTGTGCCGCGAGATGTTGCCTGGTGTGCCGTGGGGAAAATTGAAAAATTATAAAGAAATTCAACCCAGGGCCAGCGGGCGGCCCACAGCTGGGAGGCGCTATAAATAGCGTCCAAGGGCCAGCTTGGCTCCTCCCCCCGAGGCCCGTGGCGCTGGTGTCACTTCCTCCCCGGCCGGACCTGGCCCCACTCATTCTCTTAGTGTTTGCCCTGTGCCTGCCGCCGCCACCGCAACTCGCTCGCTTCCCTCTCCCCCACTCCTTTTTTTACCCTGGACCACCACCACCCCTTTCCTGGGAGCTACCAATAGACTGAGCCGCCCAACAGCCCGCCCGCCAACACGAGCCGGCCCGGGAGCCCCAGCCCAGAACAAACCACCAGGTGAGGAAAAGGGGAGGAGGGGCGCCCCATGAGCACCGCGGCAGGGCTGCGAGGAGGAGGGGATGGAGGAGGCCTCCACCGGGCCTGGGCTGAGAAGGCGGGCGGGCAGGGGGGGGCTACTGGCACGGCTGGACGGCCAGACGGCTGGCCTTTAGGGTCCGGGAGGGGAAGAGCCGTCTCTGAGGGGCCCCGCAATGGGTTCCTTGAAGTCTTGCCCCTTTCTTTCTGTCTTGGGTCACCCTCTTCTCTCTCTCTGTCTTTTCTTTCTTTTTTTCCCCACCTCTCTCTTTCCATTCGTACCCTTTCCCCTCTTCATAGAAACGTGCTCATTTCTAGTCTGCATATGTGTATGTCTAGCAGCCTGCCTACTGTAATTAAAACTGTAAACTGCCCAGTGGTATGGGGCGGTATACAAGCAGAACACTTCCTGCCTTCTTTCCTTCCTGCCTTCCTTCATCCTCCTCCCCTTCTGTCGCTGGACTTGCTGAAGGCATCTGCCTTGGCCACAGTGTGGAGAGCAAGATGGGCTTTTGGGTCTTATTTGTGTTCCTGGAGAGTCAGTGCCCCTTCTCAGGTCTCCACTGGACACAGAAGTCCATGCAGGGCAAAATGTCTTTAAAAAAACACCACAGGTAAGTGGGAACTGGGTGCTAGAGAGTGGGCTGCCTCAATTGGTGGCCCCTCTGTCCTGCTTCTCCCTACACCAGCAATGGCGAACCTTTTAGAGACTGATATAGGCACAGAGTTAAATTTTTTAACATTTTCTAATGGTGGTGTGCCTCATGATTTTTTTTCATGAAACAAGTGTGCCTTTGCCCAAAAAAGGTTGAAAAACACTGGTCTATAACACTTGCTCCTCTAATAGACGTGAAGGTGAATTCTCCTGAATTGGGATATTCTATTAAGCCATTCAACCATATGCAATTATGTTGGACACAGAATCTTGCCATATTATGCCCTGCGGCATTTGTGCTCTTATCCTTAGAACATCGCTTGTGATTGAATGGTAATAGCATTGAAGAGTCTAGTTCTATTTCTGGTGTCGTAGCAAATATATCCATGTCACTGGCTACTCTGGCATTGAAATCTCCCCCAATTATGAAGTCTGTGTTGGGGAATTGGTCCTCTAACTTCCCTAAAAAAATTGCCAGAAGATCCCACTGCTGATCTAAAATCAGGGGGTATATAAACATTAATTATTAAGAGAACTTTTCCCTCCAAGATTATCTTAATAGCTAAAAAATTACAATTGTTACAATTGAGATCAGATGTAGCTATTAGTTCAGGATTTAAATTTGAGTTAGTAGCAACCAATGTGGTTATACCAGCCTGTGTGCGCCCTTTAGCCTTGAGTTTATGTGCAGAAAGGGAGAACACTTTGAAACCTGGGATCTGTAGCTGTGATTGCTCCTGCAGCCATGTCTCTTGCAGTAGGAGGATATCAAATCCTTACTTACTTACTTACTTACTTAATTAATTAATTGGTTAGTTAGTTTATATGTTACCCACTACCCAAAAGTCTTTGGACAGCTTACAACAGTTATAAAGAACAATTAATATATTGTATGCCATTAACAATTAAAACATTAAAATACAATGTACTAAATTGCCTTCAGGACCCATAATCTATGTTATACTCTATCAGTTAAAAAATCTTCTGGAACAGGAAGGTTTTTACCTGGTGCCATGCCTCTTGCAAAATTTGTTATATTCTTACTGAAACTGAATTCATCTGTATCAGCCTAATACCTTGGGTACATCTATTTTCAGCATGGAAAGAACTATGCTATATATGGTGTATATCTCCCTGCTATTAAAGCTGAGCAGCCAATTTTAAAAGAGAGGTAGAAATTCTCATTTGACAGTAATAGGCTGAAATAGTACAAAGGGAATGAAAATTAGAAAGCTAAGCACTTAAAGTTCTAAGCCTATGTGGTCAAATCCCAAATATGATGAAAATGTGACCCCCCAACCAAAAATATTATTATCCATTCGTATTTATTGTTATGCATTGTCAAGTTTTTCCCATTTATGGTGACCCTATGTTTGAATGGACAGAACAGATTCTGGTTCTTTTTTACTTCAAAACCATATAAAATGCCCCCTTAGGCACCTAGAGTTTTCATACCAGCCAAGAAGCTTACATTATTTCCTCTACAAGCTCTTCAAGTTTAACAAACTTTGGATTTCAAATGTTCAACTTATGCAAACCAGGCAACTAGAGCCACCATAATTTCAGACATGTTTCTTCCACCTCTCCTCTATAATCCCTCAATGCTTTTAGATTAAAGTGTTCAAAGTGTTCTGCTTATAAGTTTCTGCTTAAGTTTCAAACATCTGTGTTATGCACCCACAAAGTGCCCCCCCCAGAAGAGTGTCCTTTAGCAACAGGCTTGGGGAAACCCAGTCTTTACCGAACCAGGAGGGACTGTAGAGTTGGAAGAAGCTTCTCAGTGTTGATGTTTCTAGGTACCTGGGGAGGACTTTTCTATGGGGTTGTTTATTTGTAGACGTATAACCCAGACATCAGGAATCCAATCTTCATTAAACTTGGAGAAGCTGTAGAGGACCATCAAGTGATGTTTCCCTGTAATTTTGTTGTCTCTAAGTGCCTTGCTAGCCCTTTTATAGCTCAATGAATCATCAAATAAAGAACAGCTAAAATTGCATCAATTTGTGTTCGTCAAGAGTAACTGATTTGTACAAGTATGAATTGATGAATTCACAATTCTCAATGAATTTTCATTTTCCTTTTTTTGTTTGTGACCATCTCTAATGGTGGTTAAGGGGGGTCTTCTGAACTGCAATGATGAATTAACTTTGAAAAAATGAGTTCAGGAAACTTTACCTGGTACCTGCTTCAAAGTTCATGTGAGGAATGTCTTTACTTTAAAGTGCTTCTTAAGTCCCGTATTTTCAGACAAAAAGGTGACAGATCAATGTGTGCAGAAGGTCTTATACAGTAATACCTTGGTTTATGAGAACAATTTGTTATCAGAAACATGTTTGTAAATAGAGATGGGCATGAAATGTTAAAATGGCATTTTATTTAGCTTTTCTTTTCTTTTCAGTTGAAATGATTTTCTTTAAAAAAATTCATTTCATGTTTCATTTGTTTTGTTTTTTATTTTGTGTTTTTATGTGTTTTATGTAACTTTGTTTATTTTTAACAGGTTTTCAGCTGCATTGGGGGGAATGGCATGGGTTCTTAAAAAGATTTTTAGCCCCCGAAGCAAGAAGTGGCTGCAGGGGATAAAAAACATTTGAAAACCCCACACTTCCCACCCCTCATGCACCCAAAGGGGGAAAGAAAAGTAAAATAAAACAAAAAATCATTTTGTTTTGTTTCTTTTTTTAATCAGTTCATTTGTTTCATTATGAAACAAGACGGAAAATGAAAAATGAAACAAAACATTGCTTTTTGCCCATCTCTATTTGTAAACCAAAGCACTCTTATAGCAAAGCAAACTTCCCCATAAGAAATTATGGAAACTCAGGTGATTTGTTCTGGAGCACCATAGACCACATACTATGCACACAAAATGGCAAAACTCACAAAATGTTGACTAGAAGAGCATGTCCACACCATGATTTAGGTAGCTGGCTATGGAATCTGCTCTGCTGGTGACTAAAAACTGGATTTTACTTTGTGTTTTAATGTCACAATAATAAAATTAAGTTTGTAGCCCTATACACACTTAACTAGCTGCCCCGTGACCAGAAAAATAAGAAAGGATGTTGAAAACAAATTAAAGGAAAATATAAAGAAAAATAAAACCCTAACCTGTACTCCTATTTGAAAACCTTGGTGGCTGGTGCAAGGGAGACCTGCATTTTTCTCTCCTCCCTCTGCTTAGGAGGCTACCTGAGCCACATTGTTCCAGTGAATTCCCCACAATCCAGGAGATGGAGAAAGAGAGAGCCACGATTGGCTCACTTGTGGTCATGTGACCTGCTCCAGTGCTTGTATATCAAGATATTGCTTGATGATCAAGGCAAAATTTAGAAGAAATCTTTGCTTGTCTTGAAAAATGTTCTTAAAGGTATTACTGTATTCAGTTCCTGACATCTCTAGCTAGGACTGGGAAAGATTACAGCTGAGTCTCAAGTTGTTCCTAGTCAGCACAGAAAATGCAGAGCTAAGACCACTGTGCCCTCTGTCTATACAATTTATTTATGTATGAAACAGTTTCCCTACACTTTTGTATCATTTTTACTGTACAAGAAGGTCTGTTTAGTCAAAGCTAAGTCCTGCTTGACTCATAAGAACTTATTCTCAAGGGGAAAAAATGAATTTGCGTGCATCCTCAAAGCTTGATTCTCTTTTTCAGTTTCTGTTTTGTATTATTAATTAGTTGAGGATATTAAGATGACTTATTTATTGTTTGCTATTCTGTATGCATGTGTGCATGTGTTTGAGCTACCCTTAAAATACATCAGTGCAATTGGGCTCAACAGAAAAGGGACTGTGGGCCATTTCTCGCTTCAGCCATCTGACACATTCTTAATATTTCCACTGAAACGTCAATGACAAGGTGGTTAGGAAAGAAATGTATTTTTTGGAGTTTCATACTGAAGAGCTATTACAGAATAATAAATAGCACCACCCTCTCTGTAAAATTAAACTTTAATGTGGTCTAAAAGATGGGCATTGTAGTTATCTGTACAAGTCAGAATGCCTAGAATCCTGTTATTATGGGGCCCTCATTCAAAAACAATTATTTTCTCCAGAGCTTTGTGAGAAACTACTTTGCTGGATCTAGCAACACAGGAAGTGATACTTCTCCCACAACTTCCAGAGAAGTCCAAGGGAGGCCGCCATTGCAGAAGGGGTCTAGTCTGTTTTGCCTAGGGTCATAACAAAGATGAAGCCACTCTTGAGGCCTCTGATGGAATCTGACAGTGGACTGACTGCTGGAAAAAGAATGAGAGCACAGACTTCTATAGACAGAACGGGCCTTCCAGTGGCATCAAGTCCTAATGTGAAAATCAGGGTGCAACATTTGCAAATGCTCTATTTAAATGTGTGTGTGTGTCCGTTCCACACATGCACACCCAAGGTGTCTTAAACCACCTTCTGTGCTTCTGAAGATATGAAGCAAGAGAGTTGGGTAGAAGTGCCTCCCCACGTTTCCCCCCTCCCTCACACTGTCCTGATTGGCTTACCAAGCTGGCTGCTGCAGCTGACATCCAGTGCAAGGGGGTAAGCACCCTTACAAGTGAAAAACAAACAAATCCTGGGCTTTGTTAAAGACTTCATAAGGTCTGCTCACCGTATTAGAATACATAGTGTTTTCAGGATGTCAGATTAGCCTTGCCGTCAACTTCAGCCAAGTGCATTTTTGTGGCAGCTTTCTGGCACCCTGCCACAACCAACTTGCTTCTCATTCATCAAGTACTAGTGCACTCCTCCCTCACTAGGCAACTGTTCCTTGCTCCTGACGAATTCTCTTTATCACAGAGCTGGCTGCCTTTCCAAGAGCTGATCATGGTGAAAAGGTCTGCAGTGCAAATGGAGGGAAGTTTGGAGCAGGGGAGAGAAACAATGCTATTTATCAGCAACAGCAAGAAAACAGCTACGGGATGATGCATTTCCTCAAAGCCAAGCAGACTGTATCCCTAGTTGATTTTTTTTACTTTACCTTGTCCTTATCCTATAATTGAGGATGACAGACATGGCTTTAATAGGTTACTTTGTTTCAACTTGACATTAATCTAGACATATTTTGCGGATTATTAAACATTTTTCTACAGTTTGAAAACATATATTTTAATTGGTTGATGCAGTTAGGTAATAGTACACTGACATTTAAGGTACCTCTGTTGGGTTCTATAAAAGGATTTGGTAACAGCTTAGGGCCTTTTTACACGACCCCTACCCTCCGCCGCAAATACCCACCAGCTCCGGAGTTTACTGAAAATTAAGTGCGACTACGCCCACCTAAGCGGGTCCCAGCACACTTTTCAGGTACCAGCTCTCCAAGCATGAAAAATCTTGATGCGGATGTGCCGGGCTCTCCTCGCTTCTTTTTGTTGTTGTTTTTTGCCTCCCGCCTCTTTAAGAGAAGGAACCAGGAAGTGACGGGGCTCCCGGCAGCTTCCACTGGCACTGGGAAGTAAGCCTTTATTCTTTTGTGCCTTTTTTTCCCGCCCTCCCCTCATGCAGCCAGCAGCCAGGAAGTGCGGAGGGGTGGGGATGCACGAAGAGCGACAAACCCCTAAGATCTCTGGTCCAAATTTAAGTGACCAGCGGATCTTAGGGGTTGTGTAAAAGCACCCTTAGATAACAATAGCTGCTATGATAATTATAGCAAAATATATGCACTGAAAGGGAAAAAAGTCACACTCACATATCCTCACCTGTAAATAACTGGTTTAATTAATCCATACCAGTAAATAACTGGTATTCTGAAGCACTCATTTGGTATATTATTGGGGGATGTAATAAAACTACCTGCAATTACATATAAGTTTTGTGATTGAACATAGTATTTATTATATAGGAATGAAAACATAAGAATTTCTTTCTAAAATAATAAAGTGTGAAAAAATATTCTTCTGCTAAAAGACATTAACTTAAGAAGGCTAATAAACATCACCAATATATGTGTGCATTGAAAATAATGTAGATAATGAAATAATGTCAATTACAATGCATTTAATGAATTGCAATAATTTTCAAAAGTCAGACCAAACAGATGTATATTCTCACCACTTACAAAAACTGTGAGCAGGTTTTCTGATGGGAGTATATTTTGCAATTTGGGAACAGTGCAGGAAAAAGCTTTAGAAGGAGAGAGAGAGAGGGAGAGGACAGGAGCTATTCCCCTGGAGGACTATATAGCCCCTTATCATCTTGGTTTAAGTAACAGATGTTGTAACATGGTGTGCTGGAGGGGCACTGAAAGGGTGAGTCTATGTAGTGATCTTATGTATGCACCTGAATTTGTATTTTATTTTATGGCTTTAAAAACTGTACACCTGGAGCTACTTTCTTTGCATTCTGGATCTCCAGCCTTAAGTAATAAAGATATCTGACACTTGGCTCCAAGTCCTGGCTCATTATATTCCAAAGCGACATTAGCATATTTTGTTTTAACTACAAGCAACTCCTGTTTTTAGACAATGGGTGAATGAAACTCAAGGGCCTATAATGTTGTAGCATCCAATTTATATACGGTACATATTAGACATGGGCACGACTCGGCGAAATCCTCGTTTCCGTTTCCGTTCCTCGTTTCCATTTCGTAACGAAACGAAGAACGACAATTACTCCGCCAGAACCCGAACTCGAACTGACTAAAGAAAAATTGGGTCTGATTTGTCGTGGTCGTTCCTGGCGGCATCGCATCGATCGCGCAATGCCAAGTGGCACAGGAAAAAAGTTTTTAAAATAAAAAAACCCCAATTCCCGGCCAAAAAAGCAGGCGAAAATATGCCTGCCTGAGGGCACCTACCAGAGGAGTGGTTTCTGGGAGAGGGTCCCTGGCCTCCCCCCCTCCTCTCCTGGGCTGCGCATCCTCGTCGTCTCGCCAACTCGCCAAGCGGCGCGGCACAGAAAAAAAGTTTTAAAAATAAAATAAAAAACCCGATTCCCGGCCAAAAAAGCAGGCGAAAATTTGCCTGCCTGAGTGAGGGCACCTACCAGAGGGGTGGTTTCTGGGGGGGGTCCCTGGCTTCCCCCCTCTGCTCTCCTGGGCTGCGCATCCTCGTCGTCTCGCCAACTTGCCATGCCATGCGGTGCGGGCGGGGGATCCAAAATGGGGCGACCGCAAGCAATATTTATTTATTTTGAAATTGTGGTGGTCCAAAACACACCAAAGCACCACAGAAACATGCGAAAATAGCTATTTTAAAACTGCCTGAATTTTTACAGTAGCAGCAGTGGGTTTTTCTTGCAACAAAACGTCTCCGTTGATTTTATTTTATTTTATTTTTATTTTTATTTTTATTTTTTACACCTGCAAAATGATGGGCTGGCCATGGGAGTGGACCATGCAAATTTTTGAAGCCATTCCACCAATTGCATGGACACTTGACCAGGTTTTGACCGAGACTTCTGGGATGTGCCTGTCGGGCATAAAAAGCCCACTAACTGTAGCCCGAACCTGAACCCGAACCCTAACCCTAACCCATACGCCAGTACACTGTCCTTCTTAGTGGGTCAGAGAGGCACCCAGAGGTGCACCTCACGAACTCACCCTAACCTTACCCGTAACAACCCTAAGCCTAGCCCTTGTGCTAACCCCCCTAACCCTAAGCCAAATCTGTACTCGCATTGCACTACACACGCAAGTACAGTTCCCTTCTTAGTGGACCACAGAGTGCCCAGACTGAGGAGGAGCCTTCCCCCAGTGTGCGCACTGTGACACTGCAGTTAGCAGTGGGCCTGTGGTCAACAGAGAGAGGCACCCAAAAAAGAGGTGCCTCTCTACTCAACTTGGTATGCATATCCAATTGGCTATGCATGCCATTTTGTAGCGGGCCAGAGGAGGCACCCACCCTAGAAAGATGCCTCCAGGAGCCCGCTTTCCCTTCATAGCGGGCCAGAGGAGGCACCCACCCCAGAGAGGTGCCTCCAGGAGCCCATTCCCCCCCCAAACCAGTACTAACGACAGATGAAAAAACGACAAACAAAATGACAAATTTTTGGAAAATTTCACGAAAAATGGAAACGAGCCGAAACGGGCCGGCTCCGACACACGACAACTCGAAAACGTCATTTTCCCTGGTCGTGCCCATCTCTAGTACATATATGTTCAAATTAAAATGCACACACAACACAGAGTGTTACAAGGGTGGTTCCCAACATCAAACAAATATCCCTAGTTTAATCAGATTTCACCATTTTAATTACAGTTAGTAGACATCTGTAGTTGGCACCCCTGTCCCTCCCCTGCAGAGAAGCCAATGGCAACTGAAACTTTTTAAAAAATTAATGACACCTGGATCATGGTCAATTCTATGCCTAAACACATTGGGCTAGTGCAGTGGTTCTCAACCTTCCCGATGCCGTGACCCTTTAATACATTTCCTCCTGTTGTGGTGACCCCCAACCATAAATCACTCTGGCGATTCTGAGTGGCATCAGAGGAGGATGAGGGATGGAGGCAGGTGGGGAGGAGAAGATGGAGCACGCCAGAGAGTCCATGGAGGAGCATGCAGTGGCAGGAGGGGAAAAATTCAGTGACCCCCCCATCAACAGATATAAAACCCCACAAAGCAGGAGGAGGGACATTCCACGAAGCAGGGGGAAGGACAGGAAACAGAATGGTCCTTGAGCTCCCGATCATCCACCGTCCACCCCGTCAATGGAGACACAACAGAGGAGTGAGGTACAAAGGGGGGAAGAAAAGTGGGGGGAGCTGAAAGGCACCCCTTCAAGTGCAGGCAGGCAGGAGGGAGGGGTCATGGAGGGGGAGGCCAAAGAGGATGGGGGCATCACCAAGAGAAAGTGAGTCTCTCTCCTCCCTGCTGGACAGGGTGGCGTGGAGGAACCCAACATGCCCAGCCCCTGGACAGTCCTGGACAGGACCTTCACGTGATGGAGGGGAAGAAGCGGCGGCATTGGCATCCTGGGGAGATGGGATGACTTGGAGTGCGTGAAGGGGCAGAGCAAGGAAAGGGCCTCTGTCCAAGGCCTGCTCCCTGTTTCCATGGAAAGCTTCCTCACACATAATGCCCCCTCCCTGATGGCAGTGGAGGCTGGTGGGGGTGTGTTGGGGGAGGAAGGAGAAGGAGAGCAAAGGAAAGCGGCTCTGAGGAAGGATTGTCCCATAGCCCACACACACACACACACACACACACACACACACACACACACACACACACACACACACACACACACACACACACACACACTTGGCAATACAGCCTCGGAATTCTGGGAGCTGCAGTCCAAAACATCTGGAATGCCAACCTTGCTCTACTGGTAGGGCTGGCCCTGTTAAAATAATGTAGCTTTGTGCAGATATATCTGTGTAATCAGAACCAAGAAGTAGTAGAAGACAATGTAGAAACTGAATGCTTCTCTTCTAGTCTTCTAGTCTGGATTTTAAACACTATTTCACTTAGACACCTTCCTTTACATGTTTCCATGGTAACTGGCTGATTGTTATTAGCAACTTTTCTTATTTGACTATCTGGTAATATAGAAAGGGAGACATGCAATGCGAAATTAATTCCTATGATGAAACAAGCAGTTTCTGCTCTGGTGCAAACTGAACAGCAGGATGCTTCCTGGTCTGTATTTAAATGGCTTGCTAATGATCTAGTAAAGAGTAAACATAGATAGCTTCATGGTAAAATTTGAAGAAGGTGTGGGGAGGGGGGACCCAGAGTAGTTCAGCATTCAGTTATATGTTTAAAATTATACAATATGTTGCAAAATGTACTTGACTGGAAATTAAACACTGGGCAACAAGTAACCTTGATAAATGGTGGCTCCGCGGACGGCTTGTCCCCCCCGCGGAGCCGATTTGCCCCTCCCAAGGAGGGCGAGGGAGACAAGGCAGGACCCAGATGTCCTGCGGAGGCGGGGGGAGGAGCGCCCTATAAAGGGTGGCTCCTCCCCCCGACCATCAGTCTGTTTTAGGCGACGTTCCCCACCCACCCACCGCGTTAGGGCTAGTGTGAGTTCACCTGGTCGCCTATTTTGGGGCCGGATAGGAATTTTTGACCCGCACTCTAGATTGGCCGTTGAGAGCGGGGATTTTTCGCCTATCCCACACTGGTTCCTCGAGGTTTAAATGTTATGGAATGGTTTATTGGTCACACTATGGCGGCTAAAAGCATGGAGGGCAGCAGGGAGCCTACAATTGGCAGCTAAAACCCAAACACCCCTTCACCACAGCACTGCGGGCCAGGAGGTCTCGGGGCTGGGGTGGGGGAGGGCAAACGCCTCCCTGCGCTGGGCATTACCCAGGAGGGAAAATAACAGGCAGGGAGGAGGAAACCAAATTAACTGGTCTGGGTGGTGCTGTCGGACGACGGCACCACCTGGGGGTTGATGGCTCGCCTGAAGCTGCCCGGTTGGAGGGGTCCCAGGAGATCCCGGGGTTCCAACCAAAGGAATAGATGCCTGGCCCCTCCTGTTGTTGTTGTATTGTTGTCTGTTAATAAAGTGTGGCCCAGTTACCCCCAAAGCACTGTCTCGCCTCGTCATTCTGAGTGGGGGGGGAAATGTGATTCTCTAGAAACCCAAAATTGGCAACATATATATTAGGGTATATGGTGTGTATTAGAATTGAGATAAATTGTTGTGCACTTCAATATTCACATTATATTTTGCCATTTTGTTAAGGTCAGAGGTTTTATTGGTAAAAAAGGTTTAAGAAGCTGGAACTACATTTACTTATTTACATATTTATTTAAAATCCCACCTTTCAACATTGTGAACCCATGGTAGATTCAAATTAGAAGAAAGACTAGATAAAACTACAAACAACATTATAAATTATATTAAGACATCATTAAATAAAGTATCAAGATATAACAGACAGATGATTAAGATAATATACAGTAGGACCCCTGTATCCACTGATTTACCACTGATTCAGTTATCCACGGATAGCAGAGGGGAAAAATAAATAAATAATTCAGCAGCCACAAAGCAAGCTACTGTAACAAACAGCAGCTGTAAAGCAAGCTACTGTTGTAAAACAGCAGCCATAAAGCAAGTTACTATGGCAAAACCACAGCCATAAAGCAAGCTACTGTTGGAAAACAGCAGCTGTGAAGCAAGATACTGTCATTAAAAAACAGGTTTTATGGGGGGGGGCATTCTCTCTTATCCACAGTCCTACTCTACAGAAATTTATGCTATTCATAAATAACAGGAGCAGCCAAACAACATGAATAATTCCTAATTGATGGCCACATACCTGTTTTTATAAAAATGCTTTGGCTTGCTGGTGGAAGAGCAACACAGAAGGGGCAACCAAATACCTCTTGGAAGTGACGTCCAAAGACCTGGAACAACTACCAAAAATACTGCCTAGGTTAGCACATTTGAGGGTCAGAGACATATGTGGAAAGATAGCCATTCAAAAGGTGCAAACAGTGATAATCCGCCTAAGAGTGGTCATTTTATAGACAATTGACATTGCTCTCCCACTCGAAATGACCAGGCAAGACAGTATGCTGGGGGTAAATGGGCCACACTTTATTAACATGCAACAAACAACAACAACAGGAGGGGCCAGGCATCCGTAACTTGGTTGGAACCTCGGGGTCTCCCGGGACCCCTTCAACCGGGCAGCATCAGGTGAGCCACAAACCCCCAGATGGTGCCGACAGCACCCCCCAGGCCAGTTGATTTTGTTTAATCCTCCCTGCCTCTGATGGCACCAATCTGGGTGATTCCCAGCACAGGGAGGCGTTCGCTCCCCCCTCCCACAGCACCGAGACCTCCTGGCCCACAGTGCTGTGGTTGAGAGGCATTTGGTTCCAGATGTCAATTGTAGGCTCCCCGCTGCCCTTCATCAGCTTTAGCCGCCACTGCCACGGGCCTAGCCTTGTTATGGCCCCGGTCACCCATTATATAGCCGACTCTGCGGCCAGGCCCCTCCTCAAATCCCGCAGGAACAACTCGGTGCCCTCGTCCGTCAGGTGTACACCATCCAGCCTGTAGAGCTCCGCCCTGCGTACACTGAACTCCGGGTGGCCCACAACTGCCCCAAATTCCCGGCAAACCACCCGACAAACCTCTTGGTTGACCCCCTTCCTGGAGCGGTTCAGCTTTTGTGGGTCACAGTCCGCTCTCCAAACCTGGCGTGGTATCATTGTTGACCATAGGACTCTACAGGCCGGAAACCGTGCCTTCCAAGTTGCTAGGTCACCCAAAATTTCGAGGATTAGGGATTTGCCAGTTTGACTGGTCAAATCATTTCCCCCCAAATGAATAAGGAGAAAATCAGGCGACAGGCCCCTCGCCGCAGCCGTGGCTACGCCGAGGAACTCCTGCCACCTCATTCCCCTCTTTCCCCACCACTCAATGGTTGCCGCATTGCCCAGCCCTAGGTTGGGCCCCCAGCTGGTCCTGCAGGCAAATTTCTCAGCCCAGTAAACATAACTGTGACCCACAAAAATAATTCTCGCCCGATAGGGACGGCCCTCTGGTCCTGAGGAGACAAAAACAACATGTTAAAGCGCCGGCAACGGCCGCACGTACCTCTTATAACACTGGGAATTCCACCGCCCCAGTCGGCGAATGGTGCCTGGATCATATCCCACAGCTGCCGCTGTTGACGCAGCCCCAACCCGAAAGGAGTGTGTCCCAAATTTGAGTGTCCCCAGACCCAGCTCACCCAAAACCTTGTTAGTCACAGCCGAAAACTGGAACTTGGTCAAGGGGCGACCATCTTGATGGATGAATAGGTATCCCTCGCGAGGACCCCTCAACTTGAGGTAGTCTCTCATGGCTAAGACTGGGCAAATTTCCCCTGCCAAACATGGGCCCAAACTTATCTCGGCCCCTTTTCCCTTCTGGTCCGTCTTGGACTTCCATATGTGCACTGCTAGGCCGTCCGCGGCCATGCTGATATCAGATATGCTTAGGGCAGTGCAGGGAGTATCCCGCCCCGCCCCCGCCGCCACCAGCTCACTGACCCGCAGGGCGCCAAAAAAGGCCGAGAGAGGCCACCCTAAACAGGGCTGCCTCATAGCCATCAGAACAGATGGCAGGCCACGCGGTGCCCATGCGGGCCAGCAGCCTCGGCATGAGCGGAAAGCAGGCTTCTGGGACCCTACCCCTCTCCCTGCTCCACCCTGCAACCATGTCCCTCACCCGGAAATCCCTGGTTGTATCCAGGTGGCCCCTAAGCCTGGAGTAGAAGGCCAGCGCGGCCAATTTCCCCTGCTAGGAACTTGGCGCCAGCCCCTTGCGGTGCCAATAGACCAAAAATCTTTGGAGGTGCTCGATGGGCAGGGGCCACTGCTGGTCAAGGCCCTGGGTGTCCCTAAAAGAAGTAAAATCGGCCATAACCGATGAATAGCCCCGCTGCGTCCTGGGGGCGACAGAGTGGCAGAGAGCTCTGTCAGCCTCAGCACGCCAACCCGCCACACCTCTGTCGGGATCTCCACCGGATGGTCGGCCGCTTCTGGGGCAAGGGCCCGAAAACGCTCGGCCTGTCGGCGGGACAAAGCATCGGCGATTTCATTGTCGATTCCAGGCACATGGCGAGCATATACCACTATGTTAAATTGCAAGGCTCGCAACACCAAGGCCCGGACCAGCCTCATAACCCGGGGGGGACGCGATGTCAGGCTGTTAATGCCATATACCACCGCCTGGTTATCGCACCAGAAGTGTACCGCTGCATTGGCCCAGGCCTCGGACCAGATGTACAGGGCAACCCAGATGGGGAACAACTCGAGGAAAGTGAGGTCGCACGTGGAGCCGTCCGCCTGCCAAGCGGCGGGCCAGGCGCCGCTGCACCAGCACCCCTTCCAGTAAATGCCAAATTCCAGGCCCCCGGCCGCATCAGTGTGTACCTGGAATTGGGCGCCCAGCCGGAGCTCGTCCCTCCAGAAGGAGACTCCGTTGAATCCCTCCAGAAACAGACGCCATACTGCTAGGTCCTCCCTCATCTCGGACGTCACCCTGGTTCTATGTGCGGGCTTGCGTAGCCCGCCCATTGCCGAACACAGCCAGCACAGGAATGCTCGCCCCAGGGCCACCACCTTGCAGGCAAAGTTAAGGTGGCCCACTAGCTCTTGGAGTTCTCTCAAGGACATCTTGTGGTGCTGTTGAGCCTCCCGAACCCTGACCCAAAGGGCCTGTAGTTTATCCTAGGGTAGCCGGCAAGCCTGGGCCGTGGTGTCAATTTCTATCCCCAGGAAGGTAATCACTTGGCTGGGGCCTTCCATCTTTTCCTCGGCTAGGGGGAGTCCCAGTTCACGGGCCAATGCCCGGAATCGTTCCAGAAGGAACCTGCACCTGCCTGAGCCATTGGGCCCGCAAAAGAGATAATCGTCCAGATAGTGCACTGTGCTTGCCCAGTCCATGGCGTGGCGCAGCCGCCACTCCACGAACGAGCTGAATGCCTCAAAGATGGCGCAGGATACTGAGCATCCAAATGGGAGAGCCCGATCCATGTAGAACTGGCCTCGGAACTGGAACCCAAGCAGTTCAAAATCCTTCGGGTGCACTGGGAGGAGGCAGAAGGCCGACTTAATGTCGCATTTCGCCATCTCCGTCACGACCCCGCAAGCATGCACCATGCGCACCGCAGCATCGAAGGATGTGTAGCTGACCGTGCAAAGCTCCTGCGGTATCCCGTCATTAAGAGAGGCCCATCTGGGATGGGACAGGTGATGGATGAGCCGGAACTCCCCTGGAGCCTTTCGGGGGGACCAAGCCCAGTGGGGACACCTGCAAGTTGGGTACTGGTGGGTCCTCGAATGGGCCGAGGACCCGGCCCTCCCTGACTTCCAGAAGGATCTTGTCCTCAGCCACCCCTTCCACCATTTCCAGGGATCTCAAGTTCTTAGCTAACCGGGGTAGGCAGGCCCCCTTAAATGGAATACGAAACCCGAACTCAAAACCTTCAACCAAGAATTGTGCGGCTTCCCTATCGGGATACTCGCCCGCCCAGCACCTCAACACCTATAAACTAACTAGGCTGGGCCCCTTTAGCAGGGGGTCCCTCCGCACCCCCGGCTTTCCTGGGGCCTCCCCCCTCCCGGGGCCTGCCTTGCTGAGGGCGAGCCCTACTGCAGCTGGTCGCTGGGTGCTGAGCGCCGCAGATGGAACATTCATGTTTGAAGCAGCAGGGTTTCCTGTTACAGACACCCTGGCCGTTGTAGTCCCAGCAGACCAGCCGGACTTGAACCGGCTGGCCCGCGGCACGGGCAGATGTGTTGGCCGTCCCCCTCCTTATCATATGGCCACTGTCGTACCGTTCCCCCAGGGTCGGCCGCACCGGGGTCATAAACTGCAACCAGATGGGTGGCAGTGGCTCATCCCAGCGGACATAAGGATCCAGGGCCGCCCTATGACGGAATTCCTCGTCATACTGCAGCCAAGTATGGCCGGGGAAGTCTACAAACACCCTATATATGATGTCGAGGTACTTCAACATCGACTGGGCCCTCCATGGGTGCGCTTGCAGGGTTAGGGACATATAGATAAGGTACGCCGGCAACCAAGTCGCCCAGGAGCACTCCGGCTTCTTTTTCAGCCTGCGTTCCTTGTCTTGCAGGTCTTCCTTATCCAGTTCTTTAGTATCTAGCTCCCTGTTGAGTAAGCTGAAAATATCAATGAACTCCCCCCTCCAGATTTTTTCCCTGGTGGACTGGGCCAGGTGGTGTCCAAATGGGGAGGCGTAGTCCCCATATGGCATGGCCACAGCCACCATCCTGGCGAAGCCTGGGGCAGCGCCCATTCCTGGCCATGAAGGCATTCTGCTGGCCATCTGTCCGGTACCTGGCCAACCCGGCAGTTGGCCGGGGGCCCACGGCGGGAGAATACCTGGGTTAGCCGGTTGGTGTTGTCCTGTCCCGCCCATGGCGGATGTTGGCTGTCCCGGCCTGGGCCCCGCCAGTGGAGGCGCTGGGCCAGGCATCCACGATGGGACAGGCCCCCATGCCGGGAGCATGGTCACAGGTGGTAGGTGGGCGGGCAATGTGTGGGCCGCCCCTTGAATTAGGGCAACCACCCCGGCCGGGGCCAAGCCCGCTGGCCAAGGCCATATAATGGTGGGTGCAGAATCAGGTGCGCATGCCAACTCACTGGGTGCTGCGCTCTCCGCTGCTGGCCTCAGGAGCTGGTCCTCATCCGCCGGTTCTGTCGCCATGGCTCCTTCTTCGTCTGGACTCCGTGGCGCCGGTCGTGGCCGCTTGGCTGTGGCCGGTGCTGCACTGGGCCCTGCGGGTGCGCCCTGGGCCACCTCCACCTGTTCCAGGGCTGTGAAGCGAGCAGACATATCGTTAATCATCCCCTTGAGTTGAGCCCGCTTCCGCGATCTTGCAGGGCGCGCACTGGTTCTGGGAGCTGGGCCAGGCTGTTAAATAGATAAAAGGTTAAATAGATAAAAGGACACCAACCCAATAGAATGAGGAATTTTTTTGTAATAGTAGGAGGAAAGGAAGATGTGTTGGGTCCAGTGAGCAGATGGCCCACTTAGTGAGATGTTGCTGGCAGATAGTATATATCTGCATAGCTTTGTATGTGGTGACATTAATGAGTTGTGCCTTTGGTGAAGGAAGGAAGGAAGGAAGGGAGAGGAGAGGAGAGGAGAGGAGAGAGAGAGAGGGAGGGAGATACATCATTCTAAAATATCCCTTTTATGGAAAAAAAAATAGGCTTTTCTATGTCAAAGACCAGGATGCTGCCCTTTGCCCAGTGGAGATGAGAAAATGCCAGATTTTACTTCACGCTGTGAAGACCAACTATGATTTTCTGCTGCTCTCCAATCAGCTTGGCCATTGAAAGGATTATCTAGACACAAAGCAATTTGCACACATTAATTGTGTAAAACGGGGAAGAATTTAGGGACATTTGATGGTTTAAAGGCCTGAATCAGATTGATTGCATCTTCTTCGCCATCAGCTAGTCATTCTCTTCTTTCTGTATGTGCTTGCCTTGCTTGTCAAAGAGAAAATAATCCCTGGAAGATATGGAGATTTGATACATAGAAAACAAAGGCCTCTTTGCCCCCCCCCCGCCTCCATGCCATCCGATTCCTTCTCCTGGTATCTCATTGGGTCAAGACAGCTGAAAGTGTCAAAGATAAAGAATGTTGTAAATATTCTTCACACCCCTAGTCAAAGAATCCTTGTTACTGGGATGACTTCCTGCTGCTGTTTATATCTCCAAGCATGAACTAAATCTTTAAAACTCACAGGGTAGCAAAACCCTTCTCTCTGGTGGCTCTTGGAAATTCATGTTTCTTAAATTGACATCTTATTTCGGCTTGTCAGGAAGAAGCCAAAACCAACAGCCTGGGTACCTGATGGTCCTTGTAAGGCTGTTGCCAAAGCATATGAGTTCAAAACCAATACCTTAATGGAAGAAAGATTTCTGAGGAAAATAACAGAGGTGATTGTGTGTGTGTGTTGTGTCATTACAGTCACAGCTGACTCTTCATGTCCCCATGTCCATGGAGTTTTCTTAGCAGGAATACTGGAGTGGTTTGCCAGTTCCTACTCTAGGTGCCTACAGCACCTGGTATTCCCTGGTGGTCTTCCATCCAAGTACTAACTAGGGCTGACCCTGCTTAGCTTTCGAAATCAGGCGAGATCAGATGTGCCTAGTGCATTTGTATAGCACAATAGAGGTGATTACTCAGGATTATATTGCTGACATCTCTGCTTAACTTGGAAAGCAGAGCAGCCCTCCTCCCTGTATTTGCCTAAAGCAGACTGAAATCCTTCTCCCGCCCCTGAGAATGGAAACATGGTTCAGTCCATGTCATGGCATGAAGACACCACTGGTCACCCTGCAATATGACCTTCTGAATGAGGTTGACAAGGGCAATATGTCCTCCTTGACCTCTCAGTGGCCTTTGATACTGTAAACTACAGAATTCTAGTGGGGTGGCTCTCAGACTTGGGGGTCAGTGAACAGGCTCTAGCCTGCTTCTTGTCCTTCCTTGAGGACTGATCCCAGAAAGTGCAACTTGAAGAAATGGTGCCTATCTCTTAGATGCTTGATTGTGTTTCATCATCTTTCCATTGTTATTTAAAATCTGCATGATGCTCCTTGGGGAGGTCATCAGTTTGGGGCATATAACTGGACCAAGCACTGTTGATGGACATCCAGATAATGACTGAGATCCATTCTGCCTATTTTCATCTTAGATGGATTGCCCAGATATCTTGAGACCCAGTTCCTCACCACCTGGTCCGTGCAATGGTAGTCGCGAGACTAGACTACTGTAATGCTTTCTTTATGGGGCTACCCATGAAGCTAATATGAAAACACCAGGAGGTTCAGAATGTGGTGTCCAGGCTACTGAGTGGATCAAATAGACAACAGCATATTTCCCCCACTCTGGACACCTTACACCAGCTACCTGTTCATTTCTATGCCTGCTTCAAAGTGATGATACTAACACAGAACACCCTAAATGGGTTGAGGCTTTGATACCTAGCAGAATGCATCCTTCCAATAAGCTCTGCCCACCCCACACATTCATCTCAGGCAGGTGTGTGTGAGAGGAATCTGACTGCAAGAGAGGCCCGAAAGGAAAAGACCAGAAATGGGGACTTCTCAGAGGTTGTACCGTGTTTACAGAACCTGCCCCTGCCTGATATCTGCCTGGCCCCTTCCCTGGCTATTTTTAAGAGTTTATTAAACACTTGGTCCTTTAGGCAGGCCTTTGGGAACTTCAGGGCACAGACCATTGATGAGCCATTAAGTTAATGATTCTGTCACCTGACTAGTTTTATTAATTATTTCCGTGCATTAATTATAAGTTGGCAATGTTATTTATTTATTTATTTATTTATTTTTGTATTTATATCCCGCTTATCTTCTACATGTAGTACTCTAAGCGGCTAACAAGGGCAATAAATGCCAGATCAAACACAATAGAATACATCAAATATAAAGCAAAAATAACATAAAACAATAAGACAACATGACATATAAAATCCTACTGCATCCCAGTTAACCAGCCATTTGTAAGGTTTAGTCATTTGTAAGGTTGTTGATGTCAATTATTGTTTATTGCCTGTCATGAACCACCATTATTGGGCTTAGTAGCCAGATGGGCACTATAAAAAACAATACATACATACATACATACATACATACATACATACATACATACATACATACATACTAGAGATGGACACGAATTAAAAAAATTGCATTTCGTTTGTCGTTTGTCGTTTGGAGGGTCCATTTCAGTTCCTTTCTGTTTTTTAAGAATTTTTGAAAAAAATTGTTTTCATTTTCATTTGTTTCATTACCGTTTCGTTACCATTTATTTCAATTTTTATGATTTTTTAAAAGGATTTTAAGCAATTCACTCATATTGCAGTAACGAAAACGAAATGTACGACAAAATTTCCGGTGTTTCTGTTCATTTCGTTTCATTTTAGAGACAAAATTCGTTTGTCATTTCATTACATAATGAAATGAAAAAACAAAAACGGAAATGATAAATTGTTCATTTCGTGACCATCTCTAATACATACATACATACATACATACATACATACATACATACATACATACATACATACATACATACATACATACATGTTTCAGAATGTTGTTTGCCTATGCTTGCAAACCTCTCAAGCCCAGCTCAGCCAAGTAACTCCCTAAATAAATAAATAGCCAGCCTTTATTCTCACAGTGGCACCAATACTTTCCTCTCTCTATTGGGGATCCCCATATATACATTTATTTCACGTAAGCTGCATTAAATATGCTTTTTTTAAAAAAAAACTTCTCTTGATATTTTATCATTCTAAGGAATTAGGAGAAAATAGCAAAGATTGTCTTTGTTTCTAAAAACAAACAGCAGCATGTGTATGACATGGTAAGTGGTCATAAACTTCATCAGGGCTGACATTTTGATTCTGAGGGGTTTTATACATATGAATATGTGTGTGTCTCTGTGTGTATGCATGTGTGTGTGTGTTATTAATCTACTGAAATAGTAGACTCATGGGTTAAAAAGCAGATGATTCAATGCAAATGTTTGTAAAGGTTGATGGTTATAGCACATACGAGGTGAAGATAAAGCTAGCTTTCCAGCTAGTGGTTCAAACTGTTTCCCAATGACCTTTTTAAAAATCCTAATAAAGCACCCGGGGTTCTGAGCTGTGCAGGAGTTCTTCAGGAAAAGATGTTGGGGCTTATTTTGAGGCAATGTGTCCAGGCATAAAGCAGGAGAGAGCTGCTGTAGCCTTGAAGTTAATGTTAAATGCAGCACAGCAGTGCCCCCTGGGGAAAAGCTGTGACTCGGATGCTGCTTCTGGCCTGACATCTTTGACAGTGTGGAGCCTACACAACAACCACTTGCTTTTATATTGCAGTGTTTTAACAAACTGGGAGTTTGAAGATAAAAAAATGCATTGCAGACAACCATCTGCTGATTCGGTAGCCCTTATTCGGTCTGTTCTCCACCAAGTGCCACAAACCTCCACCTTCTTGATTGCTTCTGCTGTATGACACAGTGCAAAATGAGCCTGTGGTTCAGATCCTGAAGGGCACAAAACTCTCCTTGTGCTGTATGAAAGGTATATTTTTCTCCTGTGGGCAAAAATTGTGCACCTCACTAAGGAACAGTGAATGATTTCTGTACTTAGACACCATTGAAAATGTTACAACAAGTGAACTGCTTCCACAGGTGGAATAAATGTTTACAGGGTCCATACAGACATGGATTCAGGGCTCTAGCAATTGTTCCCTGGCATCTTTCCACTTCCAAATGTTCAGTTTCTGAGCTGCAGGTATCTCCTATTAATTCTTATTTCTCCTATAGATCTACATCTTGATATATCAATCTATACATAAGGGGATATTCAGAGTAGAGCTGCAGCTTCCTGACAAAGTAGCTTTATCAAGTGGCATCCCGATTTACAAGATTAATGCGTGCCGAGCGCACACTCGTAAGTTGCTTATCTCGTAAGTTGGGCAGTGGTTTCCAATAGGAATACATTGGAAATCAATTAATCAGTTCCAGTGGGAATTAACTTCAATGCATTCCTATGGGAAACTGCTTTAAACAACACCCTCCTTTCCCCTGTGACGTGGGGGGTGGGGAGTTGGGAGAAGTGGTGTGCCATGTTTAAAATTACTTTTAGCCACAGAGGCAAGCACTTGCCTCAGTGGCTAAAAGTCATTTTAAACATGGGGCACCACTTCTCCCCCCCCCCCATGGCACAGGGGAAAGGCACACTATGTTTAAAATGACTTTTCTCCATGGAAGTGCTTGCCTCCATGGATAAAAGTCATTTTAAAATGGTGTGGCACTTCTCCCCCACACACAAACCCATGTCACAGGTATAAGGCAGGCAGTTTTAAAATGACTTTCAACCACTAACCCATGACCTTGGTTTGGTGGCTCAAAGACCTTTTAAATGACCCGCCACTTCTCCCCCCCCAAGCCAACATGCCATCATTAGTCAGGCAAACCCTGTCTTGCTCGTAAGATGGCAGGAGGGGACAATGGAAGCGTGCTCAGACACTGGGCTCTTCAGTTGTTGGGCGTGTTGGAAGTTGGAGTACCACTGTATCAAGTCACTACACTGGGCCCATTAAACTCAATGTTGCCTGTACTGACTCGCAGTGGTTCTCTGGGACTTCAAACAGAGTTATTCTTTGGTTTTCCTTGAAAGGACAAGGGCTTGAAGCCCAGACCTTTTCCTTGCAAACTGTGAGCCTTTGTACCAAGTTGTCATTCCAGCTGGGGACTAAAGATAATTCTGTGTATGCTCCCACATTCTCTGCATGGTGGGTTGCTACCAGAAAGAGCATTCTCATCCAGAGTTTCTTTGGGACCTGGGAGGCTTGACAGGTTTATAAAGTGACAGCCAAGATTCTTCTCTGAGTTTGATGATTGGCTTATTTTAGGCCAGAGGTGGACATGTCAAGGGGTCTGGATCCCAAATGTGTGACCTCCCCCTTCCTGCATGTAGACAACACAGAGTCAAGAAAAGGAGACTGGGTTGCATTTAGACATTTAAAGAAACAAAACAAGATGTGTCTTGGTTTTGTGAAGAGGCCCCTGATGTACAAACCACTATGTCTGGAGGCCTTCAGAAGGAAAATTGACCCATTTTGTTTGTTAATAAATAACCTTTGAAGGGCCACAAACATGTCCCCTGGGCACTGTAGGCAAGCCATGGGCTGCACTTTCCCATCCACACTCATGGTCATTCCTGCCAACTGACCCAAAATCCTTTAGAATGGCAGACTTTACACTTACCTCCAAGATTCTCTAACAAAAGAGGCAAGGGATTTTGTCTAACAACCCTCATAGATTCCAAGCACAAGTTTTATTTCCGAGCCAGGGCTTCTAAGCCATGGTTCAATTTTTTATGTTTAGATCATCCTTGGTATGGAATAAATTATTTACTCTTCAGTACACATTTCTGGTGTGATTGACAGTTTTTCTTTTCCATTTTTCATCAGTGTTTTTCAAGCATGCTTCTACTTCTACTTCTCTTCCTCCTCCCTTTTCTGTCCCTACAGCATCATTCTGTTGACACAGGAAACAAAAAAAAAAGGAAATATCAGATAAGGGGGCAAATCTATAACTCCCAAACATGAATGGAACATGTTCAAACAGAGTTGTCAAAACAACACAAAAACAAGGCAGTTTTAATCAAAACAGTGTGGAACACAGAAACTCACAATCTGCAAATACAGAATTGAATTGTCCTTTTAACCAATATTGGCCAGAGTCCCAAGAGAGTTCTTCTGGAGTCTGTGTTATTTACCATAGCTAACTGCTGCCAACTGAGAAGGTGTTGGGGTATATCTTAGTTGTGCAATTAGCTACAAGGCCAGATAGATGACCAAGATGAACCACAGTTGCTCATTAGTTAGCCACAATTAGCAGTAATAAGTAGAGATGGGCACGAAATGAGCAATTTTTCATTTTTGTTTTCGTTTTTTCATTTCGTTACGTAATGAAATGAAAAATGAATTTTGTCTCCAAAATGAAACGAAATGAAACGAAACAACAGAAATTTTGTCGTGCATTTCATTTTCGTTGCGGCAAATACACTGAACTGTAATGAATGCTAACGAAACAGCAATTTTTCATTTTTGTTTTTGTTTTTTTGTTTTGTTACATAATGAAACAAAAATGATTTTTTTGCAAAAAATTCACGAAAAAGGAAAATGAACCGAAACGGACCCCCTAAACGACAAACGACAAATGAAACACCATTTTTTTTGAGTCGTGTCCATCTCTAGTAGTAAGTTATGTAAACATTATGTGAAGACCAATAGTTTTCTGGCTAACAATACTATGTCACTGAATTGAATTAGAATGACCTTGGCTACAAAATTAGCCCACTGAGGGATATACATTACTTCTTTCATCCTTTTTTCCTGTTTACATTCAAGAGGGAGAAAGGTATGGTATTTTTGGTGCTGTTAATGAGAGACTACACTTTGCGAAGAATAATTTTTGTGTGCATTATATAACTTAACATGACATTGTTTGTTTACTGACTTACTGACTTACTGACTTACTTACTGACTGACTGACTGACTGACTGACTTACTTACTTACTTATGCCCCCTCTCCCTATCAATGGAACTCATTTAAAAGCCCATTAAAGTCACATAACAAAAAAAAAATGGGTTCCTCAAACATTAAAGGGCCTTCCTGGGTTCAATCCCTGGTAGCAGGCTCAAGGTTCACTCAGCCTTCCAGCCTTCCGAGGTCGGTAAAATGAGTACCCAGCTTGCTGGGGGGGTGCAATATGTAGCCTGCACACTATAATTAAAATTGTAAACTGCCCAGAGACTACTTGTAGTGGTATGGGGTGGTATATAAGCAGAACAATTTGCTTTGTTTTGCTTTCCTCACTAAATAGTCAGTGGACAAAGGCCTGCAGAAGTCAAAATATATTTTCCTGCCTAAAGATGGCTATGTGAAGCTTTATGTGTCATAATGAGCTTTTTAAATTATGCCTGCAAATACAGCTGAAGCCAGTGAGGTGGTTGTAGCATACTGTAGATATTTTTTATTTTAGTCTTACTATTGGGAAAGGGATTCTCAGAAGTAATGAGCTCCCAGTCCCATAGTATGGTGGAAGCCCAAATTCAGCAGGAACCCCTGTGACTTCAGAAGAGGCAATCTCTTTTGTAACTCATTCTCCCCATGGTTCTTTGTAACTCATAGGGAACCCTCTGGATTTCCATTGAAGCAATGAGACACTTTTCTAAGGGTGTAAAGAAGCACCACAGAAGCAAGAAGGCTGCTCTACCTCTTCCTGGCTTAATTGTTTCAAGTACATTCAGCCTGGAGTTTTTCTGAGGAATTGTGGAAATCCCAAACACTTCCCATGTGTTACATATCATGAACACATAACTGCAGTGCTAATCAAAACAAAACAAAACAAAACTTATCAAAACATATGTGATATTTTTGTTATGCAAGGTGTATATTTTGAGTCTAGAAATATATTTAGAAGTGCTTATCTCAAAATGTATTCAAGTGCACATTTTTATTGAGGTTTTTTTTTCTTCCTTCCTTCCTTCCTTCCTTCCTTCCTTCCTTCCTTCCTTCCTTCCTTCCTTCCTTCCTTCCTTCCTTCCTTCCTTCCTTAAAGCATTTAAGATGCAAGACAGAAGAGATCAAAAGACAAGCCCACATGGAAGTGGTGTGGATTTCAGGAAGATAGATTTCCCCCTCATGACTTCAAGTATGCAAATAAATTAAAGCTGTGCTGAACTGTGCACCTTCATATGTTTTGCAGGTGGCCATGGTGCAAAATCTTCAGTGACTTTATGTAATTATCTACATTTCAGGGCATGAAGGTTTCTGCCATTCTGATGAGGTTAGCCAAGCTGCTCCACTCCTGCCCTTAGTAAAACAATGCCAATTGTCAATTTTTATACCTTCCAGAGTGACCTTGCTGCCAATGGGCAGTATAAAATTCAATAAATAAATAAATAAATAAAAATAAAAATATCACAGCATCTTGGCAATATGATTTTTTTTATTCTGAATGAGTTGTTCCAATGAGAATAAACACTTACTAATGTTATATCACCTACCCAATGGACATCCAAAGGTTGACTGAAAACTTCATGATAGTCACAATTCAAATTCCTTCATATTCTATTATATTCTATCTTGGAAAGATAGATTTGAACCCATATATATTCAACCATAGTGCTGGATGAACTTGGGTCTCATCTCTATTCTTTGAGGCCTTCATATTCAACATCTTTGCGGCAGTACCATGACCATCTTCATGGTGGCAAGACATTTGGAGAGGGGGGTGCATCCATTTTGGACAGTTTTGGGAGATGTTAAGTGTATGTATGAATTTCAGATTTCCCCATTCCTACCTTATCTTTGGCTGTTATTCATTCCAACATGTTGGAACTAACTTGTAGTGACACTAACAGAGTTTCCAAGGTAAGTGAGGTATTTAAGGAGTGGTTTTGCCAGTTGCACTCTATCCATCAGTCTCCATGGTGAGCAGGAATTTGAACTCTGTTCTCCAGTGTTCTCATCCATCACTCTATTTTACTCTGGAATGTAAAATTTTAAAAGAATTAATTTTTTTATTCTGTGTGTCACAATTAACTGTGTTGGAAGATGAATTAGTGGGTGGATTTTGAAAAGGATATTGGTCCTATAGAATGTATAAATAATGAGACACTAGTGTACTGTTATCTTAACTTGTCTTATAAAATAAAATAAAAAGTATAATAATTTAAAAAAATCCATCACTCTATTCACTACACCAGTAGTGGCAAATCTTTGGCACTCCAGATGTTTTGGACCACTACTCCCACAGTCCTTTGTCATCAGCAATACAGGCTTGGAATTCTGGGAGTTGTGGTCAAAAGATCTGGAGTGTCATACACCATACTTGATAGGAAGGGGAAGGGGAAAATCTGGTAGAAGGAGATATCAGTTAAATATCAGGAAAAACTTCCTGTTAGAGCAGTTATAGCAGTGGAACCAGTTACCTCAGGAGGTGGTGAGTGATCCAACACTGGAAGCATTCAAGAGAAATTTAGACAAACATCTGGCAGATATCCTTTGACTGATATTTCTGCATTGATCAGGGGGTTGGACTCAGTGGCCTTATAGGCTTTTTCCAACTCCATGATTTTATGATTATATCTGTGCATCATGTAGCTGAATGTTCCACAGGACTGAAACAGAGAGTGTGAAGGACACTAAAATGAGATGGAAGAATATATATTTAACCTGAAGGAATATTTGGGGGAATAGCCCAAAAGTGAGTTAATGTAAAGGGACAAAGAGAAAGAGGTGACCAAAGAGATGTTGAGAAATGAGTTCATTTAAGCTCCTGAAAGCAATCACTTTTGCTAACTATTTTTTTTTTAAAAAAAACATACTTTCCACCATTATCCCTGCCTGCCTCAACCCCCTATCTCTATTTGGTTTGGCCTCCTGCTTTCTCTTTGTGCAGCCAGCCTATTTTTGACTTTCTCTAGACTCCTTTCTCAAAAGTCTCTGAGAAATGTCAGGCCCTGCTCTTAGATGACGAGAAAAAAAAATAACAACATGGCCATGGCCTTTTCCAGTGCTGTTTCTAAAGCTATGATTGCGTTATTTTCAACTTTGGGAGGCAAATAGTTTGCGAGACACCACGCTAACATTGTTGTATTTTCCTTTTGAAGTTGGCACAGCCTGAAGTCTCAAAAAAGTTTTGGGGCAAATCACACATACTATCAGCCTTAGATCAGAGTTAAAATTGAAAAGCATCAGGGTAATTCACAGTGAGAATGTAACCTTAATACTGTATCTCCTCGAGCTATCTCCCAGGTGAAGCACACATACAGAATATGTATATGACTGGATGCATATAGCTAGCTGAACATTGTTCTCAGAAAAATCAAGGGGCTTTTAGTTTGAGTATTACTTACTTCTATTTCAATGGAAATGAAGTGCAAATTTTAAGAAGCATCCAAATTTAAAGAAGTCTGCATTGGACTACGGTATTTTATGGTGAAAAGTATTGCTCCATCAAACGTTTTTGAATGGGAAAGAATACTAATAGATTATGATTACAGCAACACATTGGGACTTCATTGTAGATCAGCATTATACACAGTCCATCTTTCCAGTGATCCCAATTTACAATGGCCTGTTCCTTTTCCATGTGTTTTGGCTGTTCAAGTTTGAAATTTTCTAGTTCATAAAGTGCACCTTAAGATAACGAGCCAGAACGGGCAGGCATTCACCAATCAGTTCTTCAGCCTATGACATTGGTAGGCTTTTTCTCAGGAAGGCCCTAAATGGATTAGCAAACACAAAAACATCAACACAGAGAACAATAAAAACAGTAAAGGCAATTGTTAGCATCCTGAAGTTTCTCTTCAAGAGTTTGTGTATCAGAATGTGAACCTCAGCCATTCAATAAAGCAAGTACCATACTCCTGTGAGTTCTTTCATGACATGCATGTTCATGAAATATAGAGAAGGCCACCCACTCCCACCCATTCCTACATGCCTGCAGGTCAAGGCGAGAGTTTTTGATCCCCTCCTCCCTGCCACATCCATACATTTTAAATGCCAGGAGCCCTGGGACAACTCATTTTTCCAAAATACCTGATGCCACACTAATGACATCAGGTGCTCTGTGGAAATTACATTTTTCCATTTCCCAGATGCCTGAGATACAGCAGTATTGTTTACAAAGAAGAATGATGACAGAAAAAGAACTCCCTCTCTTGACTGCTGCTACATCATTAACATTCACAAGGTATGAATGTTTGGGGACTCTCGGGGAAAAAGCCAAATAAGTTGAATTCAATACTCTTGGGAAATTCCATCTCTACTCACCCCCAGCATCCTTCAATATCTCTGGTAATATCTGGTCCCATTCAGAATCATGAGAATGCAGAATGCAATTGGGAGAGAATAGGAGGAAAGCTAATGAGAGATTTTGGAAATAAGGGCAGTATTGTTTCATCCTGAGGCTTATAGGGTAACTAACGCGTACGGGTCATGGGTTGGGGGTCTATAGGTATTACTGCTTTTCTGTGTTGTCTATTTATTTCTTGTTTACTCCAAGCAATGTTACCTTTTGGGGTGGAATCCACTTTCCTAGTTCAGAGTAAAATTTAGGAGGGCACTGTTTTCAGATAGAACCAACAGTACAGTTTGGCAGTTCATATATATGTGACCACTGCCACCAAAACCACCTTTTGGGGGTTGACGGGAAGGTCCTTGTTGACCACTGACTCCGTGAAATCCAGACTCTTGTTACTTCCTGAGCTAGGCTTTATTGAGGTGGGTCAAAATAATACAAAGATAGGCTGCATGCCTGACCCTTCCTGCCTTGACTGCTTACAGTGAGGCTTCAGTACCTCTTCTCATTCCCTGTGGCCTTTTGCCCCCTGCTGGAATTTTCAATCGCTGAGCCAACACAGTCCAGTCTGTGCATAGGGTCTAGTTCACCATACAGAGACCCAAGCCAGCTAATGCTCTTTAAGGCAGGCTGGTAGTAAAGGGTTGATGCAGGCCCTTGGGTACCTTCTGAGGTTCTGATGTCGGAGCGCCTTCCTCCAGTCTGTCTTTTGAGCATCCCCCTCTCAACAATCTCATCCCAGGTATTTTAATTTTCCATGTATTTGTGTCCAGACAGTACATTTATCCATATTCTGGAATGTGGAACAGATCTTATGGGGTGTAGACTGCTCATTGTTGGAAAGAGGAGAAACATACCAAGACGTCTGTAAGATGAGACAGATCTTATGGTGAAAGAGACAGATGTCTATATGATGCAAGAATGCTCATTCTCTTCTACCCATCACTCTCCTTTCTTCCCTGACCCAGCCCTGTTTATCTGTCCTCCCCTTCCTACCAGTCTTTTCTTGCTGCAAGAGCAATGCAGTACAAGATTTGCATCACTGTCCATTTGTATACTTTTAGCATTTATGATTTTGTAGCTGTCCTTACACGCAACAAGAATTAGGCTGACCTCAGAAGAGCTATATCTATTTTGTAAAAAATAGAGGCCTTATTGACAAACATGCCTTTGATCCGAGTTTTCAAAACTCTCCAAGGCTGGCCACAGAATTTGAAATGAACTAGTTGATTTTTTTATTGAACACTGCAGAGCACTCAGCAGTTCTGAATATTAAGATATAATGTTTTTCTTTTTCTTTTTTACAAAATGAAAGAAAAACAGCAATCGTCAGGG
This sequence comes from Phrynocephalus forsythii, assembly GCA_029282475.1. Lineage (NCBI taxonomy): Eukaryota > Metazoa > Chordata > Lepidosauria > Squamata > Agamidae > Phrynocephalus > Phrynocephalus forsythii. Next base: position 15,517,255 of record JAPFRF010000005.1, read on the forward strand.
TTTTTTTTTATTATTGCATGAGAGTTCAGCAATGACCCTCTGCTTGCAAAACAAATCAACATTCTAGAGGGTAATTTTATTTATTTATTTATTTATTTATTTATTTATTTATTTATTTATTTATTTATTTATTTATTTATTTATTTATATGCCTTCTTTCTCTGCAAGGATCTAAGGCACCTTAAAGCATTAAAAGACACTCAGTTAAAAACCAAATCATAAATTATTTCAATATTCAAAAAGCATTAAACAACTGTCACATTAAATATTTAATATTTAAAACAAATTTTAAAAACAAATAAAACGCAGAATAATTTTTAAAATCCCGTTGATCAAACCTGTTATTCAATGGAAAGCCGGTCTGAAGAGAAAAGGTCTTTGACTGTTTCCAGAATCATAGCAAAGGCGGGGCCAGACTGGCGTCATGTACAAGGGAGTTCCAAAGTTTAGGAGAAGTCATGTCCCTACCAAACACACCTATGAAGATGGTGGGACTGAGAGAAAGATCTCCCCTGATTATCATAATACCCAGGTAGGCTCATCAAGGGGGATACGGTCTTTCTGATTGCTTGGAGCCAAGCAATTAAAACTAGCACTTGGCATTGTGCCCAGAAACTGACTCAATCGAGCTGCTGTGACAGAGGAGTTGTGTGATCCCTGTAACCAGTAATCTAGCTGCATCATTTTAGATCCACCAGAGTTTCAGAATACTTTCCAAAGGCAGCTCCGCATAGAGCGTGCTACAGTAACCCAGCTGAGATGTAACTAGGGCACGTGTCACTGTAGCCAGATCAAAACTTCCCATGAAATGAACACAGCTGGCAATTCAGGTCCTTCCAACTGTGCAAACACACTCTTGGCCGCTGTCACAACCTGGGCCTACAGGTTCAATGATGAATCTCGGACCACCCCCAAGCTGTGCACTTTTGTTTTCAGAGGGACAACCTGCTGAAAAAGTCACCTACAAATATTCAGGGTGAGACAACAGAAATGAGACAAGCCACAACTGACTATCTAGGCTCCGCGCTCTGAATGCTTAACATCTGAAAGCCAGGATTTCAACCTCTCTGAATTCTCTAAATCATATACCTATGTGATATTTAGGCTCAAGTTAGTCTCTTCTCTGTCAGGAATAGCTTTATCTATTGTCTTGTGCAGATGGCTGAGAATTTCATTTCTATGCATTTTTGAAAATGCTACCAAAATTCAAAAATCACATATTCAGGATGGAAGGAAGATACTATTTTAAAAACATGGTGTGACATCACCCCTTTCACAAACTGAATTCTGTGATGGAAATGGTACTGCTGCCACCTTTTATTCACTTAATAATGCTGCCACCTTTTAAACTCGTCGCCTCATGAATTGGGACAGACTCAGATGAATAATATAAAAATAATAACAAAGTTTATTGAGAAGATAATAAATATAACAATATCTGAGGATGGTATGTGTTGCCTTTAACATATAATAGATTTAATCAGCTCTACAAGCCTCCCTGTCTTCAATAACTAGTAAACAGTATAGCCCTCACTGCTTGACAGAACTCTCAGAGAACAGTGCTCTCTCCCAGCACTCACTCTCAACTGAACTCAACTCACTCAACTGCCTCAACTGACTAGGCTCCACCCTTTTTATATCATACCATTCCCCGCCCTCCTGCTGGGATTGGCTGATGATTTGTATATTCATCACTCCTGTCTGCCGGGTTTGTCACACATGGATGTCTCAGAAAAAAATTCTAGCAGGTGTTCCCATTGTGATCATTCTTTACAACTTGTTCTGCTCTTTTGGACATGGAACGTCTTAGGCTAAGAGGGTTGGAGAGGTTCTTTTAAGTCTAATTTTTTAAGCAGAATCAAACTGCTTCATTCTTTTGGAGCTAATATGTGGTTTGAATGCTGCTCATCTTTCCCCATTTTTCTCTTAACTTTAAGATGCAGTACCTTATTTAAAATGGTGTAGCTTATGGGGAAACATAAGCAACTTACTGTATATATGCATTGCAGAGAATGCAACAGAAAATACTTTGACATGAACACATGAGATAGATAAGAAAAACTTTGCCATCCTCCCCAAAATGGAGATAATTCCTAACGTATTTTCCCCCTTCTTCTGTGAAATTATCCACTCTCTTTTCAAGTAACCTAAGGTGTAGCCATTGCTACAAATTGAGAAAACCTTTTCCATATGTTAATCATGGGGTTGAGGGATAGTGAAAAAAATATTTTCTATGCATATCTTAAATCTATCACTCACTTTTATTGGATATCAGTGGATTTTATCATAAGGATGAAGGCATAATGTCTCTATGAATTCCTTCCACGCTATTGTCATTTTAAAAATCATGTCTTCTCTTAGCCCTCTTTTTGTCTGAAAGAAAATAACAAGCTGACACTCTTTCATCTGTCCTTCATCTATCCTCGCAGGAAAAGCACTCACATGTTTTAATCATTTTAGTTGTCCTTTTGTGTGTGTTTTCGGCTCTCTAATAATGCTTTTTTGAAATGAGACAACCAGTACCATACACAGTCCACTAAGTGCCATTGTATCATAGATTTGTGCAAAGGCATTATGGCATCAGCTGCTTTATTTTTGATCCCTTTTCTACTAATCCTTAACATGAATGCTGCCATTTCCCACTGCCATTTATTTGTAGTTGACATTTTCAGCAAGTTATCCACTGTGACTCCAAATTACCTTTCCTAGATAGCCACAGCCAATTCAGATGCATTGTTATTTGTCTGTAAAGCACTGCCCGTGTACCTTGTACCCAATTTAATCACACAAGTGAAATCAGTCAAAGATCAGAGAGTCTGCTCAAAGAGCTAAATATGACTAAATTCATCAGTTCAAGAATAAGCTGTCTATATGGGATAATATCTTAGCAGTTTGGGTTTCCATCAGCAGCCATGCCATCTGGTTAACAATTGGGGCTTGCTCTTTGTTTTGTATTAGATAATCTTTGGATTTCGTAGCTAGATCAGGTAGTTCCCCTTGCAAATCATAAAGAATGCTTATGGAATGGATATAAGGTGTAGTAATAACTCTTCTACACCAATATTGGTGATCAAGATGAATCTTGATGTTTACCCATCATTATCAAGAAGAGTGACGATTAAGACAAGGGCACCTCCATCAGCACCATGAAAAAACAGTTGATCCGGTGACTTGGTGTAACCACAGTCTGTAGTCATTGCTGAGAGTTAGAGGGGCATGAACCAGAAAAATGAGGGGAAGGGGGACTTAACACATTAACCCACTTTCCTGCCCACCTGCCCCCTTCCCACTGGCCCCATTGCCTTGCTACTTGGCCCTTTCTCCTTCACTGCTGTCATCCTCAGAGACGTCAGCCCAGGTTCTTTTCCTGGGGTTGGATCAGCTGTCTCTGCACATGCACTGGCCTATCAACTGAGCAGCATGTGCATGCACAGAGATGGGAGGCCTTGCTCTTGGAAGGGACACCAGGCTCCTGTCTCTGAAAATGGCAACCGAGGAAGAGGAAGAGAAGGTGGCAGCATGACCTGGTGAGGGGGCAATAGCCACAGCTAGTAGCTCTCTGGGCTTTTCCTGATATGCCCTTCAGCTACAGAATGCATCAACTCACTGCTCTGGTAAATGAGTATAACTTTTTTATTTCATAAACATCTGGGAAATAAAAGGTAGTGTAACAGATTATTAGCACTGATATGTGAGGAAAGGATGGATGGATCCAGGTTTGAGGTTCTCTTTCCGGCACTGGTTTGGGAAAGCAGTGATAAACCACTAGAAGTTTGAGGAGTGTCTCATTCATTAACATGAATAAATATTGCTGTGCCAATATTATAACCTGGAAGGTAAATATTGGAAACAGACACATTTTTAATGTTTGCTGGGGGGAAAGTTCATAATTAATCCTGTTCTGTATAGATCCAAAGAGGTTTCTCCTACATTCATAAAATGTATGTCAACAATTAGGCAGGCTTTATCCTTCACTCTTCTTTAAATTGGAAAGAGCTAAAGAAGTAACTAACATGTTTCTTCTTTAGATTAAAGGTGATAACAGTAAAAGCAACATAATAATGCACTCTGCAATCCATGATTAATCATCATTAATTATTTTTATAAAATAAATCAATATTAACTAGTCATATACAATAGTTTCTAAACCAGAATAATCCTTAGAAGTAACAGCCATCTGGGAACAAAAATATTTTCACTCTTCCCAATCAAAATACTGGCAAGCAGGTCCCTCATTACTCTATAGTGTGGTTCCCTTGGAAAGTAGCTCAATAAGTGATTAGATTAATCTGGTTAGCTCAAAAATAGTAAGACCAGTGTTAGCCCAGCAGGAAACCACTTAAGTGGCATCTTTGTTCAAATATACTTTAAATACTCATTCACTGGGGATATGGGGCACTTAGAATCCATGATGTTCATCTTGTCTGCTTCTTCATTTTGTAAGGCAGGTAGGAAAATGTGTTTCTCTATACAGTCCTGTGGTTGTAGGTATTAAGGATTTCAAAATGTTCAGTCAACTAGAAGTGTTTACTTTCTTTCAGAATTCCAGTGACACTTCTTCCTTCTCACTACCCATTATTGCCATAGTTAACTGGTCCCAGAATTTGGTTCTGAGAATTTGACTTGGGAGGTCATTCCTCATTCTTTTAGGTGTTGGAATCTGAAATCTTATTAAATGTTGACGTGTCAGTTCTGACCTGCTTTGGAGGTTCATTATCAACTATTATATACATCCAGAGATCTAATAGTAGACCCACATGCACTTTTGCCCCACCTTTACTTTAGAAATAATCTTCCCCTTGGGTTCAAAGGCCATTTTTAAAGGGGTCCAGCTGACCTGTCATTAGCTGAATCTCTCTGAAAATGGCTCCCTGGCACCAAATCTTGTGCCTCTAGGACCCAGTGTGTCACCCCCACCCACCTTCCAGCTGAGAGGAGTCCTAGCCAGGCACCCCCTAGAGGGGTGAGGTGGGGACTTTAAGACCCAGCTGGCCAACTAGCTTTTGAATTTCTCACTAAAGTCTTGGGTGGAGGATCAGAAGTTTGAGTGGGAAGTTCAAAACTTCCACTGCCTGAGGCCTGATTGGGAAGTTCAAAGGCCAGTTGGCCAGCTGGGTGAGTCCCCAAACCACCCCTCTAGAGTGTGCCCGGGTGGCCCGCAGCAATGCTGAGGAGGAGGACAGCAGGCAGTGGTGGCAGTAAATTTTATTTTTAATTTTCCCTCCCTTCTTGCTGCCAACAGCTGATCACCAACCACAGATAACTGAATCCATGGTTGGTGAATCAGTTGATGTGGGGAATCATTCTGTAATAGTTCAGCATTTCATTTTGTTCTGGGCTGGAATGTTTCCTCAAAGTTTCCTGAAACAAACCACAAAAGGGTCCAATTCATGGTGGTTTTTTGTTTGCTTATTTGTTTTTGCTTTGTGGTTCATTTCATGCTCACCATGAAAATCTCCCCCACCCATATCTACCTCTACATTGGCTCTTTTTAACAATGTAATCCTTCTGGATTTTTTTTTTTACTGAGTGTATAGCTGAGGGCTGAAGTACTACAGGTATTTCAGTACAGAGACTGCACTACAGTATCCTTCAAGAAGCTCATTCTTTGTTCAATTGCTGGGTTATTATGACTTTGTACTTTGTGTATATATGTGTAGATGGGCAAATCAGTTATTTCCCAGTTGATATCAGATTCACAGAAGCTTGTCCTTATGTGTCTTCCATCTTGTTTCTTCATTATCCACATTTAAAAAAAAAATAGCTGTGTCAAAACTTCTAGATAAGTCTCATTTTTAAACCATTTTCTTCTTTAAAAGTATGTTGATCGATCTACCTAGCCTAGCTTAGGAGCATGAATAAGTAAGTTGAAATGCATGTGTTGGATCAGATCCCTAAAACAAAACCCTCAAGGGTTCCAATCTTATCTTACCCACCAAATGTAACTCTTACTGTGAGGTGGTACCATGTTTAATGTAGTTCCTGGCACCTATAAAAGGACTGCATTATTTTGACTCTTTGGTTAATAGCTGGAAAAAAACATTGCTCCAAGACAGATATTAAACCTTGTTGACTGCTATTTCTCTCTGCTGTTCTTTGCCCAGTCCATCATCTTGTTAAAGTTTGCTACTCTGTTGTGGAGCAGTAGTTTTTCATATGCTGAGTTATAAAGGAACAGCTCCTCGGTGGGAAATTTCCTAGGGTCACACTTCATAATTCATTGTTTGGGACTGCTAGTAAAAGTGCTGTGGCTGTGTTCTTGCCCCAGCTGGAAACACAAAACTGTGTACCTGATATATTACCATATGGCTTGAAACTGGTTTCTTTTCTCACTGGATTTAGAAATTACCAGATAACATGTCCCGTCTCTTGATTTTGATACACCTGATACAATGTCTTTTGTGGAAGCTGTCCAGGAAACCATATCTTTTTCTGCTCTGTGATTCTGCCTTTGATCCAGTCACAGAGCATACACACATTTGCACCACCCGAAAAGCTCCTTCTAATCTTTCAAGTCCCACAGCTGATAAATCATGGATCAAACACACTCTCCGATTATACACCATCTGTAGTTCAAAAAACCCTCCACAATCAATAAGTTAACTTGCTTTTTGAGTGATGTCTGTTATCATCCCTTCTATTCCTTATTGTTTCAGGTAAAGAAGTAGAGACACGGGTCCTGTGTTTTAAAAAATGTGTTAAATCTTTCCTTTCTCCTCCATCATCCATGTGACCCTACCCCCTCAACCCCGAAAGAGGTCAGAAGCAAAGACTGCTGGTTTTAACTGCTTTGTAGGTTCCTTAAAAAGACCTGAAAATGAAAATGATTACTTTGGGAAACATAAGGAGCTTGCAGTTCTCCTGCTCCTGAAGCTCAGCAGTCTAACCCCAAAACACAATTACTGTGTAGCAATTGTGCTTTCATTCTTCATCCCTTTCTTCATATTAAAAATAAACTACTTGCAATGAATTCCTTATTCCAGTAATGAAGTACAATGAAGTTGCATTAAAATAGTCACGTCAGAAGGAATAACTTCACTCTTCTTCCAGTGTAACTGCATCTCCTTATATATTCCAGTGTAACTGCATCTCCATGGACTGTCATTCTTTTCTCAGTTTAGTTGTGATAGCACAGACTCACTAAATAGTAGAAGAATATAATGTAGTCTGATGGGTGGCTTCTGTTCCACCTTGTGCTTAGTCTTAGAACAACCATTGTAATAAATTTATTTTAAGGAGTCCTGAAGCTCAAGTTTTAGCTTTAATTGGATAAGAGAACTTTAACTTTTTTAGTAGTCTAAACTGAGAAAATGATGACAGTCCATGGATGAATACCTGTATGTATTTGTATCTACTTTGCTCCTTAATAGTCCCATTTCACTGCTCAAGCATGGAACAATAATGCTTTCAGATAGCACATACTAGGCTTGATTTGTGCTCTTCCGATAGAAGGATATTTTTATTGTATTAGTGAAGTTTCTCTCTCTCTCTCTCTCTCTCTCTCTCTCTCTCTCTCTCTCTCTCTCTCTCTCTCTCTCTCTCTCTCTCTCTCTCTCTCTCTCTCTCTCTCTCTCTCTCTCTCTCTCTCTCTCTCTCTCTCTGTGTGTGTGTGTGTGTGTGTGTGTGTGTGTGTGTGTGTGTGTGTGTGTGTGTGTGTGTGTGTGTGTGTGTGATGAAAAGCAGAATGACAAGCCCATGACAGGACCATCCTACAGTGGCAGTGGCTGCAGAGGCAGTGCAGCCCATGGGAGCCCACCCAGGACACCAATGGTGGTGGCGAGGCTACGTGGCCTACAAGCCCCTGCCTACAGTGGAGCCGACACAGCCTGCAAGTGCTCACTCACATCATTGGCAGTGGAGCCGACACAGTCTGCAAGTGCCCTCCTGCAGTAGTGGGGGTGGAGGCTGCATGGCCTGAGAGTGTCTGCCCACAACATCAGCAATCAGCGGCAGTGGCAGAAGCAGAGACCATGTGGCCCGTGAGCGCCCACCCACAATACCATGGCAGGGTTTACTGGGGTGCTGGTGGGGGTTGTTGGGGCAACTCTGCTACTCGAGTGCCAATGCTGCTGGTGGGCGGGCAGGCATATCAGCCCTGTCAGGCAGAGGGGTGCCTGGGGACTGCCACTTCTTCCTCCGCTGCCTCCTCCTGTTTGCAGGCCTACCAGACCAGCATAGTGACATGAGGGAAATGGTGCTACGTACCATTTGTCTCCTCCAGCAGTTGTCACAGTGGTGGTGGCAGCTACAGCATCAGTGGCAGGAGCAGAAGAGGCACCCGTGTGGCCTGCAAGCATCCACAGGCCTTTGAACTTCCACTTGAGTCCTGGGTGGTGACTGGGTGGGAAGTTCAAAGGCCGGTAGGCCAGGCAGGTCCTTAAAGTCCCCACCCCACACATCTGGAGTGGCTGGTGGTAGCAGCGGCAGCGGCAAGAGTAGATGGCTGGCACAGCAATGTTACATTTTTCTTTCTTTCTCTTCTTCGCCACCAATGGCACTATCCTCCCCCAAGCCCAGCAACGAAGAGGGCAGTTTGCTGGTGGCAGTAGTGAGGAGAAAGATAAAAGAAAACGTTTGGTGTCGCCACCACAGTACCCAGCGTTTTGGGGGGGGTGTTGGGGTGAAAGCTTTCACCCCAGCACCCCAGCACTCCTGTCATCACCATTATCCTTGGATAAGAGTGTTTGGTTTTATCTGCAGATTTTGCTATCCTCAAGGGTCGCAGAACTGATCCCCCATGGATATGATGGTCCTACTGTACTATTTGTCCTATAATTCACTCTTAAAAGAGTAGTGTCAATCACCCATGACCACAAGAGATGGTCAACTCTCTGATGGCCATGGGTGGCTCTATTCATTGTGTTCTATTCATTTATTTATTTTCCCCGTTCCGTCCCCCCCCCCAAAGCCATGAAGTGACAGGGTATGTCCTAAATTTGTGGTGTTCAGTCCTACCTTAACAGTTATGTTCAACTGATTCTGCAGGGCTTACTTCCAAGCGAAGTCAGTTTGTACAGCTGTGTGAGATGGGATCCCAGAAGAGATGGGATGTCCTGGGTAATTCTTGAGCCAGTTTAAATGGACCTGGGGGTAGGGTAGCTGACTTACATGAAAACCTGAGTCACTCTAGCATTCAAGACCTTCCGCTCGAAAAGGCTGGGAAAACAACATTTTTTCTCATAATTGGAGCCCCAGGCCTTTGTTACCCTTCCAAAAGATTGTCAGTTGGGAAGTTTGTATTTTCTCGAGAGTTTTTGTTTTTCCGAGCTAATAAGCATGGTTTTTCCTCCAATGCTAATTTGCCCCACATGCAGTCCCTTAATGCTCCCAGAAGCTGAGAATGAGACTCCCCAGTGGACATCATTTCCATTTCCATTTTCAGGGTTGTAGCACCTGCTGCCTGGCTTTAAAGGGTGTTAATTGCTGAATTATCAGACATTGGTCTAATGTTGTTTTTTGAAATAAAAGAAAGAACTCCTACATTTATGTAGCAGCAAAGAACAAAGGAACAAGTGTCTGTGCTCTGTTTCTTTTTATAACAACCATACAAATAAGTTTAAATTTTAAATTTCCTGCCAAGAAAAAACTCCTGGTTTATGCTTGGTGAAAATTTAAGATTGCAAACTGTCACATTGTTATCTACAAGGTGAACTAGAAATATTGGGATGTGTCATCTCGATATCTCACAGGTTATGTGATCCACTCAGGCAAAAATCAGTGATTTACTGGGATGACATTTTACAAGCCTTTGCCATTGCTTAATAAATATTACCCACAATAAAACCTATACAAAGTATTATTGGAATGTATTACCGCCTGAAGCCAAGTTCTTGCAGCATGAAAGTGTCCCCAAACGAAAACCAAAACTAAAAGGTGCAGGGAACAGAAGGAAACGTGGTATCATATTTTGTTTGAAAATAGTGTGGGAACTTTATAAAATGCATTAATTTTCTGAGACAAAAAGAATGATGTACTGTATCTTTGAATGTATTGTGGACCATCAAATTGATTGCACCTTAGGGCACCCTTTCCAGGATTTTCAAGGCAGAGAATATACAGAACTGGTTTTCTGTTTCCTTCTGGGAACATCCTGGGCCTGTGCAGCTTGCCCATGACTCCACACAGTCCCAGTGGGAAACTCCCAATCTCTGACTCCACATCGATACCTAACCTATTGAGCTATATGGCCAGCTGTACCAAATGATGAAAATTTATTGTTCCATGACATATTATCCACACACACACACACACACATGAACACATGCACTCACATGCATGCATACGTGCACACACACACACACACACACACACACACACACACACACACACACACACACACACACACACACACACACACACACACACACCACTTTTTTAAAGAATGAAAACTGTCATAGCTAAGCAGCTGGACATCTGGAGACTTTGGCCCAAATCCTGTTGCTTGTCATAGTAAATTCCAGTAGAGTAGGCCTATCATATTCTTGGGGATTTGACCAGTCACCTGCTCCACAATATCTTTTGATTTAAGTGGTCCTAACCTAACTGCTACTTACTATGTTTAGAGTAAACAGCAATTATTGTAGCCCAATTTGAATCAATGGGCAAGATTCTGATCATGCCAGCCACCACATAAAGTTATGTCAGAACAAATGTTTTGGGGGGTTCACAATTGCACGATCAACCATGCATTCCTGTCATCACCAAGTAGTATTCTGCAGATAGCACTTCTGCCTTGGCACTGTCTAAGCTATTGCAGGTACAACCTAATTTTGCACACATGCAGTTGCACTACAAGTAGAGATGGGCACGAAATGAACATTTAATTCATTTCGCTATTCCTTATTCGTTTTGTTAGCTAATGGCTTACTTCCAAGTAGAGTTTATTTGCACTGCTGTGTGAGATGGGATCCCAGAAGAGACTGGTCTGGGGATGTTTAACCACCCCCACCACCCCCAAAATTCAAATAATAAAAAAGGAGCACTGACCCGGCCCCAGGGGCTGCGAGGTTGGCACTTAAAAATAAAAAAAAAATATGCCAACCCTGCCCCAGGAGCCATGTGGTTGGTGCTGTAAAACAAACAAAAATAAATAAATAAAAAGCACCGGCAACAGTATTGTAGCCACTATTTACTATTGGCATTGTGACAGTCTCATAAAAGGACTATGTTGTATGCCTAATTTCTCTGTGTGTATGCCATGAAAAGAAGACCAGGGTATATTGAAAACCCAAGTCTTTGGGTGGAAATGGAGCAATTATGAGGAACAATGAGGAAAAATAAGCAACATGACTATTGGGAGAACATGTTGATGTTCATTAGGTCAGCTTCAGAAATGACCTGTGGAGAGACACTAGAAAAAGCATGTCGTAAGGTAAGCCAGGAGATAAATTTCAGATGTAGTTCTGATTTGGCACATATTAACTCAGAAGCAGAGATAATCTCCCACCTTCAAGCTTAAGGAACAGGGGGTTGCTGCTTTTTCCCACCATCTTTTCAGATCTCCATGGGTTTCAAAGGGGAATTTAGATTAGCTCAGAAATAACTCAAACTATTTCCTGGTTATTGGCTTGGCTTTCATTTGAAAGTAGCTCCAGACTTATCCAGTACAAATCATGGGGATCTTAATCATCACTTGAGGTTAATGACCTCGTTTCAGATAAACTGATGCACAGATGTCTTCTGTGTACATCTTGATTGTGATGTGAATGACAAGAGTACACTCACTGTTCTCAGATACATTTGTTGCTCACTTCCCACTAAGAACAATAGGAGCTGGCTGCATAACTGGACTCCATACTGTGGGCACCTGAACCATAACAGTAAAGTATGCAAAAATACTCTGTTTCAACCACATTAATTGCTATGGGCACTGTATTTCACCTTCCGCTTCCTTTTGAATACATTACATCCCCTACATTTTGATTCCAGCCTTTTCATTTCATAATATATAAAGCTACAAAGACTTCCATTTCAACGGCAAAGAGTCCACAGTGAGGAAACTGTGTTTGCCAAGGGATATTCATCCAGGTGCTGGTAATGCAGTAAAAGATCAAGCTGTTCTATGCAGAACTGTAGCGAGATTTGATCCGAGAGAAAGGAAACCATCAGGCAAATGGTAGGAAATGCTTGAACTTTTGGTCCAGCACTTGAGACTGAAATGTGACATTTCAGCCATCTTGAATAGTTCAGACCTATCCTGAGGGGAGTTAATTCATTTCATATTGAAAGGGTTGCCTCCTGCCTTTCTCTTTCAGTGGCAGAGAAAGTTAACAAGAGCATATGAGACAAGGTGGACGAGTATTTCATTAGCAATCTCAACAAAGTGTGACTTACTGAGGTAACCTTTGGCACTCAGGCATGTTAAGGAAAGGAGATGTATTTGGAGGGGGCATCAAGCTTCAGTACAGTCTAGAAGTGTTTTCAGAATTCTTCTCACTCCAATATCAACCATCCAGGGGCAAACATTCATTACTGATTTGCTTCCAAAACAGAACTGCTATAGTAGGAAAATAACATTGTTCCAATATTAAAGGCACCACAAACAACCTGCATTTTATACAGCATTATAAAATTATAAAATCATTATACTGACATTGTTGTCTTTTGCTCCCCATCTTCCTCTCTGTTGCTGCTATGCATGCACACATTTTAAACACTCCAGAAAATCTGCCTAAGTATAATTAAATCCATGTCAGCATTTGCTTAAAACATCCACCCAATTCCTTAAAATTTTAGTTCGTAAAATTCTTAATGTTTTTATTTACCCAAACATTTTAGTTTGGATCATTGTGCTATAACTGACATTTCTGCTATATTTTATTATGGATGTTGGATGTTAGCTTGATTTTCCTACCAAGTTTTATATTTTGCACAACTCTATATTCTCATGTGATGAGGTATGGTAAAGAAATATTTTATGTAGATACGGAACAACTTTTATATTCTGATTTACCATTGTGTTGGGGTTCCTCTGCCTGCTGATAAAACATTGCACAAATGAATCTTGTAGTAACTATGTGCAGTAGTTGTATGTTTATCCCTGCATGAGAGTGTAGCAATTTAATTGTGCAGCAGAGCAAATTGGATGTCCCAGAAGACAATTCTAAAAATATTCCTTGGACAGCCCAAACTTTGAAACTATATTTTGGATCAGCTTCAATTTTGGTACAAATTTAGCAGGCCGTATGCCTTGCCATGTGCCAAAATTATTTGGGCAAAGTATGATTATTTAAAAGTGAACGTGTATAAACAAGTGACCCAGATTTAAAACAGATCAAATAAAACAAAAAGGCTAATCTTGCTTCTCTTGAAAAAGATTATTGGTCCCACTCACTTTTTTCAATTGAAAAGAATCCAGGCTGCAGGGGTGAAATAGTGATCCTTTCAAAAGGCCTTTCAAAAGGAAAAGCCTTCCAAATTAGAATTATTATGGCTTTCTGCCAACTGAGAAAAGCTGTTGGGTAATGGAAGATCCTGCAGAGTCAAAATATAGTATTCTCGAAGGTTTTCACAGTCAAGATCTGATAGTTGTTCTGAGTTTTTTGGGCTGTTTGGCTGTGTTCTGGAAGTTTTTCTTCCTGACATTTCACCAGACTCTGTGGCTGGCATGTTCAGAGGGCAGGGAGCTTGGGGAACTAGGAGTTCTCTCTGCACTCTGGATTACAGAGTAAATGAGACTGAGGTTTTAAAAGTTGTGGGAAAGAGGAAACTTGTCCTATGCAGGAGAATAGGTGTTAGTCATTATATTGTGATGAAGGAATTAAGAAGTTTCAATGCAATCAGGGTAGTAATGATTGTTGGGTGCTGTTAGCTGTTCTATTGTATGAACTGATCACTGTTGCTTGTGGCTGGGTGGGAATAATTGAGTTTTGACACTTAGCACTCTGTAGCTTTTAGTACTGGAAGCCAGGCTTTGTGGATTTTTAAGGTTTCTTCTTTTTTTGTTGAAACTGTGCTTATGTTTGTGGATTTCAATGGCTTCCGTGTGTAGTCTGACATAGTGATTGATAGTGTTGTCTAGTAACTCTTTGTCTTGGAAGAGGATGTTCAATTTGTTTCCAGATGTGCTCAGCTACTGCTGATTTTACACACACACACACACACACACACACACACACACACACACACACACACACACACACACACACACACACACACACACACACACACACACACACTGTGGTGGGTCTAAACACTGTTTGCAGGTGTTTGTAGGTTCCATTGTGACTGTGTGTAGGTGTGCATGTGTATTATTTACATCATAAAGGGAACATTTTGTGCAGTCACTTTGCAGAAATTTTCACCTGGAGGAGAGAAATCTTGTGGATACTGAATATTCCTCAGTGAGGTATCAGGTCAAATCCAGACAGCTTAAAGCAATGAGAATGGAAAATTTGGCAAACATCTTTAACATCCATAGTCCCAGTCCATCTTTATTTGAGTCAGGTTCAGAATCATCTTTCAGATATAGAACAGGGCATTTCATGCCTTCCAAAGGGAACAACATCTATTTATGTCTACAGTGTACAGTTTGCACATTATAAAACAGTAAACCATCACTGAATGAGCAGTAACAGCCTTCAGAAAAGCAGAGACCATTGTTGGGGTCTGATAGTTGGGATTCAGCCTAGAGGGCATTTCCATTTCATGAGTGGGAAATCCCAACTGGTGGTATTCCTTCTGCCTAAATCCACATGCTCCAGACTCCAGACCCTGGAATCTAACCCAGCCTGGGTTACTTATTATTTGCCTTTAATTTACTCAGCTTGTTTATTCCTGACCTCGCACTGCCTGCTCATCTCCACTTATTTACTCCTGGTTCCTGGGATAATTCCTGATTGCTTTTCATTTCACTTTGCCTATTTTCGTCTTCCCTTCATCTATTGTCTCCTTTTCATTAACTCACCTTTCTCATTAACTCACCTTCCTCTGTCTCATTAACTCACCTTAATCTGCAAACAGCTAGGGCATGGGTTATGGCAATCAATAACTGGGCAAGGCCTGCTCTGTTCATGAGGCAGTCACAAGGCAACCCTAGCCAATCAGCATATGTAACATATGTAATGTTTCCCTTATAACCAATCACTGATTCTGTGCATATTGTGGAATGTAAATGATATGTAATAAAACCTGAGTGGCAAGGGGCAATCATCATCATCGTTCTGCTGGTCAGACAACTGGACTCGAGTCTGTGTTCTTTCATCTGGATCCCATGCAAGT
The DNA here is from genome assembly GCA_029282475.1 of Phrynocephalus forsythii. Taxonomy (NCBI): domain Eukaryota; kingdom Metazoa; phylum Chordata; class Lepidosauria; order Squamata; family Agamidae; genus Phrynocephalus; species Phrynocephalus forsythii. Next base: position 15,532,474 of record JAPFRF010000005.1, read on the forward strand.
GGTGCCCTCTCTGAGCCCCCCCCTTATCGTGATATTCATCTTCGCCAGTGATACGGCTTTGAGATGCGTCCTTCAGCTTCGCTCCTACAGCTTTGCTCCCGGGTGAGTTATGATGGGGTCTCAACTGTCTGCTTTGCAAGAACAGCATGCAAACATTCTTTGTTTTTTAGTCGAGAAATGCGGCCACAAGAATTTTACTGCAGCTATTCGTAAACTCTTAGTTAGAATTGCTGATTGCCTCCCTTCCTATCCAGAACATGGCTCTCTCTCCCTTGAAGTTTGGCAGAAAATAGGAAAAAGGAAAAGGTTTCAGAGAGAGCCTAGAGAGTCTGCTGAAATTTTACACACCTGGCAACTCTGGTATGAAGCCCTAGAACAGCTCCATAAGGGCAATTCTTGCACCCAAAGGGCTTCATTGAGCACAACTCTCCTGGGGAGGTTAAAATACCTCAGCTATTACCACCTACTGACCCCCCTGATAAACTGGGTTTGGCAATCAGTGCTCCTCCACTGTACAATACTGGAGAGGCAGAGGTTTCATGCAGCTGAGGTAATGAAAAGAGGGGATCCAGAAGCTTTAGAGAATGCTAGTTCCCTTGCTAATAATGCTGTGGCTTTCCCTGTGGTTGCAACTCCCCAAGGGCCCAAGTCCATCATAATGCTGAGTTTTCTGTTTATAAGGTTACCTCCTCCGGGTGAAGTCCCTCAGGAGGGGGTCCTTTGCCCCCGCGCTGGAGGAGGTGTCATCCGGCAGTGCCGGGAAGAGGCTGAGCAAGGGCTTATAAGCCCCGCCTCCAGTGAGCTCGACCTCCTTCCGGTGCTGCGAGCAACAGGGAAGGACGGACCTGTGCGGCAGCACGAACCTCCCCCCCATGTAGCTCGGGAGTCAGCCGAGCGGCGGTGGAGCAAGGGGAGCAGCTGGGAACAGGGGAGTTGGGAAGAGCGGTGGCAAGCGGATCTGGTTTGGTGTGGCAGGCGATCGCGTGACAGGCTTGCTGGTGGGGCCGGAGTCGGGATGCCACCGTCCGGCAGAGGAGTGGCCCAGGGAGGTTGGGCCCCCACAGAGGACTGCTCAGAAGGCTTGGGGGGTGGCAGAGAATGGTGGTGGTCCGGAGGGATGGCAGAGATGGGTCTCGGAGTGCTGGCCATGCAAGTAGGTGAGAAAAACCTGGGGCGCCTAGCAGGCGGCGCCCAGCAGTGGGACACAGTGCCTGGGATTACCCAGGCCCTGGGGGGAGGTCAGGACAAGGGCTCAGTCAGCCCCGGTGTTGGGCGGCCGTGGGCAGTGCCAGGCCACTCGGGAACAGGGCCTACCCGGGTTGCTGCAGCTCTGAACTGGTGGTGGCCATTTTATGGCACCCACAAGGCTGGCAGCCATTTTGTTTGTTGATCCTGGGAAGAGACGCAGGAGGCCTATACCCTGGCCTGTATGCTAGGGTTTTGAAGGCACCTGGTCATCAGCCTTTGGTGGAATAGGCTGAGGTGCCTGTGGTGGTCAAGCAGGGGTGGTGCTGGGCCCCCAGTACTGCACACAGCCTGTGTGTGGATTAAAAATAAATAAATAAATAAATAAATAAATAATAAATAAATAAATAAAATAGTATTAATAAAAATTAAATTAAAATTAAATAAATAGGAATTGTCATAATAATACTATTAGGTTTATTGTAAGCCATAGGACGGCTCGTTGTACTATATTCATTTACTGTAAGGCCTGTTGTTTACCACAGATATGGCGCCTAAGAAAGGAAGGTCTGGAGGTAAGGGAAAGAAGCCTGTGAAAAAGAGGCCTTGTGCTAGACCTTCCCCGCCTGCATTGTCTTCATCGGATGATGAGGATTACCCAGACTTTAGAATGGTCTGGGAAAAACTCAGTGCCTTAGAACAATCTAGGGCCCAGGAATCAGGTATGGCAAGTTCATTTGGGAGACGCCATCTAAAAGGGAAACTCGACCTAAGAAGTTGGCAGAGATGAAGCAAATGGGGGATCCCATGCTTGCTCGTATTGCTGTTTTGGAAGGTGAGCGGCCGCCTGGTGGGAGCCAGTCCCAGGCCAATGTTGCAGCGGAGGAGGCCATGGCCCTCGGCTGCCACAAGGGCTTTACCTATTAGGCTCACGATTACACGAGGGGATAGAAGCCCCCTGGTCAGGGCAGAGCTTGGTACCCAGACCCAAGTGGGACCAATCTCAGACGGAAGACGGGGATCATATCCCAAAGGGTTAGGGACCTCGGTCTGAGCCTGAGCGGGGGAGCACTGGAGCTTATGCTGATCTACCCGATGAATATGAATCCTTGCCATTAGGGGATCACTTATCACAGGCCACGATTGATAAGATCTTAAGGGGTGAATATGTGGATTTGTTCGAGCTGCTGAACAGGGAGACTGAGGATAGTAAGTATAAAAGGCTAGATGACAAGGATAAGAAGATTAAACGGAAGAAGCCAGATCGTTGCTGGGGGAACTGGGTCCCGGCGGTTTATGTGTACGCAGGAGTGATTGCCAGGGTGCGGCCTGAAAGGGCTTACTCCTTATTCAAATATGTAGACCTGATTCACAGGGCCCATGCGGACTTCCCGGGGTCGTCTTGCCCGGCCTATGATGAAGGCTTTCGAATGAGTGTGGCGCACCGCCCTAATTTGCCATGGGACAAGCCCCATGATGCACTGTGGTTGCGTATCTTGTCCCCACACAGGCCAGTTGGGGGAGAACGATTTGACTGTGGGCACTTGATTCAGTGCACGGGCCCCATAAATGTGACCTGCCAAGGAGCGGGCCAGGTGGTTCAACCCCGCCTGGTCTGTTGGGATTACGACAACAAGGGTACCTGTGCCAGACGTCCCTGCAAGTTTAAACATCAATGCTCCCTGTGCAGTGGTTTCCACCCCACCATGCAGTGTGTGCGAGGCAGGGGGAATGGGGGTCCCAACAGGGATGGAGGAGGAGGCAGGAGGCCTCAGGGCAACAATACACCTCAAAAAGGGCCCCAGCCCAGTTAGAGTGGAGGTTTTATGTGAATGGCTGCGGTCTTACCCCGATGCGAGGGCGGCTGCGTATTTGAGTTCAGGTTTCACTGTTGGTTTTCGGATTCCTGCGGAGGGTGAACGGAGAGGGAGTTCGGCTCGTAATCTGAAGTCTGTCTTAGGTAATGAGGACATTGTACGGGACAAGAGAGGCAAGGAAGTGAGAGAAGGAAGGGTGGCAGGGCCTTTTGCAAGGCCCAAATTTGATAACCTTCGGGTTTCCCCTTTGGGAGTGGTGCCCAAGAAGGCACCAGGAGAGTTCCATTTGATTCATCATCTGTCCTACCCAGTGGGGGAGTCAGTTAATGACAAGATCCCCAAAGAGCTCTGCAGCATACGTTACACATCTTTTGACGCAGCGGTGAACATGGTGAAGGCATGTGGCCTTGGTGCAGAGCTGGGAAAATGTGACATTAAGTCAGCCTTCCATCTCCTGTCTGTTCACCCCGAGGATTTCGAGTTGTTAGGTTTTCAGTTTGATGGCTTCTATTATGTGGATAGAGCCTTGCCTATGGGGTGCGTGATTTCTTGTGCGGCTTTCGAATGTTTCAGCACCTTCTTGGAATGGGTGGTTAGGCGCAGGAGCGGGTCTAGGCAAGTTGTGCATTACCTTGATGATTTTTTATTCGCAGGGAAGGCGGGAATGGGTCAGTGTGCCAAGTTGATGGCGGCATTTGCGACGATGGCGGCAGAATTGGGGGTGCCTCTTGCGGATGAGAAAACAGAAAGGCCGGCCACCAGGTTGACTTATTTGGGTATAGAATTGGACACGGTTCAGCAGACAAGCAGGCTCCCAGAGGACAAACTGAAGGAACTGAAAAGCAGGATTAGAGCCGTGTTGGGCAAGGGCAAGGTCACATTAAGGGAGATGCAGGTTTTAGCTGGGCGCCTTAACTTTGCATGTTGGGTGATTGCTCCCGGCAGGGTGTTTTTACGTAGGTTATGCAATGCCATGGCTGGGCTGAAACAGCCTCACCATAGGCGAAGAGTGTTGGGGGGATTAAAGGAGGATCTGCAGACCTGGCTGGAGTTTTTGGGTGGTTTCAATGGGATCTCGTTTTGGCAATCCGATTTTTTGTTAGGTTCTGACCTCCAAGTGCAAACCGATGCTTCGGGGGTGTTGGGCTTCGGCATGTTTTTTCAAGGGCGGTGGTGTTCAGGACAGTGGCCGGAGGCCTGGGTCGAGCAGGGAGTGATGAGGGATCTGACGTTCTTGGAGTTTTTTCAAATTTTAGGTGCCCTGTGGCTCTGGGGAGATCATTGGACCAACACTGCAGTCACATTCTGGTTTGACAATATGGCAGTGGTCCAGATTATTAACATATTAACACCCTGACACCGCGATCTCCCAGGGTCATGGCATTGTTGTGGGCCTTTACGTTAAGGTGTTTGAGACTTAACATGCTATTTCACGCCGTACATGTGCCGGGCATTCAGAATGAACTGGCTGACGCCCTTTCCCGCCAACAGATGGTGAGGTTCAGGGTGTTGGCACCGGCGGCGGCGGCCTACCCAGAGGAGCTCCCAGAGGAGGTTTGGAGGATTGGTGGGTGGAAGCACACTGAGCGATGAGTCTGACTTTGGGATCTAGAACCAGGAAGTGTTATGCAGCAGCCTGCATCGAGTTCTAGCGTTTTTGCACTGGAGAGGGTAGGCGGAGAGCGTGGCCAGCGGACCCGGAGATACTGGTGCAGTATGCGGTGCATCTATACAGGAAGGGCCTGTCACCTCGGTCCATCCAAGGCCGGATGGCGGCAGTGGCCTTTTATGCGAAAGCAATGGGATTTGAGCACCCACCTGCTAATGGTAGGGTAGCAAAAATGATTGAAGGATGGGCCAGGGAAAGAGGCAAGCAAGCAGACCAGAGGGTTCCAGTTTCACCGATGAGACAGCTGAGCACTGGTTGGGAAAGGATATGTCGGGATAGCTTTGAGGTCACACTATTTAGGGCCGCATCACTTCTGGACTTTTTTGGTGCACTTAGGATAAGCGAGTTGGTGGCAGCAGCGAAAGGGGATTTATCGAGCAGTGCATTGCAGTTTAATGACTTGTTAATTTCAGAGGATCAACTTTTAGTGACTCTGCGGAGGTACAAAACTGACCAAAAGGGCGAGGGTAAGATTATCTGGCTGGGTAAGTGTTTTGACCTGATTTTGTGCTCTTACAGAGACATGACGGAGTACATAGCCCTTCGGGGCTCTGCAGATGGGTTCCTGTTTGCACACAAGGATGGCACCCCTCTCACTAAGTTCCAGTTTTGGCATTTGACCTTGGAGTGGTTGCGAATGGCAGGTGTAGACACCCAGCGTTTTGGGACACATTCGTTTCAAATTGGAGCGGCCTCCACAGCGACGGTTCTGGGCTACTCTGCCCCGGAAATACAGGCGTTGGGGCGTTGGAGGTCTCAGAAATATAAGTTATATGTGCGAAAGTTGCCTGAATACTAGGGCAGGTAGTTTGTTGGTTCTTTGTTTTCTTGTTTTGCAGGTTTATTCTCATTCAACAGGGTCCGCATACTGGTTTGCGGACATAGCTTTGTCTACTGGGCAGCGGTGCATGCACGGAGGTCCAGCTGGGGCCGTGACCTGGGCCTAGGGCCAGCGGCGTGGATCAACAGGCGAGGGAGAAGAGGCATGCTTTGGGAAAGCTTCTTGCCCACAGTTTTGCAGAGTTGTCAGGTCCACCCTCCAGCTATCTTGCTTGTGCATCTTGGTGGAAATGATCTGGCTACTAGGCCAGGAAAAGAGCTCATTTTACAGGTCATTGCTTATCTGAGGTTCCTGAAGCACCACTTCACAGATATGAAACTCTTATGGTCTGAGATTGTTCCACGGATGTTTTGGAGAGATGCTCACCATCCGCGAAAGGTCGATTGCACCCGTAAGGGTGTTAATCGTGAAGTTCGCAGAGCAATGCTCAATGGGCTTGGAGATGTCATTTGGCATCCACTGTTGCAGTTTCACAAACCGGAGCTATTTCGACAGGATGGAGTTCACTTATCTCTGGCAGGGTTGGATATATTCTTGAGCGATTTCCAAGGGAGCCTTTCAGCCGTGCTCGGCTGTGTGGTGGGGGGCAAGGGGCATACAAGTAGCCCCTTTGCCATGGCGGGTAGTGAATAGTTCCGCTAGATGGTTGAGATCCTGGTGGCATCCCCTTTGCGTGCTTGGTACCCCTCTATTCATAAATAGGAATTGAGCAAGTCACAGCAATAAAATCTGAACAGATAGGAGAAAGAGGGCGGCCCTGAACTATATATATATTTGGAGGTTGGAGGCGCACTGAACAGGTGAGTGGCGCGCCTTCAGCAAGGATCTCAATTGGGAATTGGTGACATCGATCTCCTTTGGAGTTATATTTCCCAACCTATTCACTACGTAGGCCCCCTTGATTTATTTACAGTTAATGTTGCTTAATAAAGTTGTGGCCCTATTTAAACCAATGCCGTTGTCCGCCTCATTCTTCCGGGCTGGGGGGGGCAAGGAACTACAGGAAAGTGTCCGTGAAAATGGGCTGCAGAGTTGCTTCACACTGTCCTTGGTGGAAGGCTTGGCTAACAATAATGATTTGCTGCCAGCAGATTGGAAGGCACTGATCAAGGAAATGGTTTCACCCTCACAATATGCGGCCTTCCTACAGGAATTCCATGACCTAGCAGTGATACAAGCTATTGCCAACCTAAATAATAACAATAATCAGATTACCTGGGACATGCTTTGTGGGGAGGGGCAGTTTGCTGCATTTAATCTCCAAGTGGCAATGCCACAGGCAGCCTTGCAGCAAATGTCTGAGATAGTCAAACAGGCTTGGACAAAGATGCCCAAATTAAGGACCCCTCTGGGCCACTTTGGAGCTATTCTTCAGGAGAAACCCGAAAGCGGGCGGGGGGGGCAGCCCAGGCACAAACTGGCTCCCAGAATTGCCAAAGCAAACAGGAATTATCCCAGGAACCAGGAGTAAATAAGTGGAGATGAACAGGCACCGCCAAGTCAGGAATAAACAAGTTGAGTAAATTAAAGGAAATAATAGGTAACCCAGGCTGGGTTAGATTCCAGGGTCTGGAGTCTGGAGCATGTGGATTTAGGCAGAAGGAATACCACCAGGTGGGCTTTCCCACTCATGAAATGGAAATGCCTCCTGGGCTGAATCCCAACTATCAGAGCCTGACAGGCAATTTTACTTGTTCCTTTTTAGTGTTATTTTTTTCCAAAAATACACTTTGCAATGCGTAGGAACTTGTACCAAGAAAGCTGCTTTGCAACAAATGAGAGAAAAGTATCCCCAAACCTCTAAACCTTAGGAGAGCTCAATTAAAGTTAATTGATGATTTCTTTGAAATATATTCCATTCCCTTGCTTCTGCTTCTTTGAGGTTCTTGCTGTGTCAATACAGCAGGTATGAAAAAGAGGCATCTCTTTGCCCCATTCCTACTTCCCAGAACACAAATCCCCTATATGCTAAATGCATTGATTTATTTTAAATGAAAACAGGGACACAGTTTCACCATCCTTAGTAGATGCACAGCTTCATCTCATCCCTGATTATCAGCAGTATTGATTTAAACTCTCCCAACAAGGAATAAAAGCCCCTAACCTTTTTGTCTCCTATCTCAGTGTTACCTGGCATATTTTCCATCTTGCCAAAGACTTTACATCTAAGAAATAACTCCTGACAACTCCATATTTTGCCATATTTTAACCTCTTGGTACAGCTCTGAAGAAGAGAGTTTTTGCCCTCAAAATATTATCAACTTTTTTGTTATTTTTCTAGTAGGCTAAGGGTATCACCTGTTCTTGTTTTATAAATTCTTTATTAGCTAGTTTTCATTTCCCCCAGTAAATAATGGAAAAATAACAACATTTAATTTGGAATTATTTTCTGTTTAGTTAGTTTCTCTAACCAGTTAATTACCCTATTCCAAAATGTTTCTATCCTTGGGCACACCAACCACATATGCTCTAAAGTACCTTTATACCCTCAATTACACCAACACATATCTCAGATTCCTTTGTTAATTTTGTGCAATTTTGTGGGGTAGAAATACCATCCGTGTAGTGTCTTTAAAATTGTTTCCTTTGCTTTTGCTGAGATTGATCTATATGGATACCCAGTCCAAATCCTTGCCCATAATTCATTTGGTATAATACCATTTAAATTTGTTTCCAAGACAATTTTAGACCCTAAACCTCTGGCAAATTCTTTATCTAAAACATTTATATATTATTGAAGTTAAGCCCTTGTTTGCATTCATATCCTTTTCCACACAGCAATAATCTCACTGGGCCCTGTGTTTGGTATAATTTCATTGCGGAATTTCTTATCTGTTTTAATTAATAACAATTAGATTTAATTACTCTTGTTCTCTGTTCTAATTGATTGATTGTTTTTGGCTTCTGTGATTCAAATGATTCCCTGATTCTATAGATTCCAATCTCAGTCCAGTGTCTAAATTGTTCAAATTTATATTGTGATTTAAAATTAGGGTGCTCAAAAATGGGACAGAGAGGTGATATGGGAGGGGCCAACATTTCTATATGTTTCTTCCATTTTCTTAATGTTTCAAAATTATATAAATTCTGAATTTACACCTTAGACCATTGACCTCCTAACAAGCCTATTATGGCCATTGTCCAACCTATGAGCCTATTCAGACCAGGGTGATGTGAAATGAAGGTGAACTATATAATGGAGGACTCACCACTAACTTTCCTCAGACTGACAAAGCTGCTTGGATGAGAAACAAAATATTTTGTTCTCTCAAGAAAAAAAAGTCCAGTCACCATGATTCAACTTCCAAATAAACTCACCTGGATGACTGAGAATCTTCACAGAGAGTGATAAACCATGAATTATCAAGAATTGCTGTGTTTCCAATTTGTTCCCATTCCTACTTCAGGCCATTTACTAATTATCTACCAAAAAAAGCAATTGCACTTCTCTCCAAAATGACAAAAGGGCACATTTGTATAGCATTTGCTAACTCATGTGCATAAATATGAATTTGTACGTATGGATTTTAAAATGTTAATTTAGAAAGTGTTACTATAATTGAAACAGCAAAACCTGACATAAGCCTACAGTGGGAAAAGTTGTGATAATGGGAACCAACGGACATGCATAGTCTGATGTCCATGCATTAATTAGGAATGAGGAAAATTCAATGTGTCACTCTCCCTTTCTATGGTTATTTATTATAAAATTAGTCTAGTGTACATGGGGTGATAAGACACATTATTTCATGGAATTTGTACACAGGTGTGAAAATCAGGTACATGATCTGAAGTTGGTGGCCAAATGTGAATAATGCAAAGCATCAAACCTGGCACAAGATGGCCAATAGGTACTGTACAATGGAAATCACCTGCGTGCACATGTAGAAGATAGTAGATGTCTCACAATCAAAGCTGGTAGATATCTGCATGCATCTGCCAATGGAAGTTTGTTTCAGAACCGACCTGGGAGAAGCTTGGTAGCCAAGCTGGAGTGACTCCTTTGGAGAACAACCAATCTTGACTTCATGGCCTGTCACTGTTACAAAAAGAACCTCATGTTATTATTGTGTTCTCTTGATGTGACTTATAGTTACAAGACACGGGGGTGATCAAAAATAAAGAATGAGGAGCCTCCAAAGAATTGCAAAAGGCCATCTGGAACAGATGGAAGTTGTACTCACTCTATTGCAAAGAAACGTCTGGGCCTTCTAAAACAACTGTAACACAGTATCTTTTTTAGCCTGCTGAGTTATTTATGAAGTGAGCAATTGTTGCATATTACAGCCAGCTGGGGCAGCATGATAAGCAGATGGTTAACACAAAAGAGCTTTAATATATATAACTTCCATAAAGCTGGTGTTTGCACTCAGGCTGAACATTAGCCCTTTAGCCCCTTCATTATTCCTCTGACCCCTACAGATCAGCATTAATGGAGCCATTACCTCTGATACCATAGCCACTGTTTCTGTTCCAACAGGGTCTCCATAATGAGGTAAGTGTTAAGTGCAATTATATTACTAAACTATGCATTACATGCCCACATCATTGGTTGTATACAGTTGCAGGCCTTTGACTCGTGTTGGTAAAGTTCTGGAATGAACTGTGCTTATTAAAGCCCACCAGGAAAGCAAACTTCGTAGTCTAATTAGATCCCCTGAGCATAGTGGATAGCTTCACAGCTGGAGAATTAGAAGAAAATCATTCCGGAGTGTGGTTAGGACTGCAAATGTACCTGTAATTACATCTATTTTCTCCCTAGTAGAAGATCAGTGGAATGGAAAAAACACGTTGAGTATGCTGCAAGAGATCCTGAACACACATCGCTGTCTTTGTGTCCTCCTTTGTTTTAAGGCTATAAGTGATGTTTGAAATGGAAACCTGAGGTCAAGCTGCAGCTCCAGAATTGTCTTCTGGCATATCCTCCCTGGGATTGGCAGACACTATGACACTTCTGGGTTGTGCAGTCATTTTTATAAGTACCAAGAGCTAAAATGTCTTGTCTCCCTTGCTCAACAGGACAGCACCCAATTACTATAATGATTCCAGTCCTTAATTACAGCTTATACTTCAGTTGAAGTACCTGTAGAATACAGGGCTTATCCTCAAATGAACATAGGTGTGCGGGTTGCTTCTTACAAATTCTTTCATATTAAATTTATATGCAGACATTTGTATCTTGAGCACTGAACTCTAGCTGTTGAAAATGGCCCACTAAGGAAAAACATATTATAATAATGCATGCATTTTTCCTGGTTCTTTGGTTTGGTTTGTGGTGGCTTTTTAAAAAAATATATTACCACAACAATCTTTTGATTTTGGATTATCTGTGGCTTTGTTCCTTTATATCTGCCTTTGATTTATATTCCCGTCTTATTGTTGCTGTTCTTGTAAACAGCTTTTTATGTGTGTGTTAATACTGGCACATTTTTCAAATGTCTTCCTTATGTGTTTATACAATGCTTTCTTCTCATTTCCTTGACACTATTATACTTGTTCTTCAGTCTCAGTTTTTATCTATCTTTATCAAGTTTGCCTCTGTTTTCAAAATAATATTGTTCCTGGACTTTTAAAAAATATATATTATTTTGTATCTTCTTATTTTCATCAGCTGTTCAATCCTCGTAGCTCAGCTTGCAACAAATATCTCATGTATAAAACAAAACCAATTCCTTTATTGTTGACTTGGATGTGCACTTCTCTTTGTTTGCTTACATCTTTGAGCCTTTTCACACCACCCCTAAGATCTGCTGGCCACTTAAATTTGGACCAAAGATCTTAGGGGTTTGTCGCTGTTCCTGCATTCCCACCCCCTCTGCACTCCTGGCTGCTGGCTGCGTGAGGGGAGGGAGAAAAAACAGGAAGAAAAGAGACATGGTTCACCTCTGTTCTGCCTCTCGCTCTTGCCGCAGCAACATTCCAGTCTCTTAAGTAGCTCTTAAAGGGGCAGGAGCCAAAAAACAACAATCAGAAGCAAGGAGAGCCCCGCACTCACTATCGTTACACCGCATCAAAGAATTTTCACCTCCAGAGAGCAGGTACTTGAAAGGTGTGCTGGGATGCGCTAAAGTGGGCATGGTCGCACTTAATTTCCTGTAAATTCCGGAGCTGGTGGGGAAACATTTTTAAGCTCCGGAGCTGGGAGCCATTTGCCCTGGAGTTTAGGGGTCGTGTATAAACACCCTTTGTTATGTGAGCAGTCTTATTTATGTTCCTTTCTAATTCTTCCTTTTGATGATCTAATTCTCTCAAATTTCTGAAGGACACCTCAGTTACCAGAAAAGCTTATTTTACATGCCAGAATGTCAATGAAGAAAGAGACAGGGGCCAGAAAAGGAAAATCTTCTCCCTTCTATGGCATTGGTGTGGGTGATAGGCAGCTTTCTAGTATGTGGAAAGAAGAAATTAGTACATCTAGGAAGCTTTGGAGTGGATGTCTTTCAAACTAATTTGCTCAAGCTTACAACATGAGTATCTTCTAGTAGGTCAGGAGCTAAGCAGCTTTATCATCTCCACTTGCTGAACATGCCTCCCTCTGAATATGAGTCCCAATAAATCCAGGTATCTTTTGACATCTTTTGAGAGAAAAGGGAGCAGTATATGTATAACTGCATGTAGGAACACTGGTGAGTTTCAACAGTTACAAATATTTCCCTCTTCCACAGCTTATTCTTGCAACAGTGTGTGACGTTTCAGTGAAACCATATAGCTTTGGACATCCACAAGCTTCAGAAAGAAAGCTGAAACAGAGATGATGAAACTCATCATCATCATCTCAGAACTGCAGAGCTGGAAGGGACCCTAGGGATCATCTAGCCCAGCCCAGTCAGGGAGGCACGGTGGACAACTGAATTCTGGTGTCATGCCATCAGAGACCTAAACCACTGAGCCATCCAGCAGGAGCATCCCACCACTACCCACCTGACAGCCACACCCACCCACCCACCACACCGCAAAGAGAGAGAGAGAGAGGGAGAGAGAGAGAGAGAGAGAGAGAGAGAGAGAGAGAGAGAGGATGACTATAGCTACAAGAAGTTTAGGGCATGTACACTGGCTTTTCCTCTGTGCTACAGTTTAAACCTCTGTTGAGAGAGTGGGGATTCCAAATGCACCTTATGGTTGCTCCCTAGGTCAATCTTTGATGGTTACTTCACATCCTTCCTCATTCCGAGATTACGTTCATTTTGTGATAACGTCGTTCACGGTCACATGTTCTTGTCCTGGTTCTGTCTCTGTTTCCGTTTACCCACGGGCATGATTGATAGTATAGTGATGACTGTTACTTCACAGCCTTGTTTCGTGACAACATCTGTACTTCCCTGCCTTCATTCCCCCCCTTTTTTGGTCTGACCTTCCGTTTTTTGATATTTTGAATCTCCACAACTTTGCCTTTCATGTGTTAAGTGGCAAAACTCCTGGTTTCATGCCTTCTTCCCAATCTGTGATGCATTGTTTATGCCATTGGGATTGTACTGGAGAATACAACTTTGCACTCCTGCCACTAGATGGAGAATGCACACATTGCATGACAAGCCTTACTTCAGGAGCATTTGTCTCGAAACAGGAACTGAGACAAGAGAATTCCCAAGGTCAAGGAGAAGTATGGTTCATCACACTTAATTCCCAGTTCAGGGGTTGTGGCCGGGATGAGATTCCGCCATCATGCAATGGACGTGGAGTAACATTTTCTTGTACCGGTCCCAAGCGGGACCGCAAACCGCAATGAGAGGGATGTGAAGTAACCGTCTTTGGGTGGTATCCCATCAACACTTGGTTTGATAATAAAGAACAAAGAGGAGATATAGGATCTGTTCCTCCTGGCTCCATCATAATGGCATGACTCTGTGTTCTCCCAAACAAAGGAAGGATGCGTGTCCATCCTTCAATCTCTCTCCGTCTCTTCTCCATGGCTGGTTGTTGCTGGGGCTGTTTGTTTCGGCCTCTGAAATCATTTTCCATTCCAACCTTTTTTGCCTTTATGTTCATCTGCGTGGATGATCTTAGACAATCTGTTAGCTCTTGTGATGAGCAAACACATTCTCTTTTTTGCAAGAGAGGCTAACTTTTCCCCAAGCGACCTTGTGTGCTGCTTGAGCAATCTGTGCCAGCCACACATCCATCCGGATATGAATAGGCACAGCTTTGTGAGGAATCCGATGGGCTGCTGTACTTTGCATTCCACAGCTCCTCTTTCAATAACAGCATCCCTGGCAGCCTCCCATTGTGTGATAGCTATCAGGAGATGGCTCTCTCGCTCTCGCTCTCATACGGAATAAATGTGTTTAGCCTTGGCATAATCAGTGGAGTGCTTTGTGTGTTGAGGTTTCAAAAGATCCACTTCATCTTTCAGGAACCATGGAGTAAAGGGAAAGAAGAGCCTGAAAAATCCTAGCTAATACCATCAAATATCAATTGCAGGGGATCAGGTAAGGTGGAAGGAAAAGAGAAGAATATAAGATGAATTTACAAACTTCCTTGGCCAACAAGGAATGCATGAGTGGCATTTTATTCCCTTTGTCCCATGGCAGTAATTGGGAGGGAAGTTTTTTTGAGCAGAACTCCCACAATCTTCCACTGGCATGCCTTGTAGCTCCTGGAATTACCAATCTGAAAATGTAACTTTTTCATACTCTGATGCAGAGTGAGGTGAAGTGACATATAGTAACTAGGGATGGGCACGAAACAAAAAAAAAATGAAATGCTGTTTTGTCATTTCATTGCATAACAAAACAAAACGAAATGAAATGAAATGAGGAAGCAGCATTTTGTTAGAGATGAAACAAAATGGCCATTTTTCTGTTGAAATGAGCCATTTCATTCCATCTGTAAAAGGGGTCACTTACCTGTAGGGTGGCCCCTGCTGCTGGAACCCTGGAGAGGGAAGAGGAGGAGGTAGGTCTCTGCTGGAGCTCCGGTGATCCCTGCCTCCTCTCAGCTGGGAGGGGGTGCAGGGGTGACTCTCCTGGGTCCTAGATGCTGGGGATTTTGCACCAGCGAGCCATTTTCAGAGGGCTCCTGCTGAACTGTCAATGGCTGGACCCCTTTAATACTGGCCCAGTCTGCACCAGGAGTCCAGCCATTGACTGCTCAGCAGGAGCCCTCTGAAAATGGTTGAGTGGGCAGCACAATCACCCAGAACTGCCCACCCAACCATTTAAAATCTGGTGCCTCTAGGACCCAGGAGGGCCATTTTGTTTCATTTCATTTCATTTTCTGCAAATTTAAAAAATAATAAGAAGAAAGAAATGAAATGAAACAGGATGGGCACAAAATGAAATGAAAAACAAAATACTTTTCTGTTTCATTGCCTAACCCTTATAGTAACTAATGAAGTGGATGAGCCACATAACCATCACTCCACACAATTTCCAACTTTCAACAGAACCAACAGCAATTTTGCATCCTCCTTGTGGATTGGCTAGGGATAATGTCATTGTGAGTACCTTCACCTCAAACAATGGCAATTTGAACCACTGATTGGATCACTGTCAGCTCAAACCAAACATCCCTGGGCTATTTCTACCAGTACTAGACATGGGCACGACTCGGCGAAATCCTCATCTCAGTTTCAGTTCCTCGTTTCTGTTACATAATGAAACGAAGAATGACAATTACTCCGCCAGAACTCGAACTCAAACCGACTAAAGAAAAATTGGGTCTGATTTGTTGTGGTCGTTCCTGGTGGCATCGCAGTGATCGCGCGATGCCAAGCGGCACAGGAAAAAAGTTTTAAAAATTAAAAAAAAACCCGATTCCCGGGCAAAAAAGCAGGTGAAAATATGCCTGCCTCAGTGAGGGCACCTACCAGAGGGGTGGTTTCTGGGGGGGGTCCCCAGCCTCCCCCCTCCTCTCCTGGGCTGCACATCCTCGTCGTCTCATCGCCAACTCGCCAAGCGGCGCGGCACAGAAAGTTTTAAAAATAAAAAAAAACTTGATTCCCGGGCCTGGCCAAAAAAGCAGGCAAAAATATGCCTGCCTGAGTGAGGGCACCTACCAGAGGGGTGGTTTCGGGGGGGTCCCCGGCCTCCCCCCTCTCCTCTCCTGGGCTGCGCAATGCGCATCCATTCCTCGTCGTCTCACCAACTCGCCATGGCATGCGGTGCGGGCGGGGGATCCAAAATGGGGCGACCGCAATTTATTTATTTTGAAACCGTGGTGGTCCAAAAACACACCAAAGCACCACAGAAACATGCAAAATAGCTATTTTAAAACTGCCTGAATTTTTACAGTAGCAGCAGTGGGTTTTTCTTGCAACAAAACGTCTCCATTGATTTTATTTTATTTTATTTTTATTTTTATTTTTTTACACCTGCACAATGATGGGCTGGCCATGGGAGTGGACCATGCAAATTTTGGAGCCATTCCACCAATTGCATGGCCCTTGACAGGTTTGACCGAGACTTCTGGGGTTTGGCCCACTAACCGAGACTTAACCCTAACGGATGTGTAAGTGATGTTTTGGCATGTGAAAATGTGTATGGATGGTTTGTTTCTAAGCCTTGGATTTTTATGCTGGGTTGTGTGAATGACTGACTGGATGGCACTTTTAATCTCGTTGTATTTATACAATGACAATAAATTGCATTCCTATTCCTTCCTATTCCTATACGACAGTACGCTGTCCTTCTTAGTGGGTCAGAGAGGCACCCAGAGGTGCACCCCACGAACTCACCCTAACCTTACCCGTAACAACCCTAAGCCTAGCCCTTGCGCCAACCCCCCTATCCCTAAGCCAAATCTGTACTCGCATTGCACACACGCAAGTACAGTTCCCTTCTTGGTGAACCACAGAGCGCCGAGACTGAGGAGGTGGAGGAGCCTTCCCCCAGTGTGCGCACTGTGACACTGCAGTTAGCAGTGGGCCTGTGGTCAACAGAGAGGCACCCAAAAAAGAGGTGCCTGGAGTCTCAACTTTGTATGCATATCCAATTGGCTATGCATGCCATTTTGTAATGGGCCAGAGGAGGCACCCACCCCAGAGAGGTGCCTCCAGGAGCCCTCTTTCCCTTCATGGCGGGCCAGAGGAGGCACCCACCCCAGAGAGGTGCCTCCAGGAGCCCTCTCCCCCCCAAAACCAGTACTAACGACAGACAAAAAACCAACAAACGAAATGACAAATTTTTGGAAAATTCCACGAAAAACGGAAATGAGCCGAAACGGGCCAGCTCCGACACACGACAACTCGAAAACGTCATTTTCCCTGGTCGTGCTCATCTCTAACCAGTACTTTTCTGGCTTCCTATCAGATGCAACAATGTTTTAGGTGTGGGTAAGATCACTCTGCTTTGGTTTGTTTCCAGCAGGTGTGATCATTGAGATCAAATGAAAGCAGAGCAGTTAGTGCTCTGCAGTAGGTGGCAATGGCAACCCCCAACTGAATTTTCTTTGCCACGAAAAACCCATGTTGAGACAATACAAAATGAAACATGAGATAGTGCTGGAGGATGAGACTCCCAAGACAGAAAGCACTCAATCAGCTATCAAGGGAGAGCAAAGAACAAGTGCAAATACTGTATCACTAATGACACAAGGATATTAAAGCTGAAAGGGCATCTAATGGCTGAAGTGCACTGAAGTGAAAGGGAAATTTGATGTTGAATAACACTTGTGTGGCAACACATTCCAAGATAGTGACTGGGCCAGTATTAAAGGGGTCCAGCCATTGACAGCTCGGCAGGAGCCCTCTGAAAATGGCTCCCCAGTGCCAAATCCCCAGCCTCTAGGACCCAGAAAATTTAAAAGTGATTGCCTTTTGTCACAGGAGACAAAATGAAGAATCAAACTTCCAACTTCTGGTTCCTTGGCCAGATAACTAACTGACGTAGCTATTTATATTTATTACAATCACAAAACAGCATAAAAATAAAATAAAACCAACATTTAGAATATGAAGACAACAGGGAGATCTGTGACTGCTGATTTTCTGCTTCAAAGCCCTGTCAGCTGTTTCTGAGTGTTGTTCAGCATCAGAATATGAGGAAGCATCTGTTATATAAGGATGAAACGAAATGCTTTCTGGACGAAGATGCTCCTCATATTCTGGCATATTAAAATGACTGAAGTGCTGCTATCAATGCTGAATAAGTGAAGTATCCAGATTGATTTGCTAGGAACTCACCTATCAGTGTTAAAGAGCAGGTGTGGGGTGGGATATCTTACTTTTTGGAGTAGTGTTCATGGAAAACCCCTACCTACATGCCCATTCTCCATGCTGGTTGAGATCTGCAATGAGATCAAGTAACTTCTCCAAGATATGCACATCGCTATTGGAGTTTGGCAGAAAATGCCAGGAATGTACAGGGGCTAGACCAGACTACTATGCACCTAGATAATTCCTAGTATCAAGGCCTAGTCCTAACCACTGATACAGTTGGACTGTGGCCCTATTGGGTTCCAGAAGATTCCATGCAGGTGTATGGAGCCCTAGCCCATCCTCCTGTCCCTTGGCTGCCAAACACCACATTTCCATGAGAACACTTTCTCTTCCTGTTGTCTGTACACAGCACAGAAACCTGGAATTATATTAACTCATCCATGTCACACACTGTTCCATACACTGCTAATTCTCTCTCTGCAATTAGTCTGTTCTTAACCACCATCTTCCCCAGTCTTTGCCACATTGTCCTAAAACAACCTTGACCTGATTACTTTACCATTTTAGTGTACCTAAACTTGTCCTCTTGATTCCATTATTCCAGAGACCTTGTATACATGACTGTTCCTGCTTATGCAAGGTCTGTAGAGAACGAGACTGAGCAGTAACCCATTATAAGTGCCATCACATTATCACTGTCTTCCCTCAAACAATACTCTTAACCTTGCTCTAATTTTTAAACAAGTTTCTTTTTCATTTGCTTCTTTTTAATGGGTCTTTATCTACAATTTCCACAAAGGATCATCATGAAAATCTTAAAGCTGTTATGTGACAGGCACAACTGCCTTACTTTTAAAAGCATGTGGATGCCCACAACTATACCTATAGGGCACACCTGTCCCTTCAGTGCAACAACTTATTGGATCCCATGGCACAGTAGTATGTTTTAGTAAAAACAATTTCATTTTTCTCTGCAAGGCAGTTTTCAACAGTACACATATTACTTGGGCCAAGCCCACATGTTCTGGATACAGCTATATTAGACTGGCAGCTGTTTATTAGATTGCTAATTGAAGGTGTTAGGTAGGAGAATTACTTAGAATCCATATTTGATAGCTGCTGGTGGTCAGACAAGATGGTATTGAGCCAGAGAAGTCAACAGTGTGACTCACTATAATGCAGCTTTTACTGGTGGTGTATATCAGTGGTCCCCAACCCCCGGTCCACGGACCGGTGCCGGTCCGTGGACCGGTTGGCACCGGGCCACCTGGGGAGGCCGGGGAAGCTCCTCCCCTTTTCCTCCGCCATCCTCCTCCTCCTCCTCTTCTCTCCCGTGGGCAGCCGGAGGAGGAGTCGCCGCCACCGGGCACGGCGCACGGGCGGGGTGGGGGGGAACCCGGGGCTCCTGAGCGGGCGGGCCCCGCCTCCTCCTCCTGTCGGCGGCCGCGGCGGCACGGCAGCCGCCCGGGTTCGGCCGCGACTCCGCGGCGGGCGGCGGGGTCAATCGGGCGGTCCCGGTGGCGCCCTAGGGCCGGAGACGCCACCCCCACTGGCCTCCCTCCCCTCCGAAGGCCGCAGCCGGAGGCAAGCAAGATGAGCCACAGCCGAAAGCCAGCAGCCCGCCTCGGTTGGGGCACCTCTGCAGCCGCTTGCCTCTGGCCGCCGACAGGAGGAGGAGGCGGGGGCCCGCCCGCCCAGGAGCCCGGGTGCACTGACCAAGGTACACACGCCAAGCCCCCCTGCACCTCCTCCTCCCCTTCCTCCCTCCCCCATCCCCCACCCCCCACACCCTCCCCTGCCCCCCACACCCCATCTCCCCCTCCCCACCCCCCGGCCACAGGAAAGTAATCAAACAAATACCAGTCCGTGGAGACAAAAAGGTTGGGGAGCACTGGTGTATATGATATCTTTCATGTGTTGAATAAACTTACAGAAAGCATCATGAAGCTATACTGGTAAGTCACACTCAACTACAGCCAAACTCTGCTGACAAACATCCATTTGATAACCATCAGAAAGTATTCTTTCTCTTGAATTTTCTAGTTGTACACACATGGACATCTTGCACATGTAAGCAACTGACCTAGCCAATGAGAGCCAGGTCTCCTATGTAGCATCTACACCTGTACCTGTATAAATCTTTTTTAGATAAACATCAGTAAACATTCAGTAGGGTAACAAGGTAGCAAACTCTGGCAGTGGCAGTGAATGGGTAGCGTATGCATTATTGAAATGCATTTGCATATTCTTTTAACATGCAGAAGATGTTCAGTGGCTGGAAGGGACCATAAATATCTTATTTCATGGTCTGATCTTAGAAATTATCAGCTGAAGTCACAGTCCTCCTAAATGTCAATCAAGAGGAAAGGAAAAATGCTTTTGCGTTGTATACTATGAGTACAGTCTTCAGGATTATACATCTATTTTTCAAACTTCTGTGTAACATTGTGTCTATGCTTGGGTTTACATCCTCAATTTTTCTAAGATGGTACTGATAGAGGTGATTTTTAATATACTTTATAGTTTATAAGCTGTCATTGTAGATAAAATGACGGTATTCTGGTTCTATCATTGACTTTTGTCCCTTAAACTCACGGAACTGTAGCACAAAGCACTACACTATTCCCAAAGCCTGTGTGAGATAAACAGGCCATAAAACTACCGGACAAACACTTATCTTTGTGGGAAGGCCACTGGTAGAAGGGCCCCTGCGAAAGATAAACCAGACATCTGTCGAAATATTGATGCTTCGATAGAGCTGTCAAACACTTTCAGTGAAAAAGCGGAGAGTTCCAGGAATTGCATGACAGGTGGCGCTATAAGGCAAGATTGATAGTATCCTGTGTGTGTAATAATGTGATAACTATGTGTCTTTTGAAGTTTCTTTGCTGTTTGTGGGTGATCTACGGCGCCCAGATGTATCCTTGTTTTTTTCTGATAAAGGAGGGGTGTTGAGGAATGTTTTCCTATAAAGACTGTATGATTTCTTTTGTTCAATGCCCCAATTTTTCGAAAGATGGTACGCACGAAATTTATTGTACCTTTGTGTTCTTTCAACCCTCGGCTCCCATAATAGCGGCAAAGGTAACCCGGGGGTGTAGCTTTCAGTACCACATTTATTGTATTGTGTTACTTTACTGGGAACGATTGTCTCTTGTAGCTGTAAGCATTTCCTTCCCAAGACTGTTATCTGGTAAACAGAGCAGTAACAAAGAGGTTGGCCTTATCCAGTGCTGGGTCATGGCTACTGGACTTCTTTTTCTTGAGAGATAGAAATGTTTTGCTGCTCATCCAAACAGCTTCATCAGTCTGAATATAGCTAGTGTGAGTCCTCCATCTTATAGTCAGTCAGCTTTGACCTCTTGTCACCCTGGTTTGAATTAGGCTCAAAAGATGAACAATGGCCTGAATAGGCTCATTAGGGAGACAATAGTATCCATAGCCTTAAGGTGAACAATGGCCTAAGGTGCTGAAAGCTGTAAAGTATGGGTCATTAGCTATGGCCTTGGTGGTGAAGGCTTTTGGATTTGCTGTAATGGATGGTGGGAGTCAAACATTAAGTACTGATCTGTGTGGGTGGGTTTCCTGTAAATGGTAATCAATGTGGTAGACCTTAATATTAAGTTCACTAGGGAAGACACCCAAGACAACAGGCTGGCTTTCCTGGATTGTGCAGTCATCATCAGACCCGACCATGGCCTAGGAGTAGAAGTTTACAGGAAATCCACCCACACAGATCAGTACTTACTTTTTGACTCCCACCATCCATTACAACACAAATTAGGAGTCATCAGGACCCTAAGCCACAGAGCAGAGAGCATCCCCACCTCCTCAGAAGCCAAGAAGAAGGAAGACAGGCACCTGAAGACAGCACTTAAGGCCTGTGGATATCCAAAGTGGGCCTTTAACAAAGCAGTGTGCTGACCCAGAAGAACAAGGGATCAGTCTGAGACTCAGACCTGGCAGAAGAATCTGGTCATTGCCACAAACACACTAAGGCAGAGACTTGTCCACCCAAAGGATCCAATACCAAAACAAAACAGGAGCAATATAGTATATGCGATCCAATACAGTAAGGAGTGTGCAGGACTCTATATTGGAGAAACTAAACAGGCATTAAATAGAAGGATGGCCCAACACAGAAGGGGGAACTGCTCAGGACCAGAATCAGCAGTACACCTCCATTTGAAGGACAAAGGCCACTCATTCAAAGATGAGGATGTACACATATTAGACAGAAAAGATAGGTGGTTTGAGAGAGGAGTGAGGGAAGCCATTCATGTGAGCATTGAAACTCCCTCCCTCAAGAGAGGTGGTGGCCTCAGGTATAGTCTATCTGCTACTTATCAGGGTGTGCTTTCAATAGTACCCAGACAAATAAAAAACCCTTCACCACCAAGGCCATAGCTAAGGACCCATACTTCACAGATTTCAGACCCCTAGGCCATTGATCACCTTAAGGCTATGGATACTATTGTCTACCTAACGAGCCTATTCAGGCCATTGTTCATCTTATGAGCCTATTTCAGACCAGGTCAAAGCTTACTATAAGATGGAGGAATCTCACTAGCTGTATTCAGACTGATGAAGCTGTTTGGATGAGCAGCGTAATGTTTCTATCTCTCAAGAAAAAGACATCTAGTAGCCATGACTCTATTTCCAGATAAACTCACCTGGATGACTGAGAATCTTCACAGCCTTATCCAATGATTTTGATCATGTCTGTTATGAACTTGTAATGTCCACATGCTTGCTACCTTTCTGTTGCTTTCAGTGCTTTCCATTGGGCAACAGAGATTATGGCAAAGGCTTGTGATTTTTAAGGTTAGGTGACACACAAAGAAAAAGAGTAAAATATTTTTATTATTCACAGAGTAAAATCATTATTCTCAAGAAGAGTCAAAATGTCATGATTTCTATATAGTATATAAATTTGAGGTACGTAGGAAATATGCTTTCTATATCATTTGGCTTTTAAGGAAAAAAACTTTCTGGATGATTGAAAAGATGAAACAAGAAAGCGGATGGCAATTCCATCCAAAGCTCTTTGGCCAATAAAGAAAAAAGCCATCTGTGTCATAAAACAAAATACTATGCATTTGTACTGTTATCTCAGGTCAGACTGACCTTCTCTCTTTCTGTAACTCTGTTGGAGGTCCATCTGTTTAAAGATGACTGATGTTCTTTGGCATAGCTCTATGATTTAAAGCCACCATGAATCAGGTCACTTAAAATGGATTATTTTCTATAAAGAAAGAAAATAAATCATAATATTTATGTTCAATCTCTCCATACAAGATAGTCAAGCTTCCGTTTTATGTCTTACTATCATAATATCCCTCATTGTGATGTGGTGGCTCAGTGGACTAAGTCTCCGAAAACTGTTGGCTGCAAAATCGGCAGCTCGGAAGTTTGAATCCCAGGTACCATGCAGCAGAGCAAGCCCCCGCTGATAACCCCAGCTCCTGCCAACCTAGCAGTTTGTAAGCAATTAAAATGTAAGTAGATAAATAGGTACCGCTGTAAAAATCAGGAAGGTAAAACAGTGTTTCCTTGCAGCCATGCTGGCCACGTGGCCATGGACTTGCACAACACTGGCTCTTCGGCTTGAATACAGAGATGAGCATTGCCCCTAGAGTTGGACATGACTAGCACACATGTGTGTGGGAAACCTTTACATTTTTATCATAATATCCCTCATTGTGAAATGGGAGATGTAACTGTAGATGTGTCCCTTGTATTGATGGAGTCTGTCTGTCAGATGCATCCTACTTTTCTGAACACACTAAATCACAGTAGGCTAGTAGATCTCAAACTGTGTGCCATGGTGCCCTGGTATCACCAAACCCAGCCAGAGGCACCACATAATCCTCTCATCCTTCATAGTGCAGTCAAGGTTTGAAGAGGAGGCAAACCAATATAGATGACATTTAACTGGATTAGGTTGGGCTATTATGGCATGAGGAGAGTACAGATTTGTGGGGAAGAACAGTCATGTAGAGGGAGACAGAGGTAGAGTGTGACTGCAGGGGACATTTTGTGCACAGGACTCAGAAGGCACTGAGGTAGCAAATGGCAGGGGAGGGGGAGGGGAGCATGAGGGGCTGGGCAGAGCGAATACAAAAGCTAAGGTGTATATTGACGAAGGGAAGAAGAAAAAGTGTGAGGAGCAATGAAGGGCTGGGCCCAGTGAGCATCAAGAAAATGGGGGTGCAAGGGAGCACTGGGTGGAAATAGGTGTCCATTGGGACAGTGCAAGGTGGAGGGAGAAGGGCAAGGGTCCCTGCCTGCTGGGATCCCCAATGGGACAGGAGTAGCAAGGAGTGTTGGACAGAGAACCTTGAGGTCTTGCTTCCACACTCTTTTCCTCCTCATCCATGCACGACCATTGCTTTACCGGGGGAGGCAGTGGAAAAAAAAAAAAAGAGGAGGGTTACCTGAAAGATGAAACTGCTCTGGTTTCCTGGATTCATGGTGGCAGCAATGAGGGAGCGGGGCTTAATGGGGCATGAGGGGGGCTGGGAAGGGAGAGGGTAAATGGGAAGCAGCAACAGTGTTGTGCCAGGTGGTGAGTCGGAGGAAGATACAGTGAGGAGGCAGTGGTGTGAGGCTGAATGGCCTCTGTCTGTGTTGTACACTTGCCAAAGACACAAGGGTAGAAAAAGACCCTCCCTTCTCCCTTCTGCTCACTCACTCCAGCTGGAGAACTATTTGATCAGAATGAAAGATTATGAGGTCTGGGGAATGTCAGGCCTCTGAAGCTTAGTGGTATTTTAAATCTGGGAGGCAGCTAGTACTTCATGCGAGATGTGTTACTTGCTTCAAGAAGATACCAGCAAGGTCTTTATTGGCTGCCCTTAGGAAGTGGTCTCTGAAGTCCTAAGATGGTTCATTTATGTGGTGTAACTGAGCTCGGAGAACACTGCTGAATAAACACCCTCCTTACAATTTGTGGAGGCATTAAATTGTAAGAAGGTAACAATGTGGTCTCATAGATGCCCATAGCGCTCCATAATTTTCACTTGTAAATGAAGCAATGGCCTGGAGAATAGCAGGGGGAAATGTTGCTGAGATTAGCTATGAAAAGGTGTCGAGATTTATGGAAGGCCTACATAGTCTTTTTAGCTTTTATAGCCCCTCTAATACTCATTTATGTCTCCTACCAGTACAGTGAAGGAGAGATGAAAAAATAGGGGAATTTGCATTGGTTAAAACACATTAAAAGCACCGATTATCTATCTGATTAGCAAGGAGTCTGATAGCATTACTTATTCATAAAAGTTCTGTCAAAATATTATGCTGGAGAATTCGTAGTGAAGGCAGATTGAATGATATTTTAAAACTGTACTATTGTACTTTTAATGTTCCTGCAATAAGCAGAATGTGAAATAACTGAAAAGGTTCCAAGTAGTTTTGGTGAAAGAAACAGAACTGAAGCTGCAGGTGACAATAAATAAATACAGTAAATAAGAATGATTAAAAAGTCTGTGACATAAAGCAAAACCCTTGTGCATCTTAGATATATTTTTTCTTTGATACAGGTAACACACCACATTTATTTTTTTATTTTTTATTTTATTCATCCTTCCATTCCATTCCATCCATCCATTCATTAACTACT
Organism: Phrynocephalus forsythii; assembly: GCA_029282475.1. NCBI lineage: Eukaryota > Metazoa > Chordata > Lepidosauria > Squamata > Agamidae > Phrynocephalus > Phrynocephalus forsythii. The sequence continues at coordinate 15,557,701 of JAPFRF010000005.1, forward strand.
TACATTTATATCCAACTCATTACTCTGGGTGGCTAGTAAAAATTGGAACCTCATACCTATCCATCAAACAAAAATTGCACAAATCGTAAGAAAGAAAAGAGAGGGGGAAGGACCAAGAGGCAATGACAAACAAAATTCAGAGTCAAACAGATAGATCATTGGGAAGATACTCTTAAAGTCCTATTTGAAAAGCTCAGATTTCACACACTTCCTCACTGTCAGAAGGGAGGGAGTCAGGGCATATACCAAAAGTCAATGTGTTCCATAGCGTTGTGGACACCACTGAGAAACCCTGGTTCCTAGGGATAGCATTCTAGGTCTTTCTTGAGGTGAACACCTGTAAGTGAGAAGCCTGGGTATAATAGCTGACCTAGTGAGATGGTCTTAGAGAGGGTGCCATCAACAGGTAGTTTGTAACACCTAATAGTTATACATTACTTTAGAACAGTCAAATGCAATTACATGGGCAAACCAGTGATCCTTCCACCTAAAGAAATTGCTTTGTATCTTTTTCCCTGCAGAAACAGAGGACTGCTTTCAAGTGAATGACTGGCACAAGGACAATTGGGGCAGAGACTAAGGGCAAAGTTACACTATGTCAATAAATTAGAAGTGGGATTGGGGGTTTAGAATTCAGTTTAAAGTCACCTGATTTGAGGGCAGTTTGTGCATTCTCTTGAGAAAACACTGAATTTGTTGTTAAACTGCCTTGCGTGCACACACATACACAGACAGAACCCAGTGGACAAAGAAAGGGTCACCAGCTGAAACTGGCCAGAGATGTTCCCTCCTTGGAAAGGAAATGCACACCTCATTGCCTGAGGATCAGGCAGATGTGCACACATTTACAGAGAGTAAGGGAGGCGTAAGACTGGTTTTTTCTCCCCTACCCCTTGGATGCAAGAAACCCAAATGTTTTGCCTAGTGAGTGGAGAAAAACCACTCTTCCCTTGTCCTGTGGGGTGTTCCACTGAAGTCCCCGACTTCTTTAGCACTAGAGATGGGCACAAACAAAAAAATGGTGATTCATTTTGTTTTGGTTCATTTTCCGATCTGTTTCGGTTTGTTAATTATGAAACAAATTTTTAGGAAAAAAATGTTTTGTAATTTATTTTATTTCGGGTTCATTTTATTTTATTTTTTATTTTTTCTAACCCCATCAATCAGGGTTTTTTTTTTAACATTTTTAATTTTTTAAAATTATTTTTAATCCTGCCAGCCCATTGGCCGGATTGGGTTATTTTATTTTTATTTTATTTTATTTTATTTTATTTTTACTGCCAACCACATGGCCCGCCTACCAACTGTAGTGTGGGCTGGTCGGCTTTAGATTTTTCTCTCTCCTGCCAGCCCGCATGTAGGTTTGGCAGCCCGGAGTTGTGGCTGGTGCTAGTGGGGTGGTACTGGGGCCCATGCACCAGATCATTTTTTTTTTTTTACTTTTCCAGCCCATGGGCTGGTTGACAATCCATGGGTTGGGGCCGGTGCTCACAGGCCGGTACTGGAGCTGCTTGCCAGATCATTTTTTTAAAATAAATTTCCAGTGCGGGGGCCAGTTTGGTGACCTGTGGGTCAGGTCCGGTGCTCGCAGGCCAGTACCACGGCCTGCACACCGGATTGGGTTTTTAAAATTTATTTTTATTTTTATTTTTATTTTATGCTGACCACATGGTCCACCTAACAGCTGTAGTGCAGGCCTGCCGGCTTTAAAAAAAAATCTGGAACCCAGCGAGGAGGACTGGACAACTCCACCATCAGGTAGGAGACACCAGCGGTACGAAAAATGAACAAGAACAAAATGGAAATTTCCGTTTCATTTCATTTTGGTTTTTTTAGAGGGGGCAGTTAATTATTCATTTTGCTAAGTAACAAAATGAATAACAAATAGTAAAATGAACCAAATGTTCATTTCATGCTCATCTCTATTTGGCACCTAGAAGAGGAAGAAGGAAGAAGCAACTGCAACACCTGTCTGCTTCTTCAGAATGATCTGGCAGCTTTGTGGGCCTTCTGCCCTGTGTCTCAGCTGGCTGAGTGGGTTCCATGTCGTTTCAGGTTCCCTGCATTCATCTGGCAGAGGCAAGAGGGGGATAAAGCAGAGATAGGAGATGGTGGAGGCTGTTGGACAGTCAGCAACAACAAGAAGAGTTATAGCCAAAAGATGAATATCCAGGCAAGCAGTATTCTGCTCTGTGTGTGTGTGTGTGTGTGTGTGTGTGTGTGTGTGTGTGTGTGTGTGTGTGTGAGAGAGAGAGAGAGAGAGAGAGAGAGAGAGAGAGAGAGAGATTATTTAGAGTTTGGGAACCCCCATCCGTCTTTTCCCTGTCAAATTTCACTGGTGTGTTATGTATGCACATAGTTAGAAGTCCAGAAAGGCAGGAGCAAAGAGAATTGACTTTACAGAAGGACTTGGTCCACTTCACCTATTGTGACATTTGGAGCAAGGCCAGGAGTGCCATGACTCTTGGGACCTTTATTGCATGGCCTCTGGTAACTTCAGAGTAGGGCTCGGGAAGAAACTCCTCTTGGACCAAAGATGAGCCTTTCACAAAACCACCAGCAGCATTGTGTCAAAAATTAGTAGGGACTTATCAAGATTCTGCCCCACCCCCTGTCAGATTCCTGTCATTTCTCTTCTGGACCAGAAGCCATCTTCTGAAAGTACAACCTCCAAAGGACAATAGTGCAATAGGCACATAGAAATGTATTATTTTGATGGTGCACATTTTCAAAATTAAAAAATGCATACAAGAACAAAAAATTCAAATGAAAAGTTAAAAAATTGCAGATGTGTACATGAAACTGCATAATACAATTGTTCTTGCACATTTTCATGTGGAGATCCTGTCTCATTTTCAGTGATTGGGGAAAACCAGACCAGGGGTTTTATCATGCTCTTGGCTAGCATATGAAGATGAGACAAATTGCTACATATTTCATCACACACATTAACCCAACATAACATATTTGAAATGCGATCTGAAATTGTCCGCATGTTGAGGCGGGAAATGGTTAAACCCTATATTTAGAAAGTAATATGGGCTACTCAATGGAGAGTGTGGATTTATACATGTTTCAAAATATTGTCAGCTAACATGGGATAGGATTTAATTTATGCCCAATCAGAGCCATGGCAGGCATGTCCTTTCATTCTGTGGTGTTAAGATTTCTCCTCTCACATTTGTTTTTGTATTTCTGAAATTGCTGCAGCTCAAATGGAAGCAAGTGGGAGGTGGTGTTCTGCCTAGAAGCAAAATGTGAGAAGGTACGTTAGGACTTGTAAATGCAAGGAAAAGTTTTACAATGGATTACAATTGAAAAAAAGAGTGCTGTCTGTTCCACTACATGTTCATGTTTCTAATCTCCTAAATTAAAATTGGCCAATGGCCATCGATAGAAAAGGCTTTTGTAAGAAACAGGGCCAGTTTTAGTTGGGAAGGGCTGTGAGATCTTTCACTCCATGAGAAATGTGACCCTTAGCATAATTATTTGGCACTAGCAGAACACAGCAGTGTATTGTAGTTTGGTACTAGAGATGGGCACGAAATGAGCGATTTTTTGTTTTCATTTTCATTTTTTCATTTCGTTATGCAATGAAAACGAAACAATTTTTAAAACAAAACAAAAACAAAAACGAAATGACCAAATTTGACGTGTTTTTCATTTTAGTTGCAGCAGATGCATTGAACTAAAAAGAATGCTAACGAAACAGCAATTTTTTGTTTTCGTTTTCGTTTTTTCGTTTCATTACCTAACAAAACGAAAATGAATTTTTTTGCAAAAAAATCACAGAAACAAAAACGAACCAAAACGGACCCCTAAACGACCAAACGACAAACGAAACACCATTTTTTTGAGTCGTGCCCATCTCTATTTGGTACTTTGAAAAAAAATGGAGATCAAAGGTCTCACTGCATTAATAAACCCACCAAGGGATCATGGATCAACATGAAACCCACAGGGTTGTTGCAAAGATACAGGGGCTTTTGGGGTGGGTGTTTCTCCACACATGCGCATTAGTCATGTCCAACTCTACAGGTGGGGCTCATATCTGTTTGTAAGCAGAGCCGTGGCCAAGTGGCTAGCATGGCTGAACCCATTGCTATGCACGGAACACGGTTTACCTTCCCGCATTTTATGGTGGTACCTATTTATCTACTTGCATTTATATGCTTTCAAACTTCTAGGTTGACAGAAGTTAGGAGTTCAGATCTTCACTGTTATTTCCTTGACTGGGGCTGGTTGTGATTATCTATGGCAGGCATGTCCAAACTTTGGCCCTCCTGATGTTTTGGACCACAAGTCCCAGAATTCTAAGCTTAGATTGCCAATGGCAAAGGACTGTGGGAGTTGCGGTCCAAAACATCTGGAGGGCCGAAGTTTGGACATGTCTGATCTATGGAGCCTCTTCTGGTTCAGCAGTTCTAAGATCATAAAGCATTTTCAGACTTTAAGAAGTTCTGTATGGATGTTGATAACAGTAGCAAGTGGGGAAATAAAGCATCATTTGCTTTCTCATTCTTCCAGAGAGTGGCAGGCTGCTAAAACACCTGCTCTTTTTCTTCTCTGAAATGACTGTCTCCCTATAAAAATATACAACAATGGACAGTACGCAAATAGGTGTTATTGAAAAATGACATTCTTCATACTTTAGGGCAGTTTCTTTATTCTTCTCCAGCTGCTGCTGATTTCACATTCTCATCTTTTAAATGCTCTTTGTGTGCATTCATAACACTTTTTTAAAAATCCACTTGTACCACAATGGGATAGAGTCACATTTTCTTGCAGAACCTACGCATGGGTAAATCAAACAAATAGGGTTTTGTCAATGTACAATGCAACACAATACAATGTGCAACACAGCCACTTGCTGTGAACAATGGGTATCTCCACCCCAAAAGCATAATCTGGCTTTGACAAAACATATCTCCACAAATCTATATATTTTCATAATTGTAAGATTTCCCTCACTCTCTTTTTCAGGTACTTGTACACATTTGGGGGGGGGGGGGAATAAGTGATCCATAATGAGACAAAGTGTGACTTCTTCAGCCACAGGACCCATGAAGTCAAAATCCTCATTACTGCTCAAACGTTTTGAACACAAAGGGAAACTGGGTGCTAGGGTTAGCTGGTCTCCTGGTACACCTATCTGCAAGGTCCGTAGTCCATAGGGTGCTTGAGTTATTCCCACTAACCTCCTGCTACTCCCATTTCTCTGATGGTCCCTAGTTCCCATCACTGGACTGATATAGTTCATAAGTAGAATCTGTTTTTTTCACACTGGCCCCAGCCAACTGACACCCTTTAAGAAGAGTCAATAATGCTCAGTAGAGATGGGCACGAATTGCCGAACTGGTACTGATTTGTTTTTTGACCAAACAAATGTTTGGTGCTTCTGAAGCTCACCTCCTTTGGCAGGCACGCATTTAGAGGCAGCACCTGGGAGGGGCGGGGGAGGGAAGCACTGAAAAATAGCATGAGCACAAAATAAAAAAAACATAACACAGTTTCATAGATTCATTACGGTGTTTCTTTTCTCATTTTGTGCTCATTTCTCTCTTTCAGTACTTTACTCCTCCGCCCCCTGCAGGTGCTGCCTCCGAATGAGTGCCTGTTGAAGGAGGTGAGGTTCAAAAGCACCAAACACCTGTTTGGTTAAAAAAAACAAACCAGTACCAGTTCGGCAGTTCGGCCAAGTCTGTCTTTTCCCCAGTGGCTGTGCCAAAGGCACTCCTTTTCCCACTTCCTCTACCAGCACCTCCCCTGGGTCAGGTCAGGGCAGTTGTGTCCAGCTAGTCATCTCACACCTCCGTGGAGTCTGCATCAGTGGTGGGCTGAAGAGCAGCACACCTGCCTTACATTCTTGTGCTTTAATAGGCTAGTACTGGACCTATTCCCTGGTCTAGGGATTCCTGACTCCAAGAGAATGGTTCAGCCCTACAGCAAAGAAGCTGGGGTTTGATTCTTCCTGCATTCTCCACTCCATCGTATCCCTTAAAATCCATAAAGAAGGATGAGTCCACTTCACTTCCTTTTATTTGTCCTCATTTGAGCCTGTGCCCAGCTCAGTGTGTCCTCCTCGCCCTCATCCAGGTGTGAGTTCATATGCCTCTGCCTCCTTTGATCCACCCAGTTCTTTGCTGTTCTTTTCTCTGCCCTCTTGCCATCCTGATACTGAAGTCTTCTCATCAAGTCCACCAAGGGGTGCAAGGTACGGCCCACTGGGAATGGCCAGACGGCCTCCCTCACACAATGCCAAATTTATATATTCTGATTATATGTAGGTTGCACCCATTTGAAGGGAACTAAAATTTCCTGGGTGTCTATGGAAAAAACTCCACAGAACTCAAAATCTGCCTTTTATTTTATTTGATATCTTTCCCCCCCTTTTTGCCCACTTTTCTCTTCTGGCTGTGAAAGTTTGTGCATTGTTAAACACCCTTGATTTTCTACACACAAATACACATTTATATGTAATGGTTTTTTAATATATCATAATACATTGACATTCTTATAAGGTTATAAAAGGGCTACATTTCCCACACAATCCACATTTTAATCTAGTGAAAAAGGGTCAATAGTTGAAGCTCAAAGAAAAGTGATAACCTAATTTTTAACGATGAGGAACATTTTCTGGATGCATTAAAATGTTGGCAGATGCAAACGCTTCATTCCAGCAGCAGATACAGCTATTATATGTTGCACCTATGATGGCGAACCACATGAATAAGGTAAAAACCATTTTTTCATCTGTATTTGATTCAGGCTGTTCACGCTAGAATGAAATTCACATTGTCTGTGCCAAAGCTATTAAAATTAATGATGATCCATGTGCATATTTAACTCACACCTGGCGTTTATAGTTGTCCTCGCTGAGAAATGGTGAGACGTGACCCACCTTACCCATGAAGCAGAAGTCGATGGCATTCCCCATGTGCTACTGAAGACAGTTAGCAAGCTTGACAGAAGTAGATTACTCTCTAGCTCTCATTAGGCTTCTGTTTTTCAAAGCAGGGGTGGGGATGCACTCTCCAGTTCTCATCCTTTCACCTTGGACCTTTTTGTGTTGATGAGGAGAGTCTGCAATTGAAAACTCATGTGTCTGCATGATGTAGTTATATTTGTTTATTTGTTTGTTTGTTTGTTTATTATTTATTTATTTATTTATTTATTTATTTATTTATTTATTTATTTATTTATTTATTTATTATTAGGCTTCTGTTTTTCAAAGCAGGGGTGGGGATGCACTCTCCAGTTCTCATCCTTTCACCTTGGAACTTTTTGTGTTGATGAGCAGGGTCTGCAATTGAAAACTCATGTGTCTGCACGATGTAGTTATATTTATTTATTTATTTATTTATTTATTTATTTATTTATTTATTTGTTTGTTTGTTTGTTTGTTTATTTTAGAGTATTTTACCCCACCTTTCTCCCTGGAAAAGGACCCAAAGCAGATTAGAGTAATGAGGGATAATATACAGTCCAATACAATTAGGACATGTTCAAGTATTGAGAACAAGGAATTAAGAAACAACATTACATTAAAGCTACAAGGTTATAAGTAGGTATAAGCACAACGTCTATGTGAACCTATAGATTCATAGAAAAGACACATAATGGTAGTCCATCATTCAGGGAAAGCCTTTTTAGCTTTTTGCCTGTTAAGCCCAGAGAAGAAGGTATTTAAATAAATAAATAAATAAAGGTATTTGCCTGTTTCCAGAAGGACAACAGAGATGAGGCAGTCCTGGCCTCTAGTGGGAGGGAGTTCCAGAGTCTGGGTGCAGCAGTCGAGAAGGCCCTTTCATGGGTTCCCACGTGACGTACCTGTGAGGGTGGCAGGATGGAGAGAAGGGCTTCTCCAGATGACCTTAACACCCGAGACGGTTCATACTGTGAGATTCGGACTTTGAGGTAGCTAGGAATCAGGTCATACAGTGCTTTGTAGGTCTTCAGCACCTTGAATTGTGCCCGATAGCTGATTGGCAGCCAGTGGAGCTGTTTTAATTGGAGTGTAATGTGATATCTGCACTCCACCCCAGTCAGCACTCTGGCTGCTGCATTTTGTACCCATTGAAGGTTCCTGAGACTTTTCATTCTATGAGAGCTTGGGTTTTGTACCTTGACAATGTACTTTCAGTTCCCTGCTGGCTCAGTTATACCTCCTTGAACTCCAGCAAAGTCTTCCAAATACCTGATTGAACTATAAATCCCAGAATTCCTTAAGACAGAGCCATGACAACTCTAATGGTAGTCAAATGATATGATTTTATTGGCATGTAACCATACATTTGGGCAAACTTTTTGTGCATTTGGGACATTTGCCTTAATAAGGTAAATAATAAGCACAGGCATCCTATTCTGCTGTCCTCTTTTCAAACCTTATCAGGCAGTTTTATCAGAGGAAATTCTGCAACCACATTCACTTAGTCATGGAAAGCTCTCAGACTCATATTTTCCCTCTCAACACAGGAAAGCAAGTAGAGATGGGCACAAAATGGAAAAATACCATTTTGTTTCATTTAATTACGCATTGTGCTTTGTTTCATTTCATAAATAGCAATTAATAATTCATTATGAAAGCAACAAAACGCTGCTGCTATCTCCCTACATGCGGAATTCAGTATCAGCCTTCCACCACTCTCCAGTTACGGTGAACACTGACATAAGTGCTCCCCCTCTCAGGCTCCTGCTGTGTCAGGGAAGGGGATCTCACAGCAGGGGCAACTGCCCCCCTCCCCATAGCCCAAGCTAAATCAGCTGGCTGGCAGTGGCAAGAAGAGAGAGCAGAGCAGGGTTTTGAATTTCTTACTGCCTGCTCCACTCTCTCTTCTCACCACCGCCAATCAGCTGGCTTTGAGTTTTGACAGCTTGGGCTATGCCCATTGCCTGAAGCGAGATCCGGTGGTGGCTCCCCATTTTGGTTTCCAAACCAAAATAAGCAGTTCAGTTCAGGCCAGGACACAACACTTGTTTGCATTCTGTTTTGTTTTGTAACATTTCATTACTTAAAGAAATGATGAAATAGCATTTTTGTGTGTGTCCGTCTCTAAAAGCAAGCAGTGGAAGTGGGAGGTCAGAACTTAAAGTCAAACTCTTTCTGCATAACTGAAAGGTGGAACCTTTCGCAGAGAGCTGTTGCTGTTATTATTACATCCAAAGGTTTTGCCATGACAACTGGACTTCTTTTCTTGAGAGATCAAAACGTTTCACTGCTCATCCAAGCAACTTTGTTAGTCCAGTATGTGAGATTCTGATTCCCTAATGTGCCTCTCAGAAGAAGGCCCATCTAGTATAAACATGAGCCAACTACCCAATTTCAGAGCACCCAGAGAAGAAGGAAAGTGTAAACTACTTCAGAGCACCCTATATCTGAGAACAGCTAGGAAAAGCTTGATGCTCCAACAACTTTGTGCTCCAGCACTATGGGGTAGTATGTAGCTCAAAAATAAATAAATAAATAAATAAATAAATAAATAAATAAATAAATAAATAAATAGTGCTGACTATTTTCTTACTTTCTCACCTTTTTCTTTCCTACAATTTTGTTCCTTTTTCCATTGAAATAATTACTCATCCCTTACCATCTTTCCATGCCACAATTCCTCCCATGCTTTTTCTCTCACTCCTTTTTCCTCCCTCTGTTTTATTTCTGCTTGGTTGCTCTCATCCTCCATACTTGTTCAGATTTTACCTCTCTTAATTTACCTCCCCCCCCCCATTTTCCAGGTATTGGAAATTTATCCCCTCTCTATTTTGGGGTTTCCGTCTTTGAGTTTGCCAAATTCAGGAAACCATGGACCATAATTTCATATTACAAAATTTATTTGCTGATGATGCATGTCATGTGGCAGATCATGAAAGGTTTGACCACCACAAATAAATCCCATTAATACTTTTAGGATTATTTTATGGATAGAAAATAGTAAGTGAGGTTTTCTCATATCTTTGCAAATAACTAAGGAGTGCCCAATCTGCAGCTCACTGTGTTTTCTGGCCCATTTCTATCACCTTTTCCTTAGGAGAGAATTCATTGGGAACCACAGATAATGCACCTTGCTTCTTACTGGCATAGCCCTACCTCTTCAGCTACAGTGCCTGGCTTCTGCTTTGTGCATGAGTGTTCAAATCACACTTCAGCAACAAAATAGCACCTGTTCTAATATTCTGATAACTTCAGGAGAGCCTCCCATAACTCACCAAATTTCCAAGCTAGTCTTAGTCTCTGTCTTTGATGATACTTTTAAAGTCTTCATTTGACTAGACTCTTCATAAAACGAGGGAGATATTTATACAGGAATGTCTGTCTCAAGAGCCTCAAGGATGCAATCAGCAGATAGACAGGAAATAATCTTCTTTCCCCTTAAGCATTGATCGTGCTGGAGATCTTCCTTTCATTTCCATGTTGCTCATTTGCGTGTGTGTGTGTGTGTGCATTCCTGTGTATATGTGTATATGTGTGCTGTGGATTTATGAACAGATTCCTGTTTACGTATAAGTAAATGGCTTGTCAATTTTGGTTAGAATTCTTAGGCTGATTAAAGAGAAAGCTGTAATTGTTTTCCACTTGTAGTCTGAGAGAACAATTATTTAGCAACTATTAATGAAAACATATAAGGAGTCCACGAAGCATCTTATAATTATATTTAATATCTCTTGCCAAATTCTGGACTTACTTAACAATTATCACTTAGGGCATTCTTGACATTAAAATAATTTTCAAAATATTTTGACAGAATGGAGAACAATATTTATTAGAGAACGCCAAGGAAGTGTCTCACTTGCTATATATCTTGATCATTGGCTTTTAACCCAGACTTATCAATCATCAACAGGACTTACTCTTTATGACCTGAATGAGAAACACATATTCCCAGACACTTGAAAGACCATCTGTTGTGGCAAACATTCACAATGCATCCATCATAACGTCACTGAACCAGGGAAAAGTAGAACATAAAGTCCTTTCATTATTCTGAGGTTCCATGGGAAAATGCAAACTTGTTAAAGGAGAAACTACAGAGCAACTAAGCATCAAGATCAGAAGTGAAGGCAAATCCATATTTCCCCGCTTTTCCAATATTGCTTCTACATGCTTTCAAATTATTCACAGCGCACATATCTAAGACATTGGACATATAAGCAAATTTGTGACATCTCCCAAGTGACCAATTACAAAATAAAAGCAAACTCGTTTCTTTTAAATTGGTTTGAGACAAGCTGATGTTAGAATAAACAGGATTTTCCTTTCACGGGTACACTGCTTTTATCTAATCTCTAGTGAATTCCCAAGAAACCAATACACTATTGTATGTACTCCAAAGGCTTCAGCTAGTTTAATCTTCATGTCCAATCTGCAAGGCACATAGGGAGTGCTAGCTCAACAAGAAAGGTGCGTACCTTCAGGCCTGCCATTTTTATGCAATTGACTCACAAGTTAAGCCCATTGGTTACATCCTGATGATCCATCACAAATTGATCAGCAACTTGCAGAGCTGTGGAAATGGAATAAAATATGTGGGCCTGAACTGCACCAAATTATGTGCCCATTTCTACTACTGAGCAAATAAGGTAACTGTGAGGAGATATTCCTACTGTGTTCTTGTATTTTATAAATTTATAAACATACATTTTGGAGAGTCAGAGTAAGGGAAATGATTAAGAGTGGGTGCATATGAACAAGCACTTTTGCTGTTACAGTTCTTAAATGAGCTTTTTGCAATTAACCTGATTCAAAAAAAAAAGAGGGAGGGGATAATTTAAAACCCCAGATAAAAGTAACTGATTAGAGGTCAATTCAGGAATACCACTGGCACACAACTGGAGAGGAACTGTTAATAGATGATTTTTTAAAAAAACAGAGTGAAAAAGAAGCTACTAATTAAATAGGCAGTACCCCTGTCATGTTGCAATGGAGAAAATTTAATGGTGGCACTAAGAAATTAAATTGATAAAACATGTGCTATATTTTGGTTCAGTCACCAGTACAAAAAGGGAATTCAGCAGAAAATTAAGACTAGGTAGGCAGTGGCAAAGGAACTAGAAAAGATACTGAATTTGAGAGCTTTGTCACTAGCGGCCAAAATCATCTACCATTGAATGGCTAATGGTAAGGATGGATAATGAAGAATGCTTGCTGATGGGGGATGGTGTAGGGTGATTCCATGGACATGTGGCATTGTGGAAAAGATTTAAAGATTGCATGAATCACCTGAAAGACAAATGTATGGCTTTTAGGTCAAACCAAGCTTTCAGTCTGCTCATACTTTTGATGACTTTGAGAGGCCAAGACTTATGATGACAATAATGTTGTGGAAAGTCCCATTCAACATGGAACTAGGAAGACTGAACAAAATATAAGAGTGAGTCACTAAAATAAATCTAAGGATAAGGTCAAATTGAAAATAGATCGTACTTTGTACCATTTGATGTCACTTAAGAGTAACACAAACCAAGTAAAAGTTCTGTAACCCATACTGAACAGTCTGGCACTGGGATCACATCTGAGTATGAAAACAAAATGGAGGCTAAATCAGCAAAATGACAGGAGGATCATAGCTAATGTACGTTTGAAACTTGCAGCCTAAGTTTCCTTGTTCTCCTCTTCTCCCCTTCTCATCCTTCTGTTCCTTCATAAATGTAAGACCACAGGGATAATCTGTTTTGGGACCCTTTTCAGCTGAACAGCTAGGCAAAAATACTTTAAATAGAAAATGAAAACCATAGAATGCTGGGATCTGTCAGTATCAATACCTGTATCAATTCCTGAGGGAATACTTTCTGTGACAGAAATGTATATATGCTGTATACTCTTATCAGCAATTACCAGAGAGAGCCAGCTGGTGGCATTCTTGCTTAAAGTCTCCACAGTGCCATTATTATCCCTTTACTTCTTTGTGTGTGTGTGTGTGTGTGTGTGTGTGTGTGTGTGTGTGTGTGTGTGTGTGTGTGTGTGTGTGTGTGTGTGTGTGTGTGTGTGTGTGTGTGTGTGTGTGTGTTTCAACAAACATTCTCCATCCTTCAGTGGATCCCCAGCAGTCTTTCTATATGCTAAATTCTCTTAGTCTTTTTGACATCACCTCCGAGTCAATGCCTTTGTTTATCTCTGATTTCTTACATTTGAATCACCTGTTTGAAAGGAAGGTAAAGACAGAAGATAAAAATGCCCATTAATAAACCTGGACTTAACTAAATTGCAACCACTGCTGGCTTTGGTATTGTTCTCTTGTAGCAATGGCAGAAAAAGCCATAGGTCAGCTATGATGTTAAGCAGAAAAAGAATTTTATATGGAGAAAGCAGGGAGAGCAACTTTCACACTGAGTTCTGAACTGATATTTTCTCTGGGGGAAACCTCCTCCCTCCTCATTTGCTATGTTCAGAGACTGTGGCCTTCCAACTGGGATGAGCATATGAAAGCAAGTTTTCCTTTCCATCTAATATTCTAGCATGAGGAAGCAGGCAGATCTCCGCTGCAAAGTCTACCAAACTTTACTTTCAGTCAATACAACTTAAATAGCTTTAGGGGACCAGCCTTCACCAAACTCTTGTTTGTTTACCAAAGTTCATTGGGAATCAAGGGGAAAATGAGCTTTCAATAACTATGATTGAGTCCCTGGATGTTTTTTATTCTGAGGCAAAATGGTGGTGGCCATGCAGAGTAAGGAAAGGATGGACTGGGTCATGTGCAGGGGCCTGACCTATGGGCAGGTTGGTGGCAGTGGGTCATTCCAGGTCCTGTAGAGCATTGACGCACTCACAGGGGTCAGGCTGCTCTGGTGGAACATTGCAGGCATTGAGATGGATCCAAGCAGATATAGTAGCAGGTGAGAACTGCATTGATTGCAAAATAGCTGATGAAGCCATGTCAGAGGGGAGGGGCCATGGGCTGCATAAATAAAGGAGCCCGATAAGGCCGCCCGGCGGCCATTTTGTTTGGGCCTTGGAGACAGTCAGGCCTACCAACTATCCGAGCCCATCTGGTGTGCGGGTGGGGGGATTACCTTGGGGACCGACACAGCTAGATCGCCCACCCTGTTAGGTATCGGGCCATCTGTGAATTACCACCATCTGCTTATGATTTCTCAACTTTCCTAGTAGTGATTCGCCAATCATGCCGCCTAAGAAAGCATCAGATAAGGGTAAGGGAAAGGCCCCAGCAGCCAGCGCCCCCATCTGACCCAGAGGGGTCATCTTCTGATGAGGAGGAGTGGATACGGCTGGCCACGGCATGGCAGAAACTGTCACGCCTGGAACGTGACCACACCAGTCAAAAAGGAATGGCATCTTCTTATGGGGGAGACCAGCACCCTAGGGATGCGAAGGCACGCAGCAAGGTGGGGTGTAGGCTAATGGGAGATCTCATGATGACCCGTATTTCTGCTCTCGAGGCGGCAGTGGATGGTCCTTCCGGCCCCACCCCTTCAGATGTTTTCCCCAGGTCAACAGAGGCGGTACCGTCGCGGGCGGCAGCAGCAGAGGCGGGCGAGGCCCCGCCCAGTGCGGCGCATGACATCATGCTGCCCTTGATGACAGATGACCACCCGAAGCAGGCCTTGGACTGTCACTATCGGCGACTCCTCTGGATAGACCGGCATTTTCAACTACGCGGCAACTCCCGCTGGGTGAGTCCGGCTCTGTCTTGCCACATACATCTACACCAGTCACTTGGCCTTGGCTAGCCAACCTGGGGGGGGCACAGGCTCAGGTGGAGTCTGCCTTTCCGGGGTGCCCCTCCTTGAGGGAACCAAGTTTGCGGGCGGGTATCCGTACCCCTCAGAGGGCCAAGTCAGCAGCACAAACGGAACCCTTGTCATCCACCCCTCCTGACCCGCTGCGGGGAACCGCGCCAGGCACGCCCCTTCTGGGCACAGAAACTTCCGAGGTAGACCAGCCCTCTGAATCTCCCCCAGCCACGTCTGGGACCCGGGATCTACCTGAGGGTGATGAATCAATGCCACTGGGTGACCACCTGTCAGAGGCCATGGTAGCGAGAATTGCTGCGGGCAAGTACGTAGAAATTTTTGATTTATTGAATCGGGAAATTGATCCTAAAGAATTGGAGCACCTCGACGACAAAGAAAAGGAGCGGATTCGAAAACGTAAGCCGGAATGCTCCTGGAACAACTGGCTGAACGCATTTGTTATCTTTGCAGGGATATACACAGAGGCCCACCCAAAGAAGGCCTCTGCACTTTTTCATTACCTGGACTTAATTATACGGGCCCGCAGCAATTTTCCTAATATGGCTTGGTTAATATACAACGAGGGTTTTCGTCGCAGGATTGCTAAGGACCCCACCCTCCGCTGGGACCGCCCACATAATTATCTGTGGCTTAGGGCAATGAGCGCCAGGAGTAATGAATGATTTGACAGTGGCCACCCGGTTCTCCGCTCCGGTGCCTTTTCCAGTCCCCACCCTAGTGCGGGCCAGCCGGTTCAACCCCGGCTGGTCTGCTTCGACTACAACAGCCGGGGATCTTGTGGTCGACGTCAATGTAAATTTAGGCACATCTGCTCCACTTGTGGAGCTAATCACCCGGCATCCACATGCCCTCGCGGCCGGACGGGGGGAGAGGGTGGAAAAGACCTCAGATCAAAGCGTAACCCTCCTGGCTCCAATCAACTTCCCAAGGGGACCTAGCCCAATCAAGGTCCCTGTCCTGCAGGCGTGGCTACGTAGCTACCCTGACCAAACTGAGGCGCGATATTTATTGGATGGCTTCACGTATGGCTTCCGCATCCCATCTTTGGCTGAGTGGATCCCATTCATGGCCAATAATCTAAAATCCATATCTGGCATGGAACACATTGTTCGAGACAAGATTGCAGCCGAGCTCGCGGTGGGGCGGATAGCTGGTCCATTCCAGCACCCACCAACTCCTTCTTTTTGGGTATCCCCGTTTGGGGTGGTTCCCAAAAAGACGCCAGGAGAGTTTCGCCTTATCCATCATCTCTCATACCCAGTGGGGGCCTCGGTTAACGATGGGATACAACAGGAATTGGCTAGTGTCCGCTACACCTCTTTTGATGCAGCTGTGCGTATGGTTCACAGCTGCGGCGTGGCGGCCAAGATTGGTAAATGCGACGTAAAATCAGCCTTTTGACTGCTGCCTGTCCACCTGGAGGATTGCGAGCTTCTTGGCTTCACTTTTGAAGGACTTTACTATATGGACAAGGCCATGCCATTTGGTCGCTCCATTTCCTGTTCTGCCTTTTGAGCGCTTTAGCTCCTTTTTGGAATGGGTGGTCAGGCAGCAGTCACACAGCGAACATATTGTCCATTATTTAGATTATTTCCTTTTTGCGGACGTCGCCGGTACGGGCCAGTGTGCCAACCTTATGGCTACATTTAAATCTATGGCTGGCGACTTAGGCTTGCCTCTTGTGGAGGATAAAACCGAGGGACCTGCCACTGTGCTCACATTCTTGGGGATTGAACTCGACACCGTTAACCAGGCTTGCCGCTTGCCGGCTCACAAACTGGATGACCTGCGGGCAAGGCTCATTGCCATGAAATCCCACAGGAAGACTACTCTCCGGGAGCTACAACAACTTATTGGGCATCTTAACTTCGCCTGCCGGGTGATCGCCCCTGGCCGCCCGTTCTTGCGCCGCTTATGTGATAGGCATTGCTGGGCTCCGTAGCCCGCACCACAGGCGCCGTATATCAGCAGAAATTAAGCAAGATTTGCAGTTGTGGTTGGACATTTTGTCTAACTTTAATGGCATCTGTTTTTGGCGGAACGAAGCTCTCGAGGGAGCTCGATACCAGTTGCAGACTGATGCTTCCGGAGCATGGGGATTTGGCATGTTTTTTAGAGGCCGGTGGTGTGCGGGTTTGTGGCCCCAGGAGTGGCAGCACAGTGGACTGACACGTGACCTCACATTTCTCGAACTATTCCCCATTGTGGGTGCTGTATTCTTATGGGCAGACCTATGGGCAGATTCGGCCGTAAAGTTCCACTCTGATAATTTGGCTGTTGTCCATGTTATTAATAATTTGACTTCAAAATCAAAAAGAGTAATGCGATTGGTGAGGGCACTGACCCTGAGGTGCCTCCAGTATAACATTGTGTTCCGTTCTTGCCATGTGCCGGGGATTCGTAATGACCTGGCTGACGCTCTGTCCCGCCAACAGATGGAGCGGTTCAGAGCGTTAGCACCCTCTGCCTGGAAGGACCCCGATCGACTCCCAGTGGAGGTATGGAGCCTTGGCGAATAGAAGCCAACTGGGCCATGGGACTGGCATTGGCACCCAGCACCAGGTGCGCATATTCTGCTGCCTGTGCTGAATACACCCGCTTTTGTGCCAGAGAGGGAATCCCCTGACTATGGCCTGCATCGGCAGACCAGCTGGTGCAGTTTGCAGTATACCTGCATTTTCAGGGACTGGCGCCATGGACCATTCAAGGCAAATTGTCCGCCTTGTACTATTATGCGCAGGCGCAGGGTTTTGCCATCCCTGAATGCCAGCTCAGGATTGCAAAAATGATTGAGGGATGGTCTCGGGAGAGGGGTAAACCTAACGACTCGAGGACGCCGATTTTGCCTGACATGTTGTGCTGTTTGGCGGACACATGGGTTAAGGTGTGTGCAGATAGTTTTGAAGTTGCGCTATTCCACGCAGCCGCATTAGTTGCCTTTTTTGCCGCCCTACGTGTCAGCGAGCTATTGGCCACTTCCAAAAAGGACGATTCTGAGGCAGCGTTGCTGTGAACCGACTTAGTGCTCAATTCTGATCGAGTTGTGCTCCACATACGCAAATCAAAAACTGATCAGCAGGGCCGAGGTGTCTCGATACACCTACGTAGGTGTTCGGTCAAACAAATCTGCCCCGTTTTAGCTTTACAAAGGTACGCCTGTTTGACTGATACTCACTGGGGATACTTGTTTCAGCATAGAGACGGGTTGCCTCTGACGCGTTATCAATTTTGGCGGATTTCGATTAGGGCCTTGCAGCTCGCTGGCATTCATGGGTGGAACTTTGGTACCCATTCCTTCAGGATTGGGGCAGCCTCGACTGCCGCAGCTATCATCATGGACTCGGCTGGCATACAGCGAATCGGCTGCTGGAGGTCTAATTGTTTCAAGGCATATGTTCGCCCATTAATGGACCTGTAATACCGGCCCAGTTGTTTCTGTTTGTTGTTACAGGTCCGGCTCCTCCATACCGGTGGCGAATTGTGTTTTACGGTTATAGCTATGTTTACTGGGCTGCCAAGTATGCCGCACGATCCGGACGTGGCCGTGACCTCGGCCTGGGACAATGGGCAGAGTTGGTTTGGAGGGGAAGACGGGGGATGTCCTGGAATGCATTTTTAACCATGGCCCTTTTGGATCCCCCTGACCCTCCGCCTGCCATTGTCGTTATTCATTTGGGTGGCAATGACTTGACCTGAATGTCGGGCAAATCGTTGATCATTAAGGTAATTGATGATCTCCAAGTCTTCAAGAGCTATCGCCCTGGTACCAGGATTTTGTGGTCGGCGATTATTCCACGTCTGCAATGGGGTCCGTATCATCACCCCCAACAAATGCATAAATCCCGTAAGGGAGTTAATAGGGAGATTGCCCGGGTGGTCAAGTCAGAGATGGGTAACGTAATCTGGCACCCCAACATTACAGCTCAAGATCGTAGTTTATATCGTCCGGACGGCGTCCACCTTTCTGATTCGGGCCTGGATATATTCTTGCATGACATTACGGAGGGCCTGTGTGCCGAAGTGTTCGGCTGGTTGGGGTGAGAGACCGCAGTGCGTCTCTCTGTGGCGGGTAGCGCAAATAAAATTACAATGACCCAGTCCCATTATTTAATTAATAACTTTATGGTCCCGGCAGCCCTCAACTAAAGTAGATTAGGGTGCAGGTAGGAGTAAATTAATAACAAACCAATGTTAACTTTGAGGGCTGCCCACGTGGAATCAAACCTAATAGGCCAGGAAAACCCCTGGCGAATAGGGACCAAGTAAAATTAGACGCCTTTGATTAAGATTGTGCTACCACACAGGTCCTCCTGGAGTTAAATTGTGTTATGTTGATAGTTAAAAGTTGGTTCCTGTGTTCAATAAATGTGGCCCATGTTAAACCAACTTAAACTGTGTTGCCTCGTTATTACGGCCTTGAATGGCAAATCCCCTTCCTTTTCTGCTGGAGGATGTAGTATCTTTAGCAGTTAGGACGTGGGTCTTGATACATCCCACAATCTACTGTCATCAAGTGAGAAAAGGGGGAAGGAAAACAAGGGACTGCAGTTGCTGAACACAAAACAACCCTCAGTGTGAGGAAGGAAAAGGTTCCTTATCCTACTTACAAAAGATGTCCAACCAAGCCAGAACCTTGGTTTTTCCATGACATGACTCACAAAA
Source organism: Phrynocephalus forsythii (assembly GCA_029282475.1). Classification (NCBI taxonomy): domain Eukaryota; kingdom Metazoa; phylum Chordata; class Lepidosauria; order Squamata; family Agamidae; genus Phrynocephalus; species Phrynocephalus forsythii. Next base: position 15,577,069 of record JAPFRF010000005.1, read on the forward strand.
GGAGCATGCCTCACTCAGTAGACAAGTCTTCCCTCTTCAGACCTCCTGTCACATTTGACTGAGCAAAGCCATGATGGAGGAAATGGGGATAGCATGTTTTCCTTCTTTCATGATGGATAAATGTGATGACCTAGCAACTAACTAAGGCTAGGGACTGGCACGAAACGCAAAAATGGTGTTTTGTTTTCATTTTGTTTCATCTCCGTTTCATTTCGTTTTGTTTGAAACATTTTTTAAAAAATTGTTTTGTTTTCATTTTGGTTCGTTTCATTTCTCTGTGCTGTCTGTATTTTGTGTTTCTTTTCCTGTTTTTTTCCTGTTTTGGGGGGTTGGGTGTATATGAGGTGCTTGTGCAACGTTTGTGTGTGTGTATATTTTCCTCCCTCAAGTCCGTGCCAGCTGATTGGTGCTGTGATAGGGAAAAAGTTTCCCCCACCCCAGCCCCGATCAGCTTCAGCCCACTTGGGGAGGTGGACCGAGGCTCTCTCCTGACCCAAGGGATATCCGCTGGCTGTCATCCACTCGGGGCAGATATCCCTTGGGTCAGGAGAGAGCCTCGGTCCCACCTCCACTTGAAAAAGCCAGACCGTGTCTCTCTCATGAACACCCTCCACCATGGGTGGATGACAGCCAGGCTGGCTGTCATCCACTTGTGGCGGAGATCCCTTGGGTGGGGATAGAGCTGCAGTCCTGCCTCTGCTTGCAGAAATGAGACCACATCCCTCTTATGAATGCCCTCCACTGCGGCTGTCATCTACCCGTGGCGGAGATCTCTTGGGCTGGGAGAGAGCCGTGGTCCTGCCTCTGCATGCAGAGGCAAGCTGGGCTGTGTCACATTCCTCCCCCATTGGCAATGACAGCCGGGGTGTCATTGACAGTGGGGAAAAACAAACTGAACCTATCACTACATACCTACAGCACTTGCTCTTATAGACACAAAAGACAAAGAAGTGATGGACTAGGTGTGTCCTTCTCCAAGGTAGACCCACATATGCATTCAGAAAAATACATTTGGAACCCTAATGTGAAGCTTGCTTCCTCCATATTCCAGCTCTGTTTTCACAATTCATAACACAAAAATGGCCCCATGAAGTCTGGGATGTACCTGGAAATGTTAATATTTTTGGAAATCTATTAGCTGTTTTTTATTCTTACATGCATTGTACTTCTCTTGAGCCAGTTATGAGCACTCATATTTCCCTTACCAAGGAATGCCTTATGTGACCCATTTCTAGGTCTTCTGAGAACAAATCACAACACCTCAAGAAGAAATGACCTTCTGGGTTTTTTTTTCCCATGTTTTAACTTTTTGGAAGTTATGGGGGAAAATGCTACAAAATTCTGTTCATGGTGATTCCTCCCTCTTGCCTTCATGAGGAACCCATGGTTTTGCTTGTTTCAAGTTTCACTTGAGAAATAACCTGGCTGCAAAGGAGATCCCAGTAAGCAAACGTATCTTGAGTCTTGTACTTCAGAGCCTTGCTTAACAGATATCAAAACCCTTATGTTCCTTTGCTCCAATTTCACTACACGTAGTGTCTTACTGCTGAAAGTGCTAATACAGGCACAGGGGCCCCTACATCTGTCAGTGTTTCACTGGATCATTGAACAAAGCATGAATGTCGGGCAGTGGGGAAAACCTTTCTTCTCATTACTGTGGAGCTTCTGTTTTGTTTCGCTTCTGCTTTCCAAGTTCCTGGGGTATATCCTGAAGCTTCTTAATGAGGCTACTGATGGGACAAAGATCTTGACACCCAGGGCAGTTCCAAATGATACTTTTGTCCTTTTCCTAGGATTCAATTAAAATGATTACATTTCCCTTAAAAATTGTTGAATAATATCTGACTTTTCAGTGTTTGCTTCAGTATTTCCCAAAGAGCTGATAGCTAAGTCACACTTCCTGTCAGAATTGAAATAGGAGACACTGATCATTCTACCTTGTAGCAAAAAAGTCTATGGAATTCAAGAATTTTTTTGTTGTAATGCTGTAGGCATTGTTGCTTTTAGAGTTCATGTGTAAAAAGGGGAGAATAATCTAAGAGCATGTAATCTATTTCTGTAGTGAAAAGAGGAATAAGTAATATGCTGTCCATTTTTTGCTGTCCATTTTTTGGGATAGCCGCGGAGTAATCTCCTTCCAAAGGGCGAGATTGTCAACAGTGATTACTACTGCAACCTTCTGGAGAAACTGTGTGATGGTTTTCGAGGACTTCTAAAAAGAAGGCTTGGAACAGGTGAAGAAACGCTGGCAAAAATGTGTGACTCTGCAGGGAGACTACGTGGAGAAAAACTAACTTTGACCACTACAAGTGACTTTGTATGTTTTTTATTTCATGGTGATAATTAAAACTTTTGGATACCCCCTCGTAGTTCTGTTTTGTTATCACATTTCATCATTTGATTGTCCTTCATACCTTTAAATTCCAGTGTTCTAGAACTCATTTATTTACATTTTCATTGTTAATTACATTCATAGTTTCTTTTAGAGATGACAAAATGTATCAATTCTCCTTTTTTTCCTTTTCGAGCTTTTTCCCTCTGCCACTAGTCTTTCCCTGAATTTGTGAAGAAATTAGACATTTGTTCATTATCAGAAATAAAAAGAATAATATTCTCAACCATCCACAGGGGCAAAGTACATATTTTTCTGGCATGGAGAGAACTGTGGGGCACCTCCCTCCCTCCCTCCCTCCCCTCCCTCTCCCTCTCCCTCCCCTCCCTCTCCCTCTCCCTCTCCCTCTCTCTCTCTCTCTCTGTGTGTGTGTGTGTGTCTGTCTGTGTGTGTGTGTGTGTGTGTGTGTGATGTGCTGTCAACTTGCATCTGACTTACAGTGTCCGTAATAGGATTTTCAAGGTAATAAGTAGTTTTACCAATGACTGCCTCCAGTGAGTTTCCATGATTTCCTGAGGCCTAGTCCATCGCTCAGTCCTCTATACCACACTGAATATCCAACACACATGCCTGCCATGTAGCTATTAATGAAAAGAGCTATCTCAAAGTAGAAAAGGAGGAACAGGAAACCCAATTCTGCACCATGAAGATATTTGAAAACAAAAGGAATCACAGCTCTCTCTAAGAGCTTCAAAGACCTCTTCTGAGTGGTCAAATATTTAGCTTTTGTATTTTCTTACTTTTTAAAATTGAAAAAAAAAATGAAAAAGTGATTTAACTGAATTTTTGAAGGTGAATACATATTCTGGAAAAATTATGAGAAACAACCAAACATAATTCTTCTGCATCCTAATTATTTATTTCTTCCCCTTTTGCCAGTCCTTTGTGAAGGGGACATGGCTCATTTCTGTAGGAATTCCCAGTGGTTGCTATATTGTTTTTTTCAGTATGATTTGCCCTTTGGAAGTTGCAGGTTGTAGAGGTGAGAAAAAGCATTTCTAAGTGCCATTTTCTGTGCTTGGAAATACTGTTCCCAGGTAGCAAGCAGCATGAAAATTGCCAAGGACATCCCTCAACCACTCCCTTTTAAGCACCTCAAATTTGGAGAGGTTTGGGGAATGAGGGGCATGTTATTTGATGCCAAACAGGGTGACCCAGTAGAATAACTTTTGTAATTTTAAAGTACACTGGTACTCCGACTTAAGAGCAGCTCGACTTAAGAGCAGCTCGACTTAACAGCGGAAAACTGTTGGCATTTTAACTGCCACCTTACAAATTTTAGATATGGTCTGCTCGACTTACAATTTATTTCCATGCATTTTTCCATGACTTAAGAGCATGCATCTGGAACGGATTACAGTCATAGGTCGAGGTACCACTGTACTTGGAAATAATGATCCCAGGCAGCTAGCAGCATGGAAATCACTGTGGAGCATCCTCTAACTCTCCCCTTGAAACACTCCAAATTTGTAGACATTTGGCATATGGGGGGGGAGCAAGTTATTCAACTCCAAACCGGTTGCCCCCAGTATAAGAACTTATGGGATTTTAAATTACTTGAAAATACTGATCCCAGACAGGCACCTAGCAGCATGAAAATCATTGTGGCGTGGACTCAGAGCATCCTCTAGCTCTCGCAGGCCCGCAGGCTCAGGGGGAAGGCAGGAGTTTGCCAGAATACTCCAGCTAGGAATAATGGAATAGGAGGACTCCAGTTCTATTTTGTTGTTTATTTGAAATGGGGCCATGATTGAGAGGGACGGCTGGGCGCATTCTTATTGTGCCAGTTGAGAATAGGGGAGCTGGTAGTGGTTGGTGGTGGAAATCACAATGTGTGTTGGTGGAAAGGAATGTAGTTCAAAGGTGGTAGGAGGGGGAAAGAATATAAAACCCTTCCCAACATGCCTTCTAAAAACCTTTCCAGTCCCAGACAGAAGCTGTGCTATTGTGTTGTGTGTGCCTTCTCTCTGAGCACAGGGAGGCATGCACACACATCACATACATGTTTTTCTGTGCCTTACTTTCTCTGCCCTGCAGCACCATGGTAATGGGGAATAAGGGTTCAATTACATAGAGGGTCCCTGATAAATAAAGCTAAGCTACTACCACATCAAAGGTAGGCAGGAAGCAGGCACAAAAAATTAAACTCTCCCACAACCCCCACACTAGTAAGCCAGGCCGAAGAGAACAAAGTTCCTCCCTCCCTTTCCTTCTTCTCATGGAGGTATTGATGAAAAATAACAATATAGGAATGCGTATAGCATTACAAAAGTTTTTCTACTTGGGACACCCCATTTGGAGTTGAATAACTTGCCCCCTGTTCCCCAAACCTCTCCAAATTTGGGGTGCATAAAGGGGAGACTTTGAGGAAGGTCCACAACAAGTTTCATGCTGCTAGCTGCCCTGGAACAGTATTTCCAAACACAAAAAAAATGTGCTTAGAAATGAGTTTTCCAGGGTGCACCCACTGTGAAGTTTAATAACTCGGCCTTCCAAACACCAAATAACTCAAAATTTGGAGAGCCTTAAGGGGAGATTCCAAGGAGGTAGCACTCCCAATTTGGTGTGGCAAACCACTCCAGTATTGTTGCCAAGAAAACTCCATGGACATGGGGTCACAAAGAGTCAGTCACGACTGTAATGACACAAGAAGAAGAAGAAGAAGAAGAAGAAGAAGAAGAAGAAGAAGAAGAAGAAGAAGAAGAAGAAGAAGAAGAAGAAGAAGAAGAAGAAGAAGAAGAAGAAGAAGAAGAAGTCCATAGGGAGTCAAGTTCTAGATATACAAATTGGTTCATTTCAATGTAAAAATGCTTCATAAGTAATGTTTCATAAGTAACGACATGGCACGTCGTCATTTTGTTTTGTTTCATTTGTTGCCCATCCCTATTTCTAAATCAATATTTATGTTACTGATTCAACAGGACTACTCTGGTTAGGAGGGCTATCATGAGGCTGAAGTGACTGGGCAATAAAATTTAGAGAAAAAAACCAAATTGAGAGGTGATCTCCTCCAAGTCCTATTAGTTTTCCTCTCTTTTGAAGGTATAGACTATGTTTTCTTTGAGGGCAACATGACATCCTCCTTTTGTTTTTTGAGGGATGTGTGTTCATGTCCATGGGAGATGGTGCTGCTTGCCCCAGTTGCCAAAATGCCATGTTGTCAAGGCCACCTTTTAAAAATGAGTGTTTAGAAACTGAATGTTATAAATTGATTTGGACTGATGATTGAATTTGGCCCATTGTCCAATGTGATGCTAGATTCGCAAGATTTTAGTGTTGAGCGCAAAATGTTCATTCTTAATAATGAAAGTTCCTTGATTACAGCTAGCCTCCCTACTTGAAAAAGTTTTGGCATGGATATGCATATAATGTGTGAGAGACGCTGATTATTTCCTGTTATTTAGGTACATGAGCTGCTGAGACAGCCTTGGACCAAGAAGGGTCTGCACGGATGCTTGACAGTGTGTTTTGAAAAGGTAAGCACCGATTGGGGCATTGCAGAATTTAAATGAATTGCCAGTCTCACCATGTGTTTGTCATATTAGAAGAGGAAGAGGAATCTCTTCAAGCAATAGGGAACCTGTTGAAGCCCTTGCTTTCAGTTCAGGTATGACGTACAAAAAGTAAGTAAGGCGCATTCACAGAGTAGCCACTGAGGATCCAAAACCGGCAGACTATTTTGATCCAATGGCTATCTAACTTATATTTGTTTTTTAAAAAACTTATTTCATCCTCACAGTTGAGAACAGTGAAACTCTTCTCTCTTCTGGGTGAACCTATGAGAATGCTTGTGAATTGTTCAGATGTCAAGGTTTTTTGTCTGTATTAAACTTTTCCTGGTGTAGTGCATGTACAAAGAGCCTGCTATATTGGGTGTAAATGAATTTTAAAAACAAGATAGCCCATAAAGCACCTTGTTGTACTTGGCACAAAGGGAAGTTTGGTGGGAGTTTAATTTCTTTGTGCACAGAGTGGTAGGTTATGCACAAAAACAGAGGTTTGGCTAATGCTGCTGCTACCGTGGGGGGGTACTCATTTTGGTCTTATGCAAGCACAACAAACCAAGCAACAGCTGACAATCTATTTTGGAATGATTGCATTGGTTACATCCTTAATCCCTCTCTGGTACAGAGATTAAAAAATACCATTCCTCCTTTCATTGTTGCTGGCCTAGTAGTACTAAAAGCTTCATCACAAAGAAGTAACTTTTAGAGCTCCTTGATTTCAACCCAATATTGTGATTTCAAACATACTGACTTGGAAGTATAATATAAGGGTGTAATGAGATGGGCACTTGTCAGGCAGTTTGGTTCATGCTGGGGACAAGCCAGTTCACTCCTTTTCTCAGTGACTAAACAACATATGTGCCATGGTCAACTAGCCCATCCCTGATTGATGCTATCTGTAGCTGGAGAATACTATCAGCTATCCTGCCTGCCAATGACAAATAAACAGGTGCACTGATGAGATTTCTCTCCATCCATAGAAACCAGAACAATACCCCTGCCTGATAGTGCCCTAAGGACTGGCGGAGGTGCAATTGTAAGTGTTACTGGGTACATAATCTTCAGGAGAACATCTCAACTATTTCTAGATTGTTTTTCCTGGGTGATGGACAATTTGGATCACTATGTATGCATTTTCTAAAATAAATGAAAACAAAGGAGGACATAGATTTTCTGAACAGTTTCATCTGCAGAGAGGGGGGAAGGAGGCAGGGAGAGAGGGAGAAGGGGCAACTTTTTGGCTTATGCCATCCCTTCTTCTAGTTTTGTACCTTTACAATGTACTTTAAGACTTCAAATAGAGAATCTATTCAGAAGTTGGGAGTCTGGGAGTCCCTACAGGGCTTCTGTTTGCTTGAGCCAGTGGTTCCCAACTTTGGATCTCCAGATGTTCTTGGACTAAAACTCCCAGAAGCCTTCACCACTAGCTGTGCTAGCCAGGATTTATGGGAATTATTCCAGAACATCTTGGAATCCAAGGTTGGGAACCACTGTTTTGTGAGGTCACATGGCTACTCTAAGCAACATAGGCTTCAATCAACTGCTTCCCCCACTTCATAGTCATGGTAGTTTTTGTCAAGATGTGTAAAAGTTGATAAAATATATGTTATGTATATTTAACAGATAGTGGAAAGAGAATTGTAAAATGGAGGCAGTTAGATTCTGCAGACTCATGATGTTAATTCACAAGTGTAAGAGATAAGTAATCACAGGCATGTTATGTGATGAAGCACAGGTGAAAGAATTTATAGCATCATGATTGTATCAGATTGCATCAGATTGTAATTAGTGATGACTCACATCTGATGGGTACTGAATTGTATAAAAAGCACTAGCTTTCCATTTGTTAGGTGGGTCTGTTATGGTGAGAACAGAACCCCACACTCTGTTTGTCTGTTGTAAATATTGCTTGGTTGTTATGCTGTATATATTTTTTGATGTATATATGAATATATGAGTTTTTACTCTACCCATTGTCATTGTCTCTTCATAACCTAACTCTGCAATACTTTATATCAATACTGACATTTTATCTGCACACTACTGCTGCACTGCTCTGTGTCAAGCACAAGTAAATTTGTTGCTTAATTGCTGATAGGGTTATGGGCCCAGCTGGGTCAGCTGCCTGATAGGTTTTGTTGTACCTGTATAGATAAAGTGTGTGTTGTATAAAGTTGTGTTTTTGCAGAGAAAAAAGGTTTGGAGTTGGAACGGAGACAAAGAGGAGCTGCAAAGGATTTTTCTCTCTGAGGCTTGGAAGCGAACAGAGGAGATAAGCAGCTGATAAGGACAAGCCAAGCAAAACAGAGTGTTGTGAATGAAAGAGATCCTTTGCTGAAGGCTGAATGAAGTCAGACGTGGATGAAGAAGCTGAATTAAGTGTTGCAGATAACGGCGGAGTCAAGCCGGCACTATCAGCGAAGATGGCAAGTATAAATTTATCTTCAATGCCTCTAATTAAGCTGTCTGACAATAATTACCTGAACTGGTGTCTGCTTATGAAGCATTATTTAATTTTCCATGAGCTGTATCAGTATGTAGAACAAGAGCTGGAAGAAGATTCAGATAACCAAGGTATCAAGGAGGATGCACGGGCGCTGGCTATAATCATGTTATCCTTGGAGGAGTCACAGTTTGTTTATGTGAAAGAAGCCAAAACTGCCTACGAAGCTTGGATGGCCTTGAGAGCTGCCCATATCAAAGAAACAGCTGGGACCAAGATATCCTTGATGAAGCAATTATTCCGGACAAGGCAAAGCCCAGGTGAAACTATTTCTGATCATGTAAGGAAAGTAAATAATATTTTTCACCAGTTATCTGAAATAGGCATTCAACATGAAGAGTATAAATGCCTTGTGATATTGTCAATCCTGGATGAATCATATGACAATTTAGTAATGGGGATGGAAGCTTTGAAAAGTGATGATTTGTCTGTCTCATATATCCTGTCAAGGCTGAAGCAGGAGGAACAGAGGAGAGCTGATTCTAAAGTAAATAAGAAGCCTGTTCAAGTTTTGGGAGACACAATTCAAGTAGTAAGAAAATGCCACAATTGTGGGAGTGACAAACATATTTTGCATTTCTGTGATAAGGTAAACAAGCGGCAAAAGCAAAAAAGAGTTGCAGGCACACGCTGGAAGAGTGAAGGTCACCAGCTGTCTGTGATTAATGATAACAATGAACAGGAGGGCTCAAAGCAGGAATTATTTATTGTAGATTCAGGGGGCAGCATTCATTGTATAAACTAGAAATGTTTGTTTGAAAAACTAACTTTCTTTAACTCTAGAACAGTAACCTTGGGAGATGGAACTCAGGCAGAAATTTGTGGAGAAGGTAAAATATTTTTTAAACCTCTCAAGTGTGTTTTTGATAAGTTCCTGTACATACCGTCTCTAAAAAATAATTTGTTGAGTGTGCCTATGCTTGTGAAGGAAGGATTTAATGTACAGTTCAATGAGAGCAGTTGCAAAATTTTAAAAAATGGGAAAACAGTTGCAACTGGACGGCTGCAAAACAATTTGTTTGTGATTAGCACAGCAGAGAAATCTTTGAATATGGTTGATAATAAGCCTCTACATGACAAATGCATTCATTTAATACATAGAAGATTGGAGCATCTAGGTTTTGAAAACATTAGAAAAACTCTGCAACATGTGGAACATGGGTCTGTGCAAAGCTGTGATAAGTATTTAGTTTGCCATGTTTGCAAAAATACAAAAACTAAGTCTGCTCCCATTGCAAGAAAAAGATTGAGAAAGTCACATCATCCTCTACAGTTGGTACATATTGATGTGATTGGACCCATGGCAAATTCATTTGGTGGTGCCAGATTCTGTTTAGTAATAACAGATGATTTTTCTCGTTATTCTTGGGTCTACATAATGAAGCACAAAAGTGAAATGAGTGCTATGTTTAGGAAATGGTTTCAGATGGCAGAACGTCAGTACAAGCAAAAAAATTATTGCTGTACAGAGTGATAGAGGAGATGAATTCTTATCAAAACAGTTTGTTGACTATTTGGAGAAAAAAGGGGTGAAACACAGACTGACTAACCCTGCAGCTTCTGCCGAACATGGTCTAGCTGAAAGGAAGAATGGGATTCTTCAAAACATAATGAATGCAATGTTGGCTGATTCGAAACTTCCCAGAGGTTATTGGGCTGAAGCGATGAAGTATGCAAATTATGTGTCTAATAGAGTATGGAGTTCAGCTGTTAATGAAGTTCCTTATACTCTGCTACATGGTAAGAGACCTACAATCAAATATCTTCGTTTATTTGGCTCTGAAGCCTGGGTATTGGTTCCAAATAAATATAGACACAAGAATAGCCCAAAGTCAAGGAAACTTATGTTTATTGGTTTTCAACCTGCTGCAAAATCCTGGCATTTTTGCGATAATCATGGGAAAGTTTATATTAGCAGATCTGTAACGTTTTGTGAACAAAGAAACTGGGAAGATCTACAAGCAAACAATGAAGTGTTTTTGCCAAGCATTTGTCCCCACACTGAGTCTGCTGAGGAAGATTCCAGTGATGGAGGGGAGTCGACATCATTGCATGATGAAAAGGTTGATGAGGAGCCAGTGTTGCTCAGAAAGTCTACAAGATCCAATTTTGGAGTGCCACCTGAAAGGTTTGTTGTTAAGTTTGTATCCCATGAGCCACAGATTTGTGAAGATGTACTGCAAGTGCCTGGAGAGAACAAGAAAGCAGTGGATGATGGCTATGGAAGAAGAGCATGTGTCTCTGAAGAATCGACGAGTGGATGCACCAGGAGATAGCGCCAGAGAGCAATGGACATTTTGCATGAGAAATAGGTTTTTCTCAAAGTAGGGCAGATCCATGCTTGTATACAAAGGGTTTTTTGATATTGATTGTGTTTGTTGATGATTTATGTTTAATGGTGCCTGATATCTCACATGTGAAGTGGTTTATGTCTTCATTAGGCAAAGAAGTAAAAATGAAGCATCTTGGTGAGATACAACATTATTTAGGGGTTGATGTCACAACTGATCCTGAAGGTAATTTCTATCTGTGTCAAAGTGACAAGATAGAACAGCTATTACAGAAGTGTAAGATGGGAGACTGCAATATAGTCTCGACACCCATGGAGGTGGGGTTCAACAGAGATCCTGATGATGGGAATTTTGGAAATGTTGAACTATACCAATCTGTATTGGGCTCATTAATGTATTTGTGTTCATGGTCTAGGCCTGATATTGCAGCAACTATCAACATATTATCTCAACATGCTGCAAAGCCATTGATGAAGCATTGGAAAGGTATAAATCGTGTTTTGAGATACCTTAAAGGAACAATGCATGAAAGGTTGAAAATATCCATGTGTGATAATCTTGATTTAATTAGCTATGCAGATGCTGACTGAGGTTCAAGTCCAGAAAGGAGGTCATTGTCTGGATATGCCATTTTCTTAGGTAACTCACTAATTGTATGGAAAGCCCGAAGACAAAGGTACATTTCATGCTCTACTACGGAGGCAGAGTATGGGGCTGTGAGTGACTTGTGTTGTGAGTTAACCTGGGTGGTGCAGTTGTTAAAGGATGTAAATGTGAATGTTAAACTACCAGTCAAAGTGTATAATGATTCTTTTTTGTGTATCCAATTAACACAGAATCAGAAGGTCGGATCCAGAAGCAAGCATATTGGTATCCGTTACCAGAATGTGAAGGACTGCATAGAACAACATTTGATTGTATTAGAATATTGTACTAGTGTTGACAATTATGCAGATATATTTACAAAGCCTTTATGTAAAGAAAAACATGTATGTTTTAAGAAAAGGCTAGGAGTTGAAATCTGTTAAATATAGGAGGGGTGTCAAGATATGTAAAAGTTGATAAAATATATGTTATGTATATTTAACCGATAGTGGAAAGAGAATTGTAAAATGGAGGCAGTTAGATTCTGCAGACTCATGATGTTAATTCACAAGTGTAAGAGGTAAGTAATCACAGGCATGTTATGTGATGAAGCACAGGTGAAAGAATTTATAGCATCATGATTGTATTAGATTGCATCAGATTGTAATTAGTGATGACTCACATCTGATGGGTACTGAACTGTATAAAAAGCACTAGCTTTCCATTTGTTAGGTGGGTCTGTTATGGTGAGAACAGAACCCCACACTCTATTTGTCTGTTGTAAATATTGCTTGGTTGTTATGCTGTATATATTTTTGATGTATATATGAATATATGAGTTTTTACTCTACCCATTGTCATTGTCTCTTCATAACCTAACTCTGCAATACTTTATATCAGCTGGCATGTGGGGCTTTAGTGACTGAGAAAAAATATTTTAAAAGCCTGTGCTTTCCCCCCACCTGATCGGGCACATTGAGGGGAAACAGGGGGGGGGGGGTTAAAACTTTTTTTAGTCCCCTAAGCAAGCCCCGTGCACCAGCTGATTGGTGCTTGCTTTGGGGACAAAAAAAAGTTTAAAGAGCCCGCACTTTCCCCCACCCATTTAGATACATTGGGGGGAATGGTGCAGGGTTTTAAAAGCAGTTTCCTATAGGAATGTATTGTTCAATGCATTTCTATGAAAAATAAAAAATACAGAAAAAAAAACAGAATGAACTCATTTTGTTTTATCTTTGAAGTGGCAGTTCATTTTTCATTTGGTTAGGGAATGAAACAAAAAATGAAAACTGAAACAAAAAAATCATTTCATGCCCATCTCTAATCAGCAGGTAATTGAAATAACAAAGAAAACTCAGCAGACATTCTCTGCTTATAATAGTGATGCATTAATTAAGACATTATGAACTAGGAGCCCATCTACAGTATAATTATTTATAAAATTGAGTGCATTAAAGTTTTTCTTTTTCTAGCCCGCTGAATTATCACGAGCTATAATTATTAGGCTTAGCATTGGAACTTTCAATGAAAAATTAATTTTAACCTACTTTTATTATGCACCATAATATAAATTAATTACTTTTGTGGCCGATGCATTGTGAAATGAAAAGGCACACTTTTCATTAACTGGCTGTAATTTATGATCATTTTATTCATTCTGAGTTGCAATAAGTGGACATACATTCTAATTAAAAAGGTGCTGAAAGGGTTCAGTTTAACTGTGACATTTACACGGCCAGACCTTCCCTGACCCTTGCAGAAATCAAAAAGTGGATATTGGATGAGTCAGGTTATCTGTAGGTTCTACTGATATATCAAATGAGTACTCTCAAACCTTTTGCATGTTTATCAGTGCAGGATGAAGCAAAACAAACAGTGAACAATAAGTTAATGTTTTCATTATCTTATTAAGTATTGAAATTTGCAGCTGGCTGTAGCAGAAATATTTTAATGTATTTTCTGAATGCATTTTGATAAATACATTTCAATGAGTAAAATACAGCCGGGAAGTCAGGATGAATAGTAGATCTTGTGGTAAAACCACTCCTGCCAATACAACTTCAGGTTGCCCATAGGCAATAATATGACTGAATCTCTCCTCATATGAAGTTGATCTTCCCGAGGATTCCAGAGAACACCAGTTGGTGTCATAGAATAGTCCATGAACAAATGCACTACATGATTGCCAAAATTCTGTTGCACAAATTCTGTACCTCACAGCATGATAGCCCCATTGATTCAGTGGGTATTGGATGAGTCAGGTTATCTGTAGGTTCCACTGATTTAAATTAGTCTACTCCAACTCTCTCTTACATATTTATTTATTTATTTATTTATTTATTTATTTATTTATTTATTTATTTACCACCCGTCTTCCAACCAGAACTCCAGGCGGGTTACAATAATACAATAAAATTATGCCAATTTGAATCAATTGAACTTACAGAGAAGTTGTTTCACTAGATCCCCATTCATTCAACGTTCATCCTTGTTGCTGTTCCAATGCAGATTTTAAACCATGACTTGTTCCAATGCAGATTTTAATCCCCCATTATGGTGCCTTTTCTGCAGTTCTCAGTTGTGGAAACAGAACGGATGTGGATTTTCAAAACACAACCATGGGAACATCCAATTCATGACATAAACCTTGTGACCTCTCTGGAGGTGTGTGTGATCCGGATCAAAGTTTGCTGTGGATTTTAGTGGTCATGTGAATGCAACCTAAGTGAATCCTCTCTGGGAACAAGTAGTCTTGTTCTCATAGCTACTTTCCACACTTCTAGGAACTGCTCTTCTTCAGGCTTGTCACTTTCCACATGAATCACTTTCCACAGGAGCTATTTGGCAGAATATCAGTTACTTTTCACATGAGGAAAGTGACAATGGAAGAGGAGCCCTAGTGTGCTGGCCTCATCATATGTTAGATCACCATGGTAACACCTGAATAGGACTCTCAGTGAAGAGCATTCTGAGTGGCTAAGAATTGTGTTTCTAGTAATGGGAAAAGAAATCTAGACAAATGATGGAGGTTCATTGTTTAGACTATTTGACAAAATGTCATGGTCTCCAGTTAGGTCAGTGCAACACTACACTATGAATCATATTATCCTCTGAGTCAGCCCTTCCACCCAGTATTCGGGGGGGGGGCTTTAATTTATTTTGTGATTGTGTGTAGAAGAGGGGAAAAGAGACTTTATCTGGGCCATCTGAAAAAGGTTTCTGTCACCACCATCCCACACTGTAGCACAAGCTATGCCTAGGGATCTGATGATATCAAAGTCGCAGGCAGCCCCCTGATGTCATCTGGGCTACTTAGAGTTATTGGGGTATTTGTGGGAGATAATACTTAGCTCTTTTCCCTGAAATTGTTCCCTACTCCTTAGCCAGGGATGTAAAATATATTTATTTTAATTGCTTTTGGGTATAGATATACTGAAGAATTTATCTGTGAAACTATTAGCAGGAAATTGTGCCTATCTTTCAGTTTCCTGCCATTGGGAAGATATCAAAAACAGCAGATTTCTTGCTCTGTTTCAAATTACGTGCAAGTAAAAGTGCAGACATATGTCTTTTTTTTTTTTTTTTTTTTTACAAAAATGGAACAGAACATTCAAATCTGCGGGGAAATGTATATGTAGCTGAAATCCTGTTTCTTAGCAACACTAGAGTAGGCCTACTGAATTAGTGGAGATTCAGTGAGTCAACTCTAAGGATGGGCATGGGTTTTAAAACAAATCGCAACATTCATTCAAAATCACAAATTCATTTATTTGTATTCATCAAATGTAACAACCCAAGAGAAATACTTATTTTTAAAAATGTTTTGATTTGTCAGTTTGGCTACACTGTTGGGGTACTTTTTAAAGCCCCCATGTCATCTGCAGCCTCATCATTTTCCTGTTGGAGCCCTGTTTGGGGGTTTATAACTTGGCTGTCCAAAACTCAAAACTCACCAGACATGTCAGGATTGTAGAGGAGAGTCAAGGAAAGCTTCTCTGTGGTTTTGGTGTCTCTAGATTCCTGGAGGTGTTGTTTTATAGCTTTTCAAAAGTCATGACAAACTGACAAATTGAGCCATTGGTTTGTTGGGGAAAAGTTTGATGATTCGTGATGAAATAGAGTTTTTCCAGTTTATGACCATTTCTAGCCAATTTTCTAGAAGTTTTGTTGGCCCAAATGGGCATACTTAATTTGCTGCATACCATACATACTATACACTACACTAAGAAATGGGACTTCAGCCATTCAGTAGTTTACTTACTGATTATCTAGTCTTTCTCTTTTGTGGGACCTATGGTTGCTTACAGTATACATATAAAAGACAACATGGTTTTAAAAAGACAATAAATTCCATTATTAAAACAGAGTTAAATGAACTAACATCTTAAAACAGGTATACCATTTCAAAAGTTTGAATTCATTTAAAACCAATTTAAACTGTTATTTTTTTAAAAAAAAACATAAATATAAAACTCAATATAGTGTCCCTGTGCCAGGAGATTCCCTGTCATCTGCCACTCCTACAGGTCCTGGGTGAGAGCCAGAGGGGCTGCTTCCAGTCTTTCCTGTAGTGGGTTTGTCCTAGGACCCCCTGCTGCCTTCCAGGACCAGGCCTTTGCTCCTCTGCTATCTGGCCTGCCTCACTTCCCTCCTCAACAACAGCCACCTGGCCAGGGAAGAAGCACCTTCAAGAGCTGAGCTTGCTTAAGGACTTATTGTTTCTGCCTCACTTTTTTTTTCTGCCTCACATTGTTTCTGCCTCACTTTT
This sequence comes from Phrynocephalus forsythii, assembly GCA_029282475.1. Lineage (NCBI taxonomy): Eukaryota > Metazoa > Chordata > Lepidosauria > Squamata > Agamidae > Phrynocephalus > Phrynocephalus forsythii. The sequence goes on from JAPFRF010000005.1 coordinate 15,593,114, forward strand.
TGGTGTTAATAGCTCATAGGGACCAGAGTCTCTGGGTGGGTTAGGGTTACTTGTGTGCTTGTTGTTTGCTTGTTTGTTTGTTTGCTTTTGTCCTCCCCCCCTTTGGAGCCTGCCTTATGGAGGTATATCAGGAAGGAAGGATTCAATAGTCACAGCTATGTGTGCGCGAGAGGTTCATTCAATAGTCACAATAGTCACTTCCATATGAGTGGCACGCCAGCTTCTGGGAAGCAGGGATAGATGCAGAATGCCCATCCCTCATTCCAGCCATCCACCTGAATGCCAGATACGAGGTGGCCAGCTTCTCCAAAATGTTCCCTCTGCTCTGCCTCTGATGTTGCTAAATGGCAGGTGAGTGGGAAATAAATGTCATGTGATCGCGATTTAATTCAAGAGTCAAAAGCTCACTTGACCTGCATTGCAGAGAGCTGGATGCGGGAGGAGCCTTCTCTTGTCCTCCTGATTATTCCATTGCACATCAGAGCACAGGGAAGCGGAGGGGATTGCCACTGTGGCAAAAAATAACATCTGCCTGAGCAGGTCCTCTGCATTGTCAGTGGGAGGTCTAGAGTCTCCATGTCTTGGTACTAGGGACAGAGTAGAGCTGATGCCAGTTTAGCGGTCTCCCCGTGACCCAGCACTAGCTCTCCCCAAACTGTCAGACTTTGTCTCAGCTGTGCTGCTGAAAATGCCAAGAATGTTGCTTCTTGGCGATTTCCACATCCATGCAGAGGTGGAGTTGTCAGGGCCAGCGGCAGAGTTCATGGACACCATGACATCCATGAACCTGTCCCACACACACAGCTGGACACACTCTTTGACTTCATTTTTATTACAAGTCAGGGGAGTTATTTGGTAGTGGACAATCTATCCTTTAGCCCACTGTCATGGACGGGTGACTTTCTGCTGCAGTGCAAGGCCATCTGTTGATAGTAAGTCCTGGGCTAGATAGATCTTCAATGTGCTAATGCTTTCATGGTGATTCTTTTATCAGTTTGATCGTTAGTGAGGCACTCTATTATCATCTTGCCAATTAGTGAAACATAAACATAGAACAGGTGCACCTCATTGCTGTGATATCTAAGGTTTAAAAAAGGCCTGGGGTGTTTGTCTAAGTAACTTTAGCATAGATGTGGATTTTTGGAAGTGCTGCACAATGTTGATATTAAGGATCATCTGCTTTTGCTCTCCAGGGATTTCCAACAAGTCAAAGGGACATACAGTCAACTGATCTACATCCTTCGCTCCCTTACAGTTCATATTTCCTTTTCTAATGTCTCTTTAATAAAGATATTAGCTTTCTGTTATTGTTGTGTTCCTGTTTCTGGATCCAGAAGTCTGGAACCCCATCAGTCAAGACAAACTTCCCTCCTAACCAGAGATGGAGATGAACTGAAATATGAATAAAAATTTCTGATAAATTTGGCTGATTTGTCAAAATTTGTCAATTTATATTCATCATTAATGGAGTACCCCAACAAATACAGACTGATGAATTGTTAGGAATTTTTGATTTGTTAATTAATTTGATTATAAAATGCCCCCAAGATATCCAGAGACTCCAAAACTGGAGGGAGGCATCTTCTGACCAGTCTCTACAATATCCAGTTTCTGAAGGACAATTTGCTAGAGGGGTCAATTTGCAGATGTATAACTCAGATGTCTGAAACCAAGTCTTCACCAAATTTAGAGTTATTTTAGGGGAGAGTTGGAAGATGCCTCTCTGAAAGTATGATGTCTGTGGATACCTGGAAGGCACTTTTCTCTGAGTCCTCTTTAGGGCTGCATAGCTCAGACTTCTGAACCCTAGTCTTCACCAAAATGTGGAGGGCTTGTAGAGGAGAAGCAGAGGAAGCAAATTTGGGGCCTCTGTATGTTAGGGAGTATAGCATTTTTAAGAGGAGACAAATCTATCCATCTATTTGTCACTGGAAATTCATTGATTTGTCAATTATTCAACCATGATGAATCACAAATCATGATGAATCACTTTTTTAAAAAAAAATCTCCATCTCTACTCCTGTCCCACCTATTTGATATCACAGGCCCCTCCTTGTGATATCTCAAGGCCTCAGATTTGGGGCTGAAATCCTTCTGACCTGGTAATGCTAGTGACTATATACTGACACAACTTTTCTAGGTGATTGCCGAAATATATTACTTATATTCTTCAATGGGGGGGCATGTAAAATTGAATATCATTACTTCAGTCCCCATCAATGTTTCCATATGGTTTCATCATTTTTCTTTGTGGGAACAAGACTTAAAGGCTATCAGACATCATAACAGACTGAAGAAAGTACATGGACAAGGACATGGAACGTGTTGGGAAGCATTTTAGCTGCATCTTCAGTCAGAGCTTTAGGACATTTGAAAATATTGGGGGCAGGCAGGAAAGAGGAAACAGATTTTTATGTCCAGTGTTGTATGGGTAATCTCTATCTAGGGTAATCTGTCAGGCACATCATCAACAATCTTTGATAAAGGGTGACTACAACTAACTAGAAATGTGTGCTTACACTTTTGATAGGCACCAAAGAAAGTTGTTCCTCCAGCTGAATGTATGTCACTCGCAGGGAGCTAAGAGGAAGAAGCCAATCAGAGTTGCAAGGATTATCCTACTACAATTTTTTGAAAGCTGATGCTGCTTTATGGGCTAGTGGTGTGTTCTTGTAAGGTTATTTTTATTTATTTATTTATGAGTATTTTTACCCCACCTTTCTCCTTGGAAAAGGACCTAAGGCAGTTTACAGTAGTGAGGGACAATATACAGTCTAGTATGATTAAGACATATTCAAGTTTAAGAACAGGGAATTCAGGGCTTTCTTACAGCATTAGAAGATAACACTGAACCCAAAAGAGAATGTGGGTAGTTAAGAAAAGAGTATAAATTTCATGTAATCATGTATGGTAGACCATCTAAAAGTTATTAGGGATGGGAACTAACAATTGATAACATAGTGTCAATGTAATCACACAAGGAGAGATACAAGCACAAAGTTATTATAAGTGGTTATAAATACAAGTCTGTGTAGCCATGTATGGCAATCCATCATTCTGTGAAAGCTGGCCTGAGAAGAAAGGTCTTTGCCTGTTTCTGGAAAGACAGCAGGGATGGGGCAGTACTGGTCTCTAGTGGGAGAGTTCCAGAGTCTGGGTGCAGCAGCCGAGAAGACCTTGTCATGTGTTCCCATAAGAGGTAACTGTGAGGGTGGTGGGATGGAGAGAAGGGCCTCTCCTGATGACCTTAGCACCCAAGCCAGTTCATAATGTGAGATTCAATCATTCTAATCCTTCTCTCACCCTCTCAGCTTGTAAACAAACCATTGCTATAAAACCAGCACTAGCCACTAGTACTCTCTCCTCCCAAGAAAAATAATATATCTCTTTTTAAAAAATGTAATAACATTTATTAAATTTATACAATAAACATCCAATAACTCTTTTTAGTCGTGACACATGTCAATGAGGTAATCTTTAACCTATTTACATCCATATACATATACATCCACATAAATATACAGAATCATCATTCTGACCCTTTTCTATCCTCTAACAAAGTATAGAATGAGCTCTATCATTGAGCAAATTTACACTGCTCCTTCTCTTTAAGTTTGTATGTTAATATATCCATGGTTGCACAGTCCCAATTTTTATCTTATAAATTATATATATAATTTTATTTTATATAGCTAAAACTATATGCTTAATATTCTCTGAAACTCTCTCAAGTCTCATAGAAATCTTGATGTAAATTAATACAATGTATCCATATCAATCTCCAGTGCCAATAAAATCTCCACTGCCAATAAAAGGACATTATTTAGAAAAATCAATTCCTGATTTGATAGATCCAGGCTTTAAGAACCTATATAAACTGTGAAAGAAAGAAAGAAAGAAAGAAAGAAAGAAAGAAAGAAAGAAAGAAAGAAAGAAAGAAAGAAAGAAAGAAAGAAAGAAAGAAAGAAAGAATTATTTAACCAACCAGAGCAAGTGACTGTCTAATAAAATTCATTCCTGTAGTAATTGTATCAGACATACACTGATCCTCTTAGGAAGTACAGTTAGTGCACAAATAGCTGAAGAACTTGCATTTTAGAAATTAGATTTAGAGTAATAGATAATGAGTGTCTAGGTCCCAAGTATTAGGGCAGAATAAGGTACCGTTTGTTTAATCATCTGTCTCATCAAAACAGTCATGTCAGGATTGTGTCATTTTCTAATCTATCCTTCTCATCATCCCTAAACAAAGTAAGCAATCACATGCAAGGCAAAATAAATTGAAAATGAATTCAGACGAGGCAGAAATAAGGGGAAAAACAAAGCCTTAAAAAGTTCTTTTTGAGGTTGGCAGCAATCAGAGTTTGACAAGCGACTTGAGTGACAAAAAGGAGCGTACAGTGGACCATCATATAACAAAAAATTTGTATAACATAAAATTTGTACAACATAAAAAATTCTGGAGATAGGGGAAAATTACTTAACAGAATAATCTATGGGGTGAATCTGTACAATATTAAACTGGTCACAATTAGATTGACTTCCGGTTGAGCCTTCAGTTCTGAACGCCACGCTCCCGCGGAGCTCTGAGAGTCCGGGGCGCCTACCGCTGAGAAAATCTCTGGGGGAACTCGGAAGGCTTACAACCCCCCCCCAAATGTGCAGGAGGTGATCCTGCACCAGACGTCGGCAGTATTTTTGTGGACTTTCGGCACCACTCGCTTCCAGAAGAAATCGAGTAGAGGAGAGGTCCAGAACACTGAGACAACTGACAACAGAATCTCAGCGGAATAAGCCCAAGAGCAGACAAGACTGACCAAGGTAAAATCCCTGAGAACTATACAAAATGGAGAAATACTCTTGCTGCTGGTGGAGACACTTACAATCTCTTGCAATACAGCTGAAGTCAGACGCGAGTAAGAAGGGTAAAGAGTGTATTGGTAGAAAGAGCACAGCTGCAAGAGTCGGATTTAAGTTTGAAAGTTAAAGTTATAACTTAGAGAGAACGAGAACAGGAGATAAATTCAATAAAAATGACCAAAACAGGCAAGTGGGGAAGAGTGGATAGATCTACGTGACTTTAAAAAGCTTCGTCTGTCTCCAAATGGTGAAGGGAAGAAGAGTTCCAAGAGGCAAAGTCAAAGACTCGGAGAGGGGGAGGGAGAGAGAAAGAATGCGACACTGAGAAAGTGAGAGAGAATACCTGCTACAGATCGGAGCTTTGGCGTCTTCTTAAGAACAATGACGGCCACAGGAGCGGAGGTATAACTCAGTGCTTAACATAAGAACATAAGAACATAAGAACATAAGAAGAGCCATGCTGGATCAGGCCAAAGGCCCATCTAGTCCAGCTTCCTGTATCTCACAGCGGCCCCACCAGATGTGTTTGGGAGCGCATGAGACTAGATATCTGTCTCCTGATACCACTCTCCTGCATCTGGCCCTTGAAGTACCCTGGTTTAAACCCTGGAGGTTACACATCTCCATCATGGTTTGTAACCTGTGATGGACTTTTCCTCCAGGAATCTGTCCAATCCCCTTTTGAAGGCATCCAGGTCAGATGCCATCACCACATTGTGTGGCAGGGAGTTCCATAGACTTACAACACGCTGGGTGAAAAAATATTTTCTTTTGTCAGTTCTTACTCTCCCAGCCCTCAATTTGAGTGTATGTCCCCTAGTTCTGGTATTTTGGGAGAGGGAGAAGAGCTTCCCTCTATCCACTTTTCTCATACCCTGCATTATTTTGTATTTCTCAATCATATCGCCCCTCAATCGCCTTTTTTCCAGACTAAAGAGGCCCAAATGTTTTAGCCTTTCTTCATAAGGGAGGTGCCCCAGCCCAGTAATCATTTTAGTCGCTCTCTTCTTCACCTTTTCCAGTTCCACTATGTCTTTCTTGAGATGCGGTGACCAGAATTGTACACAATACTCCAGGTGGGGCCTTACTATTGTTTTGTATAATGGCATTATAATGTTGGCTGTTATATTTTCAATCCCCTTTTTGATAATCCCTAGCATGGAATTGGCCTTCTTCACCGCTGCCACACATTGGGGAGACACCTTCATGGAGCTGTCCACCAACACACCAAGATCTCTTTCCTGATCCGTCACGGATAACTCAGAGCCCATGAGTTGATAGATGAAGTTTGGATTTTTTGCCCCAGTATGCATTACTTTACATTTGGTTACATTAAAACACATTTGCCATTTCTCAGCCCATTCCCCCAGTTTGGAGAGATCCTTCTGGAGCTCTTCACAATCTTCTCTGGTTTTTACCACACGGAAAAGTTTTGTGTCATCGTCAAACTTGGCCACCTCACTGTTTATCCCTGTCTCCAGGTCATTTATGAACAGATTGAAAAGCACCGGTCCCAGGACAGAGCCCTGGGGCACACCGCTTTTCACTTCTCTCCATTGTGAAAATTTCCCATTGACACCTACTCTTTGTTTCCGGGATCTCAACCAGTTCTCAATCCATAAGAGGACCTGCCCTCTTATCCCCTGACTGTGCAATTTTCTCAGCAGCCTTTGGTGAGGGACTGTGTCAGAAGCCTTTTGAAAATCCAGATAGACTATATCCACCGGTTCACCCAAATCCACGTGCCTGTTGACCTTTTCAAAAAATTCTAAGAGGTTTGTCAGACAAGATTTACCCTTACAGAAGCCATGCTGATTTTCTCTCAGCAAGGTTTGTTCTTTTATGTGTTTTAAGATTTTCTCTTGGATGAGGCCTTCCACCATCTTCCCTGGGACAGATGTAAGGCTAACCGGCCTGTAGTTTCCTGGGTCTCCCCTCCTTCCTTTTTTAAAAATTGGTGTGACATCTGCTATCCTCCAGTCCTCTGGCACTGTGGCCGTTTTAAGAGACAAGTTGCATATAACCGTTAAGAGATCTGCAATTTCATTTCTCAGTTCCCTAATAACCCTTGGGTGGATGCCATCTGGGCCCGGTGACTTGTTAATCCTCAATTTATCAATTAGTCCTAAAACCTCCTCTCTTTTAACCTGTATTTGATTTAATTCTTTAGTCAAGAGGGGCGGCTCAGGCAGCGGAATCCGCTCAAGGTCCTCTGTCGTGAAGACAGACGCAAAGAACTCATTCAATTTCTCTGCAATGTCCAAGTCTTCCTTAACCTCCCCTTTTCCTCCCTCACCATTCAGAGGGCCAACTGGTTCTCTGGCAAGTTTTCTACTTCTAACATATTTAAAGAAGCTTTTATTATTACGCTTTATATTGCTAGCCATTCATTCCTCAAAGTCTTTCTTTGCCTCCCTTATCATCTTCTTACATTTCTTTTGCCAGAGTTTGTGATCCTTTTTATTTTCCTCATTTGGGGAGGATTTCCATTTACAGAAGGACCTCTCCTTGCACTTTAGAGCATCTCTAACTTCACTCGTTAACCATGACGGTGTCCTCTTGGACTTAAATGAGCTCTTCTTTCTTTGTGGTATGCACTTGTGCTGGGCCTCTATTATTGTTGTTTTAAACAGGCTCCATGCACTCTGAAGAGATTGGATTCTTCTAACCTTCCCCTTCAGTTTCTCTCTAACTAGTTTCCTCATCTGAGGGAAGTTTGCCCTTCGAAAATCAAGGGTTTTTATGTCTCCAAGGAAGTTGATAGTAGGAAAAGGGAAACGGACTGTTTGCTGCGGAAAGGCAACGAGAAGAAGCGTTTGTACAGCCACTACTGACATCTAGTGGGGGACCTACAAAGCTACATTAAAGAACTTGGAAAAGGATTACCAGTTCTTAGAGAAAAAGGCATCATAAAGGAGGCAAGTAATACAGAGATATTGAAGACGGAGAAGAGACTTTAGAATGGCGTCCAAGTTAAAAACCCCGACAATGGGGCTAGATGGAAAATTCAGGAAAGGCTCTTTGCCTGAAATTGATTTGGACACCAGGGAAAACAAAGACCTTAAAGATATGAAAGATCTAATACTTAGCTTAAAAAATGTATATTGGAGATTTGAAAAAGGACATGGCAGAAATAAAGAACGATCTTAATGAGAAAATGCTAAAAGTGGAGGATAGAGTGGGGAAATTAGAAGAAAGGGCAGACGTTGAAGAAAAGGAAAAGGAACAACTAAAGAATAAATTGGAGGAGTTAGTGAATAGAGAAAATGATCAACTTGGGGAGGCTCAGATACAGGAACTTCAGAAGAGCAAAAACATTGAGGACACTTTAAAAAAGCTTCTAAGGATAGAAAAGAGATGAAGAAAAACCTGGATAAGACAAAAAAAGAAATGGAGGACTACAAAGCTACTCAGGAAGCTTCCTTAGACACTCTTGCAATACTACAAATGAAATCCAAAGAAAAAACTTTGAGATTTAGAAACATTCCTGAATCAGAAGAAGAAGACATACAGAAATTGTTGGTGGAGAAACTTTCAAGATGGCTGAATATGGAAGAGGCAGAAATAGTAGAACAAATAGAAAAGGCCTTTAGGGTCAGCTCGAGAAAAGCAAAGATGAATAATTGGCCGGGGGACTGTTTGGACACATTCTACTCAACTTGGTTGAAAGAGAAGGTACTACAAACAAAGGCCAAAAAAAGACTAGTTATAGACCAAACGGAAGTTTACATATTAAAAGAAATCCCCCCGCCCCTGGCTACTGAAAAAAAGACAAAATTATTCTTTTTAGACCAACGCTTTGAGGAGAAAATAAATATCTTTCAGATGGGAATACCCTGAAGGCTTGTCTTTTTTCTATAAAGGGAAAAAAAGAGACTGGAGACAGAGACAGATGCTAAGATTTTTTGGAGGACACACTGGCAGGAGTTGGGGGGGGGGAATCCAAAGAACATAGACACTCGAGAACAAGACAATCTTTCGGAGAGTTCAGAAGAAGAACAAGATGAAGATACTCAGCAAAAAGACGGAAGAAGCGGCAAAGTCAAAACAACAATTATAAGAACTGTAGTTTAAATATCTCTTGCTTTAATCGTTAAGTGTATTCGCTAAGTGTACTTGGCTAAGCAGACTAATTGAGCAGTCTCCCCCCTTGACTTTCCCCTTCTTGTCCCAAGAGTTTAGACTCAACCATTTTAGACTTAACATTTATAATAATAAAATTTTGTTCTTAATGTCACAAATTAAAATAATTTCATTTAATGTGAACAGATTAAATAATAAAAAGAAGAGAAATAGAGTAACACATAGCCTAAGGAGACAACAATGGGACATAATTTGTTTGCAGGAGACCCACATAAATCAAAAACATGTAAGAGTTCTTAAGAATCCAAGACTAGGGGAGGAGTTTATATCAGCCAATCAAAAAAAGAAAAGGGGCTAGTGATATATGTTAAGGCGAAGTGGGAACCCAAATTTCTATGGTGAGACGATAAGGGAAGATTGATTATGATTAAAATTACCAACGAAGGAGAAGAAATTATTTTAGTGGGAGTGTACACTCCTAATGGAGGTAAAGCATCATTTTTTAGAGATCTGGAAAAGAAATTGTTAGAATTTAACAATTCGAAGGTAATTATGATGGGGGACTTTAACGGGGTGATGGAGCCAGAAATAGACAAATTATCAGACAAGCAATCTCAAAGTAGAAAAACTTGCCAAAAAGTTTCATAGATTTATATGAAAATTTGAATATGGTGGACATATGGAGATTTAAAAATCCAGTTAGAAAAGAATTTACGTTCTATTCACAGTCAAAGAGAACAGCAATGAGAATAGACCAGATCTGGATTGCTAAGCATTTAACAATAAGAGCCGGAAAAACCGAGATAAGACCAAAAAATTTCTCTGACCATAATCCGGTCATTTTATTTATACTCCCAAAAGATTTAAGTAGGAAAAAAATGGGCATTAAATAAATCTCTATTGAAAAATGAAAGAATTATTGAAGAAGCAAAAAAGACATGGATTCAATTTCAGAAAGATAATGCCAATAAAGGCTGTGATGAAAATATAGTATGGGAGGCTGGGAAATGCGTGATGAGGTGTTTTTTTATTGGTAAGAATGCTTGGGATAGGAAACAAAGAGTGAAAAGAAAAAAAAGATTTAGAAATGGAAATTAAAAGGAAGGAAAGGGAATTATGGGGGGAAAAGAGAGACAAGATATTAAAGGAACTAAAAATATTGAGAAATGAATATGAATTTAGAGTAGATAAAGAAATGGAACGAGAAAATACCTTTTGGAAGTATAAATTTTTTAATGAAGCCAATAAACCTGGCAAATTTCTGTCTTGGCAATTGAAAGAGAGAAAATTAGAAAAGATAATAAACAAATTAAAGATAGGGGAGAATATTAGTATTAAACAAAAAGAAATCAGCAAGGAAATTGGCATTTTCTACCAAAAACTATACACAGAAGATCAAGAAGAATTCGAGAATTTAGGAATATATGAAGACATTTTGAAAACGATAAAGATAAGACAGGAATTGATTAAGAAACTAAATGATCCAAAAATGTAACAGAAATTAAAGATGTGGTTTCAGAAATGAAGACGGGTAAGGCTCTGGGCCCGGACGGCTTCCCTATTGAATTTTACAAGGTTATGGATGATTCATTCCTTATTACCCTAAAAGATATTATAAACAACATTTTAGAAACAGGTATAATCCCGAGCTCATGGCAAGTATTAATCCCCAAGCAAAAGAACGGAATTCCAACTCCTGCTGATTTTCGACCAATTTCCTTATTAAATACAGATTATAAAATTTTCACCAATTTATTGGAAAAAAGGCTGAAATTAATATTAGAAGAAATTATACACAAAAACCAATCAGGTTTTTTAAAAGGCAAGCAGATAAAAGACAGCATAAGGAATATCATAGATATTATGGAATGCCTTGAGTTTAATAGGGGTAAAACAGCAGCGGTGTTAGCAGTGGATGCCAAAAAGGCATTTGACCGGGTCTCATGGAAATCCCTAAGAAAAACAATTGAAATTTTACAATTGGGCCAAAGATTCCAGAATGCGATTACAGAAATATATTCGACACAAAAGGCAAACATTATAATTAATGGGAGAGTCAATGAACTAATAGAGATAGGGAGGGGCACATGTCAGGGGTGCCCTTTATCCCCATTACATTTTATTTTGACCTTGGAACCACTCCTGCAAAGAATAAGATCAAACCAAGAAATGGAGGGATAATGATTGGTCAACATCAGTATAAACTGAGGGCATATGCGGATGATGTAATTTTTACACTGGAAGACCCACAAGTAAGTGTACCAAAGGTGTTAGAAGAAATCAGACAATTTGGGAGAGTCGCGGGATTAAAGATCAACTACCAAAAGTCAAACTTAATAGTTAAGAATATGGAAATTAAAGACAGAGTAGAGTTGGAAGAAAAAACGGGAATTAAAATTGTAAAAAAAAAATGAAGTATCTAGGAGTTATTATTGCGGATAAAAATATAAATCTAGTTCAGGAAAATTATCAACAAGTTTGGAAAGATATAAAAAAATGGACTTTTGGGGAAAGATGAACTTCTCTTTATTGGGGAGGATATAGATAATAAAAATGACGGTTCTCCCAAAGTTAATTTTTCTGTTTCAAAACTTACCTATTTTGGGGGCTGCCAGCTGCTTTAAGGACTGGAGGAAGGAAATTTCGAAGTTCATGTGGAGGGGAAAAAGACCAAGGATAAAGCATAAAATATTAATAGACCACAAGGACAGAGTAGGATTGGAACTTCCAGACATGGAATTATATCATAACGCAGTGACCCTCTGGTGGTTGAGAGAGTGGGTAAAGTTGGATGATAAAGAAGTGCTAGACCTGGAAGGATATGGTCTAAATTCTGGTTGGCACCATTACATGCTTTGCGAAAAAAGGAAGTACAATAAGGAATTTAATAAACACATAATACGTCGATCTTTATTAAATGTATGGTACAAATACAAAGGCATCCTGGAACCAAAAATGCCATGGTGGTGCTCACCCTTGGAATACCTTACTTTAAGGAAACCCAATATGGAAACAGGATGGCCCACCTATAAGCAGCTGCTGGAAGAAGAAAAAGGGGAATTAAAGCTTAAAAATTATGAAAAGATAAAGAGGTATCTAAACGTCTGGTTGGAGTACTATCATATTAACCACTAGTTTCAAGAAGATTTAAAAATTGGATTTCAAAAGCAAATTACTAAATCTGAAGAAATACTGCAGGGAAAAGAAAAATACATTAAAATTTTTATAATCTTTTGCTGGAGTGGGATACTAAGGAAGAGCAGATAAAAGAAACCATGGTAAATTGGGCTCAAATGCTTGGAAGAAACGTTAATTTAAATAAATGGGAAAGACTATGGAAAATTGATTTGAAATTAACATCAAATATGGATATTAAGGAAAATGTTTATAAAATGCTATATTAATGGTATTTTACCCCCCCAGAAATTGGCAAAAATTTATAGAAACCAAAGTAGCACATGTTGGAGATGCAAGAAAGCTACAGGACCAGTCATACATATGTGGTGGTCCTGCAGCATAATTAAAACATTTTGGGAGAATATTTATTCTGAACTAAAGAAAATTTTAAAATATCAATTTAAGAAAGAACTAGAATGTCTCCTTTTAAGCATTATGGGGGGTGATATAAAAATCACAGATAGGAAATTTATGCTACATGTCACAGTGGCAGCGAGAGTGGAGATAGCGAGTATATGGAAAGACTGTAAAATACCAGATGTTAATGATTGGAGAGTTAGACTAAAAAGATATTATGACTTGGGGGACAGAAGTGGGAAATGGCGTAAGAAGTCTGATGTTAATTTGGAATCAGGATGGAAAAAATTTCAAGAATATTTAAATAATATAGTGGAAAAACCCAGTCTGTTGGGAGAAGTTTGAAATAAGCAGAACATTAGAGTATATGATATTTTATTGAATTTATCTGGGGGTACTACTGCACACAGGAAGGTGGGAGACTTTATTCTTTTCTATACTCTTTTTACACCTACCTCTCTTCTAGATTTCTGGATGATTGTTCTTTCTTGCTAACTTTTCTGCTGGGTCTTTTTCACATTCTATACATTGTCGTTTTTCTACATTTCTTGTACTGTGATGATATCAATAAAAAAATTAATGGAAAAATAAAATAAAATAAAATAAAATGGTCACAATTAGGGATTACTCCATTTTCAATGCATTCCTATGGGAAATTTGTATAAAAGAAAATTTGCTTAACATAATTTCATTTGGAATGAATTAATTCCTTTATACAAGGTACCACTGTATAGCATGATCCTCACAGAATGTATCTATATTGCTCTTGCTCCAAAATCTGAGTTATTATATGGTTCTATTCATTCTCCTATATGAGTCTCTATATAGTAAAAATAGGCATGTATTTAAAAACGAATTACAAGATTCTTTCAAAATCACTTATTCACTCATTTGTATTTGTCAGATGCAAAGACTCCACTGAATATGAATCATCTTTTCCGGGAGGCCTTTGGAGATTCTTAATTTTTTTTTTAATTCAATCCGCCATCGCCATGCATTATGCTGCTTATTTTTAACTGATAATTTGAGGTGCCATTTGATTTGATCTGTATTGGTTTTAGTATTGGTTTGTTGGTATTTTGTGTATCCTTTGTAATTTTGTGTGGCTACTCTAGCCTCTGTAAGCCGCTTAGAGTTCGGGAAGAAGATAAGCGGAGTATAAATCCAATAAATAAATAAATAAATAAATAAATAAATAGTGATTTTTTGTGATTTTTTAAAAATTCATTGTCAACCCCTTTTTGGCCCTTTTTTGGGGGGGGGGCTTGCCACCTTTCAGCCTCTGTCTCTTTCCTGGAGGGCTCCACATTGTGGGAGTATAACTCAGAGGTCCGAAAAACAAACCACCAAACTTGCAGGGATTGCAGAGGAGAGCCAGGCAAAGATTATCTGAGATTTTGGTGTCTTTGGGTGAGGACATTTTATAGGGTGTTTAAAGCAAAATGAATTGACAAATTATTTGATCAGTTGTTGGAGAAAGAAAAATCTAAATTTGTGATTCATGATTTGTCATTGTTGATGAATTATGAATTGTGACACATCACCATTTCTCTGTGGAGAAGGCCAGGATGAGAAAATTTGCAAAATACAAAGTTAAATAGATTTGTCAGTGGACATTTTAATTGTTTTCCTATATAAGTATCTGAGGTATTTTTTTAAAAAAATCAAAATAAAAAATTGAGTTGTATTATACCTAAAATATCTCACTTCACTCCACAACAATCCACATTATCCTTTATTCTTCCACCATTTCCAAACAGAAACCCACCTCTTGTGCATTCTGGAACACTTTCATACATTTTAAAGTGCGGCCAACTCAGATTATGTATTTCACTATTCCTTTGCATTTTATGCAAGCCATGTTCATATGCTTCTCAAGTGTCAAATACTAAAGCTATCTGTCTATAAAGGATGAGGCTTAACTTCATAAAAACTAAAGAAACAAGCATTTTGACACAAGTGCTGTCTCTTCACTCACTTGCTGAACTGCCAGTTATCTGGCCTGGCCATTGCATGGTAATTGCATAGATTTATTTTCCCACTTTATGTTTCTTGTCTGTTAGAAACAGCTAGGTCTGTGAAAATGCTGGCTGATTGGCTGTGTTGGTAGTGGCCATGTGGAATAATCAGTTCCTATTGAATACACAGTACCCTGTTGTTGAGGGAAATGATAACTGTCAGCTTTAGAACTCTTCCAGACAGAACATTTTTTTGCACAGATATTTCCTAGACATCCAGAATATTGCCCTAACTCACCTTGTGCTGTTCTTGATTTTTTGCGTCTTATCTTCCCAGAGCATTTTCTTATCTGAAAACCTTGGCTTGTTTTCATTATTACTGCACAAATCAGTCAACAATCCTCCACACACTCACCTAAGATGCACTTGTCTGACAAAAATAAAGTTAAAGGGGAAAGAGAGCAATTTCTTTTTCCCCCTCTCTATGGCAGCAGTGATAATATGTATCAAAGTAGGTAATACTTTTTTTAGACCACTAAAATAGATTTTCTTTTTTAAAAAAAAATAAGGACAAGCTGGAATTCATTAGATTATCCACCAATATATTGTGGATAGAGGAGAAAAAACAACAAACGTTTCAAAAATAATGGCAGATGTCCATGCCAGGTATACTTCTCAAAGTGAGTTCCAAAATGTAATCTGCAAAAACAGGTCAGGAATGTAGGTTTCAAATTCCCCTCTGATGGCCTTTGGTTGGATTATGAGTACCTACTAGAGACGGGCACGAAACAGAAACTTAGTGTTTTGTTTCATTTCATTACTCATTGTGTTTTGTTTCATTTCATTACTAAATGATTTTTATTGAATTTTAGTAACGAAACTAAATGAGTAATGAAACAATGTGGAAGCTGCTGCCACCCAGGTGAGGTCTTTTGACTGGTCATGCTGTTCTCAGTGAGAACAGCCCCACCTGTCAAACAAACCCACCTAGGTGGTGGCAGCTTCCAAATGGTTATGACCTGTCAAAACCCAGCTGGGAGGCAGGTGGCAAGGCAGAAAGGAGCAAGCAGTGTTCCATTTGAATTTTCCACTGCTTGCTCCATTCTCCCTTGTGGCCACCGCCTCCCAGCTGTTTTTTTCCACAAATCAGGCTGTGGGGAGTAGGGGAGTGGGGGCTGCCCGCACTGCCCATGGCCCTCCCTGTCCAAGAAAGAAAGAAAGAAAGAAAGAAAGAAAGAAAGAAAGAAAGAAAGAAAGAAAGAAAGAAAGAAAGAAAGAAAGAAAGAAAGAAAGAAAGAAAGAAAGATCTTGGAGGATGGGGTGGCAAAGGAGAAGGGAGGAGGAAGTGATACATTCAAACAGTGCTGTTTGAATTTACCACTGTCTCCTCCCTTCTCCCATGCTACCCCCTCCAAGGTAGGTTTTTGGGACAGGGAGGGCTGTGGGCAGTAGTAAATTCAAACCAAGCACTGTTTGAATGTACCATTGCCTCCTACTTTCTCCCGTGCCACCACTTCCTCCCAGCCTGGGCTTTTTGACACTGTTGGGGTGTGGGGAGGGGGCTTTCTGTCTGCTCCCTTCTGCCATGTCACCCTCCCCCTGCTTACCAGGTGGCAGCAGCCCGAGAAGGCGAGCGCTGACATCAGACCCCTGCTGCATGGGGAATCCCAGCGAGTTCCCTGGGCTTTCAACACAGCAGCAGTCTGAGAGGGCTAGTGCTGATGTCAGCACTCACTCTCTCAAACCTGATGTAAACTAGAGAGAGGAGTAGAAAGGCTTTTGGGGTGGGAAATTCAAAAGCCTCCCTCCTCCACTCTCCAGTTCTCCCCACCACTGCCTAGCTGTTTTTGACAGCTCAGCTATCGAAAACAGCTGTGTGGAGGTGGAGAGAACTGAACAGGGAAACAGCTGACGGATCTTGCTGCAGCCCCTTGTCTGAAGTGAGATTGACCAGTGGCTCCCAGTTCAGTTCTTCTAAACTAAAAACGTCATTTCATTTCAATTCTTAACAACACACTGTCTGCTGTTTTGTTTCATTTCAAAACATTTTGAAACCTTACAAAATGACAAAACAGTGTGTCCTTTTTGTATGATTCCCATCCCCAGTACCAACTCATCCAAAAGGGCCGTAAAATATTCAGCATTTCCCCTCCCCCATCTTCTTCTTTTGAAATGCACAATTCTTATTTGGCTTAAACTTTGCGCAGATTATCAAGTGATTTGTCTATAAGAACTTTGAAAACAATGTAAGAAGAAATTCTGACCAACTAATTTTACCTCCTTTACTGATTGAGTAAGTTTCTTAGTAGATGTGGGGAATGTTGTATGGACAATATATTTTGAACAAATGTTTTTACAGAGAGCTCATTGATATTCTGATTAACAAGATAACTAAATGTGAGCTGGATAATTTTTAACCTGATAACCTGTTAATTCTTTTTTAATATTGTACTCAATTTTTTTAGCTTATAATATTTTTGTTTTAATATTGTCAGCCACCTCATGGCCAATTGAAGAAATAGGTAAGTTATTCATAGACAGATGGATAGATTGATAGATAGACAGATGGGTATAGCTTCCAAATATGTGGATGGTTTTATTCCCTTTTTACATGGCTGCAGATCTCCATCAATGCGTAGATCCCAGCGTATAAATTGAGCCCAGCCTGCAGACAGTTTTACAAACACATACAAAGTCAATGACAGAAGATTCCTTTCAAATCTTTGAGCATCTCCTAAGTAGGATTACCAGAGTGGTGTAGTGGATACAAGACCCTGGAGAATAGAGTTTGAACCTCACATGGAAACTAACAGGCAAAAAATGGCAAAAGATTCCTTAGGTTGGTATAAGTTGAGTCCAACTGAACAGTGCAGAACACACACATCTGCCCTGTACACTTTATGGCTGCAGTCATACCAGCGTTTTCTCCATAGTTTCCCTTCGGCAAACTGCACAGAAAAAGATCGTGCCCTAACTGCGAAGGGAAGTAAATTTGAGCCCCGGTCGACCACGCCCCTTGAACAGCAGTTTCAGTGAAGTTTCAGTAACCACCACCAGGAGCTGGATTTAGAAACTTCCCTTGAAAATGCTTACTTATTTGCTTCTTGAACCACGACAAGACACTGAAAATACACAGTAAAACCTGTTGTCCCCCTTTTTTGGCAATGGAGGCTTGGGAAAGAGAGCAGGAAAAAAGGGGAAATGTGAAGTAGACAGGTAGAGACAGAAACAGATTAGGAAAATACGACGCAGAAGAGAGGTCACTAACTGCACATTAAAAACCACGTGACCACCCTAAAAAAATACACATGAAATTTATATACACAGAGAATGCTGGTGTGACCGTGACCTATGTCCCTGTGTACGACCACTCAACAATAGGCTGCAGAGGGAATAGCCATGGATGTACAAGGTGGCAAAATAAGGAATGAATAGATGGGCTGGGTCCACTGGATGGTCACAGGTGGAGATAAGGGGGGTGAGGGTGGGCCCCATCCCCCAACTCCCCAGGTTTGGACACTGCTGTGGCCAGCTGTGGGAGCTAGCTACCTCCCCCTCCTTTGGGCCCCCTCCGGTCTGATCCACAGTGAAACCCAGCAAGGGCAAAGCCAGCCACCAAGCGAGGGGATTGTGGTGAATGTCCAAAGCAGAGATGTAAAAATCAAAGTGCTCTCCCTACATTATACCTTTAAACCTCCCCCTATCCCCAGCGGCCATGCAGGAAGTGCACTCACCTCTCCTCCACCCTCCCCACTCACCCTAGTACACTACCCCACCCCCAACTAAGGCCAATCGTGTGGGCTAATTACCTCCTGCCACAATCTCTCAACTACTCTGCTCCTGGCTCCTGCCGCTCGTCTTATTTCACCCTTTGACTCACAGCATGCTGCCCAGGGGTGCTGCTGAAGGTCTCACCAAAAGAAGCTGAGGCAGAATGGGAGCCACCTTATATGGACTCCCAGACTTGGGCAGATGTCCCCAGATAGGCATGAACCCATAGCGCCAAACATCTGGGGCAAGTGGGCAAACATGTCCCGACCCTGAACTCCATCATTTGACCTTCTCTTGGCAGGGAGCCAGAAGTTTGAACTTCTCTTGGCAGGGAGCCATCTTTCCTTTATTCCCCAAAGCCAGGGTGCAACCACAGCTCCCTAGATCTCTGCCTAATAATTAGTATTCTTATCATCTTTGCTATTCCCTTCCTTTCTTCCATCCATCCATCCATCCATCCAATTTCTATCTCATCTTTCTCTGACTGTGGAAATCAAAGGCAGCTGAGAAAATATATTAAAATAACAACTAATTAAAATATAACTATAACATGCAGATGTCAATAACCTACTCAACCTGAAAATTTCGCCCCTGATATATGCTTTAAAACTGTGTCGAGAAAAGACAATTTCAATCCCAATGAAAAATATATCTGGATGCTGTGGCCATTGTCTTATGGTATAAAACAATTATATTTTCAGGTGATTCATGTGAGACGTGCTCTTTTTTTCTGGTGAGGGGCTTATAAATTGCATCTGCCCCAGAGAGAGTCTTGGTAATGCAAACTGAAAGAAGCCTGTCAACTTTTAGACTCTGATTGGTGTCCTGACGTACTGTAGTGCTGTTTTCCATGCTATGTATTTCACATGTTTCCCTATCTTTCAATATACTGCCCTCTAAAGAAATTCAAGGGGAAGGGATAATCTCCTGGGAATGCTTTAATGTTATTGTCATTTTCTGGTGATTGGCAGACCCTAAAAAATTGCTTTGGTAATATTATTACACATTAGCACTTTCCATTAATGCACTGTAAATGATTAGCTGCATTTCATAAGTGTTATCTTTTCCTATGGATAAAAGCTTTTTAATAAACAATCAATATGTGAGTTAACATCACCCCAAGAGCTACCAAAGTAATCATTTCCAGCTGCAGCCATTTTAAAAATTAGGTTTGCATGGATGCCAGTGTCAGCAGTTGTGAGCAAGGGGGGCACTCACAGCACCAGAAGTAAACAAGAAATCCAGAAAGTAGCTGACAGAGGCCCCCTGGCTTAGACAGACAAATGTTTTTACTTGGAAAACACAGCTTGATCAAGTCCCTGCTGTTCCCTGCTGCTGTTCCCTGCTGCTGTTGTTTTTTTTTTTTAATTGAATAATTTTATTGGGTTTTTGAGGGGGGAACGGAAGGGGGAAGATGTGGAGGGGGGGAATACACTATAAAATTTCATTGAGTATATCAAGCCAAAAATAACGATTTGACATATTTACAAATCACCAAATAATATCACAATACTAATAGGTTTTTTACTTCTTGCCATCTTTTCCGGGAAATCTCATCGTAGTCTCCCTTTAGAAAGCCGGAGAGTCTGTCGATTTCAATGCTCTTATCTTATCTTATCTCTTATCTTTTCGTGGAAACTTCTCTCTGTTGGCACTTCTGGTTGTTTCCAAGATTTCGCATATAGTATCCTTGCAGCAACTATTACATTGATGAAGTACATATTTCTGGTCATATGAGATATTAATATCTACTATATTTAATAGAAAAAAATTCTGGTCTAAGCTCTAACCTAATCTTCAGGAATCATTCTAAAAATAATTTTACCATTGTCCAGTATGCCTTTGCCTCTTTACATGTCCACCACATATGGTAAAAGGTGCCACTATCATGTTTACATTTCCAACATTTGGGTGAACAGTTATACATCTTAAATAAATGGTGGGGGGGGGGGGAAATGCCATCTATAAAACATCTTATAACAATTTTCCTTAAAGGCTATAGATTTAAAGAGTTTGACTGTATTCCACAAAGAGTCCCATTTGTTTAGATGAATAGAATAACCAAAATTTTCTGCCCATCTTATCATAGTATCTTTCACCAGTGTGTCGATCATTTTTTCATTTAACAAACTACTATAAAATTTATTGAGAAGCTTTGAATCACCAGAGGATAGTATTTTGTCAAGTGGAGTATCATTAGTCATAAATCCCCCCTCTTTAATGAGATTTTTAAAGTGTGAATATATTTGTTGGTACTTCCACCAGTCTAACTTGTAACCTTCTGATACTAATTTTCCTAGTGACTTCAGGGAGAGGTCAGCATTCAGAAATTGTCTGTAAGTTGGAAATTTAGGGCTTGCACTTGTATGGCAGCTGGTAACTGCTCCCAAAGGGGATAGCCACATTGACACTTTAGGGTAAAAATTTTTTTTTTATCATTAGCCATATTTTAACTAAGGCATTCCTTATCCAGTGCTTTTTGAAAAGGGTAGGTATTTACCCTTATGCCATACATAATGATGCCAGCCCCTATCCAAATTGTGACTCTCAAGCTGCAGTGTTCTATTATTCGTCATCAGAATCCAGTCTTTAATCCAAGTCATGGCTGCAGCCTTGTAGTATAGAACCAAGTTGGGCAGGGCAAAACCACCAGTTTTTGTTCTGTCCTGTAGATAAACATTTCTAATCCTTGCTTTTTTCTTTTGCCATATAAATACACGTATACTTTTTTCCAGGTCTGAAATAATCTTAAAGTTAGGTAGTATAGGTAAACATTGAAATAAAAAGAGCAATTTAGGTAGGACATTCATTTTAACTGCAGCTATTCTGCCCATTAAGGATAGCTGAAGTCTTGACCAGGTTTCCAGGTCAGCTTTGATTGCTTTTATACCATTGACATAGTTATCTTTAAGTAAAGTGTTGCAGCGGTTAGACACAGTTATACCCAGATATTTTGCCTTACTAGCATGTTGGAAGCCTGACTGGTTAACCAATTTTTGAACCACAGGTGGGGTCATATTTTTAGTGAGCAACAGTGTTTTTTCTCTGTTTACCTTTAGTCCTGAAATTTTGGGGTAGGCCTCCAAGATCTTTAGTAGTTCTGGAATGGAGGTCTGTGGGTCCTCCATAATAACCAACAGATCGTCTGCGAAGGCTTGCACCTTATAAACTTCTCCTTTGCTTTGTAGACCTTGAATACCTGGGGTATTTCTTATAACATGGAGTAGTACCTCTAACGTTAAAATAAACAGCAGAGGAGAAAGAGGGCATCCTTGCCTAGTGCCTTTGTGTATCTTGACTTTGTAAGGTAGCCATTGACTACAATCCTAGTGTTTTGGGTGGAGTAAATTTGTTCTATAGCTCGTAGCATTCTGTGACCACACTGTAAATAATCTGAGTTTTGAGTAAGGACCAAGATACATTGTTGAATGCTTTCTCGGCATCGATGAATGCGAAGGCTACTTGCTTCTCAGGGTGACATTCATAATACTCCAACGCATCAAGGAAAGTTCTAATGTTGGATTGGAGGCGTCTTTTTGGAAGAAACCCAGTTTGATCATGGGATATCAGAGACGGTAGAATCTTCCACCATCTGTTTGTCAAGATGGTTGCAAATATTTTATAATCCACATTTAAGAGAGTGATTGGCCTGTAATTCTGTATCAGGTCTTTGGGTTTCCCTTCTTTAGGAATCAGTGTTGTATGGGATGATTTCCATGAGTCTGGTATATCTTCGCTCTCTAGAATAGATGTAAAAAGATTTTTCATATTTCCAGAAACTATCTCAGAAATTTTTTTGTAAAATCGTGCCGGTATTGAATTGGGTCCGGGGGCTTTGTTCATTTTTTGGTGATTAATGGCCTCTGTTATTTCCATCATTGTGATAGGGGCATTCGTCAAAGCTCTCTGTTCTTCAGTAAGTTTTGGAAAATTGGCTTGTTCAAGGTATTGAAAAATAGCATCTTTATTTATTGTCTCCAGCTTGAACAGATTCTGATAATATGTCTCTATGATTTTTTGAATTTGAGATTGGTCTGTCTGGTTTTCCCCAGTTTTATCTTTAAGTGCTAGAATGAGTTTTTGAGATTGTACCTTTTTTTAACTTGTAGGCCAACCATCTACCTGGTTTGTTTGCATTTTCAACAAAATTCAGTTTGGCCAGTTTAATCTTATGGGCTATGTCTGCTGTTAAGATCAAATTAAGTTCATGCCTACATGAGGCTAAGTCTTTGTTCAGCTGCTCATTGCACGGGTCGTGAATTAAGTCCTTTTCTAGCTTTTTCATCATACTGAGGATAGATTCAGATTTCTTTTTTCTCTCTTTGTTCCGTCTTGCCATATATTGGATGACAAACCCCCTAATGTAAGGTTTTGAGGCATCCCACACTGTTTTCAATGGGGTACCCTTATTCAGGTTCAATTTGAAGTATAAGTTCAAGTCTTTGGCTGCCTCTAGCATAAATTCTTTGTCAGTCCACACAGCTGAGTTAATTTTCCAGTGTCTGGGCTTACCCAAAGACTTCAATGTCCACAGGATAGCATTATGGTCAGATATTGTTCTCGGAAGAACATCTATGTCCCTTGTATTTAGTAAAAGGTCAAATGAGGCTCAGCACATATCAATACGGGAGAAAGAGGCATGTTGTCTTGAATAAAAGGTGAAACCACCTTTTAATGGATTTTTCCTTCTCCAGATGTCTTGGAGTTCTAGGATGTCTGACATGTCAAGAAAAGATTTTGGCAGTATGGAGGATGAGGCCCAGGGTTTTTTCCCTTTTGGTATTTTCCTGTCCACAGATGGAATGTGTACAGCATTGAAGTCCCCCAGTATCATTAGCTGATGATTTTCATATTGCAGGAGCTTCTGAGCCAGTTCTTCAAAGAAAGCTTATCTTCCATGGTTGTTGTTTGGGGCGTATATTCCAACAATGATTGTTTTTTGGGATTGGATATTTGCCTGGACGAGGATCCATCTGCCTAGCTGATCTTTTTCCAGAAGGATTGGGGAGAGTTCTGGTTTGATATATAGTGCCACCCCGTTTTGCTTCTTTTCTTTGTTTGAGGTGGAAAACAGGTTCCCCAATCTGTTTTGAATTAGGTATTGTTCGTGCTTTCTCAGTACATGGGTTTCCTGTAAACAGATAATTGCACATTGTTGTTTCTGAAGAAGATTAAATGTCTTGCGACGCTTTTGCGAGGAGTTCAATCCATTGATATTCCATGTTAGAATTTTCTGAGCCATCTTGTTTTACTTATAGCAGTGTTTCCTCTCCAGTTTAGGCCTGAGATGTCTTTTTGGCCTGGCGCCTCCCACTGCACCAGTATCTTGATCTTGCTTGGAGGTCCCTTGTTTGGGAGTCTGGTTGGTTCGACTGTCATCTTTGGTAGCTGTTTGGTTGTCGGTTGAATCGTCACCTTCAGAGAGGGATGATGAAGAGGAGGAGGGTGAAAGTCCCAACTTTTCTGCATTTTTCTCAGCGAAGGTTCTGGCTTTCTTGTGGGAATCAATTTTCTGTGTTTTCCCTTCCCATTGAAAGATCAAGCCTTGGGGGTAGATCCACTTATATCTTATATCGTGCTTGAGTAGAAGTTTGGTAAGGAATGCATATTCTTTCCGCAGTTGGCGGAACTCCCATGGGACGTCTTTCAATATTGTCACTTTGGATTCATTGATTTTCACCTCTTTAATCTCGGGTATATCTTCTAACAAGTTTGACTATTATCTCTGGGGGGAGTTTGTTTTTTCTAGTATAGGCTGTAGGTTGATGGTAGATCACATCAACTTTGCAGAGAAATTCTTCTACGGGTGCCTCAAGCAGAGTGGCCAGACCCTCTCCAACTGAAGTATAGAGATTTTCGTCTTTGTCAAAAGTGAGACCTTGAATCCTTAAAATTTTGGATGAGGATTCTATTTCTTGCATAAGAACCGATCTAATGGTGGATTCCATTGTAGCTTCTATCTCCTCCAGACGGAAGCCAGTAATACCCATGTTATCTTCCCTGCTGCTGTTTTAAGAGAAAAGTCTCCAACAGCCTAGAAATGCAGTGCCGGCCCTACCATTCCTCTGAGTCAAGAAACTGCCTTCGGCTGCAAATTCTTTGTGCTACGAAAGGCTGGTGATCAGATAGCTATTTAACTTTGTATCTCATTGCTAGAAATATGAAGGAGCACTTGCAGTATTTTCGCCATCATGTGTCAAAATAATGTAGCTCAGCTGGAACTATGGGAGGTATAATAAAAAAGGATAGTACATGTCCACACTCTCTGTTTGAGCACTACATTTGGATAAGGTGGGGTTGGGGACAATGCCCTGTAGGCATTGAGGAGTTTCAGTCAACACAGCTTGAAAAAATGTTGGGTTTTTTTAACTACAACTCCTAGCTTCCCTATTCAGCCTGGGCTTTTCAGGCCCATGTAGTCCAAAGAGGCTAATTTTTCAATTGTTTGATTACCAAGACAAAGTTTCATTGTATAAAGTGGAGATTATTCTATATTCCTGGGCAGAGGGTAATGTCATCTGAAAAACCTGTGTTCTAAAAAGAGATTATAGATAAGATTCTGGCTCTAATCTTGCTATTATGGAAACAAGCTCCATGATCCATGAGTAAACATTTTAATTAGTTTTATAGTTGAATTGTTTTTAAAGTATAATATATTGTGTTTTTAATTCCATTCTTTTCAATTTTGTGAGCTGCCCTGAACCTCTTACTGGGAGAAAAGCAGCCTATAAGTAAGACAAATTTACCTGGTTATTTATTTATTGGTATGTGATTAGTTTGCTAGGAAGATGAAAAAGCATTGGATTGTTAAAAAAAATACAAACAAGAGAAAAATGTCACCCACCATGTACTTTCCTGTCACCTCCTCTACAGGAAGCAGGGCAAACTAGAGATGGGCAGGAAATGAAAAATGAAATTTTTTTATCATTTTGTTACATAATGAATCATTTCATTACCTAACAAAACAGTAGTATGTGTTTCGTTACCAAATGAAATGAAATGCCATTTTCCCTCTGGAAATGAAGTGATTCATCCTAGATGAACCAAAATTGCAGGGTAGCTTCTTTGGACTCTTCCTGGTAAGCCCCCCGCCAAATTCAGAGATATTTGGGTTCATGGTTAAGTTATTAAATACCAAAGGCAGTCCCCCTAAGAGAAAATCATTCTAATTGAGTTGGGAAGCCACTAATCGCTCACCCATGCATGGGGGTGGGGGTATTAGCAGCTTTCAGACTAAGTTAGAATAAATTTCTCCTGAGGAACCTCATTTGGAATTTAATAACTCAGCCCTCTGAACTCCAAACCTCTCCAATTTTGAGGGGCTTATAGGGAAGAGACCAAAGAAGCTACTCTGTGATTTTGGTGCCTCTAGGACCCAGAGAACCCATTATATAGCATTTTGTTTCATTTCATTCTGAAATTGTTTTAAAATTTTGTTAGTAACAAAATGAAATGAAACTACTAAAGAAACGAAACAAAATGAAATGAAGCAAAACACTGTATTTTTATTTTATGCCCATCTCTTCTGACTACTCAAATGGTTCAGCCATGAACTGTTGAAAGCAAACACCTACCAGTCCCATTTGGATTTGATCACTGTGATTGCACATACCAGAAACAGAGCAAAAATGGAAGAGTCCTACCCATGCTAAGAAAACAGCAGCCCCTGCTTATGACTCAGAAAGCTACAGGGATAAGAGTCAGGCTGGATGGCAATTTCCTGTACATCATGTGTCTGCCAGAAAATGAGCAAGCTATCCTGCTTCTAAAGAAGTCTAAATTGCAAAATAAAGTGCCTTTTAATTGCATCCTCGGATAAAATGCAGCAATTGTGCTGTGAAAGGACACTCTCAGGGTCAAACTAGACAACACACCTAGAATGGTTTTTGCAGAGGTATTCCTTGAATTGCTGAAAGGTGTCAGTATCTCAGGGCATGCCATGTCCCTTAATACACACCTGGTGTTTAGTTTATTTTACGCTTGATCATTGGAGAATATATACAAGATGTATTTGCAGCTTTGGAATCAGAGACATTTATCTTTGTGAAAATCCTGTTGTGGGAGGGAATGGATTAATCAGAGGACATGAACATTGCTCTGACAATCTACCATAATTTGACTTTTAGCTGTGAAGATCACTGCCAAATGAATTGAGGCTATTCACTCGGTCTCAATAGTGGTGCAACCTGGCAGATTTAAACCCTGGTCTAAATCATTTTAGTACAACACGGTACTGAAATTATTATGGGAAGTACAACATTGGA
Organism: Phrynocephalus forsythii; assembly: GCA_029282475.1. Taxonomy (NCBI): domain Eukaryota; kingdom Metazoa; phylum Chordata; class Lepidosauria; order Squamata; family Agamidae; genus Phrynocephalus; species Phrynocephalus forsythii. The sequence continues at coordinate 15,619,584 of JAPFRF010000005.1, forward strand.
TGGATGACTGGCAGGATGGTGCACCCCAAGTGATCAGTAAGTGCTCCATTCCCTAGTCATCTTGTCAACCAGTAGAATTAAGGTAAGTGTCCACTGAAATCCACTCAAATATCATCAGGATCTCTGCCCAGTTTTGGCCAGGTTTGGATTGTCTTCACCTTATGCTGGACCATGGGGACAGAATGGGACAAATGCTGATATGCTTGTCTGTGACCCAGCACACTTCCTAGTAGAACTGATGAAATGGGTCTTTCCTCCCATGTTGAGGACCCCGGAACTGTTATTACTGGGGAATTTCAACATACAAATGGAGTCACCATTCTCTGGAGTCACCGTTGTCTGGAGCAGCTTTGGAGTTCATGGAGACCACGACTGCCATGGGAATGTACCAATCTTCTACTTGGCTTGAACATGTTGCTCATCACTCTCTAGACTTGTATTCATATTGGAACAGGGAGAGGATGATCTGAAGGTGTTGAATTTTGAATTCACCTTTTTCTCATTGTTAGATTATTTCTGCTACTCTTTGGATGCCATGCAACTCCACCCTTCTGCAGGAAGAGGGGACCTATTGCTATGATCTGCCCCCAAAGACCAATAGAAGTGGATTCCAAAATGTCCTAGGAAGGGTTCCATCTGAAATGTGTGAAGCTCCTGTCAGTGCTTTGTCACTTACTTGTCTTTGGATATTACCAGGGAAATCAGCAGAATCACTTCTAAACACATTCTTCAATCCTGAGTCTATCCTTCCCTATAGTTTACAGGGGACTTAAGAATATGAAATAAAAGTAAATAAAGTTAGAGCAGCTAGAGGAAGGTTCCTACAGAGCTCAACCTGGTGGCTGTCAAAAGAAACATTCTTTGACAGAACAAACCTGGGGCCTTAAAAGATGCTCTAATTCTCAACAAATAGAAGCAACAGCAAAACAGCAAGCAGAGCTTTTCCATATAGTTTGAGGTTTGACATCTTCTGGGCTAAAATATATCTTACATTCTAATGAAGAAAATTTTGATAGTCTGGCGGTCTACCTTAGAGTTAAGGTTGATACAGTTAGCATGGTCCTTGACTTGTTGGGTTCAGTCAATTTGATGGAGGTGTACAAATGAACCTCTGTTCAGGTTACATGTTGCAGAGTTTGGATTTTGGACCAATTCCCCTAGCTGTGCAGCTGAAGTGCAGTGATTCTTAGAGATGAGATAGCCTCAGGTTCCCTCCAGTAGTCCACTCCTTTTCCTCTCAACAACTGGCATTTACAGTCTTCATAATTAATCTGATAGATGGTTAGGAGAAAGAATAAAAGGCTTCATTACTTACAATTTAACAAATGAAACAACAAACTGAAATTGCTTCAAGCAACAGGGGTCAACTGACTGCTTCCAACAGACAATAGTGGGGGGAAGAGAAGCAGAGAGGAAAGACTCTCTTTTGTGAGCCCTGCCGCACTTAGGTTTTGAATTGCCTTTTGCTTAAAGTCAAATTGCCTTAAAAATCACCTACCTCATTTTTTATTTTATTTTTTACTGTTAAAGAGTTTTATTGATTTTAGGGGGAAGAGGGAGGGGGGAAAGGGGGAAAGGGGGAAAGGGGTACAGTGTAAGAAGTTACATTGAATACATCAAGCCAAAAGATAATGATCATACATAACAGGATATCATAAAGTATTATCAAATTGTTAGCAGGTTAACTACTTCTTGCCATCTTCTTCTGGAGATCTCTTCATATTCTCCCTACCTCATTTTTAATAGCTTTTTCTGCTGAGCCCCCTTGGGCACACCCCTTTCCGGCCGCTGTGTCGGTTTTTCTTGCGACGGCCAACAGGGGTGGTGTTTTATAAAACCGATTTCTAGACCGCTTTTTTTTCAAAGCATTTTTATTAGAAAATTTTAATATACAAAAGAAAAACAAATTCAAAACATTAACCATACAGAATCAATCTATCACTAAGGTTCGGCTTCCCTCTGTTCTTCGTGCGGTTTTAACGTTATTCATCTCCCAGCCTTCCTTTCAAACGAACCCCTTTTATATACTTATAAAAAAGGTTCTAAAAGTAAATAGTAGTCCCTCGCGTTCTACCCTAATCCGGTAAGAGTCTTTAAATCCTTACAATAAGTCTCCATGTAGTTCTTAAATTTTTCCCAGTCTTTTTGGAACCTCTGGTTGTCTTGATCCCTCAGTCTGCATGTCAGTCTGGCCATCTCTGCAAAGTCCAGTAATTTCGCCCTCCATTCATCCAAAGACGGTATATACATTGTCTTCCAGTTCTGTGCCAGGAGCATTCGTGCCGCGGCTGTTGCATATAAAAATAAAGTCCTGTCTGATCCTTTAATTTCACTATCCACCAACCCTAACAGAAAAAGTTCAGATCATTTTGGGAATGTACACTTTAACATCTTTTTGAGTTCATCATATATCAGTGCCCAATATTCTTTCACTTTCTCACAGGTCCACCACATATGATAAAAATCACCTTGTTTCTCTTTACATTTATTTATTTATTTATTTATTTATTTATTTATTTATTTATTTATTTATTTATTATATTTATATCCCGCTTATCTACAGGGTACTCTAAGCGGCTTACAACAAAAAAGGCTACAAAGCCAATAAAATACAATAAATAATCACAGACAAACCTATAAACTCCCTAAACACTGTTAAAACCACATGACACCTCAACTAAAATGCAAGTTACGATGGCGGGAAAGAAAGAAAAAATCAACTGTCGCCAAAGGCCTCACGAAAAAGGTAGGTTTTCAGCGCCTTTCGGAAGGCCAGCAGGGACTCTGCAGAGCGCACTTCACTGGGGATGGAATTCCAGAGGCTGGGGGCCCACAGAGAAAGCCCGGGTCGAGTGCTCGTCCTCCGGGCTTCCCGAGGGGTGTTTGCTCATCAGTGCGCTCGCGCCTGCCGAAGGGGACGGGCCGAAATTGATCGCTGAGCGATACGCTCTGCCAGGTAGTCCGGTCCCAAGCCATGGAGGGTTTTATAAACTAAAACCAAGACCTTGAATCTGATCCGGGCCACAACGGGCAACCAGTGCAAGCGGGCCAGGACTGGGGTGATGTGGTCATGCACGCACACCAAACACCAGCCAGCCTGGAAGCGTTCTGGACCCGCTGCAAGCGCCGGAGAAGACTCAAGGGCAACCCCATGTAGAGCGCGTTACAGTAGTCCAGCCTCGAGATCACCAGAGCTTGGACCACTGCTCTCAAGGAGCTGTCCGAGGATGGGCGGATCTGGGCGATCCGACGGAGATGGAAATAGGCGGACCTGGTCACCGACGCCACCTGGTGCTCCATGGCAAGCGCGGGTCCAGGAACACACCCAGATTCCGCACCCTCTCCGCGAGCTGGAGGGAGACTCCCCCAGACAGGGAAGAGGGCCACCGCACAGACGGCAAGCTCCCGAAGAACATAACCTCCGTCTTTCGGGGTTGAGCTTAAGCCTGTTCGCCCCGGTCCAAGCCAGTACGGCCTCCAGGCAATATCGAGAACTTCCACAGCTTCCACAGCAGAGGTGTTAAAGGAGAGATAGAGGCTGCGTGTCATCAGCGTACTGATGACAGCAGACTCCAAAACTCCTGATGACCCCGCCAACGGCCTTACGTAGAAAAAACAGCATGGGGGACAGAGACCCTGTGGAACCCCACACGGGAGGATCCAAGGGGCCGATAACTCCCCCATGCTGCTCTAATGGCCGGCCCTCCAGGAAGGAAAGGAGCCAACTGCAAGCAGTGCCTCCGATTCCGACCTCAGAGAGCTTTCCAACAGGATACCGTTTGAGGACGGTATCAAAGGGCTGACAGATCCAGGAGGACCAACAGGGAAGAAACCCCTGTCGGCCGCCCCTGAGAAGGTCATCTTGCAGGGTTACCAAAGCTGTTACAATTAGCGCGGGCCTGGAACCCGGACTGGCAAGGATCGAGGCACTGCCGATCCTCCAAGTATGACTGCAGCCGGACCGCCGCCACCCTCTCGATCACCTTGCCCATAAACGGGACATTGGCGATAGGACGATAGTTTGTCAGATCATCCACCGCCAGGCCAGGTTTTTTTCAAGATGGGCTTTACCACCGTCTCCTTCAGACGAGAGGAAAAACCCCTCGCTGAACGAGGCGGTGGCGATGGCAGAAGCCCATTCGGCCATAGTCCCTCTGGCAGCTCTAATTAGCCAGGCAGGGCAAGGGTCGAAAGGAGTGGAGGCAGGCCGGTAATGCACCATAGCCTTGGAGATCTCGACAGCAGAAACAGGCCCAAGCGCATCCAACCGAGGCGACGAAGGCGGACCAGCAACTGGAGATGGCGGGGCAGGACCACTGCAACCGGAGTCAAAACCAGCACGGATGGCCTCAATCTTAGTTCGAAAAAAGGCTGCGAATTGCTCACTACTGAACTCAGTAGGAGGACAGACTAGGATTGCTGAGGTCCCGAACCACCCGGAAGAGCTCCGCCTGGCGGTTCGAGGCCTCAGCAATTCTCAGGAGGTGAAAGATGTTCTAGCCTCCCTTTCGCGATGATATAGTCGACTAGACTGGGCATCAACGGCAGCCTTACTCAACGCCATCATTTTCCTCCAGCTTTTCCAGCCTCCTCCTAACCTGCTTCATTGCCCTAAGCTCCCCGTGAACCATGGGGAGGGCCGGGCTAGGCAGCGGAGGAGGCGCTTGGGGGCGATCCGGTCAATGGTGTGGACAGCTGTTTCATGCCAAAGATTATTTCCAACAATAATCATCTTTCATCCTATACATCTTTGCTAATTTCGTTGGAGTAATATACCATCTATACATCATTTTCAACAAATTTTCTTTTATCAAAGTACATGCGGTAAACTTCATGTTCTTTTTCCACAGTCTTTCCCACACATCTAACTCAATATTATGACCCAAATCCATAGCCCATTTTATCATACATTCTTTGACTTGTTCATCTTTTAAGTTCAACTCCAACAAGAAATTATATAATCTAGTCAACAATTTCTTTTTTGGGCCCATGATTATGGTTTGAAACTTAGATTCCTTCTCTCCAAACCCAGACATCCTTCTGTCTTTCTGAAAAATGTCATGTAACTGATGGTACTGAAACCAACCTGTTAACTTCTCTTTTAACAGTTCATAAGACTTCAGTCTGGGACCTTTTTTGAAGTGATTTGGCTGAAACTGCGGACACTATGCACTATTTTTTCTGGGTTTCCCCCTCTGTATGCCTTATCCTGCCATTGGAAAAGTGGAAAATTAGCTATGTTACTTAGGATGGAAGAACAACGGCATGACATTACCCTAATAAATAAATCCAAAATAGAAGCAGATGATGGGAAAATGACAGACAAAATCAGAAAAAAAAGTGGTTTAGCAAAGTGCGGACGGGGAAACCGGTTCATGAGAAAACACCAACCCCCCACAGGATTGGGCCCCCATTGCTGGGTGGGTGCGATATTGTGGGGGGCAGCAGGAGGGGCACAAAATGAACTTTGTCCCCAGGTGCTCCAAATCCTTGCTACTCTTCTATTGCTTGAACGGCCAATTATTAAAAATGATGCAAGTTTTTAAAGTGCAGCTCAATATCTTTTTTTGCAGAATGCACTCAGAGAAACACTTATATTGAGTTTCTCCCATAATAGTCATTTTGCAAAGCATTCTTTGCAAAGAGAAAGTCAGTCTTTATGACATTTTTATAATATTTCTCTGTTTACAGAAAGAGAAGCTATATATGAAGTATTAAGCAACCATTCAAAACAAAACTGTGCAAATGGTTAAAGTTGTCCCATGAAGCAAGCAGCATACATACTGAAACTGGATCTGGAAGCCTCTTTCACAACTAAGTGTTTAGTTTTAAAATGGGAAGGAGGGGTACTCATCATTTCAGCCGCAAAGCAAAAGTTCATATAAGCCAGGCTAGTGCATGGGAGGAGCATGAGTACTGTCACACCATTGGCTCTTAATTGCCCATTTAAGACCACAATACCTTCTAAAACACTATGTTACAACAGAGCTAGCTTGCAACACTTTATTGTTCCTGGGAAAATCCATTTATCACCAAGCTATTTCTTTTGGGAATGTAGCTAAAATGAAGGGGAACCTCCAGGGTGTGGTGGGTTGTGGGGATTCCATACCTCAACAGACTTTGAACCCCAATAAGTTGGCAAGCACCAAGGAAACTTAAGCCCTGGATTTCCAGAGATTTCCAGAGACCGAGCAGGAACCCAGTGTGCTGGAGCTGACCCTGAGCTGACTTACTAGCTCAAGGAGGCAGCAAAACAGATGGCAACACTAGAAAAACAATTGAAGGATATCAGGACACATCTGCTCCATGACCAAGCCAAAAGCCCCTTCCTCTCTTCCCTTATCAATAACTCCCCACTAGCTAAGTATGTTCCTCCGAGATAAGGTGCATTTCTCCCCCCCCCACCTATGGAATGCATTACATGATCAAGAACATCCTTCCTTTGCCCTATTGTGTGTTCTTGTTTCCTCTTATCAATAGAGCTTATTGGTCTCAGGCAGCTCACACACAGAGACACGCACCAGACACTCAGACACACACACACACTCACTCACTCTGCTCATGAAGACATGCAGAGACATAGACACACAGAGAGACACCCATGCACAGAGACATGCAGCCTGGGACCAGAGATGGTTGTACCCCAAACTCTGTGTGTGCATAATTAATAATACTACAGTGGGTAGTGTCATAGTCCAATGTATTCAAAAAGTAAATGTTGAATCTGCAAACTTTGGTTCCAACCTAGTAGCACAGTGATCTTCCATGTAGACGGCGTTCCTTAACATCCTGAACCTTCATCCCATCTCTGCCTATTCTTCCTTCCACAGCAATATTGGATTCACATGATAAAACCAATAATATTTTGCTTGTGTGAGCATCATTTCTGAGAACAAAACAATAGATTTGGAATTTCAATTAGCATTCAAGGACCAGATTCTTGCAGTGCACCCTAAGAAACAAACTGTCTTCCATAATTTATTAAGACTGTAGGGCTGATAGAAAACTCAGTGCAGGGTAGTGGATAGGGTAATGGACTAAGATATGGCATATATGGTTCAATTCCTCTTGGAATTGGAAACTCAGTCATGGGGATGTGGTGTGTGTGTGTGTGTGTGTGTGTGTGTGTGTGTGTGTGTGTGTGTGTGTGTGTGTGTGTGTGTGTGTGTAACTGGTAAAACCACTCCTTAAATACCTCACTTTCCTTGAAAGGCCTATTGGGGTTGCTACAAGTCACCTACAATTTGATGGTAAACAACAAACAGCACAAGCAAAACTAGCAAAAACAGCAGCAGCAGCAGCAGCAGAATCATCATCATCATCATCATCAACAACAACAACAACAACAACAACAACAACCAGTGCTGCAAAATGATACTGTTTGCACTGAGTACTGACTTCAACTGCATAAAGTCCATGATTCTATTCCCGGGAACAGGCAAATTTGAAATTTGAGTCTGTCCCCTTTAAGCGACAATCCTTCAGTTCTAAAGGAGCAGCAAAGGTGGAACTAATAACAGCATAAGATAGCATGTCATATCTATGTTGCCCAAATAACTCGTATTTCAGGGCTGTGGATGGCAATTTGGAGTTCAGGTAAAGATGAAAAACCCTTAACAGAATGCACTAAATCAACTGGAGTGTGTTGTGTTAATTGCTCTTACACGTAGACTGTTTTTCTGCTTAATGATAATACCTCAGAATACATTTCTACCACAAGGAAGGGAGAGGTTTTTGAATTGTGGAGTTATATTCAATGCACTGCCCATTCCCATTTTGCTCAACCAGATCAGCTGAGAGCCACCACTACAATCTGATTTCCCAGATGACCACGAAAAGCCCTCAGAAAAGACAGATACTCAGCTGAACTTCTTGGTAAAAAGATACCCCCCCCACTCTAGGAGTGGTGCTCATCTCCGTTTTTATGCCATTGAGCCAGTGTTGTACAAGTCCGTGGCCATGTGGCCGGCATGGCTCAACGCATTTCTGTGCACAGAACACTGTTTACCTTCCTGCTTTTTATGGTGGTACCTGTTTATTTACTTGCATTTACATGATTTCATCCTGCTAGGTTGGCAGGCGGTGGCATTAACAGTGGGAGGTCGCTCCATTGTGTGGCACCCGGGATGCAAACCGCTGACCTGCCAACTTGGCAGCCAACAGTTTCAGTGTTCTTGCCCACTGCTCCCTGATAATTGGTAGATAGAGGCATTCTAATGGCTTAGGACCTGGATACCTGAAGGACCACCTCCTTCCATATGAACCTACCCGGCAATTAAGATCAAGCCAGGGGGCCCTCCTGAAAGAGCCATCCCTCAAGGAGGTGAAAGGGATGGCTTGTAGGAACAGGGCCTTTTCGGCAGCTGCCCCCAAGCTATGGAATGCCCTCCCAAGTGAGATCTGCCTGGCGCCAACACTGATGACATTTCGGCGCCAGGTAAAAACCTTCCTGTTCCAGAAGTTTTTTAATTGATACAATTTAGATTGTGGGTCTTCTGATGGCAATTTTAGTGTGATGTTTTAGTATAAGGTTTTTATTGTTGTTTTAATTATTTATTGTTGTTTGATGTTTTTAACTGTTTTAATTCCTTGATTGTAAGCCGCCCAGAGACCTTTGGGTAGTGGGCGGCATATAAGTTGTAAAAATAAATAAATAAATAAATAAATTCTTCCTTTGATACCGGAGAGAAATATATAGCCACCCTTACTTATAGCCTGGAATGGCCTTATCTTGTGTGAATTTGTCTAATCTCCTTTTAAAGCTACCCACCGTGTTGACCATGATTGCTACATCTTGTAGCCTAAAGATGCCCTCCAGGAAGCATCCATCACTTCTGCCTTGAATCCCTCACCATTGAACTGCATTGATTCCACCCCACATAATTGAGTCTTCATAGGAGAAGTTCTCAATCTCTTAATCAAGCCGCACTGAATTCATGGGGCATTTATGTTCAGTTATCAACAATATTAAGCTGTTATACTGCCTTCCTCAACTTATTTTATTTTACCTCCCCCAGATATCCAGCACTCACCTCTGATGCTTGTTAGAAAATCTTGAGCTAACGTAAATCTTCCCTGCCGTGTCAAGTCTCTTTTATCATTTCTCAGACAGGATATATAGCACCAAATAATGTCAAACTTACTTCCTGTGGAGCTTTTGCAAGTTTCCCTGGGGGTGAAAAGAAATGTTTCCAAAGATTAGATTGATATTTGCTCTGTTTGGTCCAAATTGCATTTTGTAACATTTAGAAAGAGGTGCGGAAGCTGATGTCAGATTCCACTCAAGCCATTGCTTTGATGAAAAGAAATGGGTAAGGTGAATTCAGAGGAGCCTGTGCCTATGGGTTAGATAGGAGGCCTTTCAGAAAGCCCCCATACAGGGAACTGAATGGAGACAGATTGAATCCAAGTAGATTTTTTAAAAGACAGGGAAAATACAGGATGTTGTTGTGAATGTTCAAAGAAGAAGCAATTTGCTGAAAATATGTTACTTGTTAAACCAATTTTCACTGAAGATTATATTCAACCAAAATCCTCTTAGCATGCGGGAAGTTGATCAAACTTCAGAAGAGGATGGGAAAGAATATTGATCTGTTTATCTGTTTCAGAAACAACTCATAACCAACACAATACAGTTGTTGCTTTTAAAAAATGAGCTATACTTGTATGGCCGTGTTTATCATGATGCCACATAGGGCTGCAGACATTATGTTCTCAGTAGTGTTTCATCTTTTCAGGAAGACCATACCCCACCTACTTGTGACCCAGCAACTACTTAAGATTGCAAGTGTGGGCCATTTTGAAAGGTCCAGAACAAGCACTCCATTGCTGGACTTTGGAGGGCTGCACCCCCCCTCTCTCTCTCCTTTGTCAGACTTATATTGATCAGATCCCAGTAAATGCAGAACCAGCTGTATGTTCACCACCCCCTGGTCTGAAACTGCAAGAACTTGAAAAAAGGAACCCATATTTGCATACAAGATTACTTCTTTGTCTGTCTAGGGAGAATTACTTGCTCACTCACTTCTCCTCAGTGAGCACCTGTGAGAGAAGGTTCTTCATCATTGTCATCAGAGCTGCAATCTGGTAGACGGTCCCTGTTTTTTCTGCCCAGGAGACCCTCCTGTAGAAGATGCTATCAATCTTATTGGCACTGAAATACATGTTATTTTCAGCAGGGATGCGGTGAAGAGAATAACAGGGGAAATTATGCTGGTGTCAGGGGTTGCCTCCACCAGCATCATTGTACAATACAGACTCTTCATCCCCAACAGGAAACCCAGTTTCACCTTTGACCAAGTGTCAAGGTGTATACTTTGATTCCACTTGTAAAAACTGTTGACAAACTTTTGAACAAGCCTCTTCATAAGTCATCTGATGACCAATCATGATATCATTTGGAAAAGTACTGATTGTGCTAGATGTTCCTCCAAGATCATTAGCAAAGCTAGATCATTTTTGTGCTTCTTTTCTAACATAGCAGGTGCAGTTTAAGAACCCCTTCGGAAACACAGGACAATAAAATTGTGTTTTATCACAGCAAATACATGCATCATTTTGTTTATAGAATCTACAAACAGCCACAAAGTTGAATCTTTCGGCAGAGGGCTTTTCCCAGCACAGTATTCAAAACCAGGTAAGACACTTCTTTCAGTAACTATCTTAGATGATACAGTATGTTATGTGTATTTTATCTATTTATCCATGTCCTGTTTACAAGCAAACAGTACTCTGGCTGAGCCATTGGGTCAGATCCAAAGCATCAAGTAGCCCACTTGCACCATGATGCTACTGCGTTCCCCGCCATCGCTTTTGGGGAACACCCCACAGAGTTATTTATGATAGGTCCACCCCACCAGTAACCCATTATTGCCTTGAACGGTCCCTGGAAAGGCATAGTCCCCATCTTCAACCTGTGTCATTAACTCCTTCATGAGGCCTTCAGCTGCCACCTTGTGCTTCAGCCCATAGCCTTTTCCATCTGACGTGACCTAGTCAGTTGTTCTTCTGAGTTGAAGGGGCTTGCCTGCTGTCTTAACCATTTGGATCCATCCCAGTGCCTGAAAAAACACCACGAGCCAACTATGCTCAGTTCCCACCAGAGAACTGCAGCTGTTATCCAGGCCTTTATGGCCTCCTTGACTGTGGTTACCCATAGCTATACTATGTCTGACAGATGCACCCCATCTTCCCTGTACAGCTCCTGTGACCTAAAATTGATTGCCAAGTGCTTAACACAGATGCCCCCCCCCACAACCGGGTACCAGCTGACCTATGGTCTTGTCGATTTTGCACTGCATAGTTTCAACCTTTCCAGGATTCCTGGGCCCTTGCCAGAATCACCTCTGTAGCAACTGTGACCACAAAATGGTCACCTCCAGATACGAATTATGGATCACTTGTAGTGACAAGGCCATGTCCAATTTTAGATCAATTCCCCTGGATGACATGATATCATTTCCCCCTAGTTGTATTAACAGTGCATGCGGGGGGAGGTACCCTCTTAAAAACCTTCCATGTGCCTGGCAACAGTGCACCCCATCTCATGTCCCTCTTGCCAAACCATGCAATGTGGACGTGGCCCTCCAATCCCAGCTGGTGCCCAAAAGGAGAGATTTATACCCAAACACTGCCCCAATGCACGATGCTGTGTCCAACAACCCAAAGCTCGAGGACAGTGCCTGTAGGCAGTCCTAAAAGAGAACTGATGGTTCCTCGTGGGCGGGGACTGATGCTACTGTTGTGCTGACATGCAGGCAAATGTACATCTGGTAAAGTTTTGATTGTCATTGCCCCATTCTCATTATCCCCTCGCACGGGAGCCCCTGGGCTGCCACCTGGGCTGCTGCCCCAATTCTGAACGAATGGGTCCCAAATTGCTCAGGCCTGCTTTAAGCAGGGACTTCCGCATAACATGTGCAAATCGGTAACACGTGAGTGGGTTTCCTTCCTTGTGCAGGAGAAGAGGGCCTGACCAGTTGCCCTGCCTTGATAGGTATTTTCTTGTGGCCCTTATGGGGCAGAGAGCTGGGTCATGCTGCACTTGCAGTGTAATTTATGCCCCTTGCCCCTTTGGTCCGTTTTTGATGAACAGAGAAGTATATGCAATTTCCCTTCTTGCAAGGTGACATCCTCCCATTTAAGTGGGTGTATCTCTGCCCTCTTTTGAGAGTTCTGTGCTAACTCTCCCACCCTGAAGGCCCCAAAGAACACCAACGTGAAGGCGCAATTAAACAGACCTTATAGGAAGACCAACAGACATTGCCCAGCTTGCCCTACATTGCTGCCAATAGACTCATTGTAATGGGATGCCGTCTATTCACAATTGCGGGTTGGTTCCTTTCCCAACCCCTCACCGCCCACCTTATGAAAGATATCCAGCATGGGTTAGGCCAGCCCTCCAAGTCACAGTGGAAGGAAATGGCTGCTAAGTGGGCCCACAGGTGTTTTATGGATTTCCCCTGGCTGTAGAAAAAGCAAAATAAACAAACAAATAAACAAAAAAAAAAAAACCCTGCATTATGTCCTCAGGAACTGGTGCAGTGCCCACGCCATGTCTCTTTTCAGAGAAAAAACCTTGGAAGTTCTCCCATGCAGCCACATATGCCTGCTGTGTCACAGGAGCCACCAATCCCAGTGCCCCTTGTATCATTTTTGTCTTCCAAGGCTCCACAGGTACTCTGGGAATAGATCTGGGGCATTGTTGGCCTTAGGTGCCAATTCCTGAAACCTGTTATCTGGAAATGAGATGGTGAGTCCGCTATTCCGTTATCCAGCCCTGGGACATGTTGTGCTTTAATTGTGATGTTGGCCATCAAACAAAGTGATAAGAGTTGTCACACCAGCCTCATGACCCTGGCAGAATTGGATGATTGGCAATTCACGATGGCCACCACCGCTTGGCTATCTCACCAGAAAGTTATTTGTTTGTCCCTAAAAAAGGGCCCTCCAAATGTCCACAGCTACAACTATGGGAAATAACTCTAGGAAGGTTAGATCCCTGACAATGCCCTTATCCTCCCATTCCTGGGGCCATTTCTGGACACACCATTGTCCATGGCAATAGACTCCAAACCCCATGCTTCCTGCTGCATCTGACTGTACCTGTAAAGAGGTCCCTGGCTGCCAAGGGTGTTGCTAAATGGCATTGAAGTGTCTCAGGAATTCCAGTCACACCAATAGATCCAGTTTGAGTCTTTTTGTCAGGCGAATGTGGTGATGCATGGCTGTAACCCCAGCCATCGATGACAGCTGTGCACAGATTACTCTACCCAGTGTGATCACTCAGCATGCACAATTGAGGTGGCCCATCAGAGCCTGCATCTCCTTGAGTATGAATTTTGCCTTACCAGTCAGAGGCTCTATGTAGCTTCGCAAACTCCGAACCTTGTCCTGAGGCAATCATGATGTGCTGTGCACTGCATCTATCTCTATTCCTAAGTAGGTGAACCATTCAACTGGTCCTTCCATCTTTTCATGGACCAGGGGTACCCCAAGGTTGCTGGCTAACTGCTGGAAGCCCTGAAGCAGTGTTTCAGTCCCACCCCTTTCCATCATCAAAAAATCATCCAACTAATGCATGGTGTGGATTCTGCACCTGTGTTTCACCGCCCATTCCAAGAATATGATAATGTCTCAAATGGTGCACAAGACACCAAGCAACCCATTGACGCACCACTGCCCTTGGAGTAGGATTCCCAGCAACAAAGAGTCTTCTGGGTGGATAGGCAAGAACCAGAATGCAGACTGAATATTGCATTTGGCTAGCAGGGCACTCCTACCTCGTGACTGCAGTGTCATGATGGCCTGGTCGAAAAACTCATATCTCACCGAACAAAATGCCTGAAGAATGGAGTCATTGACTGATTCCCCTTTTGGGTACAACAGGTCATGGATCAATCAGTATTGCCCTAGTGCTTTTTTGGGCACCACCCCCAGCAAAAACACACTTAGGTTTGGCAATGGAGGGGCATCGAACAGGCCTGCCATTCAAACCATCTGAACATCCTTTGAAATCTTTTCGGGGACTATCTGAGACATTTCGTAGGCTGATTTGAGATTAGAGGCCCAAATGGGGACTCTTAGGCCTGTAAACGGTATTCTAATCCCTTTAGTGAAGCCTTCCCACAAGTAAATGGCTGACTTCCTGTCAGGGCAGACCAACAACAGGGAAGCCAATGCATCAATACTAATCAGGGTGGTGGCTAAACAGGGTTTGTTGTCTGTTGGGGGCATATCAGTGGTCCTGGGAGTGTTACTTTCATGTCGTGGTGGGAAGTTGCTGCACTGTTCCTGCACCCTGCCCTTCTTTCTGATCTTTGTGTTTTGATGAGGGCCAGATACCTCAAACAGGGTGTTAACGAACCCCACTTAGTGCAAGTAACCCTGGGGCTTGGACTGAGGCAGTTGTTGCTGTCATGGTAGAATTTGCAATGCACCCTAGCACACTTAATCACATTATACTCTGAACAAACACGTTTGGAGAACTCCCCCCTGCCCCACTTTGATGGCCTCCCTTCAGGTTTTCCCCTGGAATGGGACCCACCTCCACCAAACAGATCTTTTAGTTAATCAGGTCCCATCAGGTGTCCTCACAACTGGATGCTTTTTTCCTAAATTCCTCATTGTATAGTATCACAGCTTCATTGCCCGCCTGTCTCCCCCAATGGGCACTGTGGAAAAGAGCACGTAGTCATTGGCTAATGGATTTATGTGTGCTGAATTCCACTGGTGCAACTCAACATCCATTGCACCAGCGCCCATATGTTCTGCATCTGAGGTAGGGTGGGGAGGTTTGCTCGCTGCACAGCCTTTGGTGACCGCATGGCAGGCATAGATGCCTGTGGCCTTTAGTGATAGATTTTCTCTGGCGTACACTGTGCTTTTGCGGTCAATCCCGGGCTCTGCCCCTCAGTGGCTGCAACCTGGGACTGTGAGTCCTGTTGGCCTTACTAAGTCATCCTGCTGCTGGCTTACCAGTATCTCTATCTGTCCTTTCTTTCCTTTTTTGGTATGTATGTATGTATGTATGTATGTATGTATGTATGTATGTATGTATGTATGTATGTATGTATGTATGTATGTATGTATGTATGTATGTATGTATGTATGTATGTATGTATGTATGTATTCACTTTTACCCTTGTTGCTTCTTGATTTATTTGTATAGAGCTCCCCTAGCCTGCAGACTGGCAACTGTGATCCAGCTGGACTGTATGGCTTCCTGTTGGAGTGCGTAGGCCCTGCCAAGCAACCTACTGTCCCAGCTGATAATTTGGAGTTGATGAGTACCATCAGGGGGCACAGCACAATTAACTGGTGTGCACTCCTGTAGTTATGGGGTAACCCTGCCAATCAATTTGGAGCCCCACCAGTACCTAATTCACAATTGATTCAGAGACTTACTTGGCCAGGTGCCCTGGTTCTAAGGCTTCTTTCTAAAGGGAACTGGAGCTGCTTTGCTGGGATTGGGACCCCCCCCAGATCTGCCCCTACCCTTGCCGGGTCACTTATCCAGCCAAGCACCACCACACCGCCCAAACTACTACTCGCCTCACCCCTGCTGCCTGATTACAGTGCAGATCCTTTACAGACACAGGGGGGGGGGTTGAAGGATCGTAGCTGGCTAGCACAGGCAAATTGTGCACTTGGATGATGCAGGTGGCCAGGCTCGGCTGTCCTTCCTTCACCATTCAGTGTGTGACCTAGCCTTACATTTTACATTTCCCTGTTTGCAAGAATGGGATATTTATGGAAAATCAGAAACAAATAATGCATGCAGCTGGCCAATTATTAATGGCAGAGCATCACTAACAGGTCATGGGTTGGTTGGTCCTGATCACTGTGCCTTTTATATCAGCATGGGGGTGGCTCTACATATTTATTTATTTATTTATTTATTTATTTATTTATTTTTATTTAACGTATATGCCGCCCACTACCCAAGGTCTCTTTATATGCCTATATATGCCCTGAAAATAAGGTCCAGCATTCATTTGTATCATTTCTATCAATGATTCATCTCCTATCACCATTTGCTCTATCAGAAATAGAGGAGAGGGGGCTATGAAATTCCAGGCAGATTTTGGTCTACAGAAGGCCCAGCTGATCCTATCAATAAGCATGTCCTTATTGACAGGGTCTCTGGTCTTCCTCCTTGTGAATCTTTATCTTGCTGGGACTGGGCAATTCCTAAGGTGAAAGACCCTTTCAAACATACAACAGGATGGACAAATCCTCTGAAGCACTCTCCAGTCTCATGGGGTCTTTATGGAGATGAGCTCTTTGTTTCCCAATTTGTTGTCTTGTCATTTCTGAAAGGAGTTAAGAGTGGCATGCATGGATGGGCTTCACACAAGCCTGCCAGTAGGTATGTGACACCAAGAGAGAAGATGGCTGACTTGTCAGCTTCATCACTGAGCAAGCATCTGAACTCAATACTTTCTGGTTGAAGACATCACATTTCTCCTTCTAGGTTAATTCCTTGAGAATTTGGCGACATGTTTGGTATGCAAACTGCGTCCCCGCTGTTTAACATTTATATAGGATTCGGGCAAGTGGAAACCCTCTTGCCTCAGCTGACAGTTTGATAAATTCCTCCATTGCAGCTCCGTCAGAAATTGTTACAGCTTTGACAGAACACCTAAAGTGCTTACATGTTTTACATGCAGTTCAGCCATCTCCTTTCTGAGCACTAGAGATGGGCACGAAACAGAAAAATTGTGTTTCAGTTTTTCGTTTCTCGTTGAGAGGTCTGTTTTGGTTTGTTTCCATTTGTCGGGAATTTTTTGAAAAATTTCGTTACCGTTTTTCATTTTTTCATTTGTCGTTTCTACCCGCTTTTTTGCGCAATTTTTAAAGCATTTCCATGTGTGGGCATCCCCCAACGCCCCAGACCAGAGGGAAAACACTAAAAAAATGGATGCTGGCAGAGACACAGTATAGACTAGGTTCGCAGGGAGGCTGCAAAGGCAGCGGCAGGCTTTGCCCAGGGTGCAAGGCAGCTGCAGAGTGACTGCACTGTGGGGCAGGGGAGGGTACTCACCGAGAGGTACACAACACACACACACACAGGGAGGCTGCAGGACTGAAGCTAGCAATCCCACCCTAACTCCCACCAGAGACTGCAAGGAGGACGGGGGCTGCCAGAGCTTTTTATGCCCTCTGTGGCTGCCAGACCTGCCCACCCAGTCTGCAACCTGGGCATGCTATTGGTTGAACATGATCCCACATCACATGACTTGCCTCCATTTTGTGGCTGGTGGCGACATCCATTTTAAAGGGAAAAGAAAAATACATCACGATGGGAGAAGAGAAAAACAAATGTTTTAAGGACCCCAACCCCCCTGGTAGGTATTATCAGACAATATAAATAATTATTGCTGCATTTTTACGGATGTCCAGGGCGTTTTTTAACATTTAAAACAGGTCATTTCATTGTGCGTCACCATTAACGGAAGCAAAACGTAACGACCACAATTTTCGTGGTTCTGTTCATTTTGTTTCATTTTCATCACAATTTTCGTTTGTCATTTTGTTACGTAACGGAAACGACAAACGGTAACAGAAACGAAAAAATGTTCGTTCCGTGCCCATCTCTACTCAGCATAAATGTTCCACTGCTGTTATTATTCCAACATGCCTCCTCTGACTGTGACTCACTATGCTCAAGTAACCTGTAATTGGAGTAGGCCTATTTGAATCAATGGCACATACAGAGGAGTTGGATCACCAAATCCGCATTGATTTGGTGAGCCTACTCTAATCCTAAGCAACAAGAGTTTGGCCTTTGCACTTCTACTCCATGATTGCTTAAAATGTTCACCTATACAAAAAATTAGCATATGCAGTTTTATGCAAATAAACATTCTTTTTTTCTCCTCATTTATCCTGATGCACATGGGGGAATCTTCAGCTGACTCTCTCTATAAGCAAGTTGAACATGTTAGTCATAATAATAATATGGTGGTGATTATGTGCTGTCAAGTTAGAACTCACTTATTGAAATCCTAACCCTAAATGAGATATAAGGAATGGCTTTATGAAATTCACATCCCCAGTGAAATTATCATGGCTGAGTGGGGATTTAAACCTCTTGAGTCCTAGTCTGTCTTCTATCCACTACATCACATTGGGCATTCAGTGTCTTTTATTACAACTCCAGTGGTAATAATAAGTTATAGTAAAAGTCTAGAACTGATCCTGTTGCCTATACCAGGAGCATCCATAAGCCATTTCTCTTTTTTTTTTTTAATTTTTTTTATTGAACATAAAAAAGACAAAACAACAATGATAAACAATTATATAAAAAAAACAGTAATAGGCAATCATAAACAGTACAAAGTGCCCCCCACCCCCAAGAAACCGTCCAGTATTCTTGCATCTTCTCTTTCTTCTTCATCTTTTTTTTCTTCCAAAAGGCTTCTTAAGGTCCTTTACGCCAGAACTGTGTTGGGTTATAAGTTGGTTGTATCCCTTTCCCTTTTAATAGTACATGATCTATAAATTTCCCCCAAACATCATAAAAAGTATCTTTTTTTATTTCACCTCTCAAAGCTTTTATATTACAAGATAGTTTATCATTTAGTGCTATGTCCCACACTTCCTTATACCATTCAGCAATTTTAAGGTCTGATTTCAGTTTCCAGTTCCTAGCAATAATCAGTCTAGCTCCTGTCATAAGATTTGCTATTAATTCTTTAGTTTTCACATCATATTCATTGATAGATGGTAATGATAACAAAGCAATTTCCGGTACACATTTAATATCAGTTTGTAGTATTTCTCTTATCTCCTCAATAATCTCTTGCCAAAACTTTTGAACTATTTCACATTCCCACCATAAATGAAAATAGGTACCTATCTTTTTTTCGCATTTCCAGCAGAGCTTAGAATATTTTGGATTCATTCTATTCATTCTGACTGGAGTCATATACCATCTTAAAACTAGTTTGAAGTAGTTTTCTTTTATTCTGACTGATAATGACCGTAAAATCCTCAAATTCCAAATTCTTTTCCATTCATCATTATTTATTTCTTTCTCTATGTCTTGTTTCCATAGCTCTCTTATTGTGTCCTGTTCCCTATTCTCAAATGAATCTTGAATTATTTTATATAATTTGCCAACTGTTCCTTTCCCTGTATTTCCTTTCTCTGATTCATATGTTGTCAGAAATTGCTCAAATTTTGTATATCCTCTAAGTTGTGTATTTCTCCTAATCCATTCTTTCGTCCAGCTTTCTAACTGGGCGTAATTCAACCACGACAATTCCTGAGTTTGCAGAATACGTTTAATTTCTTGTTTTGATGTCATCTTTTTAATCCAATCTTTTAGTCTTGCCACTTTCCTTAATTTAAATAAGTCTCCCAATTTCTTCATGTTCGTGGGGAAATTTATCTGATCGATCACCGCACCAAGCGGGAACCTTCCTGTATCAATTTCTTTCCATACTTTTTCCAAGTAAGCAATAGGGAACTTAGAAGAGGATTTTTAATTGGGTAACTTTTCCTTTTGGGGGAAACTAAACACATATTTATTTATGTCTTCATTTAGTTCCTCTGATTGAAGTTCCCACCATATTAGTTTTTGAGGTTTAAATAATATTTCCCCAGGAGCTAAGCTGATTAGCTATGTAATACATTCTAAGATTAGGTATGCCTATACCTCCCTCTTTTGAGATCTGTACCATAAGCTTTTATTTATTCTTGCTTTTTTTCCACCATTGCAGAATTTATTTAAAAGATCTTGATAAACATTAATTTCAATTTCTGTGTATTGAATAGGTAACATTCTAAAAGAAAATTTATTTTAGGAAGTATTTTCATTTTTACCATTGCTATTCTACCAAACCATGATAAGTTTAATTTGGAGTAATTTTGTAATTTATTTCTAATCTCTTCCTTTATTTTTGTGTAATTTCGTTCTTTCGTTTTAGTAATGTCTTTATCTAAAAGTATCCCTAGGTATTTTATACATTTACAAACTTTCAGTTCATGATTGGAGATCTCTTCCATGTCTCGATTATCCTGATTGAAAAGCATGATTTCTGATTTCTGCCAGTTGACACATAATCCGGTTGTTTCACCAAATTCCTTTAGGTGTGCTTTTATTCTTAATATATTTTCTACCGGATTTTTTATTGTTAACAAAGCGTCGTCCGCAAATAAACTAATTTTTATCTTGCCTTCCTTACCCATACCTTTAATAAGTTGGTCCTCCCTTATTGCATTAGCTAGTAGCTCTATCACTATGCAAAACAGAACTGGCGATAAAGGACATCCCTGTCTTGTTCCTCGGCCTAGGGTAATTTTTTTCTGTCATCCCATCATTAACAATGATTGATGAGGTGCTATGAGAATAGAGTTGGTTTATTACACTTAGAAATTTTTCGCCAAATCCCCATTTCACTAATAAAAGTTTTAACGCAGGCCATTGGACACAATCAAAGGCTTTAAATACATCTAGAGACAAAATGCATGCTTTGTCCTGTGATCTTCCCATCTCATAAAGAACATTCAAAACTCTTCTTACAGTGTCTGACATTTGTCTACCTTTGATAAGGCCCGTTTGGTCTTCTTTAATATATTTGTCTATAAATGTATACATTCTTTTGGCTAGAATTGCTGTAAAAATCTTGGCATCTTGATTTATAAGTGATATTGGTCTGTAAGATCCAACATCTATTGGATCTTTATTAGGCTTGAGAATTAAAATAGTTAAAGTATGTTTCCAGGAGGAAGGAACTTGCTCACCCTCCAATATCTCATTATAAAGCTTCTTTAACTTAGGAATTAACATTAATTTGAATACCTTGTAAAATTCTGGTCCCAATCCGTCATCTCCTGGAGTTTTGGCATTCTTTAGCTTATTTATAACATCCTCTATCTCCTCCTCTTTAATAGCTTTTTCCATTTCAAGCCTGTCTTCTTCCGCTAGTCTTACTTTTAGGTTTTTGTCAATATATTGTTCCATAACTTCCTTACTACTTCTATTGGCTGTATATAAGTTTTGATAAAATTCTTGAATAGCTTTTAATTTTTCTTTCATTTGAGTAGATATATTGCGGCTTAAATCCTTTATCCTTCCTATCATGCTTTTTTCTTTCCTTTTCTGTGCTAATTTTGCTAGCATCTTGAGTTTTTATTACTGTATTCGAAAAAGTTTCTTTTCAAATATAGTAGATTTCTTTGGGTTTGTTGTAGATCTATATCTTCTAATTCCCTTTTCCTGGCCTCAACCTGAATTAAAAATTTTTTGTCTTTGGTTAAAAAAAATTGAGATTCAAGGTCTGCTATAGTAGCCTCCAATTTTTTTTTATTTTGCTGATCTCGACTTTTTATAATAGCACTTTCTTTTATTATGTAACCTCTAGCCGCTGCCTTCAGAGTGTCCCAGATAACTCCTATTTGACCACCACCTTCTTCATTGATATTCCAGGTTTCTAGCCATTCTCTTTGTATTTTTTGTACTGTATCTGGGGTTTGAAAAATTCTAGGGTTTATTGTCCACCTTCTAGCTTCCTTATAATTCTTCTTATTTTCTATTTCAACAGACATTAGAGCATGATCAGAAGTTTTTATCAATTCTATATTTGTATTTACAACTTTAGATAACAAACTTTGTGAGACAAATATAAAATCTATTCTCGAGTAAGCTTTGTGGGCTGATGAATAAAAAGTAAATTTTCTTTCATCGCCCTTTAATTCTCTCCAAACATCCTTTAATCCTGTATTTGCGATGAATTTTGTTAAGATTGTATGTCTAGCCCTCCAGTCTACCTTCCTAGTCATTGTTTTATCTTTTATTTTGTCCATAACCATGTTGAAATCTCCTGCCAAAATCACATGTCCTTTCTGTACCTTTTCTATCTGCTCCCATATCTCTTTATAAAACAGGTTGTGATTAGCATTTGGTGCATAAACATTTATCAGTGTATATTGTTCTAGACCAATTGTGGCCTGAAGAATAATATATCTACCTTCCAAATCTTTCACAGTTTTTTCAACAATACAATCACAGTGCTTTGATATTAAGATTGCTACCCCCTTGCTTTAGATGTACCAAAACTTTTCTCATAGATGTTGATGTTGGGTAGTTTCAGTTCGTTTTGGCCATCTTTCGCTTGGTGTGTTTCTTGAAGAAAGACGATGTCCGGTTTATTCTTCTTAATTAATGACTCTATTCTGTTTCTCTTCGTGACAGTTCCTAGACCCCTGGCATTCAATGTAGCTAATTTCAACAGTCTACCCATATTTTCATTCTATTATCGATCTGGAACGGTCTCTTTGTGCATATATACAAACAAACATTACATATAATAAAGAAAAAAACAATGATTACCCAAACCCTACCACCTACATTTATTTTCTGTTCTCCCATCCTCTTGGCTCTCATACACAACCTGTATGCGCCCTTATAGGAGGGAGGGGGAAGGCACCCGTACACTTCCTGATGGCTAATAATGATTCAGAAGCTCTAAATTAGCGTTGGCACTGTCTAGTCTTGCTTACAGTTATATACGTGAAAAGTTGAAAAGAAAGAATGTAATAAAAAGATAACATGATAATGTGAATCTTAAGATCCTTCTATCCTCCTCTTTTCCTCCCTCAGTCCCCCCCCAAAAAAACCCAAAAAAAAAATATAAAAAATTAATAAAAAATAAAAAATAATAAAAAAATAAAAAAATAAAAAATAAAAAATAGAAAAATATAAAAAAAATATAGAGGGGAAAAGGAAAGATATGCTAAGAAAGAATAAGGGATAAGGGATAAGGAACAGAAAGGGAGTGGAGAATTATGGGACGGGCAAGTCAAAATATAAACAAAATAAAACAGAATGGGCTAGGAAAAAAAAGGGAAAAAAAAGGAGGGAAGGGAAGGGAGAGACAGGGGGAGAGAGAAAAGAGGGCTGTCTTCTGTAGTGCAATGCTCTTCAAATCGGTCTCCATTTGCTTGCTCATTGAAAGATTTAAAGAGTTAAAGGGTGACACTGTCTTCACTGCAGACGCTGAATTTGGAGTTCTCTATTCTTCTTCAATTTGAATGTTCCATGCCTTGAGAAGTTGTTCACCTTCTTCCAAAGAATAAATTTTGTGTAGAGTTGGACCCTTCCACACCTTAAGAAAGATCGGGAATCCCCAGTTATATCTGTAGTTGTTGTTCCTCAGAGCAATTGTCACAGGTCTCATAGTCTTTCTCCATTCAAAAGTCTCCCTGGAGATATCCTGGTAAACTCATAGAACTCTTCCCTCACGCTTCAGCAGGTCAGGCTTTGCCCTAAGAGTTGACATCAGTTGTTCTTTCATGGCATAGGAAGTAAATCTAATGAGGATTGGTCTTGAAGTAGCTGTCTTAGCACTACCTATATAGTGTATCCTTTCAATGTCGGTCTCAGAAAGGTGTTGGGGGAGGATAGAATTAAGCCAAACGAGGATTTCTTTCTTCATTTCTTTTTTATCCTGGAGTTCAAAATTAATTAATTTCAGATTAGACCTACGAGAATAATCTTCCATATAGATAAGCTTCCGCTGTAAGGCATCAATCTCTTCTTCATGCGCAGCGATAACACTTTCATTCTTAGAGGCTAGAGTTTGAACTTGATTGATTTCTCCTGCTAATTTTTTCAGTTCAATGCCATTATTAGATACCTGTGTCTGCAGGGTCTGTATTTCTTGTAACAGGTCCTTCCTTAGGTCTTTATTCTGTGATGATAAGGACTGGAAGCGGTCTTCGATAGTAGAGGTTACATCTTTTAGGGCTGATTTAATAAGGGAGCTGACTTCTGCTTTCAAGTTTTTGAACTCCCTTGAAAAATCCGGCTGGTGTGCTGGCAACTTGCCAGAATCAGACGCCATTGTGTCACTTTCGACAACAGTTTCTGCTCTTTCAAGACGAGCACGTTGATACGTGGCGTCTGAGGGTTTGCGTACCCACTTTTTTTATCACAGTAGGACCCTTTTTCTTGGGTGGCATGCAGAGAAACCAAGTAAGTACGCTTTTTTCTTTTCTTTCTAGCCTCAAAGCAAAGAAAACAGTCTCTCACAGTCCGTCTGCCTGGGACGTGACTTCGGCAGAGAGCGAAAGTAAATCACTGCTTCAGTAATTCATTGTTATCTCTCCCCTTGAAGATACACAGTTTTCAACCTATCCTCCCCAAAGATTTATGATCGTTTACTCACGATTTTGGTATCATTTAAAGACAGTATTTCAAGTTTTATTCTTCTCATTAAGCAGAGCTGCCGGATCACCCAACCATCATCGTCATGGGCGGAAGTGCCCCCCCTCCCATAAGCCATTTCG
Source organism: Phrynocephalus forsythii (assembly GCA_029282475.1). Taxonomy (NCBI): domain Eukaryota; kingdom Metazoa; phylum Chordata; class Lepidosauria; order Squamata; family Agamidae; genus Phrynocephalus; species Phrynocephalus forsythii. The sequence continues at coordinate 15,643,881 of JAPFRF010000005.1, forward strand.
CCTTTTACCATAAGCCATTTCTCACCTATGTCATTCTTGCAAAGTATGGGAGCAGCTCTGTAGCGGACAAAAAAGTTCTACAGAGAATAATTAAAATTGCCCAGAATATCATTGGGCTCCTGCTATCAACCCTAGATGACATATTCACATCTCGCTGTTTGAGGAATTCACAACATTCTCAGAGACTCTTCTCATCCTGCTCATAATTTCTTTGAACCGTTGCCTTTTGGCAGAAGATACAGAACAATTAAAACTTGGACCACATGTTTACTGAATAGTTTTTATAGCTCCCAGAGCTATAATTGCACTTAATAATGAACTTAAGGACCACCACCAGTGAGTGGTTGGACAGCATTACTTGGCCTGTTGTTAAGATGCTTGTGTGTTGATTTTTTTTTGGGGGGGGTGGAATTTAGGTTGGTGGAGGAATGTTTGGGAATTTTTATATTTATTTATTTATTTATTATTGAATTTATACCCCACCCATCTTCCCAAGGGAACTCTGGGCGGCTTTCAATAGGCTGAACCAATCAGCAAAGCATAATAGAACAACAAACATGTACATGTGTGTGTTGGGTATAGTGTCTGGGTGTGTAAGTGATCACTTTTATATGTGTTCACTGGTTCTTTTGTGTCCCGAGGAGAGCAATGATATACCTTGCAAAAGACCCCATAGGACACAATACTAGGTGCACCTGCTAACTTTATTATCAATTGGTCATAGAGTTAACATGGGATTTCATTCGCACAATCCATTTAGCATTCATACATCCAATTCACACATCCCATTCATACTCACCATGAGATAGAAGACAAGGGCTCTTGATCAGCATTGTCCATATTCTGACGAAAAGGGCAACTGATCCCAATGCTTTGGTCTCAGAATACAAAGTACCAACTGCCTGTGTTCTCCTTTTATATCCTTTCTGGGCAGCTTGTCAGGTGAACATGCTCACTGGGCATTTTTCTGTTCTTTTCTGGGTTAATGGGCCCCATCACTCCTGGAATGCTCTCAGCTGCAATCTTTCCTGTCAGGCGTATGTAATCCTCCTTTTGTTGGGATGACTCCTTTACCATGACCTTTCTTCCTTGAACGCACTTTCTCTACCCATACTAGCTAAAGTCTCTGAAGCATAAAGAATTCAAGGCTCAAGAATTGAGCTCATCTTAGAGTTTCAGGCACGTTCCCAAAGTCCCATCAGAACTTTGTTTTGCTAGTTCATCATCATCATCATCATCATCATCATCATCATCATCATCATCATCATCATCATCATCATCATCATCATCATCATCTCTCTCTCTCTCTCTCTCTCTCTCTCTCTCTCTCTCTCTCTCTCTCTCATTGGTTCTTCACCTCATTCCAGGCCAAGCATACATATACCTTACATACCAGCATGCATCCATCTTACATTCATTACAGGTGTCTGGGAATTTCATTGCATGTGTATACTACAATGACAATAAATATTATTATCATTACTAGCTTACATTGCTTAAGGACATGACACTGAAGCAATGGTGGCTGGTGACCATCACAGTTAGTGGTGCAGAAGGCATTGGCGGGTGGAGATAGGTGTAGCAGGCAGAGCCAGAGGCAAGAGCAGATGTTACAAACATGCACACGGAAGCAGCCAAGAAACCATTCACTTGTGCCCTACCTATATCTACTACACCATTTGGTTGAGAAGCAGAAAAACAAAACTTCCCTCTAAATGACAGTTGTTTCTACCTGCTGCTGTTCTCCTCATATCTTGTTCTAGACTTATTTATTTATGTATTTATTCTTGCATTTGTATACCGCTCCCATTTCCCAAAGGAATTCTGGGTGGTTCACACAATAGGCTTAAAAACAGACAACAATAAAACAATATAAAATAGTGAAATAGTGCTGGGCAAGAGGCAAAAATGTAATGACCATGAAAAAAGAGAAGGGGGAAACAAAACAACAACTTGGTACCACATTAGCAGTCGCCCAAGGCATCCATGAACAGCCAGGTTTTAAGGGCTTTCCTGAAGGATGCCAATGAGGGAGCCTGGAGTATCTCACTGGGTAGCTTATTCCAAAGCATTGGACCGGCCACCAAGAAGGCCCATTTTCGAGTTACTACCCTGCGGGCCTCCCTGGGGGTGGCCACCCGGAGTGAGAGAGCCATAGAGGAACAGGTGGGTCGGGCCAGGTCTGATCGTAGGGAGTAGAAATGGGCACGACTCAAAAAATGGTGTTTCATTTTTCGTTTGGTCATTTAGGGGTCCGTTTCGATTCATTTTAGTTTTTGTGACGTTTTTTGCAAAAAAATTCGTTTTCATTTCGTTAGGTAACAAAACAAAAAAATGAAAACAAAAACAAAACTTGCTGTTTCGTTAGCATTCTTTTTAGTTCAATGCATCCGCTGCAACGAAAACGAAAAACACGGCAAATTTGGTCGTTTCGTTTTCATTTTTCTTTTGTTTTTTTTTAAAAATTGTTTCATTTTCGTTGCGTAACAAAATGAAAAAATGAAAACAAAAACGAAAAATTGCTCGTTTCGTGCCCATCTCTAGTAGGGAGATACGCTCTGTCATAGGGAGATAGGCTTAGTTCATTTATGTCCTTAGTTTCATTCTCCATTTATATTCTTCCTTCTTTTCCTGCATTCACAAACACAATATAGGACCGAGAATTTAGAAATATGAAAACATATGGGTGTTACCATGATCCTCCCATGAAACTTTTCAGACACATCCCTTGACACACACAAATCCAACTTTTATTGGGCAAAACAGATCGCTCTTATGTGTGTGTGAGAGAGAGAGTGACAGAAAGAAATTGAGGGAAAAACTAAGGACACAAGTACAGTGTTTGAAGTGAATCGGGAGCTGGGTTGGTTAGAAACTGACTTAATCTGGAAGTTGAGCCATGGCCACTGAACTTCTTTTCTTATCTGATTGAAATGTTTCACTATTCATCCAACCAGCTTTGTCAGTCTGAGGAAAGTCAGTGTGAGGCCTCCAATTTACAGTTCATCTTGATTTCACATCACCCTGGTCTGAATAGCCTCATAAGTTGGACAGTAGCCTCAATCGTCTCCTAGGTAGACAATGGCCTGAATAGGCTTGTTAGATGTACAATGGCCTGGGCTGTGTGAAAGTCCCACCTATGCAACCCTTCCCAACACCCATGAAGTATGGGTCATTAGCTGGTCGAGGTGCAAAGTGCTTCTGATTTGTTTGGGGATTGATGAAAGGGCCCCATGATAAGTGGTAGACAGACTGTGCCTGAGACCCCCCACTTCTGTTGAGAGAGGAGTTTTCAATACACACATGAATGGCTTCCCAGACCTTTCTCTTATACCACCTATCTTCCCTCTGAAATATGTGTACGTCCTCATATTTGAGTAAATTGCCCTTTGTTCTTCAAATGAAGGTACACTGCTGATTCTGGTCCTGAACTGTTGCCCCTCCTGTGTTGGGCCATCTTCCTGTTTAATGGCTGTTTGTTTTCACCAATGCAGAGTCCTCACTGTATTTGAACACATATACTATATTGCTCCTCTTGTGTTTTTGTGTGCACACACTGCACATATTGTACCCTATAATAATCTTGTGATTTCGGATAGGCTGAGGTCAGCCAGGAAGCCAACTGGGTAGTTAGTTAGGGAAGTCTGCACAATCCTAGTTGAAAATTCAGTTCATGCTATACAGCAAGACCTTTGTGCCTTATTATGTAATCTTTTCTGGAGTTATATTCAGTTTCTAATTTAGAAAATGAGATAAACATTTCTTCCAGATTTCTGAAAGTTTTGGAGTAGACATGGCTTTCTCCAAAATATTCTCAAACTTTTAACCAGTGGCCCCGGAACAGAGAACATTTTAAAGAAATTAAGTCTATACACAAATCAAAGAGTAAGCAGTGACAGCAAAGTAACAATCTTTGAGTAATCAAATGGAAAACAAGCTGATTTTTCTGTTTCTGTTCAACTGCTCACATTGTCTGCTTGCTGGGAATGGCAATTTCCACCCCACCCCCCACATGTATGTCTCAAACAATAAAACAAAACTTGATAAGGCAAAAACATACCCTTAGGGCAATCACATTACTGTTCAGGGCTTTGCATTATCATTAATCTGATGGCAGGACATGATCAACACAACCAACAATGCAGGGCTGGAAATGCTTCTATGTGTTTAATAGAAAATCATTTCAGATGGCATCGTAGGCTTCCCTGCAACTAGGGGTTGGGATCCACCTACAGGCACAGAATAACAATTCCCCTTTTATTTAAGGCAGGGCTGTCCAACTTTGAACAGGCCAAGGTCTACTTTTTCTGGCTCAAAGTGCCAGAGGGCTACTACACTAATATCTCTATATACAAATTTTATCAATTCCAAGCACATGCTTGTAAGTAAAAAAAAGTTGTAAGTAGAGTGGTGGTTTCCCATAGGAATGCATTGAATTTGTTTCCCTCCAGAACAGAAAAATTGATTTTTAATGCATTCTTATGGGAAGGCTGACCATGCACATGCTTCCCTTGCACCTGCTCGATCATCTGGCCAGTGGGGGGAGAGCAGGGGACCACGCCATGGCCCTTGAACTGAGACAGTAGGCTGGCAAACCCAGAACTTTGCTGGGGCAGTGGTGGTCTTTGGGATGGGGGAGGGAGGGGTGGAAAACTTGATCCTACACTTTTTAATTGGTGGCTGGTGGGCTACTTTTGAACCCTGCATAGGTTACCAGTAGCCTGCGGTCTACCTATTGTGCAGGCCTGCTTTAAGGCATGTGCCTTCAAGTGGCCGTGAAACACAATTGGTTTCTGAGGAGTGGGCTAGGTCCAGGTAGTCTGTGCTTGAGTAGGGCTAGTGTGCCACTTGCTTTTGGGGGGCTGCCTCCTCTACTCTGATAGAATAGTCCTAAATTCAATTGCTAGTTCCCCCATTAGATGGCCCATCATGAATCAATGGGGTTTGCATAACCATTTCACAACTGTTTCAATTAGTTTTGCTATTAGATCCAACAACTGCATTTAGACCATATTCAGGACTGGGAAGACCCGCCATCTTGAGAAATGACTTCTGCTTGCCCCCATACATGGCCTAACCTTATGCACGTTGACCCAGGAGCAAGTCCCACAGTGTTCAGGCTGCCTGACCCCCAAATAAGTGTTCAAAGGCTCACAGTTTCAGCCTCTCTCACATGCTAATAACAGTACATATTATCAAAGTTCTCAGTTCTACCTCCAGTATGGAATCAGCAAGTCTCAATATTTTTTTAAAAAAACTGACTTTGAAGAGATATTGTAGCAGTCACAGCAACTCACCACTTCTTTCATGTGGAGTCATGAAGTATTGCTGCCAGTCTTCTGATGCTTTATAGTTTATCTTTCATCACAGATGGTGACATTCAAATTGTATCTGTCAGATTGCACTGATGCCAGGAATGTGAATTTAAAAGAGAATTAATCCAATTTATGGGAAGGCTGCAATGACAAAAGACACATAGGAGTGCCAAAGAAATTTCTTGTCTCACCACACCCCATCTGCTTTCCCAGTTCTAAAGCAGGTGGTGGGACCAGTCAAACAGATTGCTTCTCCGCACTAACTCAATCTTACTGGTCGGCCTTATTCAATTAGATGGCAATTCCTTGTCAGTCTAGGCAAATTGTATTAAAGAAAATCTAACATTGGACAGTACTTGACACCACACTTTAAGAAATACGCCCAACAGGTTCGAAGCAGGGAAATAAGGAAGAACAGGGGAGTGGAAACCAAGCCCTATGAGGAAAGATTGAAATAACTAGGTATGTTTAGCAGCAAGAAAAGAAGACTGAGGGGAGGTATGAAAGAACTCCTCAAATCTTTAAAAGATTATCCTACAGAAAAGGGTCAGTATCTATTCTCAGTCACCCAACAGTGTAGGACCCATAATAATGGCAGCTCCGTCCCGCTACATGCGGAGGCGGGGCACCTTTGCCAGCCGGCGGAATCAGTCGCCGGTTGGCCAAAACGTCCGGCGCAGGGCATGTTGGGGGAGCGCGGCTACTTAAGCCTCCTCTGCTCTTCCCCCCACCTCCTGCGCCGATTTACCTTTCACAGGAACGGAGGATCTCGGCAGCCCCGGCTCCGCCCGTCAGCTGGCCAGCGGAGATCGGGGCGATAAGGAAACTGCAAGGAGCGGCTCAGCACTTCCCGTCGCCGCCCGTCAGCTGGCGAGCTGATAAAGGCTGAGTCCCGACCTTGCTTTATTGATTCGGGGAGTGGGAGGGAATCGGGAGGGGGGAGGGCAGCGGAGCCAGGCTCCCGTGAGCCTGCTCCGTGGGGGTGGGGGAGGCGGACTCTCAAGAGGTTCGGGGTGGCTGGAAACGCCCGGAGCGGCTCACCTGGGAACAGCGTGGGGGGGGCGATCGGCTGGGGCGACTGTTGAGGCGGCTGGTACACCGCTGAGCGGAGCAGCTCCTACTCCTGGGAGGAATAGCAAGCCCTTCACCCAAGGGCCAGGTGCTGGGTCGCGGCCGCCATTTTGTCGGCCCCCCTGAGGACCATCCACGTGGCCTGCCCATCTAACCCCATCCTACATCATCCCTGGGAGGGTAGTGCAGGGGGGTGGGTGGGTGAGTTAGGGGCATCCCTGGACAGACGGTGGGGCTGATATTGCCTTCGACGGTTTGACTGGCCGTTAGCACCGGGGCAGGGAACGGGCAGCGTGCTGGGTTGTGGGCTGCCATTTTGGCTGGAGGGCGGCCATTTTGTTGGCCACCTTAAGTAATATAGATAGGCCTACCAGGCCGATCTACATCCATCCACCTTCTGGGGCCTTTGGCTGCAACCCAATTTTGGGGCATCTGCATATACACCGCCCTATCTTGCACCGGGACTTAAGATTGCCATCCTGCGTTGCCCCCCCAACGACATCATGCCACCTAAATCAAACAGCAAGGGCAAGGGCAAGGCCCAACCGCGCAGGCGGCCAGCCCCCTTACCAGCTCCTGAACTTTCATCCTCATCTGATGAGGATTGGCAGCCATTCGCGGCAGCTTGGAGCAAACTATCCCGCCTGGAGAAAGAGCGTGCCAAGCAAAAGGGAATGGAGGCATCTTATGGGGGACGGCCTTCCAGGGACACCAAAGGATATCGTAGAGCGGGCCTTAAAGTATTAGGTGACCTCATGATGTCCCGCATTTCTGTTTTGGAGAACGCTATGGCGGGACCCTCGTCCCAGGTCTCTGCAGGTTCGAATCCGGCTGCCCAGGCCGCGCACGCAACTGAAGCAGGACCACCGTTACCAGCGATCCCCACCGGAGGAATCGTATCAGCTACAGCCGCCCAGACTATTGCCGAACAGCCACAGGACCAGGCAATTGACCTGACGACAACCGGCACCCCTCTACGGCAACAACCACGTACTCATGTCCTCAACCCTCAGCCGGGTGAGTCGATAATGCACACACACACACCTAGACGGGTACTCTGGCCCTGGCCTGGGAGTAACTCTGTAGTGCGAGGACAAGTTGAATTTGACTCTATGGGACTTAGGCTCCCTAGCCTGCCTCCGCCGGCTCCGGGCGGGCAGGGCCCGGTTTTGGCGGAGGCAGCCGCCCAGACAGATCCCAGTACAGGCCCAAACATAGGTCAGGGAGGGTCCGGCAATGGAACTCCAGTCCCTCCTGCGCAGGCCACTGCCATGGCAGTGGGGGAAGCTGAGGAGCTGGCAGTCAGCCCGTTAGATTTACCGGAGGGGGACGAGTCCCTCCCGTTGGGCGATCACCTTTCGGATACTATGCGCCAGAAGATTGTGTCCGGAAAGTATGTGGACATATTTGATTTACTGAACAGGGAAATCGATACCAAAGATCTGGAAAAGCTAGATGAGAAGGAGAAGGAAAGAATTAGGAAGAGGAAGCCGGAAAAAACTTGGAATAATTGGCTGACGGCTTTTGTAATGTATGCTGGAATCTATGCCGAGGCCCACCCCGACAAGGGCGTCGTACTCTGGCACTATTTGGACAATATTATTAGGGCTCGTGCGGACTTCCCGGCTTCCGCTTGGCTGGCATATGACGAGGCTTTCCGTCGTCGGATAGCCAAGGACCCCTCCCTCTGCTGGAACAGGCCCCATAGTTATTTGTGGCTCAGGGTGATGAGTGCCCCTCGCCAGGCCATGCAGGAGAGATTCGATAGCGGCCACGCCATCTCGCGCCCCGGCCAGGTGATCAATTCCCGCTCAAACGCGGGCCAGCTGGTTCAACCCCGGCTGGTCTGCTTCGAATACAACAGTAAGGGGTCTTGTGGGCGCCGCCAATGCAAATTTAGGCATATGTGTTCCACCTGTGTTGCAAACCACCCGGCCTCCACTTGCCCCCGGGGCAGACCAGGAACCAGCGGAGGGAGGGAGACCGGGGGTAAGCGAAACCAACCAGGGTCACCCCCTCCTTCAAAAGGGACCTAGTCCCATACGAGTGCCGGTTCTGAGGGCGTGGCTTTGTAGCTACCCCTCTCGGGAGGATGCCGCTTATATTTTGAACGGTTTTGTGTACGGCTTCCGCATACCAGCTGTTGGGGAGCGGTCCCCCTTTCCAGCTCATAACTTAAAATCCGTCTTGGGGAAGGAGGCTATAGTGCGGGAAAAGATAGCAGCCGAATTGCGAGCGGGCAGGATCCTGGGCCCATTCGATCATCCGCCGACTCCCCGCACCCGGGTATCCCCCTTGGGCATTGTGCCCAAGAGGGCGCCAGGCGAATTCCGCCTCATTCACCATTTGTCGTACCCGGCGGGGGAGTCAGTGAACGATATGATACCACAGGAATTATGTAGTGTCCGTTATACCTCCTTTGATGCTGCCATCAGAATGGTCCGGAGCTGCGGCGTGGGTGCCGAAATCGGGAAGTGCGATATTAAATCAGCATTTCGGCTCCTTCCTGTCCACCCGGACGATGCTGAACTATTAGGATTCGCATTTGAAGGACGTTATTACTTGGACAGGGCCATGCCCTTTGGCTGTTCGATCTCTTGTTCGGCCTTTGAACGCTTTAGCTGTTTTGTTGAATGGGCAGTGCGCCAGCGTACAGGTAGTTCCCACATTATTCACTACCTGGATGATTACCTGTTTGCTGGACCACCTGGCACGCAGCAATGCGGGTCTCTCATGGATACCTTCCACGCCATGGCAGCTGAGTTAGGTTTACCGTTAGCGGAGGATAAGACGGAGGGCCCCACCACTACGCTCACTTTTTTGGGTATTGAGCTAGACACTATAGCACAAACGTGTAGACTGCCTAAGGAGAAGTTGGTTGAGCTTCACGCCCGCTTGACGGGGCTTTTGGCACGGAAAAAGGCCACGCTCAGAGAGCTCCAGCAGATTATCGGACACCTGAATTTTGCATGCAGGGTGGTTGCCCCGGGTCGGGCTTTTCTCCGTAGACTCTGCGACGCCATTGCGGGTCTATGTAGTCCTTATCACCGGCGCCGTATCTCGGCGGCTATGAGAAGCGACCTTAGGATTTGGCTGCAATTTTTGTCCGATTTCAACGGTATTTGTTTTTGGCGATCGGAAACGATCGCTGCCTCGGACCTCCAGGTCCAGACCGATGCATCGGGGGCGTTGGGCTTTGGGCTATACTTCCGGGGCCGTTGGTGCGCCGGCAGTTGGCCGGTGGAGTGGCAGGTCAACGGCATTACCCGGGATCTCACATTTTTGGAATTGTTCCCCATAGTCGGGGCGGTATTTCTTTGGGCGGACCGTCTAGCCAATTCGGTGGTGCGATTTAATTGCGACAATCAAGCGGTAGTACATATACTGAACAAATTGACTTCCAAATCAAAACGGGTCATGGGACTGGTCTGCGCCCTTACCCTCCGATGCCTCCAGTTTAACATATTATTCCGAGCCCACCACGTGCCGGGGGTTCGGAACGAGCTTGCTGACGCTCTGTCCCGCCAACAGATGGAGCGGTTCAGATCGTTAGCACCTCAAGCGCTTTTGGATCCAGACATTCTGCCAACCGAGGTATGGAGGCTTGGAGAGTAGAGGCGAATCGGGCCATGGGGCTGGCTTTGGCGCCCAATACCCGCCGGGCGTATTCGACGGCCTGCGCAGAATACGCCCGCTTTTGCGCTGATGAAGGCTTCGCTCAACTCTGGCCAGCTTCAGCAGACCAGTTGGTACAATTCGCAGTACATTTACATTTTAAAAGCTTGGCCCCGAGAACCATACAGGGCAAGCTGTCGGCCCTGTACTACTATGCGAGGGCGCAGGGCTTCCAAATTCCGGATTGTCAGTTCAGAATAGGAAAAATGGTAGAAGGCTGGGCGAGGGAGCGGGGCCGGCCCCAGGATGACAGGACCCCTATATCTCCTGGGATGTTGTGTAAGTTGGCCGAGGTTTGGCCTCAGGTGTGTTCTGATTTGTTTGAAGTTGGTTTATTCCAGGCCGCCACGTTGGTGGCCTTCTTCGGAGCTTTCAGAGTCAGCGAACTGGTAGCCCATTCCCAAAACGATACATCCAAAACAGCTCTGCAGTGGGATGACATGGCCCTCCACGAGGATCATGTGGTGCTTCATGTCCGTAAATCTAAGACGGATCAGAAAGGCAGAGGTGCAGAGATACGCCTGGGTAGGTGTTCCCTGTCCCAGATCTGCCCAATTTCAGCACTACACGGGTACACCCGCCAGATTGGCGCCGGTCGGGGGTACCTTTTTCAGCATCAAAATGGATCCCCGTTGACCCGGTATCAATTCTGGCACGTATCATCCAGGGCACTCCAGGTCGCAGGTATCTCTGGCTGGCGCTTTGGCACGCACTCATTTAGGATTGGTGCTGCCTCCACAGCCGCCGCCATCGGGGTTGATCCAGCTGGGATCCAGCGGATTGGTCGATGGCAGTCTAGGCAATTCAAGGCCTACGTTCGCTCCTTAATGGACCGGTAATACCGGCCCAGTTCTCTCTGTTTTATCGTTACAGGTTTCGTTCCGGGAGGACGGGCGCGAGTCATCATTTACGGCCACAGTTTCATTTTTTGGGCCGCCAAGTTTGCTGTACAGTCAGGACGTGGCCGCGATCTCGGCCTGGGACAGTGGGCCGACCTGGAGTGGAGGGGACGAAGGGGGATGTTGTGGAGGGCATTTCTGCCAACGGCACTCGGTGATCCCCCTGACCCTCACCCGGCCATTGTCGTGGTCCACCTCGGTGGAAATGACTTGACCCGCATGTCGGGCAAGTCCCTTATCCTCCAGGTCATCGATGACCTGAGGACGTTTAAGAAGCATCGCCCGGACACAACCATCGTGTGGTCTGCCATGATCCCGAGGTTGGTGTGGGGGCCGCTCCATCCCCCCCCAAAAGATGCATAAGGCCCGGAAGGGAGTCAACCGCGAGGTGGCCCGCGTAGTTCAGTCGGAGCTTGGCTCTGTCATTTGGCATCCCGGTATCACAGCCCGAACTCCTGATCTGTTCCGGCCGGACGGCATTCACCTGTCTGACAAGGGCCTGAATCTGTTCCTCACAGATTTGTATGAGGGCCTGCGGGCCGCATTGTTCGGCCGTTTGGGGTAAAGAGGCGTCAGTGCGCCTCTTTGGTGGCAGGTAGCGCAGAACTAAACAGTGATTATCTAGGTCCCGAACTTAAGCCACATTGTCAGAGTGCCTGGCAGCCCATAAATAAGTTGCTAGGGCCAGTGTTAGACAGGCACGAGTAGAGCATAAAACCTGCCACCTCAAAGGGCTGCCAAGGCTTGATTAACAGTGGGGGATGCCTACACAGCTAGGCATCCGCTCTGCGGCAGTAAAACAGGCCGCAGGAAATTTACCTGTTTAAAGGGACCTAGACAAATTAACAACCACAAAATGTGCGCTACGCTCCAGGCCCTCATAAAAGTTACATTGAGTTAATACTGTTAATAAATTGTGGCCCTTGTTAACCCAATCCAAACGTGTGTCGACTGTTTATTTCCGCCTGGTCTGGCAATGGCAGCTCCGTCCCGCTACATGCGGAGGCGGGGCACCTTTGCCAGCCGGCGGAATCAGTCGCCGGTTGGCCAAAACGTCCGGCGCAGGGCATGTTGGGGGAGCGCGGCTACTTAAGCCTCCTCTGCTCTTCCCCCCACCTCCTGCGCCAATTTACCTTTCCCCGCCCACCCACCGCTGATTTGGTGTGGATGGTGATGCTGTGCTGGTCGCTTCGGGGCCGGATGGGAATTTTTGACTGTCACTCTGATTGGCTATGAGTGACGGTGAGTTTTTGCCCATCCCATCATCCATACGCGAGCGATGGGCTTTGTTAAAATCCCTGGTCACAATTTAGCGGGTAGCGCAGAACTAAACAGTGATTATCTAGGTCCCGAACTTAAGCCACATTGTCAGAGTGCCTGGCAGCCCATAAATAAGTTGCTAGGGCCAGTGTTAGACAGGCACGAGTAGAGCATAAAACCTGCCACCTCAAAGGGCTGCCAAGGCTTGATTAACAGTGGGGGATGCCTACACAGCTAGGCATCCGCTCTGTGGCAGTAAAACAGGCCGCAGGAAATTTACCTGTTTAAAGGGACCTAGACAAATTAACAACCACAAAATGTGCGCTACGCTCCAGGCCCTCATAAAAGTTACGTTGAGTTAATACTGTTAATAAATTGTGGCCCTTGTTAACCCAATCCAAACGTGTGTCGACTGTTTATTTCCGCCTGGTCTGGCAATGGGCTCATATTACAGTAGGCTAGATTTCAGTTAAGATAAACTTCTGGATAATAGAGTAGTATGACAATGGAATCATTTAGAGTAGTATGACAATGGAATCAATTTTCTGTTGAATGCCTGCTTCAGGCATTCAACAGAAAATTACACAATCATTTGTCAGATATACATTTAGCTGGACTTATGCACCGAGCAGGGGTTTGACTCAATGGCCTTATAGCCCCCTTCCGACTCCATTATACTATGATATTATGATCTACATTTTGAGAGTTTGGGAAGACGGAAGGATACGTGTAACTTCAACAAACATCTTCCTCTTGGCAGTTTTCATTTGAGTCATTCCACACAAGTACCTGTAACATTAGGTGCAAGTTTTCCTGATTTCATAGAAATCTACCAGGCTTATCATGTAGCACAGATATGGATGCAAAAGGAAAACATATCTGTGCAATGAAACACTGATCTCTCCTGAAGAGAACATTGCCAGTTCCCAGAGGTTTGCTACATAGACTGTGCTTTGGACATAAGCTTATCACACTCCAGTCTCTTTCTCATCATCCTTGATGTAGGACAGAATTGCTATTTGCCCTTTAGTCACATCACTCTCACTCAACTCCTCTTGTGCCTCTTCTTTCCTCAGCAGGATTGCACTTTATATAATTGGAGTCTCACTACTCCTACTAAAGCCAAGTCAAAATTTTCAAAGAACTTCTCAGAGAATTTTATTTTTGGAAGTCCTTGAAAAGTGTTGGAGAATTTTGGTCCCTGTCTGCAGAGACATACAGAAACAACCCCATTCCCAATTTGTCCTCCAAAAATAGTTTATGGACATGTATGACTCTAGCCAAACATATTCCAATATTATGGGAAGCAACAAAGGCCTTGGTTCCTGCTGCTGGTATTCCTACTTTCTTAGTCTATTGTTTCCTGTACTCATCATGAACAGGAAGTAACCACAGAGTTCAATCTAGTTTTGACTGTGCTCCAATTTAGTTCCTCATACCCACAGTTTCTACTAGACATGGGCACGACCAGAAAAAATGACGTTTCGAGTTTTCGTTTGTCAGAACGGGTCCATTTTGGGTTGTTTCCGTTGGTCGTGAAATTTTTCAAAAAATTGTCTTTTGTTTGTCATTTGTCGTTTCCACCGCACTTTAGCGCAATTTGACTTCCCCCAGAGCATAGGGGCATCCTGCAATCAGGGCCAGCGCTAGGTGTTTATGCGCCCTAGGTGGCGGGTGGGGCAGCGGGCGAGCGGCGGGGGGAGGTGCAGGCGGGCGGCGGCGGTGGGGGGCCATGGGCAGGCGGCGACAGCAGCAGGGGGGAGGTGCGGGCGGGTGAGTGGGCGGGCGGCAGCGCAGGCCGCAGGCGGGTGGCGGCACGGGCGGACGGGCGAGTGGGCAGTTAGGATATCACTTAGGATAGAGGTTCTGTTCTTGGCTTGCACCCCAAATGTGTGTGTGTGCAAGCAAACTGAAGTTGGAAAAATAGAAAATAAATGGTACTATATAATATATTTTTAAAATAAATCCACACTTCCCACTCCCAGTCGAACCTCCCCCTTTATCCAATATCAGAAAAAAAATCCTCATAAACTGCCAGAGAAGAAATAAAGAATAAACTGCTATTCCCTTCAGCAGACAAAGCTGCAGGGAATCAAAGAAATTATTTTCTAAATTCAATTCCCTCCCTGCCTGCCTAACTTAAATCCTAAAGCCTCCAGCCTCTCTCCTCAATCTCGATCGGATCACACCAGCACCTGCAGCCAGCCCTCCTCCCTCAACCACATCCATACACCCGACTGCGATTTCTGGAAGGTGCCTCGGCTTTTTATGCCCTCCGAGACATCCAGAAGTGTCAGTCAAAAACATGGCAATGCCATTGGTGGAATGGTTCAAAAAATTTGCATGGTCCCATCCCATTCCCAGCCCAAATGGGCAGGTCTAAAAAAATAAAAAATAAAATAAAATAAAATAAAATCAATGCGACGTTTTATTGCTATAAAAAAACCCACTGCTGCTACTATTAAAAATCAGGCATTTAAAATAAATAAATTTCACATGTTTCTGTGGTGATTTGGTGTGTTTTTTGACCACGATTTCAAAAGAAAAAATGTGGTCGCCATTTTGGATTCCCCCCCACCGCATGGCATGCAGCGAGACAGACGACGAGGATAACCCCCCCAGTCTGGTGCAAGCAGCCCAGGACAGGAGAGGGGGGGGAATGCAAAGGAACCCCCCACCAGAAACCACCCCTCTGGTAGGTGTCCTCAGGCAGGCATATTTTCGCCTGCTTTTTTGGCCGGGAGTCGGTTTTTTTTTTTACTTTTTAAAACTTTTTTTCTGTGCTGCTTGGCATCGCGTGATCGCCGCGATGCCATTAACGACAATGAAAAACCCGACCCAATTTTTCTTTTTTCGGGCCGGGTTCGAGCTGGAGCGGCGTAATTATCGTTACCGTTTCCGTTACATAACGGAAACGATAACTGAAAACGGAAATGACAATTTCGCCGCTCCGTGCCCATGTCTAGTTTCTACAGTTACCTGCCAGGTTCCCAAGATAGTAACACATGAGATGGGATATGGAAAGCTTATTATTATGGTGGTGGTAAAGTATTGACTGAAATTTACTGAGATGTGTGAAGCAACTAGTACTAAATCATTATTATGTGCTCTCAAGTCGATTCCACATTATGGTGACCCTCCAGGATTTCATAGGTTCAAGTATTCGGAAGTGTTTTATTAGTTCCTTCTTCTGGTGGCATTTTGGGATATGCTGCTTGCCCATGACCACAAGGCAAAGGGCAACCCCTTACCTATATGCTGTGGTGATCTCTGTGGAATGCTTTTTCCGGAGGTACACTGGGTATTCAAACTTCCAACCTCTGGCTTAGAAGTTAGGTGCTTCATCCCATTAAGCTATTATAGCTTGAAGCAAGGGAAAGCAAGGGCCAGGCTGTGTTTTAATTAAATAGCATTTAGCTATCATATTTATTGGTATTTAAACTGGGCCACTGTTGAAGACCATTTAGATTACAGTTTGGCATAATGGAAAACAGCCAGATTTGGTTCAAATAAATACAGAGGATGCCCATTTCAGAAATCACAAAATCATGCCTCCCATAGACTTATGCTGAAAACAATTAGCTGTGCATTTGTAATAATTGGGGCAGGGGTGAATTGCCTAGAAAGCATTATGATGAAAATTCAAGGGCTCGGCAGAGAGCATATGTATTTCTATTTTATTAATTTATTTTATTTAGTATCATTTCTAGGCCTTCTTCCTCTGGATGAGGGTACTATGTGCAGGTCACAGAACTGAAACAAGTAAATTTAAACACACACACACACACACACACACACACACACACACACACACACACACACACACACACACACACACACAATCAAAACAATTAAACTACATGATAATTAAAATCCATAGAATGATTAAAAATTTGTAAAAATAAACCCATTTAGCAAAAAAGCACCATTCAGGACTCAGGTATGTTTATTAAAAGCCTGCCTGAAGAGGAGGGACTTTAATTGTCAGAGAAGTATAAAAGGAAGTGAGCTCATCTAAATTCTTATGGATAGCTTTTGACAACTTGGAAGCAGCCACAGAGAAGGCCATCTCTTGTGTCCCCATCAAATGTGGCTGCCATGGTAATGGAACCAAGAGAAGGCCGCCTTCTGAAGATCTTAAGGGCTAGGAAGACTCAAATGGGGATATACGATCCGCCATTGAAGTCATTAAAAATATTCATACATCTGAAGCTATTTCTTCTTATCATAGACAATGCATCTATTTCCACACTAACCCACCAAAAGAATGCAGGGAAGCTACCCATTGCTAAGTTGTTTGATGGCTGCCATATTTAATGCTGTCACTAAATGTCTCATGGTATTGTATTTTAAGTTATAATGTTGAGTATATGTGGGTTCTTTTGTTTATGTGCTGTAATTTATTATTATAACTATGGATTATTGTTTTATTTTGTTGTAAATGGTCCAGAGTGGACCTCAGACAGATGGGAAGGATATAAAATGAATAAATGAATACATGAATGGGAATAACCCATGCAATCTTAAATAAGAATCTTAGAACTACCCAACTAAAAGGGACCCTGTGAATCATCAAGCCTAGCAGCTGACAATCTTGATATCTCAGTAATGAGGGTGGCATTTCATTTCACAGGAAATTTTTGACATACACCACAGTCACAACCTTGCATAGTGGGAGACATGTTTGTGTTGTCTCTAGGATGTGTGAAAAATTAATTGCATTAACTTTTTCATAATCACTTTCCAAAATGTACAACATTTCCCCCACAGCTTGATGGTTAAAACAATAATAAAGAGTCAGTATTTGGAAACATTCAGAAAAATTCAGGCGGAGGGCTTTAAGGAGCTCTTAAAAAATCTATCTTTGAAACCTTGTGTTTTCAGCTATGTTTGCAAAGCTGATTTCGAGCATCCACCTCATTTCCCCCACCTTTTTTTTCCTGGCAGGTACTATAACAGCTACACAGTAGGTGGATACAAAACACAATTCCCTCTACATTGGGAATAGCTGTGTTGATTGAATTTAGCCATTCCAGTTGGATGAAAATTTCATTAGCTTCATTTTTAATATCAACTTACCAAAACTGACAATTTTTCTTCATAAAACTTTTGGATTTGAAAACAATCAACCATACAACAGAGGACCAATTGCTGGAGAAAGCCACAAAATTGAAAGTGTCCATGATTAGTCTCTTTCCATGTGATTAACAATACTGGAAAAAAACATTGTAGTGTAGTGGATAGAGTAAGACTACAACTTAGGTGATCTGGGTTCAAATATCACAGAAAAAAAGCGAAAAGCAAAGTGTTCTGCTTATATACCACCCCATACCACTTAAAGTAGTCTCTGGGCAGTTTACAGTTTAATTACAGTATGCAGGCTACACGTTGCCCCACCCCTACCCCTAGCAAGCTGGGTACTCACTGGGGAATGACAATTACAAAACCACTCTTTAGAATTTCCCCATTACTTTTCTCCCTTATTTAGAACAAGTTACATTAAGTCTTCTGTGAGCCTTTGTTTGCGCTTCACTTTCTACCTCATCCTTTGCAGATGTTTGCTTTCTTCACACTTGAGCCATTCAATATCATAACGTATAGTGATCCTTTCCAGCATTTTCTTGGGGTAGACTTCTCAAAAATGGTTTACTGTTCCTTTCTGAGGGTGCTCTGGGAATGGGCAGTTTGCCCAAGTCACACATCCTGGCTCTTCTGCTACAAGGCACAAAGGGAAATTATAGTCCCAACCGCTAATGTGAAGGTTTGATCATTTGTATATACAGAACACTAAAATAATTAACGGGAGTATTAAAATATCATCCCTGAAAATGTACAGCATATTGTGCTCTAAAAATGAAATTTGAACAGTGGTGTACGAAAGGTTACTACAAGACACTCAACAACTTTTTCATCTGAGTTATCAAGGGGTAAGAAAGATCAGTGTGAAATAACATAAATAGCATAACCCAACAAATGATCTTTTTCCTAGCAAGCTAACACTTGAGTATGGACATGCTAACATTAATAAGGAAAAAGAAAAAAATAACATTGGGGATGCAGTTGTAGATAATTGGTTCCTCACCAAATTAATTCACCAGCAATTTACATTCCTGGTGGACTGCTGGTTTCACAGCTTTCTAATAGAGTAAATAAAAATCTAAACAGATTTGCTGTTCCATGAGTTTACTTCCTTAGCAAAAACAATAGAGATTTCCATAGAAATTTTGTGGGAGAAGTACATTTGTCTGGTTGCAAATTACTGGTACACTGGCAATGTTGACAACTGATAGTGGAAAGATTAACGAAGGAGGAAAATACCTGTATAAAATATAGTGCAGCAAGATACAGCAATAAACACACTAGATAAGCATTGGATGTCAGTCAACAAAGAGCAGAAAGCCACAATGCAACAGCAAGGTTGATTTCCAGAACCAGAAAACACCCAAAGATAAAGAAATCATGGATCTCCCTCTGTAGATGCAAACTGGCCCAAACCTGGCTGAGTGAGAACATTGTTAAATAGTCTTGTGTGTCTGGATATGCTTAAAGGCTAAGAAATGTGTTTTACTTTCATATACAGTATTTTCACTTTTAAGGACTTTGATATTTCAAGAAATTTGCATTGTGCTTCTGGATTGCATTTTTAAAGGACTATCAGCCCCTTACAAATGGTGTGCGAAATATGAAGGGGTGCCTGATCACTAAGGATCTGTTGTGGAGGTTCTCCTCTGTGTCCACCACTGAAAACAGTTTGTTACATGTGACATGGGGGAGGGCTTTTTCTGCTCTAGCACTCTAAGGATGGAATGCCCTCCCCTGGAGTTTCGATTAGTACTGACATTAGCATCATTCTGATGCTAAATGTGCTTATTTATTACAGCCTTTGGGGGCTGAGAATCATGATCTGCACATGTTTAGTGCTATGTTTTTCATGCTTGAGTGTTTTAATTTTGTGTTCTTCAATTTTAAATTACTTTTAATATCTTATGTTTTAAAATTATTTTATATATTTTTGTAACCCACCCTGATATCCTATGATATAGAGCAGGCTTTTAACATTTAGATAAGATAAGATAAGATAAGATAAGATAAGATAAGATAAGATAAGATAAGATAAGATAAGATAAGATAAGATAAGATCTTTCCCCAATCTTCTGGGGTACCTAATGAAGCGAGACAGACATAATTTGTTGATGACTTAAAAAAGTGATAAAATGGGAAACCACTAAACTCAGCCCACTTCCCTTCCCTTTCATGTTCAAACATTCTTTCCTCTTCTTGACACTTGTTCTGTTCCTGTACAACAAGGGCTCCAGTCATTCATAGTTCTGCTAGTATATTTACTTGAGTTGTAGCGAGCATGGAGACATACTTTATCTTGCTCCAATAGGACAAGTTGCTAGAACAGCCACATTACTCTCATTAACTTCCCCTGAGCCCATCCAAAACCATATTAATAAATGCCAAAGAATACCATTGACTAACTGGGCATTGTAGGTTGTTTCTGACCACATTGTCTGTTTTGAAGATGGACTGCAACAGCCAATGGAGGACCCAAGGTTTCCCTCCTTTGACATACACTATATTATACAGTGGTACCTTGTATAAAGCAATTAATTTGTTCCAAATTAAATTATGTTAAGCAAATTTTCCTTTGTACAAATTTCCTATAGGAATGCATTGAAAACAGAGAAATCCCTAATTGCAACCATTTTTATAAGCTCTACCGCACTTAGGTTTTGAATCGCCTTTTGCTTAAAGTCAAATTGCCTTAAAAATCACTTACCACACTTCTAATCACTTTTTCCGCAGAGCACCATTGGCCAAACCCCTTTTTGGCTGCTGTGCTGGTTTTTCTTGCAATGACCACCAGGAGTGGTGTTTTTTAAACTGATTTCTAGACCACTTTTTGGAGTGATTTGGTTCAAACTGCGGACATCATGCACCCTTTTTCCCGGGTTTCTCCCTCTGTATGCCTTATTCTGCTGTCGGAACCCCCCAAAAAAAATAATCCTCCTACAGTGTAATTCCTTTCCGCCAACTTCTCCAGTCCTTCTACTTCCTCTTTTGGTACATTTTTGCTTTTTCTGGTCACGGAAGTAGGCTATCAAAATCAATGTGCCACATTGTAAGTAATCTAAAGGGAGAACTGGAAAATTAGCTACATTACTTTGCAAATAAGAACAACGGCATGACGTTATCCTAAAAAATAATTTCTGAAATTGAACCAGATAATGGGAAAATGTTGGACTAAATCTGAACAAAAAGCAGTTTAGCAAAGTGCGGACGGGGAAACCAGTTCTTGAGAAAATGCCCAAGTGTGGAATGCTAAATAGCTTCAGCGACCACGTGACGAGGGGGAGGGCAAAAGGCAATTCAAAACAAAAAGTGGTTGCTGTTTGAACTGCGGTAGTGGTCTATGTTGTACAGATTCGCCCCATAGGCGATTCTGTTAAGCAAATTTCCCCTATCTCCAGAATTTTTTATGTTGTACAGATTTTATGTTATACAAACCGTTTGTTATACGAGGGTCCACTGTGCTTACATTTAGATTGCTTTAGAGGATTTTTCCCATGCAGGTTATTTTCTTCTAAATTGGAATTTGTTCATGATCAGAAATAGTCATAGGTATGTAAAAATCCTGAGGCAAAATCAGTAAATGAAAAGCACCGGCTTTTTAAAACACAGTTTTGTTATTATCATTATTAGTCTTCTCCCCTCTTTCTGCAGTTGCCGTTGTAATTGAAAGTGAGAACTTTTCCATAAATGACATCAGTCTAAGCAAAATATTGATCAGCTAGGCTTTGGTTGATTAATGGGTAGCTGCTCAGTTTTAATTAGCAAAAGCTGTCTTTAACTGCTTTGCGAATAAAGTACATCTTTGGGGTTTTGGTTCTATTGGCTGATTTGCTGATTTTTTAAGAATATTTTGGTTCTGTTACCCTCCAGCTGGGTTTGGAATCATGTCCCAGAAGAAGGTTTCCAAAATTCTCTTATGCCATATGGCTATTAAAAGTACACACCCGTTTAAAAAACAAAAAACAAATGAACAGGTAGCACTCACTCAGCACAACTAAGATGGCTGAATATGTGAGATTCAAGACCAGGTTTTAAAAATTCACACACTGAAACCTTTGGATTTGTCAAAATGAAAATGAGTTGTATTATTTATTATTTATTATTATTTATTATTTGTACTTATTAACTGCCCGATTTTCCCATAGGGAACTCTGGGCGGTGTACAGCACATCACAAGGTGACTACCCAACAATCGAAGCCCAATACAGAAAAAAACCACAAGAAAAAAACAAAAACAAAATAAAACCTGTGTGCTCAGAGGTCCCCAAAGCATTGCCTGAAGACTCAGGTCTTTAAGGCCCTTCTAAAGGCTCAGCTGGCAACTTGTTCCAATAGGCCGGGACAACCACCGAAAAGGCCCAGTTCTGGGTCGAAGCCCTATGGGCCTCTCTCGGTGTCGGCACTCTGCGAGAGAGGGAGGATGAAGTTCTGGTTGGTCGGGACAAGATTGATCTCTGGGAGATCCGCTCTGCCAGATAGATAGGTCCCAGGCCATGGAGGGTTTTGTAAACCAAAACCATGACCTTGAACCTTATCCAGGAAGCAACGGACAACCAGTGCCAGCAAGCCAGGATGGGGGTGATACTGGCAAAAATTTCTCTCATCCCCATTTTGCTCTCAGTTCTTTGAAACCAAACAAGTGTGAAGTACACTCTAATTTTTACTCTTATTTTGGAAAAAGGAGCAAGAATTTTTTTAGTTCCTTGGGAAACAGAGAAATAACTTTTTGGGTGTCTTCACTATAACTGCAAATTACTGCTCTTTAAAAACAAGTCACCCAGCCTCCCCCCCCGATCCCAGAATAAACATGCAAGACACAGGTGATGAGGTAAACTCAGGCCACACTTTATTTGCAAATCAAAGTTCACTTAATGTAACCAATGAGGGGGCTGCAGTAGTGTGGAGCAATGGTTGGGCTACCAAGGTCCCCCGGGACCTCCCCAACCTCTATGCCATCTTCCCTGGGCGAGTCCAATACCCCCATTTGGGCAGTCAACGAGATGTTGCACAGGGGCTGGTAAAATGTCACTAAGGTCCTCCTGGGCTATCAAGCTCCACTAATTGGCTGCCCTAGGTCTTGGGGGGGCAGTTTCCAGTGCACCCTTCCCACAATACTGTAATCTCTTGATCCATAAAGTTGGATGGGCTAGAGTGACATTTTACATGTGGACTCACCAACTTCTTGCCTTCTGCACTACCCGCCACAGCAATGGAGCTAGCCTAGCTATGCTTCTTGCTCCCCCTCCAGCCAGCAATTTCAGTATGCATACCCTGACAAAAGTCTGCTAAAGATATCTCCATCCCAAATTGCAAGAGATGAACCCCATCACCTCTAAATAAATCTGTCTGATCCTCCTAATGTCTGGATGGCCAATGAATGAACCTGAACTAGAATAAACAGCCCTACAAACTTCCCTATTAATACTACATCAAGCCCTATTCAAGCAGTATAGGTCACAACTGGCCCACTATCTGAGGCGTGGGACAATGGTGGATCAAACCAGTTAAATGTCCACGAATCACTCCTTAAACATCTTGAAGTCCTGCAGAATGTAAAGGACCAATGCCTTCCCACTGCCAATGTCGTTGCTGCCATAATGTCTGGCAAGCATTTGGGTGCTGTGTTCGTAGCTCCCATCCGAAACTTGGACAACACCATGCCTTGTTTTCCATGCCAAATCAAAGCTGCATCCACACCAAGACCAAGGTTCTTGCCCCACGAAAAACTGGCCACATATTTAGCAGCCCAATAAAAAAGCTTTGCCCAATCATCAAAATGTTCATCTGTATCGTACGAGGACCTGGGGCTGGAAGAAAAACATATGGAACAGCAAAAACAACAGCCAGGTGAAAACCTACACATACATGGGATGAGCATAAACTTTATAATGTTGTGAAGACCAACGGTCTAGATGTTTAATGCACTCTGGACCATATCCAAGCACTGCTGCCATTGATGCAGCCCAGATCCCGAAGGAATGTGTGCCAAGATGCCAGCCCCATAGGCCCACCTGCTGTAACACTTGGTCTGTGAGATGCCAAAACTGATACCTATTCAGAGGGGAGGAATCCTTATGACACAGGAGATACCCATCTCTCTCACATCATACAGCCAAATAAGTGCCAAGTGCCAAGTGCCTGCACAGGGCATAGCTCTTCTACAGATCATGTGCCCAGGATAATGTCAGCCCCTTTGCCAGCCTGCTCTGTCTTGGTACACTGAATATGGATGTGGGCCTTATCCTGGCTCAAAACACGTTGGTCCTCTGTAGCTCCACCTTGGACCTGTCCTCCCTCCCAGAGGCCACTGACTCACTGACCTGCAGTGCACCAAAAATGTAATGAATGTTGCCAATCTGAAGAGGGCTTTCTCATGATCATCCCTGCAAATAATCTCTCAGGCCTGGTTAATCCAGATCAGAATATCCAGTGTCATAGGCGAGCAGCCATCAGCTACCTTCCCCCATCTTTTCCCCAAACAATGAGCATTTTCCAGACACAGAAATGTGTCATGTTGCCTACACCCAATGTGCAACCCAAGGGGGGGATTGTGACCTGTGGATAGGGAGCTGCCCATGCCAAACACCCCTGTAGCAGGGCAGCAGTCTGTCCTGCTTGGAAACCTCTATCCATTTATGTGTATGATATGTGTCCTGCTTGTGCCATAAGTAGGACCCCAGAATTCCAAGGCCAAACTGTGGCAGAAGCAAATGTGTCTGGTACAGTTGTGCACTCACTTGATACCATAGATGCTTCCTGGTTGTGTGTGACCCCCACTGCCTGCACCGTCTGCCCAGCCTGCTCCGATGTTCCAGTCTTGACATCCTCCACATATACCAGATGTCCTGACTCTTCCCCACCTTGCATAGGGGCTGATGCTCATCTTTCTCCTCTCCAAGACATAGGCTGCATAGCGGACCCTGACATAGAAGGAACCATGTCTTCCAAGGATGCAAAAATGTCAAAAGATCATTAGTCATATCCCTCCATTTTGCCCTTTTCCTAGACTTGTACTCTGTAGCCATCACACGAGTGCTTGGCTCTGGTGACGCTGTTATAACTGCCCCCCTGTCTGCTCCTTCCCAAGGCCTCAATGTTTTGCTTGAGTTGCTCCCAAATTGGCCACTCCTCCTCATCCGAAGAGGACAAGGATGGGGGAGACACCTGGAGCACCCTATGATTGGCAGGTTGCTTGCCCTTACTCTTCCCTTGCCCTTTCATTGGTCCCATATTCCCTTTGTTTGTTTAGATTATTAATTGTATATGCCCCACCAATTCCTGGCCATGCTGCATGATTTTGAACCAGTTGCAATCACCAAACCATCTTCAAAGGCTGCTCCACGTACAGCACATTGCAGTAATCAATACGTGATATTACCAGACCATACCTAACTGTCATGCTTGTCCAGTAGGGAAAGAGCAGGTATATTTTCTACAGCTGAAGGCACCCCTGGCCACCGAGTCTGGGCTTCCAGAGTTGGACCAGGGTCCAGGAGCACCCCCAGGATGTGGAAGCTGTCCCTTAGAGGGAATCCAACCCCATCTAGGGCAGGGATATGTCCCTCTATCCTATCTGACAAAGCACCCATTAACTGCACTTCTGTCTTTTCTGGATTGAGTTTCAATTTATTAACCCTCATCCTATCCATTATCTGGCCCAGATATGAGTTCAATTCAGAAACTGCCTCACCTGGATTGGTGGAGAATGAGAGGTAGAGCTGAGTATCATCAGCATGCTGACTTCTCAGCCCAAACCTCCTGATGACCTCCCCCAGCAGTTCCATGTAAATGTTAATCAGCATGGGAGACAGTATCAAGCACTGAGGAACCCCATGACATAAACACCACAGGGCAGAGCATCTGTCCCCCAGCACCACCTTCTGGACACGGTCAGCCAGGAAGGATTGGAACCACATCAAAGCAGTGCCTCCAACCCCCAACCTGGCTAGCCTATCCAGAAGGATACTGTAGTTGATGGTGTTGAAAGCCACTGAGATGTCCAGGAGTATCAACAGGGTTGTATTCCCCCTGTCTATCCAAGCAAAGGTCATCAGACAGGGCAACCAAGGCAGTGTCCATACCAAAACCCGGCCTGAAACCTGATTGAAGTGGATACATTAAAATCTGTTTTGGATTTTCTGATGGAGTTGCCAATCAACTCCAGCATGTGCCTGGATTTGCCTGGCCACCACCCACTCCAGCACCTTGCCCAAATAAGGAAGTTTCACTACTGTTCAGTAGTTAACCATCAGCCCTGGGTCCAGGATAGTTTTTTTGAGGAGTGGGCTAATCACCACCTATTTCAAGGTGTTGGGGAAGACTCCCTCTCTTAAAGAGGTGCAACCCTCCGCCAGCAAATCTTTTGATTAGCCAAGAAGGGCAACGGTCAAGTGGTGTGGTGGTAGCATGGACAGATCCAAGAACCCTGTACACATCCTCAAGTCTCAATAATTGAAACTCATCCAATAACACTGGACCTAAGCATGGCACACTGGACATATCCCTTGAGTCTGCACCAATTGTGGAGTGCAATTCACTGTGAATCTGAGCAATTTCCCTCTCAAACATAATAGCAAACTTGTCACAAGGGACTGATGAGTGGTCCACAACCTCCACTGTATTTCCCAGTTGAATAAGGTCCCAGACCACCCGAAAGAGCTCCACCGGCCGGTACTCTGATGAAGCAATACGATTTGTGAAATATTGCCTTTTTGCCAATTCTATCACCACGTAATAGGCCTGATAATGGACTCTAATCTGTGTTCGATCAGATTTACAGTGTTATTTTCTCCACTTGCACTCCAGCTGTCTCCCCTCCTGCTTCATCACCCACAGCTAAGATGTATATCAAGGAGCTGTCCGGGCTCTGCATAAGGGGAGAGGGTGCTTAGGTGTGATCATGTCAACTGCTCATCACATTTCCCTATTCCATAGGGTGACCTGAGCTTTGACAGGAGTGCCAACCATATCAGATGGATAATCCCCCAGAGATTTCAGGAAACCATCTGGTCCATTAGTCTCTGAGGGTGGATCATCTTTATAGATTTCCCACCCTTGCAGAGAGTAGAAGAAGCTAATAGTCAAAACTTGACCAAAAATTGGTCTGACCATGACAATGGGGTCAGAACCAACCCCTCCACATCCAAACCACCATCCTCCAATCCTGTTGAGAAGACCAGGTCTACAGTATGGCCCTTCTCATGTGTTGGGCCATTGACATATTGAGACAGCTCCATGGTTGTCATGGCGGCCATGAAGTCCTGAGCCGCCCTGTTTAAGGCTGTCTTGGCATGGATGTTGAGGTCCCCCAGTACCACCTCTGTCAGCTCAGGCAGGGAGAGCGGTACACCAACAGAATCCCCAAGGAGATAGAAAGTCTGGTCAATGAGATATAACTCCTATAGACTATAGCAACTCCACCTCCCTGACCCTCTGAACAACACTGGTGCTGGACTGAGTACCCAGATGGGCATAGATGGGAAATGGAAACACCTCCCTCCTCTCCGACCCATGTCTCAGTAACACATGACAAGTCGGCACCCTTATCCAGAATGACATCATGGATAAGGGTGGTCTTATTTTGTACTGACCTGCATTCAACTACAGCACCGTGTGGCTCACAGGCTCGCTAATATGGTCACCTGATTCCATCCAGTTAGGGATGGAACCAGAAGAGGGGATAGATATAAGGTATCTAACTTCTCTTCTCCTACATGGGCACGTTCCACTCCAATCACCATACCTTCCCCTCTCCAGCACAATACAATACACTTTACAAAGCTTTTTTCTGAACTCATCCAGGAGAAAGAGCACCAGTTGTCAGGGGCAAGTAACAGCAGGCTTAGGCCAAGACATTTGAGTGTCTGACATAGAACAATCAGTGGTGCCAAGTCAAGATGGATAGTTTCTTAAATCCAACGAATTATTTTGCCTCATGAGGCCAAAAAAATACTGCCTTTCCTCTATTCATCTTTGGCACTCAAAGTACAAAACAATAAATGTCCATCTGCAGCACTTTTAATAATATGCATGCTCTGTCAAGTCAGTTCTGACTTATGGTGACCCTTTACTGGGTTTTCCAGGTACAGAACATTCAGAAGTGGTTTACTGTTCCTTTCTTCTGTGGCTGCCCTGAGACTATGCAGTGTGTCCAAGGCCACACATGTTGGCTCCTGACTTTACCCAATGATAGGGGTGGCCCTGACATTTGGAAAAAAGAATTGAAGGGGGAAATTATTTCATTAACAATTTGGTTGCATGCAGTAGCGGAACTTTGAACAAACTAGGGAATTATTCAAACATATTTGGGAATTTCTAGAAAGGCATTTAGAGAGAGGTTTTGCAACGGTGGCAATGTGCAGGAGGAGTATGTGACCAAATATTCCCAAGAAACAGAAAGCTGAAAATAGTGGCTATCTCCAATGAATTAGGACAGCTTAAACTTGTGGGATGTTGAAACGTACATACTCCCTCATGTGCTCAACAGAACTTTGGAGCAGCTGAGCCAAACAATATACAAAACGTCAATCAGACATTTGAAATACTGTGTATTATGGCCCGTTTATTTCTAGCCCCTTCTAGGTGAAATTGGCTGCCTTCCCCGGCTACATGGCTAAAAATAGTTGACATTGCTAAGAGTTTCTATAGAAACAAAGATAATAGTATCACATAATAGCTCTACTCCAGCAGAGTTTAATGTTGCCTTTAGATTGCCTGCCGAACTCAGTCTCAGCCGTAATGATACTGCGCCTGGTGAGTTAAAGAAGTCTTGGTTTGCAGAAGCTTTTCAACCCTATTCTTGATGCAAAGAGTTAAAATTTCCCAAAGTAGCTTAGGCTAATCCCTCAAGTGCTCCTGCTCCTGGGGGTCCTGGAAGAAATGGATTGCAAGACCCATTTTTGCAGAACTGTTCATGTTTTGAGGTGTTAAGCCCATGAAAGTCAATGAGGTTTCAATGCCTATGTGATTTTAGAAAATGGGATTTAGGACTGCAATTGTGTCAAACCACTAAAGTCAATTAGATTACTTCAAAGTAATTTTTTCAGGAATCATGAGAACTGCAACTTTTAAAGTGTTTGCTTGAAGTCCTTATAGGGTCTCTCATTCAACAGTCAACTTTTTACTGCATTTGAGAAAATACTAGTGGAATAGAAACAATGCAAAGAGAACAAGAATTGATCTTAATTAAGTCTGATTTATACAAGTCTGTATATTAATAGATGGCTTCATCTGTCATGACTGGCAGCTGATCTTGTGAAATGACTCTTTGAAGATTACTGCATTTTTGGTTATATTAGGTGATATAACTTGTTCTGTCTTTGGGCTTTTAAATTTGACAGCTTATTCGCATATGCAAATCTATTTACAAGTCAACACTTGATATTGCAGTCAAGAGATAAACAAGTATGGGAGACATTTAGAGAAAGCATGCTGTGCTATATTTAGATCACATAAATATGCATACTTTCCCCAAGGAAATGTAGCTGTAAATGGTGTGGTTTTGATAATTTTAAAGAAGGAATAGGACACTAACATAACAGTGGTTACCTCAAAACCCCATGAAAACAAAACTGAATTATTTTCTCTAACTAGTAAGCACATTTATTTATTTATTTATTTATTTATTTATTTATTTATTTATTTATTTATTTATTTATTTAACTTATATGGCACCCACTACCCAAATGTCTCTGGGCGGCTTACAATCCAAAGAATAAAACAATTTAAAATAGTTAGAAGTAAAATATCAATAAATCATCAAGCAATAATAAAAGTCTTACACTAAAATCATTATCCTAAAATTGTCATCAGCGGACCCACAGTCTATATTGTATCAATTAAAAACCTGCCAGAATAGGAATGTAATCAGTGTTGGCGCCAGGTGGATCTCGATCGGGAGGGCATTCCATAGCTTGGGAGCAGTTGCTGAGAAGGCCCTATGTCTACAAGCTATCCCTCTCACCTCCTTGAGGGATGGCTCTTTCAAAAGGGCCCCCTGGCTCAATCTTAATTGCCGGGTAGGTTCGTATGGAAGGAGGCGGTCCTTCAGGTATCTAGGTCCTAAGTCATTTAGGGCTTTATATGTCAAAACAAGTACTTTGAATTGGGCTCGGACAGCAACTGGTAACCAATGCAGGTTACGCAGAATCGGCGTGATGTGATCCCTGGTGGCCCCACCACTTACCAGCCGCGCCGCACGATTCTGAACCAGTTGCAATCGCCAGACCGTCTTCAAAGGCAGCCCCACGTAGAGCGCATTGCAGTAATCAATACAGGATATTACCAGTGCATGCGTAACTGTCATGAGGCTGTGCTCGTCTAGTTAGGGGCGGAGCTGGTATATTTTCCACAGCTGAAGGAAGGCACCCCTGGCCACCGAATCCACCTGGGCTTCCAGAGTTAGACCGGGGTCCAGAAGCACCCCCAAGCTGCGGACCCTGTCCCTTAGGGGGAGTGCAACCCCATCCAAGACAGGAAGATGGCCCTCTAACCTGTCCAGCAAAGCACCAATTAACAGCACTTCCGTCTTGTCTGGATTGAGTTTCAATTTATTAACCTTCATCCAGTCCATTATCTGGCCCAGACACAAGTTCAGTACAGAAACCGCCTCACCTGGATTGGTGGAGAACGAGAGGTAGAGCTGAGTATCATCAGCATATTGCTGACTCCTCAGCCCAAACCTCCTGATGACCTCTCCCAGCGGTTCCATGTAGATGTTGAACAGCATGGGAGACAGTATGGAGCCCTGGGGAACCCAGTGACGTAAACACCATGGAGCAGAACAACTGTCCCCCAGCACCACCTTCTGGACACGGTCAGCCAGGAAGGATCGGAAACACTGCAAAGCAGTGTCCCCAACCACCAAGCTGGCCAGCCTATCCAGAAGGACACCATGGTCGATGGTGCTGAATGCCGCTGAGAGGTCCAGGAGTATCAACAGGGTCACAGTCCCCCTGTCTCTCTCATGGCAAAGGTCATCATACAGGGCAACCAAGGCAGTCTCTGTACCAAAGCCCAGCCTGAAGCCCGACTGAAATGGATCCAGAAAATCCATTTCATCCAGCAGCACCTGGAGTTGTCCGGCCGCCACCCGCTCCAACACCTTGCCCAA
The DNA here is from genome assembly GCA_029282475.1 of Phrynocephalus forsythii. NCBI lineage: Eukaryota > Metazoa > Chordata > Lepidosauria > Squamata > Agamidae > Phrynocephalus > Phrynocephalus forsythii. The sequence goes on from JAPFRF010000005.1 coordinate 15,674,291, forward strand.
ATAAGGGAGGTTCACTACTGGTCGGTAGTTAACCACCAGCTCTGGGTCCAGGTTTGGTTTTTTTAGGATTGGTCTAATCACCACCTCTTTCAAGGTGGTGGGTACCACTCCCTCTTTTAAGGAGGCATTAACAACCTCCTGGACCCAGGTGCGAACCCCCCTGGCAGATCTTTCGATTAGCCAAGAAGGGCAAGGGTTGAGTGGTGTTGTGGTAGCACGGACAGATCCAAGCACCCTGTCCACATCCTCGGGTCCCAATAATTGAAACTCATCCAATAACACTGGACCTAAGCACAGCACACTGGATACATCCCAGGTGAAAACAAGGGGGCTGCTTCCTAGAGCCGAGTCTGGTGTTTGTTGGCCGATGGTAAGGTTTCAGTAAGGCTGGGGGCAGCTAAAATAGCTGTGGGACCAGGTCCCTCCCCTCCAGCCACTCCCCTCCAAAGCCCGGCTGGCTGCCTGTCTCCAACTTCTCTCACCAGTTAAAGACAAACACTGCAGGCAGGTAAAAATAAGGGGGCTGCTTCCTGGAGCCGAGTCTGGTGTTTGTTGGCTGATGGTAAGGCTTCAGCATGGAATAGGACTGAGAGGAACATTAACAAATAAAATAGGACTGAGAGAAACATTAACAAATATCACCAATTTTCTGATGTGTTGATTTTGTTGACTTTTATTTAAAATTTTAAGGAAGAAAAGAAATTGCTTTAGACTTGCTACAACCTATGCTTTTTAAAAATATATTAAAATTCTCTACAGTATAACATTACAAAGAGAGAGAGAGAGAGAGAGAGAGAGAGAGAGAGAATTCTAAAAAAGAGAGAATACTAAAAGACCAGATATGAAGGCCTTGACCTATAAATACCTATAAACCCCAGGAAGGCTGCCGGTGGCCCGTTCGGGACAGCACCAGACCTGGAGTAAGTACAAGTGGCCCCAGATGGCCCCCCCAGTCCTGACCCAACCCTGCATCCACATATAATGGATTTGCAATTATTGTGGGTCAGGTTGTGTCCCTAACCCTTGCAATAGATGGGGGGGTTACTGTATAAGCATTGTTTTATTTAAAAATTTCATTGCATATCAAATATAATTAACTCTCTTTATGTGCAGGTAAGGGAATGTTTGCACTTAGTAATGATAACAAGTAACCAAGGGCAAACCAGATATATGCAGGAAAGTGTCTCCTTCTTGGATGCACACCTTAACATGGTGATGGATTTGAGCATGTCATTGAAGCTGAGAGCAGCACCATCAGGAGGCAGACTCCATTACAAGGCAGGATTCCCAGAAGGTTTACTGAAGGTAGTATACTTTGGTTGATACTATGAAGAAGATGGCAATAATAAACCCATACTGAAGTGTCCTTATCAGGAAAACTCTATGATGAGACAGTCCAAATAGAAGCAAGAAACAGCACTAGAAAAAGAGACTTGCAAATCAGAAAGCATTCAATCAGCTACTAGGATATCCCCCAGTACAAATAGCTGTATTTTCAATGATGCAACTGGATTAAAGCCAAAAGGATATTTAGCGGCTGGCATGAATCAAGGTGACAGAAAAGTCCGATGCTGCTCAACAGGCACGCCAGGCAAACCTCTTATGGGACCTGATTCCACAAGTGGAGGTCAACCACTGAGAAGACCCAGTTCCTTGTTGCCACTTTCTGGTCCTCCCTTGGGGTCAGCACCCACAGATGACCAGCCTGGCTTGAACGAGTGATCTGGGAAGTTCTTCTTGGGAGGAGCCATTCTGTCAGATATGGTCCTGGAGGAAAAAATCTCTCTCCCTCTCTCCCTCCTTCCCTCCCTCTCTCTCAATCTCAATCTCTCTCAATGACAAATACCCTCCTTTTGGTGATCCTTGTCCTTCTTTCGATAATGTTTTGGTAGATAGTCTATCTCTATATAATATTCACAATTGGGCTTCATTTGGTTTTTATACTCTAGTGTACATCTAAAATTTAATGTTTGGTTTTATTCCTATAAAGACTGACATGTCTCCCCATCTTTTTCCACTTTGCTGACACAGAAATATGTGTGTTTAGCCCATGGCAGCAAACAGATATCACCGGTGCAGCCAGTTTCTGTGTGTTCATGAATGGAGCTTCTTTGACCTGGTATACAGTTCTGGGTGTAACTTAATTCCTGCAGAACCACCAGAGTTTCATTCTGTCATAGGGTTATTAAGTCAACAATGTTCCATTCCTTGAAATTTCAGGGCAAAATTTGAGACTAGGGCCTAGGCCCTTATGATGTCAGAAAGATGAGTCTTTGTAATGTCACAGAGGTGGGGCAAGAAAGGGTTCAGAGTTGGGGCAGCTGATTCTGGAAATGGGCTCAAGGCTCCCCACTCCTTTGCCTTGGTCTGAATGATACAATGAGTAAAAGCTTTTTCTCTCTTTACTTTCTTCTCATTGTTTCTTGTTTCAGTGCATAAACATTGTGCAATCACCATTCACATACAGTGGTACCTCTGATAATGAATTTAATTCATTCTCTGAGGAAATTCATTGTCTGAAACATTTGTTATCTGTAATGTGGTTTCCCATTGAAATTGGGAAAGAGATTAATCTGTTCTGGAAGTCCGAAAAAAGGCAGAAAAGCTGGTGTGTGTTTTTTCAGACCAACCCCAGAACACTTTCTTGCAGTGCAATGCAAACATGGACAAAAGAAACCATCAAGACTACCCTAGCCTTTTCCTGCCAAAAATGCAATGGGAGAAAAAATGCAAACAAACATAAGCAGCAAGAGAAACCCAGCCTGTTCTTGCCTGCAGAGCAATGGAAAAGACTGCAAAAATGGACAGAAGAAAGCAGCAAGACTACTCCAGCCTGTTCCCTCTAAAAATGCAAAGAAAAGCAGTGAAAAGATTAATAAAAGCTAGCTCCCAAAAGTGCAATCGAAATAAATGCAAAAACATTGCAGAGGAGAGCAAGGAAACCTCAGTTCCCCACTTTTCTAAGTTTGAAAGGTCCAAATCCCTCAGCAAAAAATGTCCAGAATGGCTCCAAAGCATGATAAATCATAGCAAATCAATGCTAAAACATTGCAGCTCCAGAGTTTGCAGAGAGCAAGGGTGAAACCTCAGTTCCCTACTTTTCTAAGTTTGAAAGGTCCAAATCCCTCAGTGAGCCTGCAAAAATGTCCAGAATGGCTCCAAAACAAGGAAGTGCGGATAAAACAGCAACGAACCCCTAAGATCTCTGGTCAGATCTTTTAGTGTCATTGAATGAGATATTGTATAAATCAGTATATTAGTAGATGGCTATATTCTGCCAACCTAGCAGTGTGAAAGCATCTTAATGCAAGTAGATAAATAGGTACCACTGTAAAAATAGTGGGAAGGTAAAACAGATTTTCCTTGCAGCCATGCCGGCCATGTGGTCATGGACTTGCACCACACTGGCTCTTCAGCTTAATATGGAGATGAACACCACCCCTAGAGTCGGACATGACTAGCACGCATGTGCACGGGGAACCTTTAACTTTTTAGATGGCTATAAGTGTGCAGCACAAGACCTGCTTCAGAATTACACCTGGGGTAGATGATCTCTTAAGGTGGCAGAAGATTCAAATCTTTTTTGTGGTCCCAGCTGTGTATATATAAGAGATAATGAACTCTTGTATGTTGAAAGGAAGAAATGAGGCTCCTTTGTATTTAGATATACTAAGAAATAAAACAATTGCTGCATAAAAACTCATTTCAATAAAGCAAGGAACCTTATATAGTCTGCATAATTTTTGCTCTGGTCCCTATTTTTCTACAAGTATAACTGTTCACATGCTTCAGAGTAGGAGCAGGAAACCTATCCCATTCCCATCATCTTAGAACTGCATAGCTGAAAGGACCCCATGGATCATCAAATTGAGTTCCTGTCAAGGAGGCACAGTGAGTAATCCAACTCTCATCCAGAATTAATTCCTTTTTGAGTTCATAGACTCACTTGAGGCAGGACTAATTTAAGCGTCATGTATTTTAGTGTGCATGTTATTAGTATGATTGGGTCTGGATCCAATCCACTGAGCATTTATATTTAATCATAGACAACATAAGTCAATAAATTTCAATGGGTAGATTCTGTAAAAGCGTGGGTTTAGTGATTTCAGCAGGTGATTTCAGCTCTGTGACATAGTAGGCTGGAGACAGCTTCTATTGTAACAGCTCTTTATTCAGGGAGAGAACAAGACTGGGGACTGGGGAGAGGGAGCTACATTTATAGGAACGAGGACAGGCTAGGAAAAGATACATTTTGGAGGGAACAATTACAAGCAATCACAAAGCTGCCTTTTGGCGGAAACCAATAGGATTGAGGATCCAAATGCAGCAACTAGAAATAACCAATAGGCCTGTTCTCTTTGGAACAGGAAGGCAGTTACTTCAACATAAGCAATTACAGATAATAAGAATACAGATCAATACACAACAGATTCTATGCATGGGCAGGTCTAAAAGCTAACTCAATATCTTGACATCAGAGCACCATAGCAACAATTGGTTGAATGTAATCACACAACATTTCCAGGAATATGGAAGACATGTAAAAATTATTCCAGAGTATTCATAGCTGGCTGGAGTTAGATATCTGGTTGTGGAACCAGAGGTTGGGAGTCCTGTTCTGCATTCTGCCTCCCAGGAGAGAAGCCAGACTGTTTAGCCTAGGGCAAGCAGCATGGTCCCAGAGCTCCCCAGGAGGAAAGAAATGGTAAAATGCTGTATGCCAAAAAAAAACCCTGAGAAAGGTCGCCATAAGTAAGAAACAACTCGGTAGCACATAATAAGACCTGGATGGATATCTCAGTGAATGAAGTACAGGGGCCTTTTTACATGACCACTAAAATCTGAGGCAAAGGGATCCCAAATGTGGAGCTTAAAATTGTTTTCCCACCAGCTGCAAACTTTAAACAAAATAAAGTACGGCCATGCCCACCTAAGCGCGCCCCAGCGCACTTTAGAAGTACCTGGTCTCCACAGGTAAAAAATCTGTTTGTTTGGTTTTTCTGTCCCTGCCGCCCCTTTAAGAGACAGGAATCACTATGGGGCTGTTCGGGGCTGCTCCGACGGCAGACGGAGGTGAGCGGAGGTGAGCCTGCATTCTTTTCTCTGTTTTTTTCTCCCTCCCCTCATGCAGACAGGAGCAATGGAGGTCGGAAGGGTGGGAACACTGGAAGTGGAACAACACCCCATGATCTCTGGTCCGAATTTAATTTTCCAGCGGATTTTAGAGGTCGTGTAAAAGTGCCCTAGGACTACAGAGCTAGAGAGATTTAATTTCCTGTTGTGGATCCAGGAAGAAACAACAGCCTATATAGCCTTGGGCAAGCCACATTGTCTCACAGTGCCCTGAACCAAATGTTATACCATTTCTCTGTAGCTATAAAACCATGAGAAGGCTTGCAAAAAGCCAGAATTGATTTGATGCCACATATTTATTATCCTTAGTCTAAAAATGTTACACCCATATGAAAATGCTTGGTATGTGACTTTTTAGGCAATATAAAGAAGTTGTCTCTTTTTTTATTTGCTTCCTTACCTTAATAGTTTCATCATCAAAATGTCAAGGTTATTTCCATAATAATAATGAGAAGGATGTTGCATATGGCAGTCTCCAAACTCTAAATGTGCTGCAGAGAAAAATGCTCAAGGACATTTAGGTAGATGGGCAGATAGACAGATAGGTAGATTGTGCTGTGTTGTTGTGCGCTCATAATTATACAGGTTAAGCAAAATGTGGTCTTTGTTATTCAGAGTTGTCATGTTTTATTTAATATTCTCTAGGGTTTCTAATTTATGTAAAAAGCCAATTGGCCGTATCTAGGTAGTAGCTGGATTTTTCATTTCCAGGCATGGGGCATCAAACCTTGGTTGCATGTTGATCCGAGTAGGCCTTAGGAACAGATGCACCTACAGCCTGGAGCCAATAGTGATCATAAGCGGCTTGTGAAATGAACAAAGAAGGCTGCTTTACCCAAATCTGGGAGTTAGGGCACCCCTTTACTTAATTTGTCCCACACTGCTAACAGCAACATCTCAAACAGCTTCATTTGAAACTCAGGTAGCAAAGGAAGTTACTTCATGCTGGGGATGTGAATTTCACAGCCACTCACATTTAAAAAGAAACAGAAGCAGATGGGCAGATCACCAACTTCCCCTGTCTTGACATTTCTCAGTGTAAGTTTTCTTTCGGAGAACTCTCGTCAGGAGTCTTGTGGGATTTCTCAGATGCTTCATGCTCATTTTCCTCTTCTGGAGGAAACACCAATCTGTGCAGAATTATTCCAGCCTCGGCACAAAATGGCATCTCTCCTGCCCAAGATTTACTGATATGACAACAGAGCTGTGCAGAATCTGGCAGTTTCTCGTGCAAACAAAGAGACAAAAAAGGCAGTATGAGAAACAAAGTGGGGACTAAAATATTTTTGCTGATTCCGAGGAGAGACTTGGTAAGGAGCCTTGGCAAGAGGATACATAGAAAACTGCCAAAATCAGATGATGATTATTTAGTTGTTTCACCACATGCCTGTCCATGCATGATGAGCCAAGCCATTTTTCTAGTGGACATGTCTCTCAGCCCCTTTTCTCTGTAGCTTGGTATTGTCTGCCTGAAACAGCTTTCCACAGTTTCTTAGCTGAGTCCTTCACAGCTTACCTTGTGTTTTATTAGTCAGCTGCAATACTTCCTCAAAACTTCCCAGGTTCTGTCCTGAAGTGCCCAGCAATGATATGAGAAGGTTTTGATTTAGTTTTGTGGTACCAGCACCTTGAATACTGACCCTAGAGGCCAGAAAGGGGTCTGATGCAAGAACAGGGAGAATGGAAAGCTTTCATAATGCCATATTGAACAATATATACTGGATTCCAGACTTGTATTTTTAATTTGAAGTTAAGGAAACATATTTTTGTAATATAAACAACATTTTTAAATCTTGTTGAGTATGATTGTGCATCCTAAGAAGTTAAAGCAAGAAAAAGTTATGAATAGAAATGGGCACGACTCAAAAAAATGGTGTTTCGTTTGTCGTTTGTCGTTTAGGGGGTCCGTTTTGGTTCGTTTTTTTATGAATTTTTGCAAAAAAATTCATTTTCATTTCATTACATAACGAAACAAAAAATGAAAATGAAAATGAAAAATTGCTGTTTCATTAGCATTCATTACAGTTCAATGTATTTGCCGCAACGAAAACGAAATGCACGACAAAATTTCTGTTGTTTCGGTTCATTTTGTTTCATTTTGGAGACAAAATTCATTTTTCATTTCATTATGTAACAAAACAAAAAAACAAAAACAAAAACAAAAAATTGCTCGTTTCGTGCCCATCTCTAGTTATGAATATGCAGTGGAATTAAACTAGAAAATAACACAGCTTCTGCCCCTGTTTTTATTTATAATAATATTTCTTACACTCAGACATATTATGAGTCAGATGTTACCGTGTAGAGATTTTTTCTTTTTCTTTTTCAAAATTGATATTATATTGAGTTCCATTATGAAAACCCAGCAACAAAGTTTACTACTGCATATGGGAGTTGAAAATGTGCAACTTGATAATTTTAAACATGTTTTGTTTGTTTTATTCATTGTTTTATTCATTGATTCATCAGTCCCTTTTGGACTGATTTTCTGAAGCTCAAATTTCACCAAATTTTCAGGGCTTGTAGGGAAGAGTACAAAGAAGCTTCTCTGTAGTTTTGGTGTTTCTAGATACCTGGTAGGCATTTTACAGGGCTTTCAAAGGCAAGATGAAATGATTAAATGATTTATTGGTTCAGCAGGAAATAATTCATAACTTCGCAATTTGTAAGTTATCGACATTGAAAAATAATTATTCACAATGAATTGCTGTTTTCCTGATTCATGCTCATCTCTAGTCATTGTTATTCATGCACACACAAAGATAAAGAAACTCACTTATACTGTAATTTGTGTCATACAGTTGCTGAAAACTATTATATGCAAGCCAAGAATGCATCAGAAGGAAGGTTAATAATAATAATAATTTTTAAAAGAATTTTGTAAGCAGGAATTTTTGAATATACCAAAATTGTGTTTATAAGATTAAACATTCCCATGTTTCTCTCAAGAACAGAGAGTCTCTGGCCTTAACTCAATAAAGGCCCCAGGACTTACTTGGATATATCAACAGAGTACTTTTTTCATTAGACAAATATATAGAGATACAATAATGAGAAAAATATAATTTGCTCTAACCATGTACAACATATCTACTTTGAAGTCAGTGCTGTGATTATTTCAAACCAGACTTCCAGAGCTCTTTGTACTCTATGTATGGCATTTCTTATTTGTTACATCCTAGAAAGCAATTTTGAGTGTGCGCATACAAACACACATACACACACAAAGATGATTCATTAAGGATGACAAAAATAAGTAAGGATGACAAAAGTCAAAATAATGAGATACAAATATATAAAGAATGCAAATATGATGCACGTTCAGATATACATTTTAAATTTGCTGATTAATTCCAGTAAGAACCAAAAACATATAGAAACGCATGGTTAACTCACCAATTATGTAATCTAAATTTTCTTTCTCCATTTAATGTTGGCCGCTACTATTAATAAGATAAAGTTTCAAACTGAACATCAACCAAACTAATTTACAATTTCATTCCTATTGTATCCCAATCACCAAATAAGAGACAAATTCATTAGACAGGCAACAGAGGGTCACAGGAATCTAGAGCTAGATCTTGACATTTTTTTCTTCCAAAAATATTTTGCTACATTTCTGGGTGTACATTCTGCCTTGCTACAGCATTTTGTGTATTAGACAAATTCCCTTATGTCTTAAATGGCAAAATGTCATCAGGCATCATAGGTTTCAGGCACTTGGTCAAATCAACCAATCAGAGTTTGTTCCCTTGCAGGTGTAAGTTATTTCAATTGACCATTTGGTTAAGTTTATCTAGCTTACTTGGCTGACATTCAGTACAAGCTCAGGAGAATTGTGATTGCAAAACAGGCAGAACAAGATAGGATTTTCCCACTTGGATTCAGGACACTGGAATTTGGTATGTTGCAGAGATATGAGCGTCACTGCTAATGTTTGGCTCAGCTCGAATACAAATCTATAAATCTGCTTATAGTGTTTCAAACTGTGCTCGCACTGGCTTGACATAAACATTCATATGCTTTCTTGCAAACATTATTGGCATGTCAAATGCTCTCTGAAACAAAGTGGATTAAAAAACCCCAAAATATCTGGAGAAAGCTTTGCACAAATTTGTTGCAACTCAGGGGTGCTTCCCATTTTTATTTTTTATTTTTGTCCTGCTGCTCTCCGCTGAGGGTTTTCCCTCTGTGCCATTTTTCCATTTTATCTTGCCAATGCTTTCTCATTGTTCTTATTGTTCTTATTGTTTTTCTGTGGTTTTATCTGCTTTTATTGGAAACCACCCTGAGTTCCTTTATGGAAGAAGGTTGCAGTATATAAATGGATCAAATAAATAAATAAATAAATAAATTGGTAGAGCAGCATCAGAAGGGACTTTGTGTGGTGAAGGGACAAATCTCTTTTATAAACTGACATGCTTTGAAATACCTTTCCATTTCTATAATGCAGATGGGGGGAAAAACCTCCCCATCTCTATAGGTTCATTGGGACACACAGGCACACATCCTATATGGCCATGTACCTGTGAGAATTCAGAGTTGTAGTCCCAAGAAAGTCATGTTTTGAAGCTCTGTTCTGAGGTGATACGTGTGTTCCATGTATATTCACTTTAATGCCCTAAGCATCTCCATCATGTCCAACAGTTTATGGAAAACTAATTCTGAGCAATTGCCCACACCAGCTGCAGTTATTTATTATTATTTATTATTATTTGTTACATTTGTATACCACACTATCTTCCTACAGGAACTCTAGGCAGTTTACAAGATAAAACCACAAGATAAAAAAACAGTATGATCAAAAGGGAGGGAAGAAAGAAAGAAAAAACAAAAAACAAAAAACCTCGGCAGCATGGATCAAGGACGAATGGGGAGAAAGGAAAAAAATTAAAATTAAATGGAAATTAAATTAAAGGATGCCATATGCCTCCTTAAAAACCAAATTTTCAATGCCTTTTTGAAGGCGGGCAGGAACTGAGCAAAGCGCAGCTCAATTGGTAGATGGTTCCACAACGTGGGGGCCACCACAGAGAAGGTGCGGTTGTGCGTGAGTGACTTCTGTGCCTCCCTGGGAGTGGCCACTAGGAGTGAGCGTGCCTGCGACATTCGAGTGGGCCTGGCCTCAGTTGACCTCTGGGCGATACACTCCAACAGGTATTCAGGGCCCAAGACATGGAGAGATTTGAAAACCAAAACCAGGACCTTGAACCGTATCCGGAGAGCAATGGGTAGCCAATGCAGGTGAGCCAGAACTGGGATTATGTGATCGTATCTACGAGCACCCACCACCTGTCTGGCCGCTGCATTCTGCACCCGCTGGAGTGTCCGGACAAGGGTCAAGGGCAACCCCATGTAGAGAGCATTGCAGTAATCAATCCTCAAGATCACAAGGGCCTGCACAACTGCTTGTTTGGATCTTTTTTTTCTTTTTCTTTCTTTTCTTTCTTTCTTTCTTTTTCTTTCTTTCTTTCTTTCTTTCTTTCTTTCTTTCTTTCTTTCTTTCTTTCTTTCTTTCTTTTTTTTTTTTTTTGCAGTCTGGCTCCACCCTTGCCTGTCTGCCCTCTTCTTTTCCATTTTTGGTGTTAGCATTTGTCTTTCACATGCCACTAGCTCTTCACATGCCACTAGCTGCCAAACAAGGCAGATAATTTCTCTATGGTTTTAATCCAAGAGGCACCAAGCTTTCTAAGGGTATTTATGTATGATTGTTGGTATGTCTTCCTTCCCAGAAGGAAGAAAAGGTACCTGTTTTTTCTAAGTTTTAGTTATTGCTGCTCTTACTTCAGTCATGCCAGATCGGGATCTGAAGTGTAAGTAAACCTTTGGAAGGAGACAGTCAGATCAATTCATAATTCTGAAAAGTTTATAAACCCCTCCCAATTCCTGAATATTTACTGTATTTTGGCCTCTGTTTCCTAAGGACAAGTTTCACCCAGTGAATGGGGAAGCATTTTCTGAATGTTCTCCTGCATGACTGGGTCATCTTAGCACTACAGAGTAGTTTCATTTCAGTCCAAATTTCACCAACTTGTCCTGGTCCATACTTCCAAAATGTTCCACATGGTGTGTGTGTGTTGGGGGGGTGTTGGGAGGATGTCTTCTTGAATCTTTGCCTCAGCTGTTTCTTTTTTTTGTTAGTCATCTGAGAGCCAGAAATCCTTGTTGGACTCATGCAAGTCACCTGTAAAGCTGAAAATAAATCTGTAACTCTCTTGTTATTACTCCCTTCTAGATCAGGCGTTTTTGCGATGGTAGCTATTCAGCATCTCACAAAGGGAGACTATTTATTCACAACTGGTTTGGTTCATTTATATCTCACAAGGGACGGATGGGTTCATCTTATGATGTACTAATGCTGTGGTGCACTGACTGTGAAATTCCCCAATGTGAGACTGCTTGTAGATGAAGAGTATATTTCACTATATACTGAAAGGTAGTTGTGACTTTCACAAGCAGCCAGCCCTGAAGATGTTCTTCAAAATGACAGCTATCCAAAAAATCAGTGTTTTGCTTCCATTATAGTAAGATTCCTATAAAATAAATGAAGGATCTCCAACAATAGAAGCTGTGAAAATAGTTCAGCATTATAGACATAAGCATTATTGCTGAAGCAAGCCATCAGTTGTGCGGAATAGAGATGGGCACGAAACAAAAAAATCGCATTTCATTTTTTTGTTTGTCATTGAGAGGTCTGTTTTGGTTCGTTTCCATTTGTCATGAAGTTTTTGAAAAATTTCATTACTGTTTTTGTTTTTTTGTTTGTTGTTTCTACCCGCTTTTGCACGATTTTTAAAGCATTTCCGTGTGCAGGCATCCCCCAATGCCCCATACCAGAGGGAAAACACTAAAAAAATGGATGCTGGCAGAGACACAGTATAGACTAGGTATGCAGGGAGGCTGCAAAGGCAGTGGCGGGCGTTGCCCAGGGTGCAAGGCAGCCGCAGAGTGACTGCACTGCGGGGCAAGGGAGGGTACTCACAGAGAGGTACGCAGCACGCACGCACACAGGAAGGCTGCAGGACTGAAGCTAGAGTCGCAGCAGAGACAGCAATCCCACCCTAATTCCCACCAGAGACTGCAAGGAGGATGGGGGGCTGCCAGAGCTTTTTATGCCCTCTGTGGCTGCCAGACCTGCCTGCCCAGTCTGCAAACTGGGCATGCTATTGGTTGAACATGATCCCATCACATGGCTGTCCATTTTGTGGCTGGTGGCGACATCCATTTTAAAGGGAAAAGAAAAATACATCGCGATGGGAGAAGACTAAAACAAACGTTTTAAGGACCCCAACCCCCCTGGTAGGTATTATCAGACAATATAAATGATTATCGCTAGATTTCTACGGCTGTCCAGGGCGTTTTTTAACATTTAAAACAGGTCATTTCATTGTGTGTTGCCATTAACAGAAACGAAATGTAACGACCACAATTTTTGTGGTTCTGTTCATTTCCTTGCATTTTCATCACAATTTTCATTTGTCGTTTTGTTACCTAACTGAACGACAAACGAATAACAGAAACAAAAAAAATGTTTGTTCCGTGCCCATCTCTAGTGCGGAAGCCAAGTGACCAGTTGTTGAAATCAAATCAAATCAAATCTGGTCCATAAATGCAGCCTGGGAAAGATGCACTGCATCCCTTCCTGGGTTTAGGGAGGGAGACCTTAAAAGGAGATGGTGCAAAAGAGAAGACACCATTTGTATGGATCCCGAGATGATTATCAACATGGAAGGACTGCTATTGCTCATAAAATCCATAGACACATATTCCTTTGTTCTCATTCAAATGACACAGCCAAGAGGAACTATGAAGACATTGTATCAGTTTTTGACGTTCTGGGGAGTTCTGAGATTATTTGGAGCCCATATAATTATCTCATTCTTCATACCCCCTTCTCAAAAGAGCAATAGAAAGGGAAAAGGACATACTCTGGGTGAACATTTGGCTATGTGGTACCAAAATGAGGGATTGGGATTTTGGGACCACAGATTATGGAGGGACTGTTGGTAAAAGATGGGTTTGCACCTCACAAGGATTGCAAAGAATGTGTTTGGCCACAACACTAAGATGTTAATCAGGAGGGCTTTAAAGTGAGTTGGAAGAGTGGGGAGAAGCAAGTTTAGAGGAAAAGATATAAAGTCTTTTGCACAATAAAGGGAACAGAACAAGCAGCTTTAATGAGATCCAATAATAACCATCTTAAAATGTATCATGGAAAGCACAGCACAAATCCTACAATCTGGTGTCTATATATGAATGCCAGGAGTATGTGAAACAAAGAAGAACAGAAAATTGTAGTTCGGGAGAGTAACTGTAACTTGGTAGGGTAATGTGCATGACTGGGATACATTAATTGAAGGATGCAAATTGTTCAAAAACAATAAAAAGGATTGAAAGGAAGATGGGGGGATGCTATATGTCAAAAATGAATATTCCTGCACAGAAACACAGGAGGTGAGCATCGGAATTATTATTATTAGTGCAAAAATTAAAATAAATGTTATTACTGAAGTTTACTGCCAACTGCCCAATCAAGTAGTAGATACAGAGAAAACCTTTGAAAACAATTGCAAGAATTTCAAGGAGATACAATGTAAGATTTCATTTAATCTCATAGGTGTTTGGAGGAGAATTCTGCCAAACATGGCTTTTCCAAGAAATGCTTGGCTTACGTTTTCATTATTTTTCTCCTACAAAAACTGGAGGAAATAACTAGAGTATTTGCAGTCCTAGTCTTGATTCTAACCAGCAGAGTGAATAAGGTGGAATAAATGGCAGCAAGAGGAACTCTGGTGGGGGGGGTATATTCTGCTTGAGGTTTTTTTTATTTTGAAGAAAGCAAAGATAAAGTGTAGCCACATATGTGACCTGGATTTTAGGACAGTCAATTTTAGTAAATTTGGAACAATTATAAGTAAGGGTCCTTTCCAGGTCTACAGTTACAAAATGATGATAGTGACGTTTAAGGTTCCGCAGTAGGAGATGCTAACAAGAAAAGGAGTACATGATAGGTGGGAAATTCTAAAGGACAACTACAAGTGTCCTTTAGAAAAGGGCAGTAGGTAGCTAAGTAACTAAATAAGTAACTAAATAAATAAATTAATGTGCCTTTTTAAAAAAAGCTCAGTCAGTAGGGATGCCAAAATGATAGTAGATGACAAAGAAAAAGCAGAAGTGCTTGATTCTTACTTTAGCTTGGTCTTGTGCCAAAAGGCAGTTGATGTCCTCTGGGCAAATGTGAAGTACAAGTGGAGGGGATAGGACTGCAGCTTGACACTGATAAACAAACAGTCAAGGGATATGTCATTACTTGGAACAAGTTCAAATCTTCAGAAGCCAACGAGTGGAATCCAAGAGGAGCAATGTTGTTCCCATCTTCAAAAAGGGCAAAAAGGAGGTGCCAGAGAACTATAGATCAGTCAGCCTTGCATCAATCCAAGGGAAAATTCTAGCTCTGGTTTTAAAGTGGTCACTCTAAGTGCACCTTGAAAGCAATACAGTAATAACTAGTAGAGATGGGCATGACCAGGAAAAATGACGTTTCGAGTTGTCGCGTGGCGGAGCCGGCCCGTTTTGGCTCGTTTCCATTTGTCGCAAAATTTTTCAAAAATTTGTCATTTTGTTTGTCGTCTGTCGTTAGTACTGGTTTAGGGGGGTAGGGTCGCGGGCTCCTGGAGGCACCTCTCTGGGGTGGGTGCCTCCTCTGGCCTGCTACGAAGGGAAGGCATTTAGTAGGCTCCTGTTGGCACCTCTCGGGGGTGGATGCCTCCTCTGGCCCCCTACAAAGGGAAAAGGAAGGGTACATGACCGTGTAGCCATTGCGTACTAAGTGGCACTGGCAGAGGCACCTCTCTTTTGGGTGCCTCTAGCTCACTAAGAAGGACAGCATACTGGCGTACAGAGTTTTTTGTAACTTTGGACTGGTGAGCGAGGTGAGAGAAGAATGCCTCTGCTGGGCGCCCTCTGGCTCACTAAGAAGGGAAATGTACTTGCGTGTAGTGCAATGCGAGTACAGATCTGGCTTAGGGTTGGGGTTAGGGCAAGGGCTAGGCTTAGGGTTATTACGGGTAAGGTTAGGGTGAGTTAGTGGGCTGCACCTCTGGGTGCCTCTGACCCACTAAGAAGGACAGTGTACTGGCATATGGGTTAGGGTTAGGGTTAGGGTTAGGGTTAGGGTTAGGGTTAGGGCTAGGGTTATAGTGGGCTTTTTATGCCCAACTGGCACATCCCAGAAGTCTCAGTCAAAACCTGGCCAAGTGGCCATGCGATTGGTGGAATGGCTCCAAAAATTTGCATGGTCCCATCCCATGGCCAGCCCATCATTGCACAGGTGTAAAATAATAAAAATAAAAATAAAATAAAATAAAATCAATGGGATTGGAGACAGACGTTTATTGCACGAAAAACCCACTGCTGCTACTGCAAAAATTCAGGCAGTTAAAATACCTAATTTTCGCATGTTTCTGTGTGGTGCTTTGGTGGGTTTTTGGACCACGATTTCAAAAAAAATATTGTGGTCGCCATTTTGGATCCCCCCGCACCGCATGGCATGGCGAGACGATGAGGATGCCCCCCACCAGAGCAGCCCAGGACAGGAGGGGGGAGGCCATGGACCCCCGCCCCCAGAAACCACCCCTCTGGTAGGTGCCCTCACTCAGGCAGGCATATTTTCGCCTGCTTTTTTGGCCAGGAATCGGGTTTTTTTTAACTTTTTTCTGTGCCGCTTGGCATCGTGCGATCACTGCGATGCCATGAACGACAATGACAAATCAGACCCAATTTATCGTTTATCGGTTCGAGTTCGAGTTCTAACGGCTTAATTGTCATTTCCGTTTCTGTTGCGTAACGGAAACAAGGAACGGAAACGGAAACGAGAATTTCTCCAAGTTGTGCCCATTTCTAATAACTAGAAGTGAAGAACAAATTTTTATTTATTTATTTATTTATTTAATTTAATTTATATACTGCTCCATCTAGCTACATGGCTACTCTGCGCAGTTTACAAACTGAACAGAAATCAAAATGATAAAGAGTAAAATACAATATAATAGATAAGCACATATATATAAATAAAAACACAATATCTAATAAACAATATATAACAAAAACATAGAACAGGAGCAAGTTGGACTACAGATAAAAACAAAATAAATACATAATAGCAATCATTATTAGAACAGATTAATATCCAGGGAAAGCCTTTTTAAATAGCCACGTCATTAGATGCTTCTTAAAGACTGGGAGGGAAGGTGCCAGACAGATCTCAGGAGGAAGTTGTTTCCAGAGCCGAGGGGCTGCCACTGAGAAAGCCTGATTTCTCGTCAAAGATTTACGGGCCTCCTTCAGCGGCGGCACCCTCAAACGTCCTACTTGAGATGATCGGGTGTTATGGGCAGTACTTTGTGGCAGGAGCCATTCTGCCAGATAGCATGGTCCTAAACAGTTTAGGGCTTTGTATGTCACCACTAAAACCTTGAATTCAATGCGGGAAGCGAATCAGCAGCCAATGCAGCGTGGCCAGTGTGGGGTTTATATGTTGATGTTTTCTGCACCTGTAACTAATCTAGCCTCATAATTCTACTCTAGCTGGAGCCTCTGTGCTAATCTACAGGGCAGCCCCACATAGAGAGCATTGCAGTAGTCTAATCTCGAAACTACGAGTGCCTAGACCAGAGTAGTGAGAGCGCCTAAGATGAAAATGAGCGGCACGGACCACTGATGCTACCTGGGCTTCCATGGGAAGCATAGGGTCCAATATTACACCCAGACTGCATACCTCATCCTGCGCAGAGAGTCACCCTCCCCCGCCCAAAAAAAACTGAGGGAGCTTCCCAAACTGCCAACCACTGGTACCCTCCCCCCGAAGGACCTCCATCTTGTCCGGGTTCCACCTCAGTCTGTTCACCCTCATCCATTCCAGTAGGGCATCCAAACAGGCATCAAAGGACGAAACGGCATCCACTGCAGATGGGAAAAATGAGATATAGAGCTGCATGTCATCAGCATACCTTCTGACTATCTCCCTCAGCGGTCTCATATAGATGTTAAAAAGCATGGGGGAGATTGCCGACCCCTGTGGCACCCCACAATTGAAGCACCAAGGGATAGAGGCAATCTCCTCCAGCTGTACGTTCTGGGGCCAGTCCTCCAAGAAGGAACGGAACCACTGCAAAGCAGTGCCTCTAATTCCTAACTCCAAGAGTCTCCCCAGGAGGATACCATTGTTGACAGTATCAAGGGCCGCTGAGAGATCAAAGAGGCCCAGCAAGAATAATTTGCCCTTGTCGGCCTCCCTCAAGAGGTCGTCATGCAGGGCAACCAATGCCGATTTCATTCCATGATGTGGTCTGAATCCTGACTGGAATGGATCAAGAGTGTTAGTTTCATCCAGGAGCCCTTGAAGTTGGTCAGCCACCACTCTCTCCACAACCTTGCTAATGAATGGTAAATTAACAACGGGCCTATAATTGCCAATTTGGTCCACTGCTAGCTGAGACTTCTTCAGAATGGGCCTAATGAGTGTCTCCTTGAGGGCAGCTCAAACCCTGCCCTCCTGGAAAGACCCATTAATTATTGCTGTGGTCCATTCAGTGGTAACTGGCCTGGCCTCTTTTATAAGCCAGGACGGACAAGGATCAAGTGTGGAGGTGATGGCACGACAACGATCAAGGGCCCTGTCCACTTGAGATGACATCACAGATTGAAAGATGGTCAAAGTAGCCAGGCAAGGTGGAGCGCTGGATGTCTCTGCTCAATCTACTGCTGTCAACTGAAGTTCTAGGTCCCGGCAGATGGCCTCCACTTTAGATTTTAAAAATACTGCAAATTGTTTGCAGGAAATACTAGGGGGAGGCCTATCAGTGCAACCAACCCTGGATAGATCACGGACTATACGGAAAAGCTCAGCCTGATGGTTTTGTGCTTCACTTATCCAGATAGCGAAGTGAGATCTTCCTGAAGTTCTAATCTTGGCTGAGTAGATAGCTGACGTGATCTTGATGGCAGCTATATTACCTACCGTCGGGGCCTGCCTCTAGCCTCCTTCTATTCTGCTTAAGGGCCCAGAGGTCCTGGTTAAACCAAGGTGCTCCATGGGCCCGGCGGCGGAGGGGGCATTCAGGAGTGAGTGTGTCAATTGCCCTGGAGGCAGCAGAGTACCGCTCATCCTCCAAGGCATCAACAGGCCTTGGTGGATGGCCAACCAGTTCATCGGGAATCCCACACATGGCCTCCTGGAATGACAAAGGATCCATAAGTCTATGTGGGTGGACCATCTTAACTTCCTTGGCATATATTGTAATGTTGAAGTGGTACTATATCAGTAATATATCTTAATTTCAACAAAGCTTTTGAGAAAGTTCCCAGTAATAATCCATTTAAAAAACTAACTAGATATGGGCCAGACAGAAAAACAGAACAGAATCATACTCAGAGATTGTTTATCAATATTTTCTTCTCTCACTGGGAGGAGGTAACTAGTGGAGTACTATAAGGCACAGTCCAGGTCCCGGTGTTCTTCAAAGTTTTTATTAGTGACTTGGATGAGGGAATCTTTGCAAAACAGATTTGCAAATGAAAGAAAAATGGATGAAATAGCTAATACCATGGAAAACAGAAACAAAATTTAACAAGCTCTTGATAAGCTTGAGCACTTGGCTGAAAACAACAGAATAAAATTTAACAAGGATTAGTGCAACATTCAACACCTAAAGGGAAAATATATAAAAGAAATGTAGTTACAAGATGTGGAACACTTA
Organism: Phrynocephalus forsythii; assembly: GCA_029282475.1. Classification (NCBI taxonomy): domain Eukaryota; kingdom Metazoa; phylum Chordata; class Lepidosauria; order Squamata; family Agamidae; genus Phrynocephalus; species Phrynocephalus forsythii. The sequence goes on from JAPFRF010000005.1 coordinate 15,693,181, forward strand.
TCTCAATAAAACTACATGCAAGCTAAAATATTAAAAAACTAGTTACAACAAGATGTAGGACACTTATCTCAGTAAAGTAACATTCACAATCTGAATTAAAGGCTACAGTGTGACGTGGCTGCAAAAATGCTATTATAGCACATATTATATAGTCTATTAAATACTAGTTCTCCTCTATTCAGCACTCGTTAGGTCTTTTCTTGAATAATGTGTACAATTCTGGTCCCCTCACTTTCAGGTGGATGCCAACAAAATGGAACAAGTTCAGAGGGAGGTTACAGGGATGATCAGGAAAGACTATGGGGAAAGACAGAAAGGCATGATTAGTCTTGAGAAAAGAAGACTGAGGGAACATATGGCAGCACTCTCCAAATACATGAGACTTAGTCATACAGAGGAGCAGGATCTGTTCTCAATCATCCCAGAGCACAGGACACATAATGATGGGTTCAAGTTATAAGAAGCCAGGTTTTGGTTGAGTATCAGGAAAAGTATCCTAACTGTTAGCACAGTATGGCAATAGAGCCAATTACCTCAGGAGCTGCATTAGAGGCATTCAGGAGAAAAAGGACAACCATCTGTCAGATCTGCTTTGATTTGGACTCGTGTACTGTGTAAGGAACTGGACTCAATGGCCTTATAAACCCCAACCCATGACTTTATGATCCTATGATGCAAAAACTACTCATGTAGCTTTAGGCAGCCTGGCAAAGGTTATAAACTTTAACTTTGGTGACAAAACTTCCAGAATCTTCCCTCAACCTACTGCATTCTAGGAATTGGAGTCCAATAAAAGGAAAGCTCTCATGTTCTTCCTATGGTTGCAAGACCAGATGTTTACCTCAGCCAGCTTTTAAAAGACGGTGCACACAATCACCTCAGGGTTCTACAAAAGCAGTTTGTATCTTCTTCATCAGCCCAATAAGTGAGGAGGGAAAACAGGAACTGTAGAGAAAAATGAGGGTGACAAAAAGAGACAGTAGGTTACTTGTTTCGGCTTTTACCTGACTAGCTTTAGCTCCACCCATCACTCTTCTATATCCCTATGGGCAAAACTGTTAACCTGAAAACAGTTCCTTTTTGCTAAAAGCACTATGAAAGAGGGAAACCAGTGCTTTCTTCTGGCAATTGGCCTCAGTACTTAAAAAAGAAGTGGCATATGGTCCTCTTGGTTGGTTTTCAAAACTACCTGAAATGAATGTGCTCTCATTCAGGGATACAATAAAATTATATATTTTCACACAGGCCCAATTGTTCTGTGTAGAAGCTGGTTTCCTCCAAAGATTAAATAAAGCAATCATATGTCGGCAGTTCATTGCTTATTGCATCATTACAAAATGGTTGGTCCAATTATACCTCCTTCCAAGACTCAGCAAACTCATTATAAATAGTCATCTGATTTTGATAAATTTTGGAAATGTTTCTTGCAAGCCACCAAATTAATTTTCACATGCAAATGCATTCAAAATATGCAGTTTTAATTTTCAACTCTTCAACTCCCATTGCAGTAAGAGCGAAAGAAGTTTTAAAAAATGAGAGAAAGAGAGAGAGAGAGAGAGAGAGGAGAGATCTTTAAACTCCTTCATAACATTGCTAAATGAATCTGCTTGATGAGTTGATGAGAGGCCTGTATCCTCACTGAGGCAACTCGACATTTAATGAAATGCATTTGGAACATGCTTTCTTGGGGGTATCTCCAATATTACATCACATTTTGTTAACTGAGTGTTACAAATGCTTTGAAAATATAGCTTATACGGGTGAAAAATTATCCTTGTGTTCTTTCTGACAACCACTTACAATGTGCAGCAGACAATATTTATAGGCAGATCATGGATGAAAATCCAGACCTGTTTTGTGTGATCAGTCTAGGCCTTCCCTAGTGATGTGGTGGCTGAAGTTCCTTGAGAGATCTCAGGATTTGGTGGAGTGGGGTGGGATTGTCCACCTTCTTGTTTGATGCCAGCTTCTCGGCCTTTTGGCTAAGATCAAGTGTATTACTGCTTCTGTAAGAGTTTTGATTTCTTCTTCTTTTTGTGAGTTCAAATAACTCACCATCTTTTTTTAACCCCTTAATGCCAAATGGAATAAAAAGAATCTGCTATGAGGTTGCATCACCTTTGTGCAGCTCCTTGAACTGACTACCAGTTCGTTGTTCAAGAATCACACAGACACTCTTAAATTTGCACATTCACCTGGAAACTGCACACACCTACTCCACCAATGTTGGGCAGGCTGTGACAATCTTTGAATTCTTATTTGGTCTGGAGTTGCACTGGGATGCTGCAGGCTGGTTACTATCACTTAGAGGCCAACTACACCATTGAATACCTTGGGGTTTGATCCATTTATAAAACTGGTGAAACTGAAGTACCATAATTTTTCCTACCCATGTGACGCAAAGGCTGAATCAAATTTGCCCAGCCTTTTCCGCTTGCAAACTAACTTTTTTCTCTTATGCCCAGAGTCTACTACTACTTTTTTCTCTTATGCCCAGAGTCGTCTTCTTCTTCTTCTTCTTCTTCTTCTTCTTCTTCAACTACTACTACTACTACTACTACTACTACTACTACTACTACTACTACTACTACTACTACTACTACTACTACTACTGCAGGGAGGATTCAAAGGGCCTTTTTCTATTTGGATGGTAGGAGGTGTCTGTAGAGGAGGAGGGGAAAAGAGCAGAAGGAAAACTGCCAGGTAGGAGAAAACAGAGGGAGAACAAGAGAGGGGGTAATGAAAGACAGTGGGGAGCAGTGATAGGAGGAAGGCAGCTGAGTCTAAAGCCTTTCACTGTCCTTTTGAGGAAAAGTTTTTCCAAACATTAAGCCAGTGCTTGCTCAGTATTCTACCCACTACTCCTGGATTTTCTCGTTCCTGTTTTCTCCCTGCCCAGATCCATTATGCAGTCTTTTAAATAAATTGGGATAACTGATGATTCTTCATGTTGCTGTGAATTGTCCTGCTATTATTTGGGTTCCTCTCTATTAAAATATCTCTATATGTGTTTTGATCTCATGTCTCCCCAAAATGGTAGACAGTATAAAATCGCATAAACCTGGCCCAAGGTTAACTGAAAATGACATAAAGACTTTTCTCTCATTGACTGCAATGGAGATGGAACAACCTTTTTCAAAAAAGCCAGGGAGGAAATGTCAAATGTTCATTATACCTCTCTTAGCTTCACATAGAGATAATTTTAGGAGAAGTGTAGTATTTTGAGAGACAGCATTGCAGTCCTTCGCACAGTTCCTTTTGTCCCACTGTCACCCCTGGTTTGTGATATATTGTAAAAAGCCATCAATCAAAACCTGTTTGTTAGAAGAGAACATGAGAAGAATGCATCACAATTCACAATCTGTCCTTCCAGCTGTCTTCAACTCCCTCAAACAAAGATTGAGGGCCTCTTTAACAAAGAGGGTCATACTGAGGAATACGGGGAATCATTTTAAATTCTCATTTAGCATCTTTTCCCAGAAACCAGAGCTGTTCTGAAAGGATTCGTCTGCACAGTGACCAAATTTTTGCTCATTTAAATAATCCTTGAACAATGGCACCAAATTTCATCTCAATACTCTTCACAAAATAACTATAATAGGATTGAACAATAATATTGCACACTCTCCAGAGCAACCTACGGGAGCTTGTGAAAGGCAGTCTCCGCATGAAGTAGGTCTGAAGACTTGGTTTTCCAAATGCCACCAATACCTGGCTGATAATTGCATTCCAATTTGAAAAGTGGAGAGGGACGTAGGAGGCGAATGCATAATGAGAACACAGTGAAGCTGTTCTTCTCAAGAGAGCTTCTTTGGCTTGTTATTGTCATCCTACAACAGAGACTCCATGGCTTTTTTAAAAATACATTTTATTTTCTTTCAGAAGAGCAGGATAGCAGGGGTGAAGCAGTTGGTACGCTCAGATCTGAATTAAAATATCTGCAGGCCTCTGCTGTCCATAAATATGTTGCTGATAAGCAGGACAGAGATTGGAATAAAGGGAACGACGCAGGTATATCTGCTTGCTGTTTGTATGCTCCATAGGGAGAAAAAAAGTGGAAGGGCTCTGCGCTAATGAGCTCTTGAAAAGGAAGGTGGCTCATGGCTGTTCTAACGCCAAAGGCAACACTTCGGTGGAACAACTTCCAAAGGGATGGTTGTGTTAGTTTGCTATAGTAATTCTGTACATAGAGCACACAGGACAAATAATAAATTCATGAATGCCAGAAATGGCAGTTTCTTTAAATATGCATGTGTGTCAAGAAGAGGAAGGCATTCTATTCCCACCGGAGAACATTTGGTCACATAGACCCATAATCACTAGTAAGATGAGCAAGGAGGAACACCAGCCCCTTTCAATTACCTTGCTGTCTTCTTCTGGATGGCCATGAAGCTTGGACCCCAAAGAAAGGAGACTGAAAAGTAGGGGCATGATAATAATGGCAACCAGGTGGGCATGCTGAGGAAGGAGAGGCCACTGAGCTCCTTAGCCCAGGAACTCTCATAATTTGGAGCCAACACGGTGTGAGAGTCAACAACATGGTCTTTTCCTCCTACTCTTACTTTAGTTCTTGCAGTCCAGCCTAGTAGTTAGGGGGAACGTCACTTTAGGATCTCAGGCTCTGTCTTTGTCCTCCCCTCCCCTTTCTTTTCTTTTTTTCTGCCAAGATCATGATCGAAGTCTACTGCTTATTTTGTGCTTATTGTGCTGGAGGCAGGCCTATAATCCTGATAGCGCTGTGCAAGTACTAACAGTTTTCATTTCCCCATTCATGGGGTGTGAGGTTTTGTTTTTGTTTTTCCTGCAGCTTTGGTAACACAGCACACTATTATGCACTGACATTGAATAAGGTGGGTTCTATCAGACATGGATCAGACAGGAGTATCCCTAAAAAGGCCCAAGGTGAACTCCATCCTGATTTGTGTCTTGGTATTTGGAGATGGATAAATAATGATCCAAATCCCTTGTTCATCAATGGCTTCATCAGTTTGCCATGCTAGATTGCAACAAAGGCTTTCTCATAATACAACAGTGGTTCTCAACCTGTGGGTTCCCAGATGTTCCTGGAATGCAGTTCCCAGAAGCCTCCACTACTCACTATGCTGGAAGGGGTTTCTGGGAGTTGCGGTCCAGGAACATCTGGGGACCCACAGGTTGAGAACAACTGTAATACAATCATACATGTCCACATTCATGGAATTTCATCTACCTCAAAGTATATGTAGGTAGAAAACTGCTTCCATCAAGAGTGGCTCATGGCCAAGGCAGGAGGTTATCATCCTTGGAAATGTTTTTGAGTGAGTTACCCCTCATGCTGCTTCCTGGTTTCCATGTTTCCAAAGCCTCCCCTGAATCCAGGCAACATATGTCCTACCCCTTTGCATGTCTTGTAAATTTTGCCATTTGCTCATTAGTGTTAAAAAAACAACTTCTTATGCAGGGTGATGCCTACTGCTTTATTATATGGCAGATTTAGTGGATTTAATGGCAACGTCCATGTAAAAAGGGGGTGCTGGAAACTTTAGTTCATATGTTTTTGCACTGTCTGCTTCACTCAACTGGCTGATCAAGGACAATAGCCCCGATTTTATTAAAGTTGGAAGAGAGGTCAGATCTGGATAAAGTTTGTTATATGCTAGTGGCTGAGATAATTGATACTGCAGAAAGAGTTGCAGACTTCCTTGACTCTGTTGTTAGGAGATGAACTGTTGCTCCTTCAAGAACATGTAATACCTCTACATCCTCTTGATTTCTGTAAACGTGGTTACCTAACAAATTGCTATGATTGTACTCTTTTACATATGCCAATAACGGGTTTATCTATCAATCTTAGTGTGAATGGGAGATTGCTGAGGATAGGGGCTAATTTAATAGCTATGACCATGGGATGGCAGTTTATTTATCACCAATATCACAAGTGGGAAGAAAGGCTAAAAGCTTCTTTTCATGTTGGTGATGGGATGTTTCACAATATCCGCTCTTCTTATGCACCGGGGATAAAATATATAATTTATTTCTTGTTTCACTCCAAAACACTGGCATCCCCCCAATGTTAAATCTTATAATTTATGTTTCATATATAATGCATGTGTATTCATGTATGTATTAGATATGAGCCATTTCTTTGTAAGGTTGCTCCTCAGTGGAGACAAATCAGCAGGTGAGATTCTGTTAGTTCCTGGATTAGTTTTTTTAAGTCCCGTTCCAATCCATATTTTCTTCATTCAAAATGACAAATGGATAGGAAGCAAGATAAACAGATTCCAGCTGCCTTAATCTATCAAGCATTATTAGACCTGCATGTTTGGGGATGAATTGATTAGCAAACTCTTCATTTTTACCCTTCTTTGGCAATGCTTTCATTAAGTGACATAATGGTGAAGGCTTTGTACCCGACAAATGATATAAGAGGATAGAAGTCGAGGGCAGTTGATACCATGATTCAAGGATTAAAGTTATCCAGGAAGGTCATTGAAGTGGGCTTTTGATTCATTCACGCAAATTAGAGACTGAGAAGGGGAAGTTCTCTTCAGCATACAAAATTATGATACTGACAGGAAGGAAGGAAAATGCAAAGATGTCTTTTGAGGTGCAAGGATGTGTAGGGGGTGATCAGACAGCAGGAAAGACACATGTCTGGTTGCATTAGAAAGAATTTAAGTAAGAATTTAAGAAGCTAATATTAAAACTGCAAAAATTCCCACAGGAAAAAATACTTTAAAAACAAATGGGAATGATTAAACATAAACTAAATCTAATGGAATCAGAAGAGACAGCTGAAGAAATTAAAAGAGCAAAGTGAAGGTTTGTTTGAAAATGCCTATAAACTGGTAAAAAGAGAAAGAAAAGAGGCATATGAAGAAACTGAAAGATGAGAAAGGAGATATAAAATATCAAAATGAGAAAATCCAAAAAATTGTTACAGAATAATATAAAAACCTATATGATACACAAGATATTTCCCTAGGAAAAATAACAGATTACAGTAATACCTCGGATTACAAATGCCTCTGATAACAAATAATTTGGATAGCGAATGGAAATTTCCCAGAATAGGGTTGTCTCGGATAATGAATTTTCCCTATGGGTTGCCTCGGATAACAAATTATTCAAAACGCCTTGCAAAAAAGTGTACCCAGGATGCATTGCACCCTCATAGTTGGTGGAGAGGTGGAAGGAGCTTTTTCATCAAGTTTTGGAGTCATCTAGACATTGTTTTGCAGCAGTTTTTGGACTTTTAGAACTTGGAAAGGTAGGGAGCTGAGGTTTCCATGCTTTCTTTTCTGTTTTTGTATTGGTTTTGATTGTACTTTTGGTAGGAATCGCTAGGGCATTTGTTTTTGTGCTAGCTTTTATTTACACTGCTTTTCTTTGCATTTTGGAAGGAATAGGCTGGGTTAGCCTTCCTGGTTTCTTCAATCCATGTTTGCAATCTTTTCCATTGCTCTGCAGGCAAAAACAGGCTGGATTTCTCCTGCTGCTTTTATTTGTCTATTTGCATTTTTCCCCAATTGCATTTTGGCAGGAAAAACTTGGGGTAGTCTTGCTGGTTTCTTCTGTCCATGTTTGCAATCTTTCCCATTGCTCTGCAGGCAAGAACAGGCTGGATTTCTCTTGCTGCTTATGTTTGCCTATTTGCATTTTTCCCCAATTGCATTTTGGCGGGAAAAGGCTGGGGTAGTCTTGCTGGTTTATTCTGTCCATGTTTGCATTGCACTGCATGCCTTTAAAGTGCACTTTATAAAGAGATCTGAAACCCCTCCAGCTTTTTTGCCTTTTTTCAGACCTCCAGAATGGATTAATCAGTTTCCCATTCATTTCAATGGGAAACAATGTTTTGGATAACACATTTTTCAGATAACAAATTGCCTCAGAGAATGAATTAAATTCATTGTCAGAGGTACCACTGTACATGGAAATAACAAAACCACCCAAGGTCCCAGATAAATTTAAAGTTATATTAAATGAGAGAATTACAATGATGGAAATAATAGAAGCAATTAAAAAACACAAAAAATGATAAAACACCAGGACAGGATGGATTGCCTGGGAATTTTACAAGATTTTTCAAGGTATAATAAGTACTCCAATGAAGGAAGTCTGCATTGAAGTACTGTTTGAGGCTAAAATACCTAGGACTTGGTTAGAAGCAAATATTATTCCAAAAGAAGATTGCCCTCCCACTCGAAATGACGAGATGAGACAGGGAGGTGGGGTAAACTGGGCCACACTTTATTAACAACAACAATAAACAACCACAAGAGGAGGGGCCGGGCATCAGCAAACTTGGTTGGAACCCCGGGGTCACCCGAGACCCCTCCAACTGGGCAGCATAGGGTGAGCCACAACCCCCAGGTGGTGCAGTCACTGGATGGCACCCACCGGGCCAGTCTATGGCATTACCCCCCCTGCATAGGATGGCCAATTCTGGGAAATGCCCAGGACAGGGAGGCACCCCCTCGTGTCCGCCCCGGCACGGAGACCTCCTGATCAGCAGTGCCGTGGTTATGGGTACTTGGGGACAATTGTTGTTGCATACTCACTGCTGCCCTCCGCTTCTGCCGCCAGTGTGACCAATAAACATCAGTGGTATCCCTAACACCCCAGAACCAGTGTGGGATAGGCAAAAAAAATCCCCACTCTCCAAGGCCAATTCTGAAAGTGGGTCAAAAATTCCTATCCGGTCCCTATAATAGGCGACCAGTAACACTCACACTAGTCCTAACAGTGGAGGATGGGGGGCATGCCAGAGAGCAAAAGGCTGGTGGTGGGGGTAGGAGCCGCCCTCTTATAGGGTGCTCCTCCCCCCGCCCTTCTGGATGCTCTTGTGCATCCTCCCTGCTCTCCCGCCCTCTCGGGTGAGGGCAAGGTAGCTCCGGCCAGGCAGAAGAACCGCCCGTGGAGCCAGTATTGCCCTCCCACTCGAAATGATGAGACGAGACAGGGAGGTGGGGTAAACTGGGCCACACTTTATTACCAACAACAATAAACAACCACAAGAGGAGGGGCCGGGCATCAGCAAACTTGGCTGGAACCCCGGGGTCACCCGAGACCCCTCCAACCGGGCAGCATCGGGTGAGCCACAACCCCCAGGTGGTGCAGTCACTGGACGGCACCCACCGGGCCAGTCTATGGCATTACCCCTTTAGGAAACTTCGCTGAAACTGTTGTTGCAGGGGCGTGGTTGGCCGAGACCAGAATTTACTTCTCTTCCCAGTTAGCATGTGATCTTTTACTACACAGGTCACCACCGCAAAACTACGCAGAAAACGCTGGTAGGACCGCTGCCATTGGCTGACTGTGGATAGGCCAGCATTACCAGAACGGGGGGGGGGGTTCTTCCAACCAGCCTCAACTCTGGAAGAGACAAGATATTTCTGTGGCTAGATTCACCTTTCAGGATGTGAAACAGATACAAGCAGCAAGAATGAAAAGTGATGTTAAACACTCAGTGCTATTCCTCATTTGCACATTGCTCAAAAATGGCTTGATTTTCAATAGTTCCCAGTCTGTTGAAGTCTTTAGTTATTGTAAATGTTTATAGATACAAATAGACATGGGCACGACCAGAAAAAATGACGTTTCAAGTTTTCATTTGTCGGAACGGGCCCGTTTCAGGTCGTTTCCGTTTGTCGCAAAATTTTTCAAAAATTTGTCGTTTCCGTTTGTCATTTGTCATTTGTCGTTTCCACCGCAATTTAGCGCGATTTGACTTCCCAGAGTGCCAGGACCCTGCCTGTCATGGAACCCGAATGTGAAGGGTTAAATGCTGAAGAGCAGCAGGAGGAGGCTTGTAGTTCAACCCAGCAGGCAGCTGAGTCTGAGGATGCAGCTGACGGCACATCTCCTCCTCCTATAAGGGCTAGGAGCAGGATCCTGCAAAGGAGAACTAACAGGAGAGCTAGGGAAAGGATCTTTAATGATAGGCATAGAGTTAGATCTGAAAGCCCTGAGTTCTAGCAGGAGCCTTGCCAGAGATATGGGTGTGCTCCCTGTTTTAGGATAAAGCTAGCAAGTTTACTCTGAACCCTCTGTGGGAGCAACGTGTCACTTACCTTGCCACCACGTTCCTGTGTGTTATCTTGACTTTGTTTCCTGACTTTGGATCGGCTTTCTGACTACGGCGTTCTCTGTTTCCTGACCTTGGACCGGCTTCCTGATTACAACATTTCTCTGTTTCCCTTGAACTTGGCATTTGGCTCTGTAAGTTACTCTGGCTTGACTTGGACTGTACTTTGTACTTTATCTGGATTACATCTAAAGTTCCTGGCAAAGAAGTGAACTTGGCTTGCTGTGTGTTCTGTGTGCAGGGCTTGACAGTTTGCTCCCACCCACCAAACTTATTCAAGCAGAACGGAGAAGGAGGGGGCTGTTGGAATGACTCCAGTGGAAGCTTTGCAAAACCAAGTACTGTTTTTGTCACAGGCAATTGTTCAGTTGCAGCAAGCTCCAGCATCATTACAGCCTCGTTGCCCTTTGCTGCCTCCTGACCGGTTTGAAGGCAAATTAGAGGAATTCCCTGCATTCTTGGCTCAATGCAAGCTGTTCATTGAGGTATGGGCTCAATAATTTCCTACTGAGAGGTCTAAGGTCTGTTTTATCATCAGCTTATTGAAGGGACAGGCAGGTAAATGGGCAACTCCTTTACTCCTCAGTGCTTCACCTTTGCTGGATAATTATCAGGCTTTCCTGAACCATATTTCTTCAGCCTTTCAGAATCCTGTGCAGGCTGCTACTGCCAACAGGAGACTTAGAGCTTTGAAACAGGGCAAAGACTCAGTGTTTGATTATACCACTGCATTTCATTTGATAGCTTAGGATTTGCAATGGAACGAGCCGACACTGATTTCTCAGTATATGGAAGGTTTGGCCGATGAAGTGCTGGATGAACTCTGCAGGGTAGAACAACCAAACACATTGCAGGAACTCATTACCCTGTGTCTGAGAATAGATGGACGCCTGGAAAGCCGTCGTCTCTCTCGAGGCCAGAACTGCAAACAGCAACCTCTGCCAGCTGTGTCTCATCTGCAATCTCGGGAGGCCAGTGAAGTGGATCCAGAGCCTATGCAACTGGGAGCTGCTCGACCACGCCTCACCCCAGAGGAAAAGGCAAGACGACGCTCTCATCATCTCTGCCTGTACTGTGGGGGAGGAGGACATTTCACTTCTAATTGCCCTTTGAAGCATTCCTCAATAAGTGCTGCTATCTCTCCAGCAGTAAAAGGGCAGCTCCATCCTTGAAGGAACCCCAAGGAATGGAGCATACCGAAGGGTTCCCAGGCAATGCTATCACACCTCAAGGACCTTTTCTGATACCTGTGACTCTAGGGCTCCCTGATGGTCAGGAGATTCCGGTGTATGCTATGGTAGACTCTGGGGTGGCTCACTGTTTTGTGGATGCTGGGTTTGTGCGGTACCATCGGATTCCAGTACAAAATAAGGACACTCCTTTGTTAGTAGAATCCATTGAGGGTCGGTTACTTCGTTCTGGGCCAGTAGCTCAGGAAACCTGTCCCTTTACTCTTCAGGTAATGGATCATAATGAGCAGATTAGCTTTAATGTAACCTGAATGCCCCGGTTTCCTCTTGTTTTGGGACTTTCCTGGTTGCAAGATCACAATCCACTGGTGGATTGGGTGCAAGGGGAATTATATTTCAAGGTTCCTTGTTCAAAGCAACATTCCTCTACTGTACTGGCATCTGCCCATGATACATCTGACCCTGTCTTGCCCCAGGCATACCAAGACTTTGCAGATGTATTTGAGGAAAAGGGGGCTGACAAGCTACCTCCACATCGACCCTATGACTGTGCCATTGATTTGATTCCTGGGGCACCTCTTCCTGTGGCGCGAGTTTATCCCATGTCCAAACCAGAATTAGAAGCGTTGAGGGCTTTTCTAGATAAAAATCTTCGACGTGGGTTCATACGGCCTTCCAAATCACCACTGTCCGCACCAGTGATATTTGTCAAGAAAAAGGGAGGGGAGCTTCGTCCTTGTAGTGATTATAGAGCACTAAACAAGATCACTATTAGGGACCGGTACCCTTTACCCTTAATCTCTGAACTTTTGGACCAGTTGAAAGGGGCTAAGTGTTATACTAAATTGGACCTTCGGGGAGCGTATAATTTGGTACGTATCCGTAAGGAAGACGAGAGGAAAACTGCATTCCGGACCCGGTACGGTGAATATGAACATTTAGTAATGCCTTTTGGTCTGACCAATGCACCCAGTGTGTTTCAGAGAATGATGAATGACATTTTCCAGGATCTCCTAGATCGTTGTGTGATTGTGTATTTAGATGACATTCTGATTTACTCCGCTGATCCAGCTCAACATGTTCAAGATGTTCGTCAGGTCTTACAGCGTCTTCGGGAGAACGGACTCTATGCTAAGCTGGAAAAACGTGAGTTTAACATTGAAGAAGGTGAATTCCTGGGGCATATCATTTCTCCCCAGGGAATCTGCATGGACCCCAAGAAAATAGAATCTGTGTTGTCATGGCAGCAACCACAAAATCGTAAGGACGTACAATGGTTCCTTGGCTTCGCTAACTACTACCGTCACATTATTCCTGCTTACGCCGATATTGCTGCACCTTTAAACCGTCTCCTTCGGCCCAAAGAGCCTTTCCGGTGGACTCCAGAAGCAGAGAAGGCTTTCTCTAACTTGAAAACCCACTTTACTTTGGAGCCTTTACTTCACTACCCTGATCCACAACTGCCGTTCATAGTAGAGGCTGACGCATCTAGTGTTGCCCTGGGAGCAGTATTATCTCAACAAGAGGATCCCTCCCAAATCCCGCGTCCCTGTGCCTACTATTCTCGGCAATTAAAACCTGCAGAGAAGAATTATATGATCTGGGAGCGTGAACTGTTGGCCATCAAAACAGCTTTTGATGTATGGAGGCATTACCTTGAGGGAGCTCGACACCCTGTGCAAGTGTTAACTGATCACAGAAACCTGGAACATTTAGAAACAGCTCGGCGATTGTCTCAGCGACAAATCCGGTGGTCTTTATTCTTTTCTCGGTTCGATTTTCGTATCAAGTATATTCCGGAGGCTCAGAATAAGAAAGCTGAGGCATTATCTAGAAAACCTGAATATGTGGCACCAGTGAAAGAGACCTTAGTGGCACCCATCTTGCCTCCCTCTGTGTTTGCAGCCATGAATCCGTGTCCCAGCTTGGCAGAGAAAATCCGGGAAGCTCAAGCTCGAGATCCATGGACTCAGCAACGTCTTCAAGAACTTAAAAATGGGGAACATGGAGAGTTTTCTGCACAACAAGGGTTATTACTACATCGAGGGAGGTTATATGTTCCTGCTGGTCCCCTTCGTAACCAGGTATTGCATCTATCTCATGATTCTTTACCTGCTGCACACTTTGGACTTTACAAAACCTGCATCTTCTCACAAGAGAGTTCTGGTGGCCACGGGTCCGTGCTGATGTTGCCCGATATGTGGGTTCCTGTGAAGTTTGTGGGCGAGCAAAGGATGTGGTGGCTAAACCCTCAGGTCTGTTGCATCCTTTGCCAACACCATCTGGTCCTTGGAATGCTGTCTCCCTAGATTTTATCACGGATCTTCCCCATTCAAAAGGGTTTAACTGCATCCTGGTCTTCATAGATTTATTCACCAAAATGGCCCACTTCGTTCCTTGTCCTAAATCTCCTACCACAGCAGAAACAGCTCATCATTATTTACAACACCTCTCCAGGCTTCATGGTTTACCTGAACACCTTATTTCGGATCGTGGACCCCAATTCACCTCTCATTTCTGGCAAGCAATGCACAAGGTACTAGGAACCCAAGTTCACTTGTCATCCGCTTATCACCCACAGTCAGATGGTCAGACTGAGTGCACCAATGCCACTTTAGAACAATATTTACATTGTTATACATGTTATCAACAGGACAATTGTTCGGATTTGTTGCCTTTAGCTGAGTTTGCATACAACAATGATATACATCCACTTGTCAAACCCCGTTCATGGCCAACTATGGGTATCATCCTCGGTACTTTCCAACCACCCTTCCTTCCACCTCTGTGCCAGCTACCGATGCTTATATCCAAGAACTTCATGGCATTCAAGAATGATTGAAAGAACAACTCAATCATGCCAAGGAAGCATATAAAAAAGCAGCGGATCGGAAAAGACAAGAAGGTCCACAGTTGAATCCAGGTATGAAAGTTTGGCTCTCTACCCGATATTTGAGACATCCTGGGCAATCCTGGAAACTAGATCCTCGATTCATCGGCCCTTACCCCATCCTAGAAAAAATCAACCCAGTGGCGTTCTGTCTACAATTACCTGCATCCCCCCATATTCATCCCATGTTCCATCGTTCCCTCTTGGTCCCAGCCAAAGATCCTGACCCCAACCGACCACCAAATCCTGAACCTCCTCCACCGATCTTAGTAGAAGAAGAAGAGGAGTATGAGGTCCGTCAAATTTTGGATTCCCGGATACATCAGGGGGGATTGCAATACTTAGTAGACTGGGAAGTGTATGGACCAGAAAATCGATCTTGGGAACCGGTGTCTAACTTACATGCGCCGGAGTTAATTCAGCAATTTCATGATAACTACCCAGATAAACCTGGCCCATCGGAAGAGGGGGACCATGGGGAGGGGGATAGTGTCAGGACCCTGCCTGTCATGGAACCCGAATGTGAAGGGTTAAATGCTGAAGAGCAGCAGGAGGAGGCTTGTAGTTCAACCCAGCAGGCAGCTGAGTCTGAGGACGCAGCTGACGGCACATCTCCTCCTCCTATAAGGGCTAGGAGCAGGATCCTGCAAAGGAGAACTAACAGGAGAGCTAGGGAAAGGATCTTTAATGATAGGCATAGAGTTAGATCTGAAAGCCCTGAGTTCTAGCAGGAGCCTTGCCAGAGATATGGGTGTGCTCCCTGTTTTATGATAAAGCTAGCAAGTTTACCCTGAACCCTCTGTGGGAGCAACGTGTCACTTACCTTGCCACCACGTCCCTGTGTGTTATCTTGACTTTGTTTCCTGACTTTGGATCGGCTTTCTGACTACGGCGTTCTCTGTTTCCTGACCTTGGACCGGCTTCCTGATTATGACGTTTCTCTGTTTCCCTTGAACTTGACATTTGGCTCTGTAAGTTACTCTGGCTTGACTCGGACAGTACTTTGTACTTTATCTGGATTACAACTAAAGTTCCTGGCAAAGAAGTGAACTTGGCTTGCTGTGTGTTCTGTGTGCGGGGCTTGACACAGAGCATAGGGGCGTCCCGCAGTCAGGGCCGGCGTTAGGTGTTTTTGCGCCCTAGGTGGCAGGTGGGGCGGGGCGGGCGGCAGGCGGCAGGGGGGAGGTGCAGGTGGGTGGCAGTGGCGGGGGGCCATGGGTGGGCGGTGGCTGCGGGCAGGCGAGTGGGTGGGCAGCGGCGCGGGCCGCAGGCTGGTGGCGGTGCGGGCGGATGGGCAAGTGGGCAGTTAGGATATCACTTAGGATAGAGGTTCTGTTCTTGGCTTGCACCCCAAATGTGTGTGTGTGTGCAAGCAAATTGAAGTTGGGAAAATAGAAAATAAATGGTAGTTTATAATATATTTTTAAAATAAATCCACACCTCCCACTCCCAGTCGAACCTCCCCCTTTATCCAATATCAGAAAAAAATCCTCAAACTGCCAGAGAAGAAATAAGGAATAAACTGCTATTCCCTTTAGCAGACAAAGCTGCAGGGAAACAAAGAAATTATTTGCTAAATTCAATTCCCTGCCTGCCTGCCTAACTTAAATCCTAAAGCCTCCAGCCTCCCTCCTCAATCTTCATTGGATCACACCAGAACCAGCAGCCAGCCCTCCTCCCCCAACCACATCAATACACCCGACTGCGATTTCTGGAAGGTGCCTCGGCTTTTTATGCCCTCCGAGACATCCAGAAGTGTCAGTCAAAAACCTGGTGATGCCATTGGTGGAATGGTTCAAAAAAATTGCATGGTCCCATCCCATGCCCAGCCCAAATGGGCAGGTCTAAAAAAAAAAAAAATAAAAAAATAAAAATAAAAATCAATACGACATTTTATTGCTATAAAATAACCCACTGCTGCTACTATAAAAATTCAGGCATTTAAAATAAATAAATTTCACATGTTTCTGTGGTGATTTGGTGTGTTTTTTGACCATTATTTCAAAAGAAAAATTGTGGTCGCCATTTTGGATCCCCCCCACCGCATGGCATGCAGCGAGACAGACGACGAGGATGACCCCCCCCAGCCTGGTGCAAGCAGCCCAGGACAGAAGGGGGGGAAGGCCGGGGACCCCCCAGAAACCACCCCTCTGGTAGGTGGCAAAGCGTCAGGCAGGCATATTTTTGCCTGCTTTTTTGGATGGGAGTCGGGTTTTTTAAAAAAAACGTTTAAAAACTTTTTCTGTGCTTCGCATTGCGTGATCGCCGCGATGCCACAAATGGAAATGAAAAACCCGACCAAATTTTTCTTTTTTCGGTTCGAGTTCGAGTTCTTACGGCATAATTATCGTTACTGTTTCTGTTACGTAACGGAAACGATAACCGAAAACGGAAACGACAATTTCACCGAGTCGTGCCCATGTCTAGATACAAATGATCTTCTACCAGCTGAATGCCAGTTGTTGCTGGAGGGCGTCAGGTTGACTGATGTTCCTGAATTGCAATAGAATGTTGGAGGAAATGTCAGTAAAAGCCACTCTGACATTGTGAACAGAGTGTGGGAAAGTGACTGAGAAGATATGGTTCAAACCACCTGTTGAGCAAAAGGCTTATTGACTGAAGGCCAATTTTGCTCAGGCATCTTAATCATGCCTACCCAGTGAGGGCAGATCCAGCTTATCCTACTAGACAGGGATCAAATCCAGTGTTCTGTTGTGCTAGAACAGATCTTTTAGCCCGTTGTCTCCCATATCCCTCAGACCTCCTCAGAAACTAGCTCCCAGATCTCCAGTGGGGATTGCTAAGTGTCTTGAACAGTGAGAAGGAAATATCTTCTGGTGATTCCACTGACAAAAGCATTTCTATTAGCATATATACATTGTTGAATGCTAGACAGGGTTGTTGCATGTAGAAAAGGAGATAATCCCATGCACATTTTCTTAAGATGTTGAAGAAAGGTCCAGATATAACTATATTAAGGATTGGTTTTGAAAATATTGCTTTGCTATAGTCTTCCATGGTGCTTGAATCGGAGACCACTGACTGCCCATGTAAGCTATTCAGAGATTTGTGAAATAAGACTGTGTCACCGATTACTAAAGAATGCTATAATTCTCTCCTCTAGCTCTGTGACTCCATATTGCTGAAGTTGTTTTTCTGGGTTTTGTTTTGTTTTCACTACACATTTTATCAAATGTCATTCTGTGTGGGCCTGAAGCACATGTTCCTCATGTACTAACCACAAGCTACATCTGCGGGCAAGCCTGTGTTTATCTTGATGACTTGCAAAACGCCGGCCTATCACTAATTTCACTTTAAACGGAAACTGCAGTTAAAAAGAGACTTCTGTGAAAGATCAAATGAGCTTGCTGTATTCGCTGAGCCAGTGGGATAAGGGGGGGGACAGAACCTGCTTTCCCCCAGGCTGCCTAGATCTCTAACCAGTATCAAATCAGGATCTGAACTGCGTGAGAACTTGGGGGTGTGAAACCGGGCTTTGAAGGTGCCTTGTGCAGAACTGAAGAAACAGAAGTGTGAGTCAGAATTCAACAGACCTCTCAAGAGCAAAATGGAGAATCCATTCCTTTTATCACCTCAACTAAATGCTGCTTCAAGAATAAGATCCCTGTATAAAACAATGAAGTCCATGAATAAAGATGGAGGAAAGATGGAAACAAAAAGCAGGTAAGAAGCTGAGAGGTCTTTCCTTTCAACCTGTATTAGTGTATTACATGTTTTGGAAATGTGTAAAATGGTAATGTGTTCTGGCACTCAGCTGGCTCAGACCATGAATCATTTGAGATGAAACTCTGCAAATGGGAGGGAAGAGTAGGTGCGTACTAAGGAGTGTGGCTCACTGAACTTTCTGTGGCAAGTAGGGAGACAGGAGGATGGGTCGTGACTTGATTTCTTTACAACGTGATATCCTTGTTCCAAACTCTCAGAAAATACTAGAATGCATATTTTCACATGTATGGTAGCTACAATAACAGTCTCTGGACATGACTTAAAGGACAACCAGAATATTTTTCATAGTGTGTCATAACTGGTAGCCTGCTTTATCAAATGCAAGGATCTGAAATTTTGCCATGGGTACCTACAGGGGTGTAGGTTATTAATTTTTTAAAGGAAGCTATGGCCAGAGCACATTGGGGCTTAGCTAATTAACTTTAGCTAAGTGAGCTTAGCTGCATCAAGCTGAACAATGAGTTGTGTTACCCAGGCATGTCCAAACTTCGGTCCTCCTGATCTTTTGGACCACAACTCCCAGAATTCCAAGCCTGTATTTCCAGTTCCAAAGAATTGTGGGATTTGTGGTCCAAAACATCTGGAGGGCTGAGGTTTGGACATGCCTGGCGTAACCCAAAGGGGATCTTGCAGCTGATATGGCACAAAGTTAAGCTGGATCATAATGGGGAGGCACTAGAAGAAACTCCTTGTTAGTGGCTGACTATCTTAAATCCCACAAGATTTTCTGACCATCCATAGGTTGTAAATTAGCTTGTTTTATTTTGTGATTAGTCATCAGGAGCTAAACACCTACTTGGTGTGCACCCTAATTTCTCAAATGCAACACTGAGAATAGTGTGGCAGAACCCCTAAGGTGTTTTTCTTGTTCTAATGACAAACTATCTATAGAATCTTATTCTAGCTAGAGATAGACCAGAATAGGATTCATTGTAAGTACCTTTCCTTCTGCTTCTAGCCCAGGGGTGTCCAAACTTTGACCCTTCAGATGTTTTGGACCACAACCTTCAGAATTCCAAGCCTGTATTGCCAATGACAAAGGACTGTGGGAGTTGTGGTCCAAAACATCTGGAGGGCTGAAGTTTGGACACCACTGTCCTAGCCTATCTGTTGCTTCTCCTTTCTATCCTTGCCTGCTCACCAGCAGAGTAAGATGAAGCTGAGTTCACTAGTGGATTCAGTCCTCTGAATATCACAATGACTAACAGAGGACGCTCCAGTCTTCAAAATATATCACACCACTCTAGGAAAAGGAGGACGTAAGCATTTATTAATATACTACTTTTGAGATGCAAAATGCTTTGAGCTGTGTAAGGTAATAGGAATCAGTCCTTGTGAAGGTGAAGTCTAGAGACAGACACAAATAAGAAAAACTGTGATTCATTTTGACTTGTGATTCATTCAGGGAGATGAATCACAAATAACAAATTAACATTTTTCCTTACAAAGGGATGACTAGATTCACTGATTTGTTTTTTTGACTCTAAAACCCTATAAAATTCATCTAAGATGCCTAAAGACACCAAAATAGCAGAGAAGCTTCCCCTAACTCTTCTGTACAATCCAGAATGGGGTCTGGATTTAAGAGTCATGCACCTTAAAAGAGGGCCCTCAACGGAAGTGTCCCCCAGGCACCTAGAGATACCAAACTTGAAGAGAGGCTTTTTCTCACTCTCCTCCACCATTTTCCCACGTTTGGTGAATAGCGAGTTTCAGACATCTGAGTTATACAGCCTGGAAGTGCCCCAGCAGAAAAATGTCCTGAAGTAACTAGTTTGGGGAAACCCAATCTTCACCAAATGTGGAGAAATTGTACATGAGAGTATGAGAAAGCTTATTGGTATGTTTGGTGTCTTTAGGTTCCTGGGTGGAACTTTACTGGGAGGGTCTTCTTTGGGGCTGGATAACTTACCCAATCCTCACAAACCCTGGACAGGTAGTAGAGGAGCGTGAAAGGAAGGTTCACTGTATTTTTTTTTATTTGTTTCTCTGGGTCCCTTGAAGGCCATTTAATAGTTAATTAATTGATGAATCTAAAATCACTAAAACTATATCAGTTTGCATTTGTCAGGGATTATTGATTTGTATGAATATGAATAGACAAATTAGCAATTTTAAAATCAATTTTATAATTTATTTTTAAATTTGTGCCCCTTTCAGGTGATGAAGCTAGGTGCCAAAACAGCATAGACAGACCTCCTGCACCTTTAACAATTGGAATGCAAGAGGAAATTGTAGCATATGTAGTTCGTGTGATAAGGGATCTGTGCTGAAATCCCCTCTTTCAAACAATTATTAAAAGTGCAGGAGCCCTATTCTTCTTCTCACCTGAAGCTGTTACTTTTTTGTCAACCTCTCAGAAGCAAGAGGGATCTCTGTGGCAGTGATGAAACAGATGTGAGAAGCAGAAATGACATTAGCAGCCTTAAGGTAAATGTGTTCTGGCTGAAGGGTGATTATCATATATCAGTGCAGGTAGGAAAGAAAAAACAAGGAAGCCTTCTTCTCTCAGCTTTATTCTACCATGCAACCACAAGTATTTTGTCTGCAAATCTATTTGCATCACATCACCCTGAACACATGTGACCTCAGTGACAGGGACAAAAAGGGGAAGTAGGCTTTTTGTGTGGTTTTCTCTTCCCTTCCCAGTGAGTTCATATGGATTGGACTAAGAGCAACAGAGAAAAAGGACATATGGGATAAAGGACAAAGAATAGGTAGACCAACAAAGGGAGACTGCTAAGGACATATTTCCATATTATTCAAATGCACAAAAATCCTGAAGTCAACAACTAGCTAAAATTTTTATAAAAATAAAATTTTGTTATTTCCACCATAAATACTACAAAAGAGCATTGGGTACCTTAGGACTGTCAGATTGATTATACCATGAGTGTTTGTGCTATTGTTTTATGCTGGAAGGTGCCACATTACACAATGTTCTTCTGTTGCAACAGGGTAACATGATTTTCTCTTTTTCTCTATAGTTGTTCTGAGTGGGTCCAAATGTGATGCAGTCAATTTGCTCATAAATATGGATGGGCATGAAATGAAAAACTGTGTTTCATTTTGTTCTGTTCCATCTTCCTGCATTTCGTATCATACGTAAAGAAAATTTTCAAACAAAATTACTTACAAAATGCAACAAAATGAAATGAATCCCCCATGGCACCAGTGCCCCAGCTGGTGCAGTAGCTGATTCAAAAGCCTACTCCACACCACCTCCCAGCTGAATTTGACAGCTCAATCCCAGCTGGGAGGCAAGCAGGTAAGAGGAAAGGAACAGGAGTGGCACCCCTCCCCAAAACCCAACCAAAGACTCACTGGGAGGTGGGGAGAGGGGCAAAAGACTGAACAGAGCAGGTTCAGTCTTTTGCCCTTCTGAATTGCATTCTGCCCAGCCCCTGCCTTCCAGCTGGGGCTTTTTGACAGGTTAGGGTTTTGAGAGGGGAGAACCCCTCTCCCACACACACCCTTATCTGTAAAAGAGTCCCAGCTGGGAGGGAGGGGAAGGGATAAACGCAGAAAGGAGTGGTTCCCCCCCCCACTGCTCCTGTGCTGGGAGTGTGGAGTAGAGATGGGCACGGAACGAACATTTTTTTCATTTCCGTTATTCATTTGTCGTTTCCATAACGTAAGAAAATGACAAACGAAAATTGTGATGAAAATGCAATGAAACGAACAGAACCACAAAAATTGTGGTTGTTACGTTTCACTTCCGTTAATGGTGACATGCAATGAAATGAGGTGTTTTAAATGTTAAAAAACACCCTGGACATCCGTAAAAACACAGTGATAATTATTTATATTGTTTGATAATACCTACCAGGGGGGTTGGGGTCCTTAAAAGGTGCATTTATGTCTTTTCTCAGATTGCTGTATTTTTTCCCTTTAAGGGGAGTTAGGGGACATTGACCCAAAATGGCTCCCAGATGCCTAATATTGATTGATTGATTGATTAAAACACCCTGGACATCTGTAAAAACACAGTGATAATGCAATAATTATTTGAAATTATTACCTACCAGGGGGTTGGGGTCCTTAAAATGTTTGTTTTTGTCTTCTCCCATCGTGATGTATTATTCTTTTCCCTTTAAAATGGATGTCACCACCAGCCACAAAATGGAGGCAAGCCATGTGATGGGATCATGTTCAACCAATAGCATGCCCAGGTTGCAGACTGGGCGGGCAGGTCTGGCAGCCACAGAGGGCATAAAAAGCTCTGGCAGCTCCCATCCTCCTTGCAGTCTCTGGTGGGAGTTAGAGTGGGATTGCTGTCTCTGCGACTCTAGCTTCAGTCCTGCAGCCTCCCTGTGTGCTTGCGTGCGTACCTCTTGGTGAGTACCCCCCTTGCCCCGCAGTGCAGTCACTCTGTGGCTGCCTTGCACCCTGGGCAACGCCCACCGCTGTCTTTGCAGCCTCCCTGTGTACCTAGTCTATACTGTATCTCTGCCAGCATCCATTTTTTTAGTGTTTTCCCTCTGGTCTGGGGCGTTGGGGGATGCCCGCGCACGGAAATGCTTTAAAATCGCACAAAAAGCAGGTAGAAATGACAAACGAAAAAATGAAAAACGGAAATGAAATTTTTCCAAAATTTTGCGACAAACGGGAACGAACCAAAACAGACCTCTCAACGACAAATGAAAAACTGAAATGCCATTTTTTTATTCATGCCCATCTCTAGTATGGAGGCAATTAGGAAGTTAGTACCATAGAGCAGGCCTGCTCAACACGTCAACCACAGTTGACCAGTAGACCATGGGGCTGTTTGAAGTAGGCTGTGAGGTCTCGGTCTCCACTGGGCTCCCGATCCATAGATTCGGGAGCTCCAAGAGTCAAACACGGGGCTGTTCAGGAGCTCCAGGTAAACATGGGCTGTTCAAAGTTGGACAGCCCTGCCATTAACTCCCTGATTGGCTCCATGCTCCCAACACACTTTGCCAATAAACTACCCCAGCCCCTTTAGAGCTTTATAACTAAGTCCCCTTATTCCCAGATCATTCCAAATTTCCAGAGGCTTCCCTAAAATCACTTCTGGAAGGTATCCCTGATAATTCTGAGCCCCATGGTAAGTAAATTTGCATATTTTAAAAAATAATTTTGAATGCATATTGTTAAAAAATATACAGGTATGCACTCAAAAATTACATACCATGGGGCACCAAAGTTGCAGTGCTACATTCAGAAAGCAATCTAAGAGAATGCCTTGAAATTTGTAAACATTTGGGGGTAAGGGGCTGAGTTATGATGCTGCTAAGGGGGTGCCCCTAGGAAAAAACCATCTGATTGGAATCATATGGGAAGCAGTGGCAGCACTATTGCTGACCCGATCAGCTTCCATTTCTAATTAGAAGGTTTTTTTCCTAGGGGCACTCCCTTTGGAGCATCTTAACTCAGCTCCCTGACACCCAAATCTTTCCAAATTTGGGGGGCTTTCAGGGAAGTTTCATTTGCAATGAAATGCTGCTTCCCCATTTCATTTCATTTCACTAGCTAATGAAATGATGAAACAGTGTGTTGTTTTTAGTATGGTGCCCATCCCTACTCACGAATTCAGACTCAAAGTTCTAGGCTTCTTCCTAACATCAGTATGGAATATAATGAGAATCTCTCTCTCTCTCTCCCTCCCTCCCTCCCTCCCTCCCTCTCTCTCTCTCTCTCTCTCTCTCTCTCTCTCTCTCTCTCTCTCTCTCACACACACACACACACACACACACACACACACACACACACACACACACACACACACACACACACACACAGAGAGAGAGAGAGAGAGAGAGAGAGAGAGAGAGTTTCTACTTCCCCATAGGCCATTTCTCATAAATGTTTTCAACAGCTTCTTTTACATATAGGCAGGGACCTCTTTGTTGGTGCTCTTAAGATGACTTCCTTTTTGTCATCTCTGTTGAAAAGCCCATCATTTGGAAAAAAAAATCCTAAGCCCGAAAGCCCAAAAGTAATGTTCTGAATGGCCCTGAATGGACTAGCATTGGATGGACTCTGGAACTTAGAATGCTGAGGTGATCTTCTACTGTCCAGCAATGTTCTTGCTATGGCTGGCAAGCATAGCCACTGTAGCCCCCAGTAGAAGCTATAACTTTGCAGGTTCCCATCCTTTGGCTAAGCAAATATTACCATTACAGTCTCCAGGCTGTAATGGTAATAAAAAACTAATATATTTGAGGTTTAGTGGTCCTTGACTACCTGCACCAGCAGGATGCACTAGTGTGGAGATGAGGAACTTGTAACTAGGTAAAGGTAAAGGTTCCCCCACACATGCGTGCTAGTTGTATCCAACTCTAGTGGTGGTGCTCATCTCTGTATTCAAGCCAAACAGCCAGTGTTGTGCATGTCCATGGCCATGTGGCCACAAGGAAACACTGTTTTACCTTCCTGCTTTTTATGGTGGCACCTATTTATCTGCTTGCATTTACATGTGTTTGAACTGCTAGTTTGGCAGGATCTGGAGTTAACAGCAGGAGCTCATCCCACTGTGTGACACCTGGAATTCAGACCACTGAGCTGCCGACTTTAGCCGTTACTTCACGAACCTCTCGCTGCGCGGCGAGCCGTGATTTCTGCGCGAATCGGTCAGTTTTGTCCGCACGATCCTCCATTTTGGATGCGGCGCCACCCCGACCACGCCCCGACCACGCCCCTAAACCGTGCTCCAAGCGGGGCGAGAGATTCCCCTGCCGGAGGCCGGGAATCTCCCTCGCTTCGCATCCCGCTTCGTATCCAAATTCACGTGTGGGCAGTTAAAAAGTATATTTATTTTTTTTTAACTTACTTTTTCTCCGAAATGCCGATGCATAGATATTTCGGTTAACCCGTTCTTTTGATCTTGCCTTCTGTACACGGGGCAGGGGCAACAGAGGGGGGGCAAGCGTCCCCGGGTGACGTGAGCAGAGCCCCTCCGCTGGCAAGGGATGGCGAAGGGCTGCGCAGAGGGAGGGGGGATGGGGTGTCGGTGCCGCCGCTGCAAGACACCCCCGCGCGCCCACCCAGAGAGCGGCGGCGGGGCACACAGGGCGATGAAGCTGAGAGAAGCCTCTCCCCGCCCCCCCCCCCAAAAAACCAACCCAGCAGCTCTGCTTCAGGGAAACACGATGGCCGCCCACAAGTCCTCTGACCGCAAATGACAGCCGGGTATTGATGCATCGATACGCCGTGGTAATTTTTTTAAAAAAATAAAAGAAAGCAGAAACCGGACGTTGCAAGTAAGCTTCCGAATGCGAAGGGAGCACGTGAAGTACTACTGGATTCGACCCTAAAACCTCGCCCGGTGAGGACACGGAAAGAGGGGTGGGGGCGAATGGAGACCACGTGACTACCACGTGACCGCCTTCGAATTCATAGCGAAGGCAATCACGCTGCGAAGAGAAGTTCTTCGTGAAGTGACGGCCTTTGTAGCCAGTCTTCAGTGTCTATCCCACTGAGCCACCACAGCCCTACATGTAACTAGAGATGGGCACAAAACGGAAACATAGTGTTTCATTTTGTTTCATTTCAGTCTTCATTTTGTTTTATTGCCTTAATAACGGATTTTTAAAAGAAAATCACGAACTGAAGTGAAACGAAACACTTTGTAAGGATATAAATAATGAAGAGCTTTCCTTTTTTTTTAATTTAACAGGGAGCCCAGTGCTCTAAACAAAGACTTTCCTTAAACTTGCCAGTCAATTTGCTTTCAAGAAAAGAACCCTATGTAAATAAGCAGAGGTTTTGCTAACATATCAGTGGTGAGCTGAGTCGCTTAAATTAAATGCCTAAAATGTTTTTATTTCCATTTAAGTAAAGCGTGGATTGAAACAGTGAATATAGACAGCTTTTCAATTTGCATTAAACACAAGGCAACTTGCACTGCACACAATTACACACAGTTATTAAAAATAATTTTAAAAGATAATTTGCTTCAGTTCATTAACAATAGTTTAGTAAAGAGAGAAAACACAATAATTTCACTTTTACTGCCCTACCACAGAAGTGGCTTGCTATTTAAGCCATTTCACATTACTGTTCACAAACCTCACGAAAGGGAGTCTGACTAAACAGAATTGGTTGAAGTCATTATGCTATATGATCACACCAAATAACATATCACTCTTCTCCCTAACCTTGGTTCGACATATTTAGACCGCATCAACCTGATCCAAAAGGGCCAGTGTAGTCACAGTCTACATCTGTCTGTCTTAAACTGTCTTGAATTATCCAGGCCATTGTCCACATAATGAGCCTATTCAGACCAGGGTAATGTGAAAACAAGGAGAACTATAACTTGGAGGCCTTTTTACTAACTTTCCTCAGACTGACAAAGCTGCTTGTATGAGTAGTGAAACCTTTCGATCTCACAACAAAAGAAGTCCAGTTGCTATGACTCAACTTCCAGATATGTAGACAGATTTAATTCCATTATGCTGATGGTTTTCAAACAATGCACCTGGTTGGTACAATAGACTCTTTATCTGATAATGCTTACAGAAATGTCCTATCTAAAACCACAACTACATATTCTGATGCATGTACAGGTCTTACTGAAAATTCCAGCTACCCATGGTACCTCTCTACCAAATATGTGCCAAAATGTCATCTTAGGTGTCCCTGATACTTACAACCTACAGAAAATGGACTATAACACACTGCCTTTCTGCACCCCATCTTTTTTCCTACACGAGGGAGGAAAGGCAGCTTACAAAATATTTTACAACATAAGTATCAATTATGTTGACTTATTAGTCATTATGAGGTAAATGGAGAGGTGATGGAATGCCTCTTTCTAGGCACAGACACATCTCTGATGTGTTGTCTAAAAGACGCCTTCCTTTTAGTTAAGTCAACTGTTCTCATGTTAGTCTTGCCTTGCTTTGCCTTGCCAGTTTTGAAATAGCATCAGAAGATCTTGGCTCTCTCTCTATGCTCACTACAATTAACTCTCCCTCCTTCCACATATATCTTTTGCTTAAAGGCTAAATGTGCAAGTATGTCAACATGAAAAGACTTTCATTTACCCTTTGCAGATGATTGTGTATGTAAATGTATGCAACAGTATAAGAAATTCATTATTCTCTATAGCAAACATGGGAGAAATAACATCAACATTACTGCAATCACAAGTAAGAAGGAAAGACTTGGTTTTATCACAATGTTGTGCTCTGGCAAAAGGGAGAAGTCTTTCAAAGTCTTTTGCTATGAGAAGGTGTTGTGGTTTAATCTCTCTCTCTCTCTCTCTCTCTCTCTCTCTCTCTCTCTCTCTCTCTCTCTCTCTCTCTCTCTCTCTCTCTCTCTGAGTTCATGAAAATAGGAACCGTTTAAGTCTTCTGCAGAAACCTGAATTGTACCCAAATGACAGTCTTGACAATTTTGAAACATTGACCAAGATTCCAAGGTGAGCAGCATGTGTTTTGTGTGTGCATATATGGAGTGGGGTGGGAGTTTAAGAGGGGGAAAGCATTAACGTATGAACCATTCATGAATCAAGTGGGAGGCTCTCATCAATATTTGGAGGTGCTCCTCTTTCCAGTCAAAATCTGCCTCTACCTACATTCCATGCAGAACTTTAGTTGACATTTTCTTTCCTAAACTGTTTTGCATTTCAGCCTCTTTGTGTGATTAAAAAAACCTCCATGGGGTAGGTTTGTATGAACAGCTTTCTTGTGAGTAGCGATTACCATGGGCTCCATGGTAATCTTAAAAAGTCTGTTCAGCGACTGAGCAGTTGGGAAACAAGAAGTACATAATGAGGCTACATGATACTAAGGGCCCTACTGCAGGGGTGAAAGAGGCGGTTAATAATAAAAGCGGTGTTTCTTTCTGAAGTTGTCACATGACTGAAAATGTGGTTCCCCTGTTCCCATTGATGTGGTTTAAGTAGCCGCATTTCATATGTCTCCATGTCCTTAATCCTCATCTAGAAGCTCCGAGGGGTGGGGGCAGCAGTATGGCATGGGTTTGCCTCTTGTAAAGATGCACATTTTGAACTGGATCAAAAAATACCCACCATCTGCCATCGGTCTTTGAAACCTTGCTGGAAACTGTTTTTTTTTTTAACCCGCTGACCATTGGGGCACAATTTTTGGAGCCATTTTATCAATAAATTAGATCCAGATTTTAAAGAACATGGGAGAGAACTCTAAATGAGCTCTAGTTGAAAGTACTAACATGGGTATCTCACACTGCTTTTTGCAATTGCCGGGTAGGTTCATATGGAAGGAGACGGTCCTTTGCGTATCTAGGTCCTAAGTCATTTAGGGCTTTCTATGTCAAAACAAGCACTTTGAATTAGGCTTGGGCAACAACTAGTAACCAATGCAGGTTTCACAGAATCGGTGTGATGTGGTTCCTGGTGGTCCCAGCTCTCACCAGCCGCTCTGCATGATTTTGAATGAGTTTCAATCACCAGACCACCTTCAAAGGCTGCCCCACCTAAAGTGCAATGCAGTAATCAATACAGGATGCTACCAGTGCATGTGTAACTGTCATGAGGCTTTGTTCATCCAGGTAGGGGTGCAGCTGGTATATTTTCTGCAGCTGAAGAATGGCACCCCTGATCACTGAGTCCACCTGAACTTCCTGGGTTAGAACAGGGTCCAGGAGTGCCCCAAAGCTACAATCCTTGTCCCTTAGGGTGAGTGGAACCCAGTCCAGAACAGGGAGATGGCCCTGTAACCTGTCTGGCGAAGCCCCCACTAACAGCACTTCCATCTTGTCTGGATTGAGTTTCAATTTAGTAACCCTCTTCCAGGCCATTATCCAGTCCAGACATGAGTTCAGCACAGAAACCACATCACCTGGATTGGTGGGAAATGAGAGGAAGAGCTGAGTATCATCAGCATATTGCTGACTTCTCAGCCCAAACCTCCTGATGACCAATCCCAGTGGTTCCATGAAGATGTTAAACAGTATGGGAGATAGTATCGAACCATGTAGAACCCCATGACGTAACTGCGATGGGGTAGAGCAGGGCTGTTCAACTTTGACCAGGCCAAGGTCTACTTTTTCCAGCCCAAAGTGCCTGAGGGCTACTACACTAAAACCTCTACTTATGAATTTTATCTGTTCTGAGCACATGCTCATAAGTAAAAAGAGCATGTGAGTAGAGCAGCGGTTTCCCATAGGAATGCTTTGAAAACCAATTAATCTGTTCTGGAGGGAACAGATTTCAATGCGCAATGGCCCTTGAACTGCCCCGCTTGGCTGAGACAGTGGGCTGGCAGACTTAGAACTTTGCTGGGGCAGTGGTGGCCCTTGGGATGGGGGAGGGGGTGCAGAACATATCCCCTCACTGTTTTCATTGATGGCCAGAGGGCTACTTTTGAACCCTTCATGGGCTACCAGTAGCCCGCGGTCAACATGTTGGGCAGGCCTGGGGTAGAGCTACTATTCCCCAGTACCACCTTCTGGACATGGTCAGCCAGGAAGGAATGGAACAACCACAAAACAGTGCCTCCAACTCCCAACCTATCCAGCCTATCCAGAAGGACATCATGGTCGATGGTGTTGAAAACTGCCAAGAGGTCCAGGAGTATCAAGAGCTGGGTATACAGTCCTTTAGAGCAGTGGTGGTGAACCTTCAGCACTCCAGATGTTTTGGACCACAAGTCCCAGAATTCCAAACCTGTATTGCCAATGACAAATGTCTGTGGGAGTTTTGGTCCAAAACATCTGGAGTACTAAATGTTTGCTACCTTTAGAGCAGATGTTCTTGAACTACAGCTCCCATAAACTGCTTTAGAGCAAGTGTTCTTGAACTACAGCTCCCATAAACCATGGCCAGCACAGGGAAATCTTCTGGGAACTGCAATCCAGAACACCTGCTGGTACACAAGGGTGGGAATCACTGCTTTAGAATAGTTAGTGCCCCTCTCTCTAAAAAGGGGATATTATTTTAAAATGCCCCCTATGTACTTAAGTGTGTGCAAGTGTTTATTATCTTACACATTTATGTGGCATCTATGTGTGTAATACATTTCACTTCATATATGGTTTATGAGTGAGCTTGCCTTCTGTTTTCTCATTTTTGTGTCCTCTTAATTCATTCTTTTTGCTTATGGTATTGTTGACATTTGAATTGTGTTAGCTCTCTAGCACCTGTGATAGCTATTACATTTAAAATAAAGAGGATATTTTACATAGACAGAATTTTGAGGCAACCACAGAGATTACAATCTTATTGAAATGTCTAAGACAAAAATTCAACCCTGCCCCCCCCAATTCTTTTGTTGTGTCAAGAATGGAGAAAGGACTCTCCAGTCCTTAAGTTGATGAACCTGATTCACCACATCTCTGACCATTTGGCATGCTGGCTGGAGCTAGTGAGAATAGAAGTATAAAAACATCTGGGAGGCCACATTTCCCTACCATGCTCTGTAACCTGTTTGTTGTTCCATTCTCTCCACTGTCTGCCCTGCTCCAAACAGTCCAAACTCTTTGTTTTTTGACTCCTGATGACTAGTTCCACAAGGGCCTAAAAAGTAATCAAGGAAATATTCAAAAAGGTTGTTTCCCAAACTGTCGACTAGAAAAAGGAATGAGGGTTTTTGTTTCTGCTTACTGTCTTTTCATATACTACAAAACCAGAGATCAATAGACTTATTCCACAGTTTGACATGCTAGATTAAATAAAAATCTTTGGCACCTCCAAAATAAAATAAAAATAAAATAAAATCCTGTTTTTCAGAAAAGAGCATGGCATTGTTTTTTTTTTAAGTTTTATTTTGTTTTGCTGTAGACAAAATGACAGGCATCATATAGTTTGAGGGCCATTTATTTCACATCTTTGTTACTGTGTATGGCAGAGAGCATCTTGTATACTTAAAAATAGCATGTGGTTTAGGCAGGATCTATTTGAAATCCCATCATGGTGCACGCAGTTCACTTTCGCTCCCAAAGCTTTTGTATTTTCTGTATTTCTTTTTCACCATTGCAAAAACACAGCTGACCACATTGTCCTATGGTCTCTACCATAGAGAACAGTTCAATTTTTCATGAAAAATGGAAGAAAAGAAGAGAAACAACCAAGGGACAACATTTCCTTTCAATTCTTTGAATGGGAAGGGAGGTTCTTTGTATAATTCAAGAGGGGAGGAAAGACAGCAAAATGAGACCACCTGTTTCCGAAGGCTCAGGAGAGAGAACTTTCTTTTGTAAAGTAATCCAATTCAACACCCTGTGAAATATGACAAATTGATAGCAATAGGAGGTAACAGATGTTAGGAAAAGACACAAAAGTACACACTGAGCATGCTTCCTCTTTTTCTGTCATCAGCAGGGAGTCCCATGACACTGTAAAGAAGTGGGCTGAATCTTTTGACAACCTGATTACACAGAAAGGTTAGTGCATGTGACTTTCACCTTGCATTATGCTTTATTGAAGTTCAATGCCTTCCCTTTTATTCTGCAAGCCAGGGATCAAACATTCTTGTGCCAAAATGTCTTATTACAAACTATTCTTCTGTGGCAAAGAATGAGTTGTGGGTAAAGTGAAGGAGTCGATTAAGTGACACATTTGCCAATGACAAATGTAGGAAATGGTCTTGAAGTCTGATAAAAATGTACTGGGGTAAACTTAGAAGTGGATGAGCTACTCCAGAAAATGACCCAATGTACCATACATTTCAAAGACAAAGTGGAGCATAAACAATCCATGCCATGATAAAGGTTCATCAGAACAATTAGGTATAATATGACCACCTCACTCCATCCACCACCCAGGCCATGAACAGCTGCAATCCAAATGTGTGGATACTGAGAGTGGGTTATTTCATAAAATGGACCATTAAAGTTATACTTTATATGCATTTTATACTGTATTCTTATAAGCTGGAACCTATAGTTTGTGTGGGTATGTACAATATCCTAAACTTGTCTGCTAGTGTCTTTCAAATGCCTCTATAATGTAAATACAGTGGTACCTTGCAAAAAGAAATTAATTTGTTCCAAATGAAATTCTGTTAAGCAAAGTTTCCCTTATAAAAATTTCCCATAGGAATGCATTGAAAATGGAGTAATCCCTAATTGCAACCATTTTTATGTTGTACAGATTCGCCCCATAGGTGATTTTGTTAAGCAAATTTCCCCTATCTCCGGATTTTTGTTGTTGTTTTTGTTGTTGTTGTACACATCTTATACAAACTGTTTGTTATAAGAGGGTTCACTGTTTATTGGCATTAGAGATGGGCACAAAATGAAAATATTATGTTTTGTTTCCTTTCCTTTCCTCCCCCCCCCACATTTTTTGTTTCATTTCATACAAATATTTTCAAAAAAGATTCATATGAAATGAACCACTAACAAAGCGGTTCATGTGAATAGAATAGAATAGAGTTTTATTGTCATTATGCATATGCAAAATATGCACAACGAAATTAGAGTGCTGTTCCACTACACACTCTAAGCATACAAACACATAAAACATATAAAACACGATACAAAATATTAAAAACTCTTAAAATTACTTACAAAATTTAAAACACTACTTAAAACTGATTAAGATAGTGCTAAAACTGTTGCATTTAGCTTGGATACCACTCTGTGATAAAAACTGTTCTTTAGTCTATTTGTCCTTGACCTAAAAGTCCTGTATCTCCTGCCAGACAGCAACAGTTCAAAAAATTGGTGGCCAGGATGCGAAGGGTCTCTCAAAATTCTAGATGTGGAGGGGGCTAGAGAGTGGCAGAGGAACAAAAAGTTTTTAACCCCTGGGCTTTTTAAAAAAACTGTTTCCCCTCCCCCAAGCCCTGCTTCCACCCCACCCCAGTGCTGATCAGCTGGCAGGTGAGGTTTGGGGGGAGGGATTTTTTAAAAAAAAAAATGTCCCGGGCTTTTAAAAACAAATAGAGTAACCCCCCGCCTATCGCCCGACCTGTGATGCCTGAAAATCCGCAATATGCGGAAGCGGGTCGGGGGGTCAGGGGGTCAGGGGTCAATCAGATCCCCCTGCCGACACCAGCGGATCTGACCTCCCCGTGCCGCCCCGAGACTTCTCGTCCAGGACCATCTCCATTGAAATGCAATGGCTCAATGCATTTCAATGGGGAAAATTTCTCCATTGAAATGCATTGCCTCAATGCATTTCAATGGAGATTGTGGAGCAGCGCCCAACACCGCCGTCCCACACTTTTCAGAGAAGCCTCGGGCTGTGCGGGAGGGTGGGGTGATGCAATCGCCCCCCGTCACACCCCCAAGTGGCCCCGAGGCTTCTCAGAGGAGTGCAGGGGACGGCACGGGTGATGTGATTGCCTTCCACTGCACCCCCAATCGGCTCCAAGGCTTCTCAGAGGACTGCAGGGGCGGCACGGGGCAATGTGATTGCCCCACCACCACCCCTAGTGGCCCCAAGGCTTCTCGGAGGAGAGTGGGGTGGCAGCAGGGGCAATGCAATCACCCCCCGCCACCCC
This sequence comes from Phrynocephalus forsythii, assembly GCA_029282475.1. Lineage (NCBI taxonomy): Eukaryota > Metazoa > Chordata > Lepidosauria > Squamata > Agamidae > Phrynocephalus > Phrynocephalus forsythii. The sequence goes on from JAPFRF010000005.1 coordinate 15,726,475, forward strand.
CACCCCCCCATGCTGCCCAAGGCACAGGTACTGCGATCCTGCAATATAGTGGGACCGCAGTACCTGAATCGCAAAATGGCAGGGGGTGACTGTATTCCCTCTGCTGGGGTGGGGGAAAACCTTTTTCCCGCACCCTAGCACCAATCAGCTGATGTGGCTTGGGAGAGGGAAAAAAGTTTTTTTAAAAGCCAGATCTTTTAAAAAACTTTTTCCCTCCCCCAAGCAGCTTACAGGTGGAACGAAATGGTTCATTTCAAAAAAAAAAAATCTTGTTTCGTCTGTAATGACATGCTGCTTCCTTGTGCTGTTTTGTTTCATTTAGTTACGTAAAAACTCAATGAAACAGCATTTCATTTTTCATTTTGTGCCCATCCCTAATTGGTATTCATGATGTTTTCAAGTTAACACATGTACCAATCTTTACTACACACCTTAGTGAATGAAGAATATGGATGTGGAAACAGGCTGGGAGTTTGATTACCAATGTGTATCACAACAGGAGACCCAACATATTATGTACCCTTCAGTAAACTGCATATTCTGAAGGAAAGTGGTAATCCACTTCTGTACCTTAAAAAAATTGAAAAGTGCCAAAGTATTCTGCTTATATACCACCCCATGGTGCTTAAAGCACTCTCTAGGTGGTTTACAATTTAATTCTTCAGGCTACACAATGAACCCCCCAGCAAGCTGGTTACTTATTTTCCTGACCTTTGAAGGATGGGGGACTGAGTGAACCTTGAGCCTGCTACCTGAAATTGAACCCCAGGTCATGACCACAGTTACATCTGCAGTACAGCAGTTTAACCACTGCACCATGAGTCCCATTAAGTTAGACTCTACTTGATGGCATGAAACGGTATTATTAAAATGCATACAATCATTTATAGTAAGGTCAGATGCAAATGTCAAAATTACCATTTGAAAATATATTCATATTTCAGAAAGAAAGAAAAATCATCACTGAATTCTTATACTGCAATCTATGTAATCTTACTTATGAAAAGAGTGGAAACTGGCTACAACATTTTTCCTCTTCTCCTCAAATTTCCAATTGCTTTCCCCCTCCCCCCAAGATAAAGCATAAGGGTAGCTTCTCTTTTCCTCTAGATTATCATATATAAAAATCTTGGATACTTCTCTCAAATATTGCATTATCTGACATAGAACATTTATTATTTCTGCTTCATATTGGGAGTATCTCATCATGTCAGCCTTTACTTAGGATGTCATCAAATGATAAGAAAGCTAAAGGACTTTGTCTGGTCTGCAATTCAAATTCAGTTGATCCACTTTCTGAGTAAGGTATGAACTATTATGCAGTTATCTTTTTGGATCTTCTATTTTTTTACAAAGTTTACAGTGCAGTTCTCAGCTTAGAAGAGGTCTCAAAGTGCATATAAAAGTTTGTGTTATAAAATACATTTAGGGATGCACACTTTAAGAGAAAATGTGATTACAAATTAATAGGCTGAATGAAAAAGAAAATTTAAAAACATATGCTGTACTGCCTCTAGCCATAACTGAGGGAGCATTTTCCTCCATGTCCAAATGCATAGACTGCATCAAAGGTAGTTCAGCAGAAACTGGGTTTATTATAACTGGGATGGGAAAGACAAACCCACTCATAGCAACCTTCAGGGCAGTTCCTTGCATTTCCTTCAGCTCTGAGTTCGGATCTAAAGACCCTCCAGTTAGTATCACTCAAAGGGTCTCAAGCCCTCTTACCCCTAATGGGTTCTCCATGTCATCCAGCACCTTGATGCTCACAGTAAGGAGAGTTTATATGCCTGCACTGAAGGCAGTGGTGATAGTCCCAGCTTCTCTGATCTTCCCATCTCTGCAAGGTCTGATAATGGTGTTCCTGTTGCTTCTGTCACCTCCAGTGCCATAGTTGTGTAACATATGCCTTTTTCCAGTCTTGGTGTCTAGAGACAGTGTTTTTCCATTTCCACCCATCCCTCAGTAATGGGGCCAGGGAGAAGATTGAGAGTTAAGTTGCTCCTCATCCCCATCTTTTGGCACCCTCGATTGAAGCAGGATCCCAATCCAGGGGTTCTCTTTACATAAGTATTCCAAAGCACCCAGTGGCTTCATTTTCTCTGGTGGAGCTTCCTCCACATAGAAGCCATCATCTGGGTCTTCTAGGGCAGTGATGGCGAACCTATGGCATGGGTGCCAAAGGTGGCACTCAGAGCCCTTTCTGTGGGCACCCAACATCACACCTTCATAGCCACCTGTATACAGTAGAGATGGGCATGACTCAAAAAAATGGTGTTTCATTTGTCGTTTGGTCGTTTAGGGGTCCGTTTCAGTTCATTTTTGTTTTCATGACATTTTTTTGCAAAAAAAAATCGTTTTCATTTCGTTAGGTAATGAAATGAAAAAATGAAAATGAAAACAAAAAATTGCTGTTTCGTTAGCATTCTTTTTAGTTCAATGCATCTGCTGCAACGAAAACGAAAAACACGGCAAATTTGGTCATTTTGTTTTCATTTTTGTTTTGTTTTAAAAAGATTTTTCATTTTGTTTTCGTTGCGTAACAAAACGAAAAAACGAAAACAAAAACGAAAAATCGCTCGTTTCGTGCCCATCTCTAGTATACAGGTTAAATTACTATATTGGCACTTTGCAAAAAAAAATTTAGTGGGTTTTGGATTGCAGTTTGGGCACTTGGTCTCTAAAAGGTTCGCCATCACTGTTCTAGGGCATCCCCTCCCAGCTCCTCTTCCTCTGTCACCTCTACCACCACAACTAGAAGCAAGTTCCCCTGCTCCACTCATTCCTTCTTTCTTCTTGATAACTTCTGCCACTCTGTGTCCAATGCAGTCCTTTATACCCAGCAGCTCCCACAGTCCCTCCTCCTCCTCTCCTCCAGGGGTTGCTCTGCCTCAGTAAGGTTCTCAGTTGACACCTCCTGCTCATTTGGGTTCCCCATTTTAACACTTTGTGTTCTTTGGCCATGGGTTATCCCAGCACCCATTCTATCCAGACAGTCCCCCAAGTCCACAGGAGAGCATGTTGTTTGAAATTCTCCAGAACCAGGGAGAAGGTAAAATGGCCCACCTACATGGGCAGGTGGGTTGTTGTTGTCTTCACAGTATATAAACAAAATTTTTCATTTATTTTTGAAAGTTGTGAAGCAGTCCAGAAACCAATTGCCCTATGAATGCATGCAAAACTGATAAAGATTAAATATGTGTCCTCTACTGTAAACAACAACAACAACAACAACAACAACAACAACAAAACAAGACACACATGAAAGGACATTGACAAAAATTAAAGGTGGGAAAGAAAGAAAGAAAGAAAGAAAGAAAGAAAGAAAGAAAGAAAGAAAGAAAGAAAGAAAGAAAGAAAGAAAGAAAGAAAGAAAGAAAGAAAGAAAGAAATTTACTAGCACTTTGAATATTCTTTTGTTTCCATGTTAGCTTTCATTGGTGAAATGTACTTCTTCAGACAAAGGAAATGAAAATAAATGTCCCCTATTTTTATTTTCATGATGGTGGGTCATGTTCAGGCCCATCATAATGGGAATAGGAATAGAGAATAGACCGAATTATAAAGATTCTTTAACACAAGAATGGAAGTGTCAAACTGTCAATCAGCATATCCGAGACAAGGCGATAAGCTGTACATCAGGTGGACTTATTTATTTATTTGTTATTTATTATTTCCATTTATATACCACCCGACGTGACTGTTACATGAATGCTGGGAGATGGTCATGGGACAGAGGACAGACTCTCTCAGGGGGGGACAATTATTTTATAACATAAGGCATTAGAAAAGGGTGGGATATTAATATATGCAGTGCAGTAAGAAATCTTTATCACTATTTAGGTCATTAGTGGTGTAATGAAATCTGTCCATGTAACCAGTGCAGGAAAGGATTTATTTATTTATTTATTTATTTATTTATTTATTTATTTATTTATTTATTTATTTTTACAACTTATATGCTGCCTACTACCCAAAGGTCTCTGGGCGGCTTACAATCAAAGAATTAAAACAGTTAAAAATCAAATATCAATAAATAATTAAAACAATAATAAAAACCGTACACTAAAATCATTACACTAAAAATGCAATCAGAGGACCCACAGTCTATATTGTATCTATTAAAAAACTTGTGGAACAGGAAGGTTTTTACCTGGTGCCGAAATGTCATCAATGTTGGCACCAGGAGGATCTCACTTGGGAGGGCATTCCATAGCTTAGGGGCAGCTGCCAAGAAGGCCCTATGTCTGCAAGCCATCCCTCTCACCTCCTTGAGGGATGGCTCTTTCAAGAGGGCCCCCTGGCTTGATCTTAATTGCTGGGTAGGTTCATATAGAAGGAGGTGGTCCTTCAGGTATCTAGGTCCTAAGCCATTTAGGGCTCTATATGTCAAAACAAGCACTTTGAATTGGGCTCGGGCAGCAACTGATAACCAATGTAGCTTATATAGAATCAGCGTGATGTGATCCCACTGCTTACCAGCTCCACTGCACGATTCTGAACCAGTTGCAACCGCCGAACCATCTTCAAAGGCAGCCCCATGTAAAGCGCATTGCAGTAATCAATACGGGATGTTACCAGTGCATGCGTAACTGTCATGAGGCTCTGCTCGTCTAGGTAGGGGCCGAGCTGGTATATTTTCCGGAGCTGAAGAAAGGCACCCCTGGCCACCAAGTCCACCTGGGCTTCCAGAGTTAGACCAGGGTCCAGGAGCACCCCCAAGCTGCGGACCCTGTCCCTTAGGGGGAGTGCAACCCCGTCCAGGACAGGAATATGGCCCTCTAACCTGTCCGGCAAAGCACCCATTAACAGCACTTCCGTCTTGTCTGGATTGAGTTTCAATTTATTAACCTTCATCCAGTCCATTATCTGGTCCAGACACGAGTTCAGAACAGAAACTGCCTCACCTGGATTGGTGGAAAATGAGAGGTAGAGCTGAGTATCGTCAGCATATTGCTGACACCTCAGCCCAAACCTCCTGATGACCTCTCCCATTGGTTCCATGTAAATGTTGAACAGCATGGGAGACAGTATAGAGCCCTGAGGAACCCCATGACATAAGTGCCACAGGGCAGAGCATCTGTCCCCCAGCACCACCTTCTGGACACGGTCAGCCAGGAAGGATCAGAACCACAGCAAAGCAGTGCCTCCAACCCCCAGCCTGGCCAGCCAATCCAGAAGGACACCATGGTTGATGGTGTCAAAAGTCACTGAGAGGTCGAGGAGTATCAACAGGGTAGCACTCCCCCTGTCCCTCTCCCGGCAGAGGTCATCATACAGGGCAACCAAGGCAGTCTCTGTACCAAAACCTGGCCTGAAACCAGATTGAAATGGATCCAGAAAATCCATTTCATCCAGCAGCACCTGGAGTTGCCCGGCCACCACCCGCTCCAACACCTTGCCCAAATAAGGGAGGTTTGCTACTGGTTGGTAGTTAACCACCAGCCCTGGGTCCAGGTTAGGTTTTTTAAGGAGTTGTCTAATCACCACCTCTTTCAAGGTGGTGGGAACCACTCTCTCTCTTAAGGAGGCATTAACAACCTCCTGGACCCAGGTGTGAACCCCCTGGCAGATCTTTCAATTAGCCAAGTAGGGCAAGGGTCGAGTGGTGTGGTGGTAGCATGGACAGATCCAAGCACCATGTCCACATCCTCGGGTCTCAATAATATAGCTTAACACATCTTCTTGTCATTTAATCAAGCTATGAATTTTTCCAGAACATTTATTCAAAATGAAAAGCCACCCCCGAAGGCTTTCACTTATTCCTTTGATCCATGTAAACTGCACCTGTTCTTTCTCAAGTACATATACAGTATACAACCAAGTTTGAGTGCTTTCAAAAGGTTGGTGCACCTGAAAGGAAATATTAAGTGATATTTGTGTTAAACTATAGTGAAGAGGGATGTAAATTTTCTAAAAATTGCTATTATAGTGGTGTGATTTTTTTTTCTTTTGGTAGCTGGAGTAGATGCGTTCACAACATTCCTAAGAAGTGAATTTAGCGAAGAGAACATTGAGTTTTGGATGGCTTGTGAAGATTACAAGAAAAGCAATGATATGTCTCAACTCCCAGTCAAGGCAAAGACCATCTATCAGACGTTTATTGAAAAAGAGGCTCCAAAAGAGGTATACTGGGGGGAGGGATGATTCCACTGAAGCCTTCTCCCTTGTCTGTACTTGCCTATAGCAGCATGCTGGGCTTAATTAGGAGTGAAGCAACACTGAATGCAGGGAGATTTATCTCTGGTTGGAAATGCATTGTGCAACCACATCTGGCTTTTATTACTTAGTCTTCTCTGGATTCAGCCCACCATTTGAAAACATTCGACAAATATGATAGCGCAAGCTATCAAACCAGTATTAAAGGCAAGTAGAAATATATTTTCTGTCTCACAGTTTTATGTGCCCGTATTTGATGCTAGTACATTAGAATTAGTCTTCATCAGTCTACTAAATAGGTAATTACAGGTGCAAGTACTGTCACGTGAGAACTACTAATGTTATGTTGGCAAGATGGGAGTTAATAAACTAAATGAATGAAACAAATTGCCAGTTTGAACCACAGGCTTCAAGGTAATAATCGTAACAGTTTAAGGCGCTAACAAAAGATTGATTACCGATTTGTTCCAAAAAGGCAGCACTAAAGATGGGATATTAGTGGCATATCCCACACCTGATATATTGATCTAGGTTTTCATTTCCTTTTCATCAACAAAATGGTCATCACTATATCAAAGAGGCTATGTGGGGATTATGGTACAAGGATCTGAATGTTTTCAGGTTGGTTTGGGGTGTTAATTGAAAATGTATTGATTTATTAATAAGTTAATAATAAATAATAAATAATAGTAAAATTGGAATTCGTTAATGCCAGAGGAGAGCTGCATCTTTCACTGTTGACTCCATCATCCCAGCTATGGGCAATATGCAGGCATGTATCAATTCCAAGAATAATTCCTCTAGTACTACAGTAAGGCTCAGATACTTCGTAAGGCTTGGGGGACCAAGAGGGCAAGGTGGGATTTTTGTTGGGGCCTGAAAAGCAATATTTGAAGGCATGGACGTTTAACTGAAACAATACACATTTCTGATCATTCCTGACTGCAGGTTGTATCTTTTAAACCATCATCCTTAGCTTCTGATTTATTGGCTTTGTGGCACCTGAGTCAACATGATGCAGCTTTTTCTCTCATCTTAAACTGTCAGGCTTCTTTAACCTTTCAGCTTTTTATAATTAATATATTATTCAGTGGGATAACTTCAGCAAGGCTTCCAATACATAAATACTCTATATGGTGAGTATCAGTGATGGCCCATTGATGGTAGGAGAATTTTTCACTCGGACAAAAATATCTCCAGTCTGTTTGGCCCTTGGAAGCCAAGCCAAGTGCTTTAACTGTGAAACATCATTTATGTATCAGAAACAAAGATATAGTTCTCCTTACAAGAATTGTTTTGTAAGATGGGAGAACATAATAAGGATGGCTCTTGGGTTACTGTTGAGATGCAGTCAAACCTTCCTGTAGCCTTGTGGATGTCCATATGAGATATGCTGTGTTCTCCTTTCCCACTTGTATTTTTTGCCTGTTGTGCCCTCATAATGGTGACAGGACACAATGGAAAAATATAAGTTTCTTTCTACTGCCTAATTCAATTTAATGGAACAAAAGCACATCAGTGGATTCTAGTCTCAATTTCTATAATTTACTTCCAAATTAATAGTTGCATATTTGTGAATAGTGTGACATTGTGACACTGTGAGTGGTGAGCAGCTTTTTAAGAGCATTGTTAAAGGAAGTGGGGGGAGGGACCACTGGCCATCCTGTAAGATTACATAAGGGTAATGGTAAGCTCTAATTGAAAATCTGAACAAAATTACCTCCTCTTCATTCCTGGAAAAATATTAGCTCATTTTCAGGAGGAGAATTTTTTGACAAAATTAGGGATAATACACCAGGATTAAAGCAAAGCAAAGTGTTCTGCTTATATACCACCCCATATCACTTCTAGTAGTCTCTGGGTGGTTTATAGTTTTAATTACAGTATGCAGGCAACACATTAAGTCCCAGTTTGTATATGTGGCCTAGATCCATAGAACCTGTGAGTCAATTTAGAGAATAAGTATCCCATGTGTTGTGTGTGTCCATCCTGAGAACTATCATAAGTAAACTCTGCTTTATCAGATACTCTTTCTCCCTACCCTTCCTTTATTGTAGGTTAACCTTGACTTTAACACCAAGCTCCAAACTACTGAGAGCATAAGGAACCCAACACTCTCTACCTTTGATGCTGCACAGACCAAAATCTATGCCCTGATGGAACAGGACTGTTATCCACGCTTCCTGAGGTCCAACTTTTATTTAGACTTGCTCCATGGCAGACCCCATGGCCACACTGCACTTAGAAGGAGATCACGCTCTTTTACCTTCAATGAATTCAAGGATGCCCAACCTGATTTTTCCATTTGGCTTTAAAAAAGAAGCCTTCTCTTGACTTTGGCAATTAGAATACATCTACGTACCTACAAAGAGCCATCATAACGTCATTGTGCATCTTCATCATTTTCTCTGGACCTGCAGCCAATTCCATTTGACGTTGTTGAGACCTAGAGGACTTTATTTTCATGCATTGTATGGATGACCAATAGCTTTTTACTTTCAGGTCTGTTCTGTCCTCCAGAGAGTAGTCTGATAGCCATGAGTGGTACTGGTCAGATACCTAATAAAACTGGAAATACAATGTTGCAATAAATTTATTGTGGCCACAGAGCATGTGCACTCAGCCATAATGTCCAAATACATTGCATACATATTTGTTCATTTACGTGCCATATACAAAACCCAAATGAAGTATGTGACTTGAGATTGCAGTCCTATAGCCACTGAACTCAACAAGATTTATTTCCAATTAAATCATGGTAGAAAGTGGGCATATGATACCACCCAATCTAAAAGTTCCCTGTTGTCTTATCGTTACATATTATAAACTGATGTACAAGGTGTTGGCTAGTGCTATGAGCAAAAATCTTCATATTCATCATTCTAAATGCAGATGAGAAAACAGTTGTATTCTACCTAAGCGATTTTAAAGGAGGAACAAAGAGACCCTACTTAGCATGCCATGTGTGACCAGGAAAAGATTGTGACTGGAGTCCTATGTGGATTGCCCACATGTGGGGTGATTTATAGTAAAAAAAAAACATCTCAATATTGTAGTAGAATGAGTAGAGAGGCCAGTGGGGTACAATTGTGCCCGCATCATTTTGAATGACAGGGACAAAATTTTATCAGAATGCTCTTGTAAGACTGAAGAACAGGAGGGAGGATGGTTGATGGTCTGAAGGACTACTTCAAATGGGCCAAACTAGCTAACCAGGTTTTACTGAAAACATCATTTCTCAAGAAAACGGCAATGTGTTGTCACAGAGATAAAATAATTATGCAATTGTTTCTTGGTATGGGATCACTTGAGGAAAATGTTCTCAGTTGGAAAAAGTGATTATAGGATCACCAATAAAGGATGAAATAATTCAGCTACCTATGTGAATGAAGAGAGACGTTGGAAAGTGCCAAAGAAGGACACAGCTTACTGTAGTCATAATGTTGATTGTCTCATTGGAAATCTTGGATTTGGATTTTGGTGGTTTACTGCCATTTTTAAACTCTGTCTCCATCCCTACTCAATCTGTACGTTTATAAATAAAAACATTTTTTTAAAAAAATGCTGGTAAAGCTTCTGTGAACTCCTTCTAAAGAATGTGAAGATTCTCAGTCATCCAGGTGAGGTTATCTGGAAGCTGAGTAATGGCAACTGGACTTCATTTCTTGTGAGATTGAAATGTTTCACTACTCATCCAAGCAGCTTCACCAGTCTGAAGAAAGTTAGTGGCAAGGCCTCCAATTTCACCTTGATATTCAGATCAGGGTGATGTGAAATCAAGATGAACTATAAATTGGAGGCCTCACCACTAACTTTCTTCAGACTGGTGAAGCTGCTTGTATAAGTAGCAAAATGTTACAATTTCAAAAGAAAAGAAGTCCAGTTGCCATTACTTAACTTCCAGACAGTTCTTATTCCCTCAGGAAGTTGGGTGAGCCCATCATTATGAAAACTAGTTCACTGGCAAATTCTTCCCACTTCTTTAAGGATTTTAAAGTGCAAAATGACTTTTCATCCTCAAGAAAAATGAATCTGAGCTTTTCACTCAATCAGTAGCAAGTATCATGATACCCCACTGAGTCTACTTCTGCACCACTCATACCCATAAAATTATGTGCCACCAATTTTTGCTCCCAAAATATGTACTACCAAATGGGGGGAAGAGGTCACACAAAACTGCCATTGAAAGAAACGTTTTAATTTCTATATAGCAAGTCTGGTTTCTTCAAATATTATGTATTTCTTATAAATTTCTTCTCTCTATTTTTCCTCTTTGGAGAGAGGATTTATTTTAGCCATTCAGGTTGATGTGTGTTTCAAACAGCACATGCCTAAATCATTTGTTGAACAACAGCTCTTACAATTGTTTTGTGTTTGAGAGATATGTGGTTAAAGAATGGGGTAGGGGGATGTTTTGAGGATTTTCTTTTGTTACTTTCTGAAGAGTAGTGGTGAGGGCTTCCTGTAGATCATTGGTGGTGAACATTTGGCACTCCAGATGTTCTGGACCACAACTCCCACAGTACTTTGTCATCTAGGCTTGGAATTCTGGGAGTTGTAGTCTGAAAGATCTGGAACACCAAACTGGTGACATTAGCATCCTCTGCTTTCAGCTTGGCCCTTGGATGTAAATCTTGGCATTAGAGATGGGCACGAAACGCAAAAATGGTGTTCCATTTCCGTTTTGGTTTGGGCCCTTTTCATTTCAGTTCAGTTCCGTTGAAATTGATTTTTCTAGAAAACTTCATTTCATTTGTTGTTTTGGTTCGATTTTCGTTTTCCCATAGGAATGCATTGAAGCAATGCATTCTTATGGGGAAAAAGCCAGCAGGGAAACAACATCATTTTTTTTTGGCACAGCCCCAAGCGCCCATCAGCTGTAGCGCGGTCTTGGGATTCAGCAAAAAAAAAAAAAGTTTTAAAAGCTCATGCTTTCCGGGTGCATTGGGGCAGAAGCGCCCTGGCTTATTTTTAAATCTCCCTTTGTTTTTAAAAGAACAAGAATAAATTCTCGCCGTCTTCTGCCCCCGCCCCCCCGCCTCCCAAACTCCAGAACAAGTGTGGCTAAAGGATCCCAAACATCAGACCACCACCCAGCAAAACACCCCCCAAATAAAAAGGAGAGGTTGCCTTTTCCCACCCCCACCCCCAATAAGCCCACATCCTTTTGGTCTTTCTTAACAAAACTAAAATGAAATCAAGCGATTTCTGGTAGTCAAGGTTTGGGTGCTCACTTAAATTCTCCCCCTCCTTCCCCCCACTGCCCTTTACCATACCATCACAAAAAAGCAAAATAACAATGCAGCGAGCTCAGCGAAATACACCCTCTTTTACCCCCACCTTTCATTGGGATCTCCTGGGGTTACCTCCTCTGCCTCATGGTCCCTCACCCTCACATTGCCAAACAGACACAGTAAGACAACCCACCCCTTTAAGGAAGAGGACTCAAGGAACATATTTTGCAAGCTCCCCACCCTGCCCGCTTCTCCTTTACCCAGCCAGTTCAGTTAGCTGCCAGCCGGTCTTGCTCTAAGAGGGAAGCAGTTTTTTGAAGTGTTTTCCTGAAGACTCCTTAAAGGGGGAGGTTGTCTTTCTGTGTCAGTTTGGCAAATGTGAAGGTCCACCATGACCATGAGGGTGGAGGAGGCAAGCCCAGGAGATCCAGAGGAAAGGTGAGGGGAAAAGAGGTTGTACTTCGCTGAGCTCGCTTGTTAATATTTTCCTTTTATATGATGACACAGCAAAGGGGGAGGAGGAGAATGTAAGAAAGCGAGCTCCCAAACCTTGGCTAGGAATAAATTGCTTGATTTTATTTTTGTTGTTTTAAGAGAGACCAAAAAGAAGTGGGCATATTGTGGTGGAAAAAGGCAACCTCTCCAGATTTTGTGGCGGTGTAGTGTTTTCCTGGAGGGGGTGGTGGTGGTCTGCAGTTTGGGTCCGAAAAAGAAGGTTGCTATTTAGGCATGCTTGACCCAGAGTTCCAGATGTGGTGGTGGCAGGCAGCAAAAGTTATCTTCTTGTTTTTTAAAAACAAAGGAGGTTTAAAAATAAGCTGGGAGCTTCCCTCCCCCAATGTGCCCAATCGGCACCGGGAAAGCAGGGGCTTTTAAAACTTTTTTTTGCCAAGTCCCAAGCCTCCCACACTACAGCTGATCGGTGCTTGGCCCTCTGCCCAAAAAAAGCTGCTGTTTCCTGCGCCGTTTTCCCCCCATAGTAATAAACTGATAGCTCCAGTCCATTTTATCGCACACCGCCATTAATGAAAACAAACAGTAACGAAGTTCATTTTCTTGTTTCTGTTCATTTCATTCCTAAATCATGGCCATGGTCATTATTCATTCCGTTAGGTAACGGAACGAATAACGGATAACGGAACAAAAAAAAAAGGTTGTTTTGTGTCCATCTCTACTTGCCATCATTTTTCTTGCTGGCAACACAGACCTGATATTGCAAGTTAGTGTCAAACCATTTTCTGGTGTTTCAAAATGATGAAACAGAAGGTATATCCTGGAATCATTGAGCATTGTTTTATTGGAAGAATTGAACTGCTTGGCATTCTAAAACAAAAGGCATCTTCTTGCCCCAAAGGAATCCCATTTACCTCAAGAAAGACAGGCACATATTTTATCAGAATACTCCTGTAAGACTGAAGGACTAGAGGGAAGAGGGTTGATGAACGGAGTGCTTCAACCTGGCCAAACTGGCCATCTGTTTTTAGGGAAATTGCAGGCAGTATGTTGTCATGGGAACTAAATAATTAGGCAATTTTTCTTGATAAGGGTCATTTGGACATGTTTACATCATTTTTCCTGCTGGAAACACAGAACTGCAAGGCACTTTTGGACCATTTCCCTTCTTTTTCAATACTTCCTCTGTTCCTTCCCCTCTCTCAATGAAGCTCTTCACCTCTCATTTATTTCCATTCCTCTATGGCCCCTCTGTGACTATTCTGGTGTCTCCCCTTCCCCTTCCTTCTGGTTCCTCCTCTCTCTTTGATGGTTACTTCACATCCAATCTCGTCCCAGGAGGAAGTTTGTTGCGGTTGATGTCGGTTGCAGTCACGTGGTCTTCTTGTGGTTCTGTCCCTGTTTCCATGTACGCACGGGTGTGAGGGATGATACCGGCATGACTGTTACCGCACATCCTCATTCCATGATGAGATGTGAAATTTCATGCCTTTGTTCTCCATTTTTTTCAGCCCGACCTTCCATTTTTCGATGTTTCGATTCTCCAAAGCCTTGCCTTCAATGCGTTACGGAGCTTAGTTTGAGGCATTTGTCTTTTAATCTCTCTGCACTGTTGCTGACTCTGTAGGGAATGTACTGGTGAATGACTGTTCGCACTCCTGCCACTAGATGGAGAATGGCACATTGCGGGAGGAGACTGACCTCACGGGCTCTCATATCGGAATGAGAAGTGAGATGAGGAGATTCCTGAGGCCAGGGAGGGGAATCTCTCATCCCGCTTAGATCGCACTTCAGGGGGCGTGGTCAGGATGAACTCCCTTCATCCCGCAATGGACGTGCGGTTAGGTTTCTTTGTACCGGTCCCCAGCGGGACCGTGAACAGCGATAAGATGGATGTGAAGTATCAGCCTCTCTCTCTTATTGGCTATTCTCTCTCATTTTCAATTTCACTTTCTTCTCTCATTGCATTGCTTTTCTCCCTCTTCTCTCCTCTCCCCTTGGCTCTTGTGTTTGTGTGTTTATTTGTTTAAAGATACATATCATTGGGGTAAGAATGAACTCTCATCTACCATTTCCAAAAGTTATCCTCATCATCCTCAATGGGACTCATTGTTTTCCTAATGTACTGGGAAGATGTTGGATCAATGGCTACAGGATACTCCAATAAACATGGGCAGCCAGAGTTCATGAGAATTTCCCTGTGTAAAACAAGCTTCTTTTTGTGCTTCATTTTCTAAATGACAGGATGTTTCAACTAAAAGAAAAGAAAGCTCGTAGCAGGAATCATTTCCATTTGAGGATGCAGTGATATGCATATAATTTGTCCTTCATTTTTGGAGAAAACCATTTCTATCATATTCACTATGGAAAGAGAAAAAGAAGTGAGTGGCTAAGGTTGACAGTGGTGGGCAGGCAGGTGACTAACTATTTCAATAGCTTGGAAGTAGGGATGGGCGTGAAACAGAAAAACAGTGTTTCGTTTTGTTCTGTTTCACCCCCACACATTTTGTTTTGTTTTGTTTTATACAAGTTTTTACCAAAATGATCATACGAAAAAAAACTTTAATGAAATGATTAATTACCTTTTGGGGTCCAGCAGCGGTGGCGGCGGCTCTGGTTGAAATGCTGGATTCTTGCTTTATCCTTTCTTCCTTTCTTTGTACACTCATGTTTCTTTTTAGTTCAAACTTTCACCCCCTTTCTGATTATATTTCATGTTGCATTTTGGTCTTGAGGGAGAACCTCCCATCTGACAAGACAATAATAAATTCTTTCAGTGTTGTTTTCCGTGTTTCCTTTTTTTCTCTTGTCAACCATGCAATTGAGTGCTAGAACACACTCTCTATAGAAAATATGGTTTTGGAGATGTTTGTCTGACATCCTTGCAAGGTGTTGATAGGTAGTTCAAGTCTTTCTCCATAAAGTAGAGAGGAGAGAACAGCAATGTTGTGCATTCTCAGCTTAAATGGAACAATCAATTTCATGTCATTTCCACACAGAAAATCAAAGTCTTCCAAAGGTAGTGCTAGCTTTTGAGATCTGTAAGGTCACTTCATTGTTGATGAGAAAACAGCAGGAGACAGTTCTGCTAAGATACATAAACTTATCCACTGCAGTAAAGCAGTGTTTGTGTATCTTCAGAACAGATTTATCCTGAGGTACAGTTCAACCCAATGTACTACTTCCTCTCCCCACTGAACCCAATAGAGATACTCTGTGAACATCACCCCCCTTCCAAAAATCCATTGACTCTTCTAGAGCTGCACAACCCTTCCTCTTTTTTAATACAAAATCAATCAGTTATCTCCATATATCAATGAAAAGTAGATATTTTTTCTAAACACATTCTTCTCATTCCTTACTTTAATGCTACACAATAACCTTTCATTGATAGCTATATTTCACACTTCTTATCATTCACTTAACTGGAGATCATACTTAACATCCCAATTCTTTGCTATGATTAATTGTGCTGCAGTTTTTAATTTCCATTGGAACTGTCATGGACTCTTTGCTTTGTCATCTGCATCCATTCTCATGTGCTGAGCCGGGGCCCATAAAGTCATCAAGGGGGAGCCCATTGCTTTATCCTCATTTGGTGTATTCTTCCTGGTGCTGTTTATTGAGGTGTTGCTGCTCTGCCTGCTTTAGCTACAAGGAATCACTGATGATTGCTGAGTGCCAGGCGAGGATAATAATGAAAGGACTGCTCACAGCGAGTCTGACAGTCTAGCTTTTAGAGATATTATATCCATTACCAGTCATTAGAGATACTATCCCCACACTACCAAATTGGCTATCAGCCATGAGAAAAAGGATAGCAAACTGTGATCACAGAGGAGTGGGACTTGTTAAGAAACACAATGTTTTGCACTTTAAAAGGACTTCTTCACATTTGACACAAAGCAAGCCCACATTTTCCACAATAACTCAGACAATTGTGTTCCCTATTCTAAAACATGTTCAATCTGTTCTCTTTGGACTGACCCTTCTTACCATGAAGGGTATATATCCAAATAATATATCTGGATATTTTTACTACTGCATATTATAACTCCAACATGAAATTAGCTAAGTTTCTAACTTCAATTATGAAGTTCTTCTCCAGCATGGAAGCAAAAGGAAATATAGCATTTCTACTCTTTTTATTGATATTATCTGTACCTTGATGCTACCAGTAGCCAAGAATAGCCATTGTTTACAGGCAACCAAACTGGATAATCTGTTGCCCTATGGAGATCAGATAGATGATAGATAGATAGATAGATAGATAGATAGATAGATAGATAGATAGATAGATAGATAGATAGATAGATAGATAGATTTACAGTTTATTTCTATCAATTTATGTATGACAGAACACATATATTTGTTCATACTGACAGCTGAATGGTCTATTTCCGTTTTATTTCTCAGTTGTGTTTCTAAAAAGGAAGTTTTCATATTATTCTATGACATGTTATTATTCTCTGTCACAGGATTTCAGTGGGTGGCTTTTCATATATTCATTCAAAATGAATAAAAAAGGACTGTTGAAATTTGATCACAGTCTTGATGATATACCAAGGAATCTGAGAATAAAATAGAATTGTTGGTGGTTAGCCACAGAATGCTGAGACAGAATTATACAGGCATTGAGACCAAATAAACTATATTCAGTTTACAAATTAATATGTTTACTCAGTATGCTATGGAGATTTGACAGCAGGGATGGTAGATGTCTCTCTTTAAATATTTAACATTCAAATCATGCTTTCAGTTCCACAGTCATGTGTGTTGGTTACTCAGCAATTTGTGCTGTAGGGTGTCTGGAAGGGATCTCTTGTAGTAGAAAGTAATTCTTAAAACATTAAACATATGTTTCATTCAATTATTTAACAGTGCCAGGATTTAATAACAACTGTCACTGCTACAATCAATAGTGCAGCACAGAAACTGCATTTCATTTTATCTCCCTCTTTTATAAACCGGTCAAAGTGAAAATAATTCATTCTTATAGAAAATTTTAGTACATTACTTACCACCACATCATTGTCATTGTTGGAGGAGTAAATGTAAAGGTAAAGGCTCCTCACACACGCATGTGCTAGTTGTGTCCAACACTAGGGGCAGTGCTCATCTCTGCTTTCAAGCCAAAGAGCCAGTGTTGTGCACGTCCAAGGCCATGTGGCTGGCATAGCTGAACGCATTTCCGCTTTTTATGGCAATACCTATTTATCTACTTAGCTGCCTAGATGCCTTAAGCACATCCAATCTCGCCTGATTTGGGAAGCTAAGCAGGGTTGCCCCTGGTTAGTACTTGGATGGGAGACCACCAGGGAATACCAGGTGCTGTAGGTGCCTGGAGTAGGAACTGTCAAACCATTCCAGTATTCCTGCCAAGAAAACTCCATGGACATGGGGTCATGAAGATTTGGTCATGACTGTAAGAACACAACACATTTATCTACTTGCATTGACATGCTTTCAAACTGTTAGGTTGGCAGGAGCTGGGGTTAACAGTGGGAGCTCGCTCCACTGCATGGCACCCAGGATTCGAACTGTTGAGCTGCCAACTTTGCAGCTGACAGTTGGAGTAATACCTCCTTTAAAAAACCTTGGTGCAGCTGGCCTGGCTGGTAGTACCTTTTAAGGGCCCCTTGCCAGGGTTACAGGAGAAGATGGCCAATGGTTTTGAAGGTAGAAGAGGGCTTTATGCCCTAATGGTAGATATTACGGAAGAACCATCTTCTAGGAGAAGGAAAACTCTGATTTTAAACCTCCTCTGCCTTGTGGCTATATCCAATTCTGGAAAAGACTTCAGGAGTTACCTTTGAGGCAAAATCCAGAGCCGGAGTCCTGGAGACAGTTCATGGTTGCATACCAATCATGTTCTGGTAACTCCTGTGATGCAGCTGGAACTAATTGTATTGGTTCTGACACTCCATTAGACTATTCCAGCAATGTGAAGAATTTTTTTGGCTGCTTTGGTAACTGGTTTAACATCCATATTAATCTACCCAGGCCTTGTGCTCTGAAGAGGCCACTTCAGCTTTCCATGCAGTGTGGAAACAACACAGCTACAATACACAGCATGACGTTACAGTATAATCTCTCGAGACTGAAGAATGCCTATACTGTACTATCCATGGAAGATTTAAGTAGGTTGTGTATTAAAATTATTTTCAGTACGTTTACTAAATCACAGTTAGCCACGGTCATCCAGAAAAAAATCTCTTATTTGGGGACAGAGAGCTATTTGGAGAGATATCCACTTAAGAGCTTAATAAACAGAGAAACTACTAGTCGCTGAATACCTTGCAGATCACATGAAATTTAGAAAGCTTCACCCATATTCTTCATGCTTCATGATGCACAACAGAAAGAAACCTGCAGGTATGCACTAAAGCTCCTCTGGGGACTCCCCCCACTCCCCATAAATTTACCAGAATTCTAGCCGGGGGATTTCCTGATCAATTCTTGTAGCAATAGTGGGTGGGATTAAGCCTGGACAATGTTGCAGAGACTGAGATGAGGATAATCAACCTTTTTATAGGCTAGCATCTGTCCTACCTTCAGGCCAGTGCAGTCTCCATTGCCTGCTTCATCCAGTTGGCAGGCAAAGAGCTCCCACTCCTGCAAAAGCAGTGAGGAAAGGAGCCTTCATGTGACAGCCCTTCAAATATTTGAATATGGCTATCATACTGCCTCTCAGTCTTCTCTCTCCTAGAGTAAACAGGCTCAATTCCCTCAACCATTTTGTGTAGGGTTTCTATCCCAAACAATAACATCATATTTCCCCATTTCCTCCCATGGTGAAAAGCCACCCCTCCATAATGTCTTTGATCTCAGCCTCCAAATGCAACTTATTTCCCCATATCTACTCCATTTATGTTACCCTTTCCTTTCTCCCCTTGCTTTTTTTTCTTCCTTGGCCTAGTGTTGAGATTTTGGGTGTGTGGGGGGGGAGGGTTAGGGTATGCCCCAGGCATCTGTCCTGGGGCCTGTACTTTTCAATCTTTCCATAAATGACCTGGAGACAGGGATAAGCAGTGAGGTGGCCAAGTTTGCGGATGACATGAAACTTTTCTGGATGGTAAAAACCAGAGAATAGTGTGAAGAGCTCCAGAAGGATGTCTCCATACTGGGGCCATGGGCTGCCAAATGGCAAATGTGTTTCAATGTAAGAAAATGTAAAGTAATGCATATTGGGACAAAACAATCAAAACTTTATCTATCAACTCATGGGCTCTGAGCTATCCGTGACAGATCAGGAAAAAGATCTTGGTGTGTTGGTGGACAGCTCCATGAAGGTGTCTACCCAATGTGTGGCAGTGGTGAAGAAGACCAATTCCATGCTAGGGATTATCAAAAAGGGGATTGAAAATAAAACAGCCAACATTATAATGCCGTTGTACAAACCAATAGTAAGGCCACACCTGGAGTATTGTGTACAATTCTGGTCAACGTATCTAAAAAAAAAAAAAAAAAAACTTAGTGGAACTGGAAAAGATGAAGAAGAGTGCTAATAAACTGATTAATGGGTTGGGACACCTCCCTTATGAGGAAAGGCTAAAACATTTGGGTCTCATTAGTCTGGAAAAAAGGCACCTGAGGGGGGATATGACTGAGACATACAACATAATGCAGGGCATGAGTAAAGTTGATAGAGGGAAGCTCTTCTCCCTCTCACAAAATACCAGAACTAGGGGGCATACACTCAAATTGAGGGCTAGGAGAGTGAGAACAGACAAAAGAAAATATTTTTCACCCAGCGCATTGTTAGTCTGTGGAACTCCCTGCCACAGGATGTGGTGATGGCATCTAGCCTGGATGCCTTCAAAAGGAGATTGGACAGATTCCTAGAGGAAAAGTCCATCACAGGTTACTAACTGTGAGGGAGATGTGTAAAACCAGGGTACTTCAAGGTCCAGATGCAGAGGAATGGTATCAGGAGACATATATATAGTCTCATGCGCTCCCAGACTCATCTGGTGGGGCCATTGTGAGATACAGGAAGCTGGACTAGATGGCCTTTGGCTGGATCCAGCATGGCTCTTCTTATGTTCTTATGTTCTTATATGAGATAATGCCCTCCTTTCCATTCCTCTTTGTACATACTCACACTATATCAGAAGGCACCACAAAACATTGCTGGTGCCATACAGAAAAATGAAGCAATAATAACAGCCAGTTCAGCAATGGTAGATGTGCCAATACTCAGTCTGGATGATCAAATTTCTGGCCAAAGATTGTTAGCCTATATGGGGAGTTTAGATGCATGGTAAATATTAATGTGGGTAGGCTTATGCTTTTTATACATAGATTATTTAAGCTATTTCCCAGCAAGTCTGAATTATTTAGGTTGCACATTGCACAATCAACATTCATCCTCTTTTCCTTGACATCATAGCAACCTCTTGCTTCAGCACATCTGGAGGATTTCAAACTGAAGACCACAGCTAATATATTTTATCTAACTTTATTCAATTCCATTTTAAATATTTCAAACCCAACCCACACCTGCCTTAACCTATGGAGACATGAATAACTGAAAAAGGAAGGAAAATAACACTGTGTGGCTATTGACAAAATCTCAATTAATAATGATGGTGCCAAGAGCAGCCCTTTTCCACTCTCAAAATAAAACAACCCCTGTATACGGGTTGCAGATAAATAAGTTGCTTATCAGATAGATCATCAAGGGAAAACAAAGTTGTGCATAGAGCTTAAACTAAAACAGAGTCTTCCAGACTCCTCTCTTATTTTCACTAAAACCAATGGAGGTGTAAGAGTTGTCTGGTTGAAGACTATGGCATAAGTAGAGAGGCTGACTATTTCCTCTTTCTGCTGTTATTTGTTTCTGTGAAAATTGTACCCCCTCATCAAGTAAAACCTACCCCCATGTATTAATTGCTGTAAAAAGTACCTTTGGAGGCAATATTTAGTAGGAAAGCATTCCATTAACTCCTCCTCTCCATAGCACAGTCTTGATCAGACTCTCTCCCTCCTATTGGAAAAAATAAGAGGTTGAATTGAAATCACCAAAAACGGGGGGGGGGCATAATCATGACACATCTGAAAGGTAACAGCATGAGCAGAAAACAATTTTATACTCCAAATTCATTCTGAAGTTCTAGTCCTAAATTATTTTCCATGAGGGCTAGAACTTGATTCAGACATCATTATGTATTATGTTCAAAACAAGTAGGGCGTTTTCCATATGGGTTTTCTATATTCCAATCCTGACACCCTTTGCCTGCCCAGCCCAAAATAAAGAATCAAGACACCTGCTTTTGTTTTTTATTTACTAACCAGGGCCACAACTTATTGAATTCCCATTCACAAAGAGGTCTACTTATCAACATTTGAGTCTGCAGTTGCTTGACCTCCAGACCATTGTCCAAAGGAAAAGTTCCTGGCATTGAATTGTGCTGTGTATGGCACAGCATGTCTTCCATATCCAACTATAAAAATACCCCAAAGCACCAGCCCACCTGATCCTCCTGACCATAAGTTCTCTCATGCCCAGGATATCCCATGGAATTCCCCACCTCCCATTCCAGGCCATTTAGCTGATCATGTTTTTGAATGTGGGATGTCTTACACTCTCCCTGGGTGCTTTTCAGGAACCTGCTTCTCTCTCAAACCCGCTAGTTATCAGTCATGGCATAGGGGCAACTTCTATGCCCGTTCGCCATCTAACCTGGTTATTTATGGCCCTAAACCCCCTTGTAAAACACATGAAAAGATTACTAATGCACTTGTATCAGGATGTGCCAGACTACCCACAGAACAGAAGGTTGTCCAAATAGTGGAACCATTTGAGGGTAACACTGTTCGACTTTTGAGCACCCATTCAAAAAATTGATCTAATTGAATTGAACTAATGAAATGCAGAACAAGAAATGGAGAACCCCATCAGCAGGGCCCTGTCCATGCAATAACTCCCTTGAAAGGTGAAACCTAACAACTCAAAATATTGTGGATGCACAGGGAGTAGGAGGAATGAAGACTTTATTTCACATTTTGTCAACTCTGCCCTCAACCCACAGGCCCTGTCCATTTATACTGCTGCATGGAATGATGCATGAGAGTGGGGGCAAACAGGCTTCAAAGGCAAGAATCAGGGAGAATGCAGGGGCTACCTTAAATAGACACACTCCTTGGCCACACAGCAACCACAATGGGTGCACAAACTTTCATGCCTTATTGGTCAGGTGGCAAAGAAGCTCCGCTTGACAACAAGTCCCGAGCGGAGCCACCATTCTTATTGCCCTGCCCTTTTTAGGCCCTATAGCCCTGGAGCCTAAAAAAGCTTGCTTTATTGTTTGTTTGTTTGTTTGTTTGTTTGTTTGTTTGTTTGTTTGTTTGTTTGTTTGTTTGTTGCTGCTGCTGCTGCTGCTGCTGTTGCTGCTGTTCGCTGCTGCTACTACTGCTGGTTGTTGTTGTGGTGGTGGTGGTGGTGGTGGTTTATCAAGCTCAGTCCTAAATATCAAGCCCCCAAAATAATAAACTATTCATATATATATCATCCTTCCCTCTTGAAAAAAGGCCGAAGCAGGGAGAACACAACCTTATATCAGCTCACACGATGCTCTGCCTCACCTCTGATGTCATCATTTGTCATTTGCCTCTACTTGTTCTTCTGAGCAGGTGGGCGAAGTGTCCTGACAGCAATCTTATGTTCTCACTGTCATGTGAGTTCTCCAGTCATATTGCTGTCCCTATATAGGATGGCAGCCAAAGTGATGACAGAGGAAAGGTGCACGTCTCTTCTCATTATCTTTCAACATGCATAGTGGTGCCTGAGTACAGTTGTTGAGTTAGTGAGGCCACTAAAAGAGTGACATTTGCAAGATTAATGCCTTTTTCCATCATGAGCAGTGCTCAGCTTACTGCAGCTCTCAAAAGATTACTTCAGGCGTGTCCAAACTTCGGCTCTCCTGATGTTTTGGATGACAATTCCCAGAAGTCCAAAGTCTGTATTTCCAATGGCAAAGGACTGTGGGAGTTGTGGTCCAAAACATCTGGATGGTTGATGTTTGGACATGCCTGGATTGCTTGACAAAGGAAACTAAAAGTCAGGATCTTCACCGCAAAACTGTCAACTAGAAAAAAAAATCTGCAATTTGATTTGCATCTAGCTTGTATTCCACTTGAAACCACAATCAGTACTAAGAATGATTTCATAAAATGATTCCACAATCATACCAGAATGATTCCATAAAAGAGATAATCACCTTTCTTATCCCAGCTGCTATTCTTGTCCCTACTTTGAAATAACACACACTAGAATCACCTCATCTCTGGTCACAGTTGATCATGCCAATCCTTGAAAATTGTACAGGAACTGATATGAAATAATTTCTATATAGATTACTTGGACGTAAAGGAAGAAAGTACTAGATAGAAAGGTGAAGATGATTTTAAAGACACTTTCAAATCTCTGAATTAAGTAATTTACAGCACTAAGGTTTTGCTTCTCAACAAAAAGGCTCTCGCACAATCTGATAGGATTCAGCACCTGATACCCCACATTAAAATCACAATAGTGCGCTTTTCCATGTCCCCTCACACCTTAACTGACTGCATTACCAAAACATCACCTATGGTCTTTCAACGCTGCCTAGATGCCCTAAGCACATCCGATCTCACCTGATTTCGGAAGCTAAGCAGGGTCGGCCCTGGTTAGTACTTGGATGGGAGACCACCAGGGAGTACCAGGTGCTGTAGGCACCTGGAGTAGGAACTGGCAAACCACTCCAGTATTCCTGCCAAGAAAACTCCATGGGCATGGAGTCACGACTGTAATGACACAACAGCAACAACATGGTCTTTCAAGGACATATCACAGCTAACTGCACAAGGAAAAGTCTATTCAAATCCTTCTATCTTTGACAAGTAGAAACCCTCCAGCAGCAGAGGAGAAAGGGTGCTTTAGGAGCAAAAATGGCTGGACCAATTCAATTCACCCTTTGTGTCATGTCCAAATTCACCCATTTTGTAATATGAGCAAATCCTGCATTATTTGACTATGTACTCACACTCTTAGAATATGACTGCTTCTAACAAAAGGCCATAACTATCTAGCTTAATTTCACTGAAATTGATGCATATGACTTGTCTTCTCTTTCTTTAGTTAGACCAACTTGGAAAACACAGGCAACAAACACGGGAAAGGCCATCACATTTCAAACCACACAATACCCAGGACATTGCTTATACTGTACAGCAGGCCTGCACAATGCATCGACCATGGGTGATCGGTAGCCTGCAGGGCTGTCGGAAGTAGCCCACCAGGTCTCCACCAGCCTGGGGGGGGGATTTCCCCCTTGCCTAGTGTCCAAGTGCATGGGCACACGGTGGCAGCAGTACTTGGAAATGGCTTTGGCGGCTGCACAGTGCAGCCAAAAGGCTTGCAGGCTGAGGGAGGTTCTCTGAGGTGAGATGGGGAAAGAACAGGTCACCGCTGCACCAGTGGAGAAGCAGGAGGTGGTGGACACTGCTGCTGCCATGTCGGGAGGAGGTCCAACCCTTGCCTCCTCCTTCAGCCCACCTCCACTATGAGTGTAGCCATACTGGTCTCCCCCATGCTTCCCTCGCCGGGGCTACCCTTGCTACTGCCCCCACTGCACTGCCCCCGGGACGGGCCCGCCATCACCATCTCTATCTTTGTCTTGTCCAAGAGCTACGAGGAAGAGGAGCTGGACAGTCCCACCAAAAAGGATGATGGGGAGCGCAGCACCTGCACACGGGATTCCATCAAAGGTAACGTGGCTGTGGGAGGGACCCACAGGGAGGGAGGATTGGAAGTAAGGAGCCCAGCTTGGGGGGGGGGAGGACAGGATTCCTTGGGCCTCCGGTCACCAATGGTGATGTTGTTATGTTGTTTGGCACATTGGGAAGGGGGTCTTTAGGGGAAAGGGACGGCTCAGGCCATGTTGATAGAGGAGGAGGAGGTGGGGCCAGCAACAGAGGAGAAAGAGCCATGTACACGGTCCTGTAAGTAGACCATGGGTCCCTTTGGGAGATTAAAGTAGACTTCAGGCTCTCAAAGTTGGACAGCCCTTCTGTACAGATTACTTAATGAATAAAGGAGACAGGAGAAACTCAGCTGAGAAATGTGATGAAAGGGTGAGATTAGTTTAAAACATGGACCAAGGAAATTATAGCACTGGCTGCATGCCTACGCAAGGATCAAAATCATCATCATGTAAAATGCATGATGTGTAGGGGATAGCAGAAGATGATATTTGAGAAGACAGGGTTTGAAAAGGAAGATATACTTGGTTCTGTTTTACACCAAGGAGTGGGAAATGGACAGAAGCAAGAAGCACTGTGCAACTAAACAAAAACAGTGCAGATATATTATTTAATAGTTCAGTAACATAACAGCTTATTGCTAGAAATTTAGAAAAATGATCAATTTCTTTCAGTTACTGTAGCAAGAAATGCATACTGGCAAAAAGCAAAAAAAAAAGGCAAAACAACATATCTGCTACACAGAGATACCCCTGTGCCTTTCATGACCAGCTCTAGGATGTTTAACCCTAATAACGTAAGACCAT
The DNA here is from genome assembly GCA_029282475.1 of Phrynocephalus forsythii. Taxonomy (NCBI): domain Eukaryota; kingdom Metazoa; phylum Chordata; class Lepidosauria; order Squamata; family Agamidae; genus Phrynocephalus; species Phrynocephalus forsythii. The sequence goes on from JAPFRF010000005.1 coordinate 15,751,871, forward strand.
AGCAACATATGGCAACATATGGCAAAATCCCATAGGGCTAACAATCATTTCTTCGGTAGTGAGTAAACAGTGATTATTGCAGAACACAGCATGCCAACTTTATACTAGGATCAGGCCACCTAATTTTGTAACTTGAGAAGAACAAAATAATGCCACTTCAGTTCACTCAGAGGGTGAAACAAATGACAGCTGAGTTTTACTGTCATCATGTCAGCATTCCCTGCTATATTAGAAGACAGCAAAATAGCTTGGGTGTGTAAGAATGGGTACACAGCATATTCAGAGTTGGATTTGAACTCACTAAGCCAGGCATTGTCACCTTCCTCCCCAGCATCTGTCACCTATGGTGACTAGAGATGGGCACGAAATGAACAATTTTTTGTTTTCAGTTTTTGTTTTTTTGTTTCGTTACGCAATGAAACAACAAACGAATTTTATCTCTAAAATGAAACGAAACGAACAGAAACACCATAAATTTTGTCATCCGTTTTGTTTTCATTACGGCAATACATTGAACTGCTTTAAAAGCTGAAAAAATCACAAAAATTGAAATAAACAGTAATGAAACGGTAACGAAATGAATGAAAATGAAAATGATTTTTTTGCAAAAATTTGCAAAAAACAGAAACAAACCAAAACGGACCCCCTAAACGACAAACGACAAATGAAACACATTTTTTTATTCGTGCCCATCTCTAATGGTGACTTCCTCATTCATTTGTCATCACTGTGTTCATTCAGGAAGTAAGATGGTGTACGATGGAAGTACACATTTGACAAAGTTCCCCGCAATACCCTGATTAGGAAGCTGACTAGGTGTTAGCTGTATAAATCAAGTGTAAGGTGGATACCCAGTTGGCTGCAGAATCATACTCAGAGAGTGATGATTAATAGCTCCTTCTATAACTAGGGGCAGGTAAGAAGAGGGGTACCCCAAGGGTCAGTCCTGGGACTGGTGCTCTTCAACATTTTTACTGATGACTTGGACAAGGGAGTGCAGGGAGTGCTTGCCAAATTCACGGACGGCAGAAAACTGGATGGAATAGCTAATACCTTGGAAGACAGAAACAAGATTCTAACTGATCTTGATAGGCTGGAGTAATGGGCTGAAAGGAACAGAATGAAATTTAACAGGGATAAGTGCAAAGGACTGCATTTAGGCAGAAGTAACCTAATGCACCATTACAAGATGGGGATCACTTGGCTCAGCAATACTATATGTGAGAGGGATCATGGAATTCTTATATATCATAAGCTGAATATGAGGCAACAGTGTGATGTGGTCACAAAAAAGGCAAATGCTTTTGTAGGCTGCATTAACAGATGTATAATTTCCAAATCCTGTGAGGTGCTCATCCACCCTCTATTCAGCACTGGTTAGGCCTCAATCTGAGTATTGTGTCCAGTTCTGGACACTGTCCTTCAAGAAAGATACTGACAAATTGGAACAGGTTCAGAGGAGGGTGACAAGGATGATCAAGGGCTGGAAACCAAGCCCTATGAAGTTTGAAAGAACAGGGGATGTTTGGCCTAGAGAAAAGAAGACTGCGGGGGGCAATATGAGAGCACTTGTTCAAGCATTTGAAAGGCTGTCATACAAAGGAGGGGCAGGATGTGATCTCAATTATCCCAGAGCACAGGGTGTGCAACAATAGGTTCAAGTTAAGTGAACTCAGCTTTCAGCTGAATATTCTGAAAAACTTACTGTTTTAGTAGAACGGCAATGGAACCAATGACCTCAAGAGGTGTTGAGTGCTCCAACACTGGAGGCATTCCTGCATGGAGCATGGAGTTGGACTTGATGGCCTTGTCAGCCCCTTCCAACTTCACTCTTCTATGATTCTATGAGTCACATTCACCCTCATTCCCCATGCAATCTATGTATTGATTTAGTTCTCCATATACAGAAGGCATGTACAAAGTCAGGCTTGGGGGCCAAATGCAGCCTGTTTTCAAATTCTGAGCAGCCCACAGCCTCTTCTCCCCACCAGCTCAAGCTGCCATGCATCGCCACCAGCTGGCCTCTCCCCATATTAGATGGAGATATCAGCTTACAGTTTTATGGTTTACCTGCCCTCCCTGCCTCCATCTCTACCCCCAGCCACCTGCCCAGCCTACCTGCCCCCGGCTCTGTTGCTGCAGCATCCTCCAGACCTCCTGGCATGTCCAAAGTCTGGCTCAGGGGCCAAATGCCACTGAATGGTCGGCCCCCACTTATTTTCACCTCACCAAATGTGGCCCTTCTTGCAAAAGGAAAGGTTTAGACACCCCTGATTATACAGTGTTCAACTAACTCATTTCAATGAGAAGTCAATCTGACAGAATAAAGGGCAGAAACAGACATTATGAATAACCTATGTTGAGAGAGTTCAAAATGTATTGTGATGAAAGGAATGAAAATTCGAAGTAATGGTATGCTTAAGTCCTGAAGAGCAGTCACAAAGCTAAGCAAATTAATTTGCAAACTAGGTAAGATAGGCCCTTTCTCTTCATCTCTTCTTTCCTCCAAGCATGGACTATCTGTATTCTCTGTTTCTTCCATAAGACCTGAACCAGCCATGCACATGATTGTCAGCGTGGAGGGCAAGATGAAAATCTGAAGATTGTGTAAAATCATCTTAAATGCCACTGGCTCCTTGTAGCACCCGACAACTTGCAAATGAAATCAATCAATCCTTCCAGCTAGCTTCTTTGTGCCAAAGCACTGTGGCCAAAACCTTGTTGCATATTTAACACAAGCAGAAAAGAAATGCCCATGGCAACCTACCACAAGGGAATCATTGTGCACACAGTGCACAAGGCAGGAGACTTGCTGCTTGAATCAGAAAGGAAGTGGGGACTCCTTAATTAGCAGTCACATCCTGACCCAAGTTGTGTCATGTCCCTTCTGCCAGGACAGCTGTGCAACAGGATTTGGGCCTATACATAAAGAAGCCACAGAGTCCCTTTTCAGAGAGAGTTTGGATACAACCATCATAATACTACATTTCATACCTGTATATGGGTATGAGTCCTTCATCTGCATTTAATATGTATCTTGAACTATTAGCTTATTTTCCCTCACCTCCCTTTTTTTTCTTTTTGAGCTCACTGTCTATGGTAATGTGTTGCTAATTGCTTGTCATATGGTGGCGGGTAGGAATACATGAATATAATTAATTCCCACACATTTTAATTTTGAATCCATAATTATATTTATTGTTTCACTTGATTGGATATACCTAGATTAACCTAAGTAGAGACACAGTATTAGAAATCGTGAATAAGATTAAAATATATTAAGAAGTAGCACACAAGTCATGTTTAATGGATTTATCGCTGAATAGGATGTTATTATAAAACAAGAAAACCCTCCCTTTCTTAAATAATTATGTGGAGTCATCATATCTAGAAGACCTCTTTTCATCTCAGGGCACCTTCACAGGTGGCTCATAAATTACTTCAATTTTGAATCCCTGTGCCTTTCATGACATGACTTCACTTCCGTTGAAAAGCAACACATTTCTTTATACAGGTCAGCACCCAAATGTGTGAGAGGATAAACGCCCACTTGAGAAGTTTGGAAAGCAAATATGCAACTCTGCCTTTAGTAATAGTTCTGAAGAGGACACCCATAATGCAGTTCAGGAAGAGCATTTCACTCCATTCAGAGACTAAACACATGAACAGGGAAATGGTTATCATTCTGGCTTTTACTTCTGGCAGTTTTGTAGGGCCACACCTGTAAAAATATCCCAAACAGGAATTTTGCAGGCTCTGAGGATGCAACTGGGGGAGATCATGGAAAACTGACTTGAAGTTCTATGAGAAGTCATAGTAATTTCATCCAAGGAAATAAATCCATCTTCTCTTTTCTTTTTATCTTTGTTCTTCCTTCCTTCCTTCCTTCCTTCCTTCCTTCCTTCCTCCCTTCCTTCCTTCCTTCCTTGCTTCCTTGCTTCCTTCCTTCCTTCCTTCCTGGATAATTGTGTCAATTGAGTATCAGCCCATAACAGTCTGTCATATCCACATCACCCAAGAGACTCGAGGCAGGGCAGAAAAGATTCACTCATTCACTCTCTGTCCTTTCAGCTATTTGATGGGTCCCAGCTAATGATTCCTGTATTTTATTTATTTATTTATTTATTTATTTATTTATTTATTTATTTATTTATTTATTTATTTATATAGCTTGTATGCCGCCCACCAAATTAGTTATAATTTCTCAGCAAAACTTATAGGACCACCTAATAACATTCGTTTCTGGGCAAATCAGAGATGTAAGTGTCAATACATGAACATGGAGTATTATTGAATGGGTAGCCTGCACTGCTTTGTGCTCTTCAGAGAATGGCTGGACTAGTGGGGGGGGGGAGTAATTATGTACATTCCTAAGAGCTACAACTGTTACCAGACATTTTGTGTAAATTACTTTTTCCATGTCTGAAATGAGGAACACAATACCTGTTAATTGCAAAGCCAAAGGTTTGCAATTATTGAGACTGTCATCTTAATGTGCTTCCCAAGATAATGTGTAGTGGTGTCTGAAGAGCAAACTCCATTTGCCATGCAGTGCGGGGGGATCCAAAATGGCGACCGCAATATTTTTTTGAAATCGTGGTCCAAAAACCCACCAAAGCACCACAGAAACATGCGAAAATTAGCTATTTTAAATGCTTGAATTTTTACAGTAGCAGCAGTGGGCTTTTCTTGCAACAAAACATCTCCATTGATTTTATTTTATTTTATTTTATTTTTATTTTTTTACACCTGCGCACGCGCAATGATGGGCTGGCCATGGGATGGGACCATGCAAATTTTTGGAGCCATTCCACCAATCGCATGGCCAGGTTTTGCTGAAACTTCTGGATGTGCCAGAGAGGGCATAAAAAGCCCACCAACCCAACCCTAACCCTAACCCTAACCCTAACCCATACGCCAGTACACTGTGTTCTTAGTGGGCCAGAGGCACCCAGAGGTACAGCCCACTAACCCACCCTAACCTTAACCGTTACCCTAAGCCTAGCCCTTACCCCCTAACCCCATGCTCTGGGAAGTCAAGTCGCGCTAAATCGCGGCGATAATGACAAACAACAAACGACACGACGAAATGACAAATTTTTGAAAAATTTCACGAAAAACAGAAACAACCTGAAACGGACCCGTCCCGAAAAATGACAACTCGGAAAAAATTTTTCTGGTCGTGCCCATCTCTAGCTGCAACTACACTGGTAAATACGACAGAAGTTGCTGGAGAAGTAAAATGGATGTCTTCATGTTTTAAATCTACCATATAATCTACCGCATAATGAAAATCAATCAACTTTGCTTCTAAAGTGGAATCATCTCCCCACCCCCCCACCCCCGCTGTACCACTGAAAGTGTCTTCCCCACCACACACCCGAGCTGGAGCAGTTTGTATGGTGTTTTCTAGTCACCCCGGAGTTTCTATTTTTCTTTTCTTTTTAAACTACCACGTTTAGTGGTAGATCCCTTATCACTGCGTGTATATGTCAGTTAATGCTAGATCACCTCAGCAAAGACAAAAACAAGAAGAGATAGAATCCATATAAAGTAAGAAGAACTGCAATGACCAACAGCAGACTGTTTCAGTAGTATGCTCTCTTTCTATGCAGCAGACCACCCATCCTCCCTGGGTGTAGTGTAACAGGTGGTCACTCAGAGGCATGGAAAGTGTTTTGGGCCTGCTTTACCTGATTGGCATGCAAAAGGTTGGCAAATGTGTTTTTGCCTATCCCATAGTGATTACCCATGGGATGCTATTGACAGATTGGGTGGCTGCACAATATTAAATAGGTCACATGGGAGTAGTCCAGAATGAAAATCACTTTTGATCATTTTCCCGTTGGCACTTGGAGTGTTGTTGCATCTAGCATTGCAGCAATTTGGATCTGGAGTTTTGCCATGATGAGGGGTGCCTTTTAGTCGAACCTGGCCACTGGCAGCCCTATTTCAAGAGAATGTGATGGTTAGCAGCTGAGGATGGAAGCTCTGTTATTGCTGGCCAAGTATGAGTTGGCCATGGACTTCTTGGACCTGGGGTTTGGGATTTACCTTATAGGGGTCGTGGAAGTGGTTAAGAGGTACCGCTAGAGCCTACTCCAGATCTCCACACTAGTTCAAGCCCCTCTGCAGTTTGGAAGTAAAATTTATAATTTAGTAAAATGGCACTAGGTAACCCTAACACCTATGTTTGTATCTTTACTTCAGGAGTGGAAAGGCAAAGAAAGAAAGAAAGAAAGAAAGAAAGAAAGAAAGAAAGAAAGAAAGAAAGAAAGAAAGAAAGAAAGAAAGAAAATTGTCTGTTTGTTACAAATTTCTTAAAATGTCCAGCCAAAGTGTGTACAGATCAAGAAGAGAAATCAAACTTTGCTAGTGTCTCAGAAGGTCCAGCAGAGTAAGCCTGAATCCCCTTCTTTCTCTATAAACATCTTGATGAAATGTCTCTTGCAAGGTGAAAGTTGACTAGATATAAGACAATTTTCCTTTTTGTTTTTTGCTGAGAGTTTCTGAGAACTATAACCCAAACGGTAACTTTTTCTACCTCTGCTGCTGGCAGAGAAAGAGAAATGGGAATCTGCTTAGATATTCATCTGTAGTTTCTTATCCTGCTAGAGTACAACAGTTTGTGTTGAAACACAATCATGCAATAATTTATATTCTTCTTACTTTATTTCTTAATTTGGCCAGGTTTTATTTTAGAAAACAGGCAAGCAGCACGTGTTTGGGCCTAAAACATGTTGGTGGATCAGTCTCCTCCAGCTGTTCAGAATGCTCTTTCAGTCCTTCTGTCTTTCATACTTTCAAGGTTGGCTTGTCACAAACAATCAATAAACTGTCCTTTTCCCAGAGATGTATTTTCAGCCTGCAAGGTTACCAAGCTGTTTTGGCATATGCTTCTTGTGTGTTTGTCAACAGGTTTATGTAAAGTAGGGGTAGTGGAAGAAATGCTATGAATATGGAGGTCAAACAATATCCAAATAGAAGGATTTGGATAAACAAGACAAGACCTATATTGAGGTATGTGCTTATTTTGTATTTGCCTACCAGCAAATCCCTTGTGTAAAGGCATTTCTTGGAACACCTCCCTGTCCTTAGATGGTAACCTTCCATAACCTATCCTCCTAACTCATAGCCAATTGCTCTCACCATACGTATTTTTTCATTCAGTTGATGGCTCCCCCTGCTTCAAGAGATATGATTATCTTGGAAAGAAGTCTGCATGGCTTACTGCTAGTTATACAACTATTCTTGACATTTACTTTAACCTGGACTCATATGTTCAATCTCATGGGCAATCCCACATGAGATAGAAGATGCAAAAGAACCAGACAAATATCAGTTATCCATCTAGGACATCCAGAACAAATATGGACTTGGAATGTAAGAACTTGAACAACAGTCAACTGGATCAGATAATCAGGTCTGGCTGGTCAGAAAAGAATGGCCGCATGTTGAAATTTACCAGCCTGCCCTAAGCACATATTAAAAACTGAGTGGTTTTGACAGTCTGCTTTTGAAACTGAAAGGAACAAACAGTAGAGTAGCAGAATCCTTCCCCTCTTATGGCACCATGTGCTGTTGTTTCAAAAACTTTTCTTTGTAAACCTAATCTCGAAGAAGGCAGCAGAGAGTACTTGAAATTTAAAAGGATGGAACCATAATTTTTAGGCATCATGGTTAAGTCAGTTTAGGGACTGGAATGTTTTTTTTTTTTTTTTTGGTATGTCATTATTTATCTTTTTAGGTCCAGCAGCAGAGAATTAAACAAATGGACCAGATTAGAGATGAGTACAAAACAGAAATAGAGTGTTTCATTTCATTTCATTTTGTTTCAGTCTTCATTTCGTTTCATTAATAACAGATTATTAAAAAGACTTTTTGTCATGAAATGAAATAATATCGGGGAGCTTTCCTTTTTTTTTTATTTAATGGGAAGCCCACTGCCCTGAATCAAAAAACCCCAAATCTTCCAATCAATTTGCTTTCAATCAAAGAACCGTCTGTAAACAACCTAGTCACCTAACAGCTAGCTGTTGCACAGAGAGATCAGGGAGATAAACACAGCTTATCCATGGCACAGTGAGGGAAGGAAAGAAAATGTTTTTTAAAAATAACCTCCACAGTCTTACATAAAAGGGAAAGGAAAACAATCAGTTTAAATCAACTTGCAGACACAGCCAACAAAGGTAACAGCTTAGCTCCTGGCTAGTCTCAGGCAGATCAAGATTGGAGATAAGCTATCTCAACAGCTGAGGCACAGGGAAAAGGGGGGGATCAATCAGTTAAAAAAGAAACCTCCTGTTCTCAAGACAGATGGATCAAGAGGCTAGGACAAATCATTTCATTTCCAAAACAAAAAAAAATGGTGTTTCATTTTGTTTCTTGATGTCACACTGTTTGCTGCTTTGTTTTGTTTTGTAAGGTTTTGTAACCATGAAATAGTGTGTCATTTTTCGTAAGGTGCCCATCCCTAGGCCAGATTCATGAGTCACATTGCAAATCCCCCCCACCCAGAAAAGAAACCCTGAGTCAAGTCCAAGCCACCAGTTCATCCGAAGTTGCACTCAATGGTCTCATCTTGTGAGTCCCCATCCATGGATCTACATGCATGTTTGTCTTTCAACACATTTATAACATCAATTCTAAATTTTAAAAAGCAAGAGCACAACATGTTTTCACTTGGAAGCATCATTCCAAGAACCAAAAGCACTGCAGATAAAACAAACAGTTCAAGCAGTACACATGAATTTTATCTAGTATGTATAGATATTTGCAGAGGTTGACAGAAAATGCTCCTTGCCATTTATCCTCAGACTGGCTTTGGTTTATGTCCACGTCCTAGGTAGCAAATCCTGTTAAACAAGGTAAAACTAACTCTGTGGAATTCCTGTTGTGCATAAAATCAAGCTGTACAACAGTGTTGTCATGAGATATGTATTTTCAGAATACAGTACAATGAATAATGAAAAGATTTGTTTTGAATTAAATGATGACAGCACTCTTTAGAAAGCTCCAACTAAAGAAATCAGACCCCGTTGGTTTGGCTTGCCTTTCACATTGCACACAATGGGAGCCATGGAACCCACAATGGAGGAGGAGGGAGTACCCTTATATCACTGTTTGAATAGTCCTGATACAAGTAAACATGTTAATGATTTCTCCGAGGCATTAATGAGTAGCACAACTGAACAGATGCAGCAAAATGTCAGCCACTAAAGGGCTCTTAGAATGCAAAAAGCATTGTTTATAAAGGAGCACCACTGAGTGAAAATTATTAAGCAACAAGAAGTAGATTCACCTTTGTGGGAGGCTGAGGGAACATGATTGGATTCTAAATTAGGGCACCAAGGGTGGAGGGAGAGGAGCTAGCTATTGAGTGCCACAAATTAACATTCTTCCACGTTTTCTAAAATGCTCTTCAAAAGGACAGCGAAGTACAAATCATTATAATGCAGGGACACAGCAAGTCACCTAAAGGCCACCAATGAGTTGCCCTGCTTCTCTTCAGAAGGCGCTCTTTAGAATTGTTCATCATATGATCATGGCTGTTGCACACTAAATGGGGAGAGAAGGGAGATCACATCACTTTTGCCTTTCATACAGAACATACATAAGGCCAAATCAGTCACAATGTTGATCATCTGGAGAGCAGCTCCACCTCCTCCGTCATACAGCAGAACCTAGTCATTGTTTTGCATTCTTTTACAGGAGCATCGGCTACATGATACTTTTTGATACATGTTTATTGCTCCAATGAATGAATGAATCAAGCAAGCAAGCAAGCAAGCAAACAATTAGAAATGTTATGCATTGATGATGATGATGATGATGATGATGATGATGATGATGATGATGATGATGATGATGAAAAATGATGATGAAATGTTGATGATGAGTGGTGGTGGTGGTGGTGGTGGTGGTGGTGGTGGTGGTAGTTGATGGTTTTAAACACCTGACCAGTCTGCATAGATAAGATGGAAAAAAGCCAGAAGCCTTTGAAAAAGAAATGTTGAAGAAAGGTTATATTAATGCCCCCCAAATGCCATCTTCGCCGTCCGCCCGCTGGTGATGTTAACAACTGTTAACACCATTCAGCTTTTTTTAGTACTTTTCTAAACTTTTTCCAAACTTGCCCCTATATGATTTCAAAGATGAGACTTAATGGCTTGTCCATTTGGGATTTCAACTCTCAATTATTTTTCCTTTTCTCAGTGCCACTGTGGCAAAAGGTCCAAACTCAATACTAACATCAGCTGAAAATCCAGGCTGTGTTGAAAATTACAGGCCAATTTGAATCGCAATGTTTACCTTGAAAAACTATGTATAAACTGCTATTTTGATTGCAGGCATCATTCCAAGCTGATAGAGTCCAGGATTATTTGGTAGCAAATAGCATCATGCCTAGTTCGCCTTAATGGACAGTAAAATGAAAAATGTGGACAGTAAAGAATATAGGAAAAAGGTTAGAAAAGTACTAAAAAGTAAGCTGAAAGGGAACAAATCAGGCATACCACTGGCATTATAAACTGGACTCAAATGGAACTAGATAGTCTGGATAGGAAAACAAGACAACTTATGACCATTCACTGTGCATTGCATCCATGCAGTGATATTGACAGGCTTTATTTACCTAGAGAATTAGGTGGTAGGGGTCTTTTGCAAGTGAAGCAGACAGTTGAAGAAGAGAAGCATGCATTGGCAGATTATGTAAAAACTAGTACAGAGCCATCATTACTGGAGGTTAAGAACAAGGAGGTGTTTAAAGTAAAGCAAACAAAGGGTCAATACAGGAAAACAAAGTTGCAAATACGCACTATAAGGACTCTGTTCTATAAGGATTTTGTTTTCATTCCATATGCCTTAAGATGCTATGTTATACACAGCATTTAATGGGTGAATCCAACTATCAAAGTAAATGGCTTTGTAGGAGGGCTAGAGTTTCTTCTTAAGGGTATAATCCCATCACAAGCACTTTTACAATGTCAGAATCTTAAGCACATTACATGGGAGAAAGCCACTTTGAAAACAGTAGCCAAGAACATCACTGTTGAGTACATATTCACTCAGCTCAAAATCTAACAGGACAACCATCAGCAAATCCCTCATTGCCCACCTATCCTATTTCACAAGGTTGCTCTGAGGATGAAACAGGGCTGACACCATGTAAGGTACCACACACTCTTTTGAGGAACATTTGATCAATAAAGTAATACATACCTATACGGATATAAACATTTTGTTAAGGCATTGTCTGTTCCTGTAGGAGAAATATTGCTCTCCTGTGGCCGCAGTGTAGTCCAGGAGCCATTTTGCTGGCCCATCTGGGTGGGTGCAGGCCTAAAGAGGCCTCTACGGTGGGCCTCCAGGGCCACATGAGAGTGACCCTATATAAGGGGGCTCCCATTGTGGAGAGGCCTCTTTGTTGTCGACTGTCGTTAAGAACAGATCTGCAGTCGCAATAGGCAGTTTCAGTTTCACAGCTGCTTCATGGCTTTTGCTTTTGTGGAGGGGACTACAATCACCTAGAGCCAGGTCTTGAGGGGATTCCCAGATGTAGTTCCATCTGATCTGGTGGTCCGTTTGTCACTAGGCTGGTCCCAGATGGATTAGCCTTCTGTCCTACTGTTGACCCCCCCCCTTTAAATGTTGTTCATGTTGATGTTGAATAGAGTGTGGCCCATTTTTCCAATCCAAAATGCACTGTGTGTTGCCTCCTTACTCCAGTCTGGGTGGGCAAAGGCACCTGCATATTGGTCCTACACCCAACGTTACCACTGAAGGCACTGAGAGAGAAAATAAAGAGAATGTAGACATAAACAGCAACCAAAATAGAAAGCCACAAAATCAAGGTTCCCTATTGTGGGTAAGCTTCTATGTATGTTCATGTGAATGTGCACAAGTTTCTCATTCACGCCTTTTTGTTCAAGGTAGGAGATTGGCTTGGCATGGGCAGGAAATGAGAGGTCAAAAAACAGGACTTTTATGCCAGGCATTGAGATCCATATACATGCCACCAACCTCTCTTTAGGACTAACATTTAAACCTCAGAAAATATGCACACCATCAAGCAGAAAACTTCACTGGCTTCTATGAAGAGAGATGAAAGAGCGTGTACAGTCCTGCTTGAAGTGAGCTGCTGACAGATGAACAGGAGCGAGAATGAAATGACCTTGTTCCAGTATGGGAATGAGGTTCCTTTTCCTGCTGGCTTTAGTAGCTACAACCATAGTCCGGGGCTGTCCAGAACTGAGCACTTAATCAGTTTAAATCAAAATACTTTTGTTTAAATGTCAACTCAACTAAAATTGCCCAGAACAGCCATTCTATCTGGCAGGCAAGAAAACGCCTTTTAAAAATTGGTTTATTTTAATACAAATGATGTATACAGGCATCTGGTAAGTATATACATATAGAACACTGTTTTGTATGTAATGCATATCAAACAGGTCCAAAAGGTGACATTACAATGTCACTTGAGCAGATTTTAGCTGGGCAATGAACATTCCCTAATATCTTGGCTTGGGGGTGGCTGTAGGGAGAGAGGAAGTGCACCATTCTAATGTTGTGCCTTGTCAATATCTGCCCCAAGACGGATACTACCCACAACTAGCTCTACTGGATATGTCTGTGAAGATTCTACTTGAATGGGATATAGAGAATTGTGTCGTATTGGAACTCCTGGGGCCTTATATTTCCTCGCTGATGCTTCGGCAGTGGATAAATTGCACTGTGTGCAACTGATAGTGGTCATGCTAGAAAATGGCATTTTTTTAAAAAAGATCGTCCAAGAGATCTCCAGGTAATTGTTGTGCACTGTCAAGTCTTATGACTATAGCAACCCTAATTGAGCTCTCTCTTGTATTAAAGGAAGAGTAAAAGACCACCCGCCACTTTTCTGCCTTTTGGCAACCATTTGATCCCCATCAACCGCTAGAAGGAGATGAGGCTTCATTTTCCATTCAGCTAGTGGTTAATAATTTATTTATTTATTTATTTATTTATTTATTTATTTATTTATTTATTTATTTAAAGGACTCTTTCTACACACACTTGCAGGTGTGGGAGCTCTTTGCTTGCCCACCTGGATGAGGTGCACACGGGAGGGACATCATGGTAGTCAAGGGGATGAGGGATGAGGCTTTACTTTGAGGGCCTGCTCATGCCTGCCTTGGTTTATCTTGTCGCTTGCTTGTCCATTTGTCCACTTGCTTTTTCCCACCCTAAGGATAAGGTTGAGGCTGGAACTGGAATGTTTGGGCTGTCCCTTAATCGGCCAAAGGGGCAGGGTTCCCCCCCCTTCCATTTTAGAAGGGTGAGACCATTTATTTGTTGTCCACACTAGTGGGTAATGCAGAAGAAATGGGGTTTTGGTGAGTTCCAAATGGGAGCCTGAGATGGGGGGGCAACCCATCCCATCTCCCAGCATTGAAGAGCCAGAGGTTGTGATGCCTGGATGGGGATAAGGTGTGTGTGTGTGGGCGGGGGGATTCCCTAGGGCATGGAGCACCTAAGGTCAGGAGGCTTGGGCAGGCTGCAGCCTGGGAGGTTCTTCAATATCCTAGGAACTTGCCTGAAGAAGATCTGAGTCTGGTGCATGGCTGGTCACAGATCCAGATCATGATTCTGTACTACAGTAGGCCCCTTGTGAAAGAGGAAGTTCCTTCAGTTGATTCAAGAAAGTGTGGCCCTATTTTCAACCTACTTTCTGTCTCTTGCATCATTATTCCAGGGTGGCCCGGCAAAACCCTTTTATCAGTATTTAGAAAGAGGATTACCAATTTCAATTTGGAACTAATTTGGGGCCACATTCCACCAACGAGACTAAACACAGTTGGCATGGCCAGATGTAATTCTTAGCAAGGGGAATTATTGGCATTCAAAATGTAAGTCAGTTCTGTGCATGTCTGCTCTAGAATAAGCCCATGGTATGGACTTTCATATTCAAATCCCATCCAATTTCATGTGGCAGCTTTTATTTATTTATTTTGCCTATATTCTTCAACATGGTTTGATACAATAACTTTATTAACATTACTATAAGGCATTTTATATGGCAGAAAATGTTATCTATAAATCAATAGTTCTTCTCTTCTGTGATGAAAAGCCAAAGAACCGTAAGAAGCATACCATACACTCAATATGGGTTTTAACTCCAGCTTTTTCAAATAAAAGTCCCATCCCTAGTAGTGATTTTGCATTCTATATCTTTTATGTACAGTATAGATTTATATTTACTTGAATGGTAGGTGACGGGAGCTGACTGTGTGCCAGGAAGTGACAGTGGAATTATGCTTATGAATGGAACTGGTATGACTGGTATGACTGGTATGAACAGTAATGCCTTGATTTAAGAATAACATGGTTTAAGAGCATTTTGCAAAACAAGCAAACATTTCTTCTACATTTTGCCTTGATCAACAAGCAATGTCTTGCAATATAAGTAACTGGAGCAGGTCACATAATCACAAGTGAGCAATCCCCCCCTCTCTCTCTTCCAAAGCAGAGGGAGGAGAGAGAAACTGAGGTTTCCCTTGCAACAGCCAGGAATATTTTCAAAGGGGAGTGCAGGTTATGGGTTTGTTTTATTTTTCTTTATATTTTTCTTTAATTTGTTTTCAACATCCTTATTTATCAAACAATATCTAGTCATAGGGCAGCTAGTCACGTGTGTATACAGTAGGGCTACAAAATTGCATTTTCAGTGAATTCCTATAAGAAAGGAAAGGAATATGAAATTAAGTTCTTGCCCACACCCTTCTCTATGATGAGCAATTATAATAAGCTTACTTCCCCAGTCACATGCCAATTCCAGCCTTTATCTATGCTTTATTCACAAAGCAGCCCACTTATACTCACCTGTATAGCTGAGTTCATGCTCAGTAGACCATTTCAGTCTGCTACATTTCACAGCTGGCTATCATCTCTGGGTGCATATTCGTCAGCTTTGCATGGCAACTGGGAATGAATTACAATAGCTGGAACCTCATAACCCCCCACATTTGCAGCCAGTTGATATGAAGGTGATTCTGAAGATAGTATTCCTAAGAAGTGATGTTTCATGAGTCTTGAAACATGTCTATGTGAGTTTGCTTCCTACAGAATGAAAGTAGTTCTGAATTTGTTGTCAGATCTGTTGTAGTTTGTGTGTGTGTGTGTGTGTGTGTGTGTGTGAGAGAGAGAGAGAGAGAGAGAGAGAGAGAGAGAGAGAGAGATTTCCATATTTTTTCATCTCTCACTTCCAGCAAGTTTAGAGGCTGCTCCAGGAGAAATCAAAATGTCATAACATTGTTTGGCAAACTCCATTTAAGTCTGCACATCCTTCCTTTCCACTACATCTCAAAGAGAATACAAGATATGACTTTAAAGTCTTTCTTTCATTTATCTCCCCACATCCATCATTTAAACATCTCACACAATTAAGCTTGCACATATTTTGAGCCTTTTTGGAATGACCTATTAAAAGATTGACCACAATTCAGATTGGGGATTTTTTTTTTCATGTAGCCAACATGGCTGCCTTTACATTTTTTTTTAAAAAAGGTGTCTTTTTATTGAATGGGCTTCTCCAAGAAACTCATTTGGCATTGCTGCCAACCAATAATGAAAACGGCTTGGGACCTAGATACCTGAAGGACCGCCTCCTTCCATATGAACCTACCCGGCAATTAAGATCTAGCCAGGGGGCCCTCTTGAAAGAGCCATCCCTCAAGGAGGTGAGAGGGATGGCTTGTAGACATAGGGCCTTCTCGGCAGCTGCCCCCAAGTTATGGAATGCCCTCCCAAGTGAGATCCGCCTGGCGCCAACATTGATGACATTTCGGCGCCAGGTAAAAACCTTCCTGTTCCAGAAGTTTTTTAATTGATACAACATAGACTGGGGTCCTTTGATGGCAATTTTAGTGATGATTTTAGTATAAGGTTTTGCTGTTGTTTTAATTATTTATTGATATTTTATGTCTTATCTGTTTTAATTCCTTGTTGTAAGCCGCCCAGAGACCTTTGGGTAGTGGGAGGCATATAAGCTGTAAAAATAAATAAATAAATAAATAAATAAATAAATAAATAAATAAATAAATAAATAAATAAATAAATAAAACAAGCAAAGGGCATTTCTCCGGTAACCATTTATGCCTGTCTGTTTTCCAAAGATAACTACAGCACATCAGTGAGTGCGTAGATGGTCAATGTCATGGGAACTAATGCAGGAAAAAAATTCAAGATAGAGGGGAAGGCAAGAAGCCAAGTATCTATGATAATGTCAAATGACATCACTTATTTTGGCAATAGATAGTGTTGCAAATGATCTCATTGTATCTTTGATGGCCTGATGAATATATATATTTCTCTCATATATGCTCTTTTAAAACACACGTACAGTGACCCCCCCGCCATTTCCTGGGTCCGGTATTGCAGTCCCACTACATCGCGGGACCACAGTACCCGAACCGTGAGGGGGGCTTGCTCCATGCCACCCCCCACACCTCCGAGAAGCCTCCAGGGTGCATGGGTTGGCAGCATTGGGTGATCCGGTCACTCCGCGCGGCCCTCCCACGCACCCCTGAGAAGCCTACTATATTATATACTATATATATATATATATATATATATATATATATATATATATATATATATATATATATATATATATATATATATATATATATATATATATATATATATATATATATATATATATATATATATATATGCATGTTAGGTGGATTCGGGTTTCTTCCGTGTAGAAATCTGGTTGTTTTGGCGACGTTTCGACGAGGTCTCACTCGTCATCTTCAGGCTGGTGTTCTGGCTTCTTTCTTCTTGAAGCAAAGTGTGGTCTCAGTTGAAGTCCTTCTATAAATACTGCTGGGGGTGTGTGGTTTGCTTGCTCTGTTGCTGATTGTAGGTTCCTTTGTTCCTTTGTTCTTTTGTGATCTGCTGTGTGGCTGAGGCGATCGTTAAGGGATTAACTGCTGATGGCTGTTTAGATGGCTGTTTACATGCTGGTGGGTTAGATGGCTGGTAGGTTCTGGCAGTATCCTGGGCTTTGGTGGAGTGGGGTCCTGTGTCTTGTGAATTCATTTTGGTCTGGCTACGTGTCTGTGGTCTCCCAATGTTTTTTTGGGGTGTGTGAGTGTGCTCCATGTGGTGACTGGAGTGGGGTGCCGCAGTAGATGGTGCAGTCGTGGTTTTGTTATTGGATGGTGGTTTCGTTTCATCTGTGGGAAGGGTCTGGGTTTGTGTTTGGTGTGGATGGAAGGTGGTGGCATCTTGTGTCCTTTTGGACCTGGTGTCAGTCTTTGTGACAGAGGCTCGTCTGTTGACCAGGGCTAGTTTCCAGATGTCAGGCAAGCGGGAGGTGTCATCACGTTTATTCATGTTGTTTGGGTGTTTCTCTATTTCAATGGCTTCCATGATTATTCGACTGTTGAAGTGTTCAGTTTTGGAGATGAGTTTGGTTCTTTCAAAGTCAATTTCATGACCTGTTGTTTTTATGTGCTGGAAGAGAGAGGAAGATTTTTCTTCTTTTTGACTGCGTTCTTGTGTTCTGCGATGCGTGCGCTTATTCTCCTGTTTGTTTGTCCGATGTATGTGGCTGGACAGACTTTGCATGGTATTTCGTAGACTCCTTGGTTTTCTAGCTCAATCTTGTCTTTGGGGTTTCTTAAGATGTTGGCTATTTTTGGTCGGTGCAAAAGGCTGTCTTGATATTGTGTTTGTGGAGAATTTTGCTGATTTTGTCTGTGGTGCCTTTGATGTAAGGGAGGAGGGCGGTGCCGTTGTTCTCTTCTGTTTCTTGGTTCTTGGGGGGTGTTTCCTTTTGGATTAGTTTGGTGATGGTGTTTTTTGGAATCCGTTCGCAATTAAAACATTCGAGAGAGTGTGTAATTCAGTTTTTAGGTGGTCTTTGTCAGCGAGGCGTTTGGTTCTGGAGATGAGGGTTTTTGCTACGGAGTTGATCTGTGCAGGGTGGTGGTGTGATTGTGCATTTAAGTAGCGGTTTGTATGTGTTTTTTCTGGTAGATGGTATGTCCTAAGGAGCCGTCGGGTTTTTTGTAGATTAGGACGTCCAGGAAGGGAAGTTGGTTGTTGGCTTCTATTTCCATAGTGAATTGTATTTTGGGGTGTAGGCTGTTGAGATGTGTGAGGAAGTTGTTCAGTTTATCTTTCCCGTGTGGCCAGATAACAAAGGTGTAAATCCCAACATATCTGAGCCAGAGTTTGGGTTTATGTTCAGACTTCTGTAACGCGTTGGTTTCAAAGTGTTCCATATATAGGTTTGCGATGACCGGTGAGAGGGGTGATCCCATGGGTGCTCCTTCTATCTGTTTGTATCTTTGTCCATTGTGGATGAAGTATGTGTTGGTTAGGCAGTGGTTGGTCAGATCTAGGATGTGTTTGGGGGTTGTATTTGTTGTGGATAGCTGTCAAGGCTTCTTGAATGGGCACTTGTGTGAAGAGCGAAACAACATCGAAGCTCACGAGTAGGTCATTGGGTTGTAGGTCTTGTTTCTTTATAATTTCTATGAAGTGGAACGAGTTTTGTACGTATGAAGTGATGGATTCTGCATAGGGCTGGAGTTGTTTGGCAAGAAATTTGGCGAGGTTTTGTAGAGGTGAGCCTATGGAGCTGACTATGGGTCTGAGAGGTGTTCCTTCTTTGTGAATCTTGGGGAGGCCGTAGAGCTTGGGGCATCTGGATGATTTCTCTCTGGGGATGATGCTTGGCTTGATTTCTTCACTTAAGGGAGAGGCTTTTATTTTGGCTTTGGTGGTTTTTTCCAGGTAGGTGGTGGGGTCTGTGTTCAAAGGTATGTAAGCAGGGTCTTGTAGTAGGTTGGATAATTTGGCTTGGTAGTCGGATGTGTTCATCACCACTGTGGCATTGCCTTTGTCTGCTGGGAGAATGATTATGTTGTTGTCTTTCCTCAGGTTGGAGAGGGCTTTTGTTCTTCTTTGTGTAAATTGCTTCTGGGTGGTTTGCTGGAGCAGAGGACATTGGTGACTTCGAGTCTGATTTTGTTGGCTTCATCTGGGTTGATTTTGGTTAGGCTGGCTTCCACTCCGCATATGATGTTTTCGGTGGGGATGTGTCTGGGGGCGATTGCAAAGTTGAATCCTTTGGAAAGGACTTTGGTCTCTGCGATGGTGAGTGTCCTGTCTGATATGTTGTGAACTGTTTGTTTCATGGGCTGTTGTGTGGGGGTTGGGCTTCTGGCGTTTTCCAGTTTGTGGAGTTTGTTGGTGTGTGTGTCTGTCTTGTGGGAGGTCTCTGTTTCAGCTCTCCAGGCGGCCAGTTGCTTGGATTTGTTCCAGAGTGTTGGGTGGATTTTGTTGCTGAGTTTGAGGTGGAGAGTGAGTAGGTCTCTGTTGGTTTGATCTAGTAGGTATCTTTTCCTGTGTAGTTCGCTTCTGATTAGGGCTAGTTCTGTTCTTTTCAGGATCCTTTCGCTGGATGGGGGTTTTGAGTGGAATTTCAGTTGGAAGCTTGTGGGGATCACATTTTTGTCTCGGCAGTTGCGTAGGAATGCAATGTCACATAAGATGGTGGCTCTTCGGACTTCTAGTTTCTCATAGGTTCTGGTCAGCTGGAAGGTTTCCTCCCGTAGAGGTCGGATATTTGTTTTCGTAGATTTTCACGGGTATAGGTATGCATGTTAGGGTGGATTCGGGTTTCTTCCCGTGTAGAAATCTGGTTGTTTTGGCGACGTTTCGACGAGGTCTCACTCGTCATCTTCAGGCTGGTGTTCTGGCTTCTTTCTTCTTGAAGCAAAGTGTGGTCTCAGTTGAAGTCCTTCTATAAATACTGCTGGGGGTGTGGTTTGCTTGCTCTGTTGCTGATTGTAGGTTCCTTTGTTCCTTTGTTCTTTTGTGATCTGCTGTGTGGCTGAGGCGATTGTTAAGGGATTAACTGCTGATGGCTGTTTAGATGGCTGTTTACATGCTGGTGGGTTAGATGGCTGGTAGGTTCTGGCAGTATCCTGGGCTTTGGTGGAGTGGGGTCCTGTGTCTTGTGAATTCATTTTGGTCTGGCTACGTGTCTGTGGTCTCCCAATGTTTTTTTGGGGTGTGTGAGTGTGCTCCATGTGGTGACTGGAGTGGGGTGCCGCAGTAGATGGTGCAGTCGTGGTTTTGTTATTGGATGGTGGTTTCGTTTCATCTGTGGGAAGGGTCTGGGTTTGTGTTTGGTGTGGATGGAAGGTGGTGGCATCTTGTGTCCTTTGGACCTGGTGTCAGTCTTTGTGACAGAGGCTCGTCTGTTGACCAGGGCTAGTTTCCAGATGTCAGGCAAGCGGGAGGTGTCATCACGTTTATTCATGTTGTTTGGGTGTTTCTCTATTTCAATGGCTTCCATGATTATTCGACTGTTGAAGTGTTCAGTTTTGGAGATGAGTTTGGTTCTTTCAAAGTCAATTTCATGACCTGTTGTTTTTATGTGCTGGAAGAGAGAGGAAGATTTTTCTTCTTTTTGACTGCGTTCTTGTGTTCTGCGATGCGTGCGCTTATTCTCCTGTTTGTTTGTCCGATGTATGTGGCTGGACAGACTTTGCATGGTATTTCGTAGACTCCTTGGTTTTCTAGCTCAATCTTGTCTTTGGGGTTTCTTAAGATGTTGGCTATTTTTTGGTCGGTGCAAAAGGCTGTCTTGATATTGTGTTTGTGGAGAATTTTGCTGATTTTGTCTGTGGTGCCTTTGATGTAAGGGAGGAGGGCGGTGCCGTTGTTCTCTTCTGTTTCTTGGTTCTTGGGGATGTTTCCTTTTGGATTAGTTTGGTGATGGTGTTTTTTTGGAATCCGTTCGCAATTAAAACATTCGAGAGAGTGTGTAATTCAGTTTTTAGGTGGTCTTTGTCAGCGAGGCGTTTGGTTCTGGAGATGAGGGTTTTGCTACGGAGTTGATCTGTGCAGGGTGGTGGTGTGATTGTGCATTTAAGTAGCGGTTTGTATGTGTTTTTTTCTGGTAGATGGTATGTCCTAAGGAGCCGTCGGGTTTTTTGTAGATTAGGACGTCCAGGAAGGGAAGTTGGTTGTTGGCTTCTATTTCCATAGTGAATTGTATTTTGGGGTGTAGGCTGTTGAGATGTGTGAGGAAGTTGTTCAGTTTATCTTTCCCGTGTGGCCAGATAACAAAGGTGTCGTCAACATATCTGAGCCAGAGTTTGGGTTTATGTTCAGACTTCTGTAACGCGTTGGTTTCAAAGTGTTCCATATATAGGTTTGCGATGACCGGTGAGAGGGGTGATCCCATGGGTGCTCCTTCTATCTGTTTGTATCTTTGTCCATTGTGGATGAAGTATGTGTTGGTTAGGCAGTGGTTGGTCAGATCTAGGATGTGTTTGGGGGGGTTGTATTTGTTGTGGATAGCTGTCAAGGCTTCTTGAATGGGCACTTGTGTGAAGAGCGAAACAACATCGAAGCTCACGAGTAGGTCATTGGGTTGTAGGTCTTGTTTCTTTATAATTTCTATGAAGTGGAACGAGTTTTGTACGTATGAAGTGATGGAAAAGTGACCAAAAAATAGCCAACATCTTAAGAAACCCCAAAGACAAGATTGAGCTAGAAAACCAAGGAGTCTACGAAATACCATGCAAAGTCTGTCCAGCCACATACATCGGACAAACAAACAGGAGAATAAGCGCACGCATCGCAGAACACAAGAACGCAGTCAAAAAAGAAGAAAAATCTTCCTCTCTCTTCCAGCACATAAAAACAACAGGTCATGAAATTGACTTTGAAAGAACCAAACTCATCTCCAAAACTGAACACTTCAACAGTCGAATAATCATGGAAGCCATTGAAATAGAGAAACACCCAAACAACATGAATAAACGTGATGACACCTCCCGCTTGCCTGACATCTGGAAACTAGCCCTGGTCAACAGACGAGCCTCTGTCACAAAGACTGACACCAGGTCCAAAAGGACACAAGATGCCACCACCTTCCATCCACACCAAACACAAACCCAGACCCTTCCCACAGATGAAACGAAACCACCATCCAATAACAAAACCACGACTGCACCATCTACTGCGGCACCCCACTCCAGTCACCACATGGAGCACACTCACACACCCCAAAAAAACATTGGGAGACCACAGACACGTAGCCAGACCAAAATGAATTCACAAGACACAGGACCCCACTCCACCAAAGCCCAGGATACTGCCAGAACCTACCAGCCATCTAACCCACCAGCATGTAAACAGCCATCTAAACAGCCATCAGCAGTTAATCCCTTAACGATCGCCTCAGCCACACAGCAGATCACAAAAGAACAAAGGAACAAAGGAACCTACAATCAGCAACAGAGCAAGCAAACCACACCCCCAGCAGTATTTATAGAAGGACTTCAACTGAGACCACACTTTGCTTCAAGAAGAAAGAAGCCAGAACACCAGCCTGAAGATGACGAGTGAGACCTCGTCGAAACGTCGCCAAAACAACCAGATTTCTACACGGGAAGAAACCCGAATCCACCCTAACATGCATACCTATACCCGTGAAAATCTACGAAAACAAATATCCGACTCTACGGGAGGAAACCTTCCAGCTGACCAGAACCTATGAGAAACTAGAAGTCCGAAGAGCCACCATCTTATGTGACATTGCATTCCTACGCAACTGCCGAGACAAAAATGTGATCCCCACAAGCTTCCAACTGAAATTCCACTCAAAAACCCCATCCAGCGAAAGGATCCTGAAAAGAACAGAACTAGCCCTAATCAGAAGCGAACTACACAGGAAAAGATACCTACTAGATCAAACCAACAGAGACCTACTCACTCTCCACCTCAAACTCAGCAACAAAATCCACCCAACACTCTGGAACAAATCCAAGCAACTGGCCGCCTGGAGAGCTGAAACAGAGACCTCCCACAAGACAGACACACACACCAACAAACTCCACAAACTGGAAAAACGCCAGAAGCCCAACCCCCCCACACAACAGCCCATGAAACAAACAGTTCACAACATATCAGACAGGACACTCACCATCGCAGAGACCAAAGTCCTTTCCAAAGGATTCAACTTTGCAATCGCCCCCAGACACATCCCCACCGAAAACATCATATGCGGAGTGGAAGCCAGCCTAACCAAAATCAACCCAGATGAAGCCAACAAAATCAGACTCGAAGTCACCAATGTCCTCTGCTCCAGCAAACCACCCAGAAGCAATTTACACAAAGAAGAACAAAAGCCCTCTCCAACCTGAGGAAAGACAACAACATAATCATTCTCCCAGCAGACAAAGGCAATGCCACAGTGGTGATGAACACATCCGACTACCAAGCCAAATTATCCAACCTACTACAAGACCCTGCTTACATACCTTTGAACACAGACCCCACCACCTACCTGGAAAAAACCACCAAAGCCAAAATAAAAGCCTCTCCCTTAAGTGAAGAAATCAAGCCAAGCATCATCCCCAGAGAGAAATCATCCAGATGCCCCAAGCTCTACGGCCTCCCCAAGATTCACAAAGAAGGAACACCTCTCAGACCCATAGTCAGCTCCATAGGCTCACCTCTACAAAACCTCGCCAAATTTCTTGCCAAACAACTCCAGCCCTATGCAGAATCCATCACTTCATACGTACAAAACTCGTTCCACTTCATAGAAATTATAAAGAAACAAGACCTACAACCCAATGACCTACTCGTGAGCTTCGATGTTGTTTCGCTCTTCACACAAGTGCCCATTCAAGAAGCCTTGACAGCTATCCACAACAAATACAACCCCCCCAAACACATCCTAGATCTGACCAACCACTGCCTAACCAACACATACTTCATCCACAATGGACAAAGATACAAACAGATAGAAGGAGCACCCATGGGATCACCCCTCTCACCGGTCATCGCAAACCTATATATGGAACACTTTGAAACCAACGCGTTACAGAAGTCTGAACATAAACCCAAACTCTGGCTCAGATATGTTGACGACACCTTTGTTATCTGGCCACACGGGAAAGATAAACTGAACAACTTCCTCACACATCTCAACAGCCTACACCCCAAAATACAATTCACTATGGAAATAGAAGCCAACAACCAACTTCCCTTCCTGGACGTCCTAATCTACAAAAACCCGACGGCTCCTTAGGACATACCATCTACCAGAAAAAAACACATACAAACCGCTACTTAAATGCACAATCACACCACCACCCTGCACAGATCAACTCCGTAGCAAAAACCCTCATCTCCAGAACCAAACGCCTCGCTGACAAAGACCACCTAAAAACTGAATTACACACTCTCTCGAATGTTTTAATTGCGAACGGATTCCAAAAAAACACCATCACCAAACTAATCCAAAAGGAAACATCCCCAAGAACCAAGAAACAGAAGAGAACAACGGCACCGCCCTCCTCCCTTACATCAAAGGCACCACAGACAAAATCAGCAAAATTCTCCACAAACACAATATCAAGACAGCCTTTTGCACCGACCAAAAAATAGCCAACATCTTAAGAAACCCCAAAGACAAGATTGAGCTAGAAAACCAAGGAGTCTACGAAATACCATGCAAAGTCTGTCCAGCCACATACATCGGACAAACAAACAGGAGAATAAGCGCACGCATCGCAGAACACAAGAACGCAGTCAAAAAGAAGAAAAATCTTCCTCTCTCTTCCAGCACATAAAAACAACAGGTCATGAAATTGACTTTGAAAGAACCAAACTCATCTCCAAAACTGAACACTTCAACAGTCGAATAATCATGGAAGCCATTGAAATAGAGAAACACCCAAACAACATGAATAAACGTGATGACACCTCCCGCTTGCCTGACATCTGGAAACTAGCCCTGGTCAACAGACGAGCCTCTGTCACAAAGACTGACACCAGGTCCAAAAGGACACAAGATGCCACCACCTTCCATCCACACCAAACACAAACCCAGACCCTTCCCACAGATGAAACGAAACCACCATCCAATAACAAAACCACGACTGCACCATCTACTGCGGCACCCCACTCCAGTCACCACATGGAGCACACTCACACACCCAAAAAAAAACATTGGGAGACCACAGACACGTAGCCAGACCAAAATGAATTCACAAGACACAGGACCCCACTCCACCAAAGCCCAGGATACTGCCAGAACCTACCAGCCATCTAACCCACCAGCATGTAAACAGCCATCTAAACAGCCATCAGCAGTTAATCCCTTAACGATCGCCTCAGCCACACAGCAGATCACAAAAGAACAAAGGAACAAAGGAACCTACAATCAGCAACAGAGCAAGCAAACCACACACCCCCAGCAGTATTTATAGAAGGACTTCAACTGAGACCACACTTTGCTTCAAGAAGAAAGAAGCCAGAACACCAGCCTGAAGATGACGAGTGAGACCTCGTCGAAACGTCGCCAAAACAACCAGATTTCTACACGGGAAGAAACCCGAATCCACCCTAACATGCATACCTATACCCGTGAAAATCTACGAAAACATATATATATATATATATATATATATACTACTACTACTACTACTATTATTATTATTATTATTATTATTATTAGTAGTAGTAGTAGTAGTAGTAGTAGTAGTAGTAGTAGTAGTAGTTTCACCACATATACCTATCTGATAGGCCATAGGGAAAATGTGTCGGTCAATTAAATTTGGAAAATTGTCAAGAGGAACCCTTCATTTTTCTGTTTCCCCTAGCCCAGACACCCAGCCTAGCAGACATATGGAGAGCATTTCTCAACTCCAAAACTTTTCCAATCATCTAAAATAGAATGCAGAAAATCTGTTCCTCACATTGCATCTACGTCTGTGAAAGAGAGGGTAGATCTGGCAGTGGGGGTGGGCGACAGTTTCTTTTACCCATAGTCAAGTACAGGGGGGCTATTGTTTCAGCCAGAAAACTAATTGAGCTTACTCTCTTCAGTTTCACTTAACCCAATCAGCCAACTTCTGATGTAAAATTATGTGTGTGCAACAGCAATTGTGTGAGCCATTTCCCACTTTGTTTGCTGTCATGTGATCACTTATGTGCTGGTTTTGAAGTACAGTGGTACCTCTTACAAATGCCTCATAAGACAAAAAAACTCGAAGGAAGAAAAACATTCTGGAAATAGGCATGCTTCATATGACAAAAATTACCTATGGGATGCTTCACAAGACAAAGAACTGTTCTGCATGTACTCAGGAAAAAAATTGGTTATTTTTATCTTTATTCTAGCCTCTGGAATGGATTAATCCATTCTCTATGTATTCCTATGGGAAATTTCATTTCATAAAACAAAATTTTTGTAAAATGAAGTGATCCATTGCCTCTGGAACAGATTAATCCATTTTCAATGCATTCCCAAGGGAAACCACATTTTTAAGACAAAAATATTCTTAAAACAAATGGACCCGTAGAACAAATTAAATTTGTTTTAAGAGGTACCCACTGTACATGCCAACAAAAAGCAAAAACTAAACAATGGATTCCCCCCCCCGGTAGGATTCTGGTCATAGTAATCAGTATAGCTCAGTAGTTTAAATATGTGGCTGTGGTGCCAGAACACCAAACCTCTGCAAATTTGGGGGGCTTACAGGGAAGAGCTTGAAGAATCTCCCTAGCAATTTTGGTGCCAACACATGCCTGCAATTTCTATTTTCATGTACATATTTTATGTACTCAAAAATAGTGATCATGTGCATGTTTTGGCACCAGAATTGCTGGGAAGCTTCCTCAAGCTCTTCCCTGTAAGCCCCCAAAATTTGGAGAGGTTTGAGGTACAGGGAGTCAAGTTATTAAGCTCCAAATGGGGTCCCTATAGCTAATTGCAAGAGTGTGTACAGCACGCACCAGCAATATGGGGGTAATTTAAGCAGCTTAATCCTATTAACCCCTATATTGCTGGGGCGTGCTGCACACACTCTTGCAATTAGTTATGGGGACTCAATTTGGAGCTCAATAACTCAGCCCCCTATACCCTAAATCTCTCCAAATTTGGTGGGCTTACAGGGGAGAGTCCAAAGAAGCTACGCTGCCATTTGGGTTCCTCTAGGATGAATAGTTTCATTCCTAGAGGGGGGAAATTGTGTTTCATTTCATTTCAATATGAAACGTGTCCTACCATTTTGTTAGATAACAAAACAATGGAACAGTGTTTTTTTTTCATTTTGTGCCCATCTCTAATATGTTTCCTTCCAGCTTTGCAGTGGTAAGATGATGGTGATGATGGTGATGATGACGACGATGACAACGACAACGACAACGATCTACTACCACAGGAGTCTTGTGGTTGCTCTGCAAATACAGAAAGTCTTCATTTGATGCATACAACCCACTCTGTTCCACACATATGCAAAGGAGGAATACTTGGTTCTGGTAGTATAGTTAGCAAGATATATGTATGTGGCAGGGATTGATATGAATGCCGTAAACCACAGAGTATGTGCAAAATTATTTCCTCTTATTCTGCTTCATTAATTATGCCTTTTAAACACATTATGCATGCTATATGCATTTTTCTTTTCTGCTGTGCATCTTACTCTGTATTTAATTCTGCATCATCACATAATTATGAACTATCCTTGTGGTTGATTATTCCTGATTCTAAGGCTTAAACATAATTCTGCAGTGAAAGGCATTCATAACATATGCCCTTTATGTCCCCTCACTATCAAAGCAGTCTCTTATTAAATCTTGCAGTTTCTCTTATTAAATCTGCAAAGTTTCAGTTCACACATACACACTCATCTCTTTATGACAAATTAGAGATCTGTTCCTATCATGTTATGACTTTCTTTTAAAGTGACATTTACAGTATATTCCACCTTTCCTCCAGTGAAGAGTACATGGTTCCCCTTCCTCCCATGTTATATTTACAAAAATGTTTCATTTTTCTCATTGGAAAAATGAAAGTAATACTTCCAAAGAACAAGGCAGTTCAAAGGAAAAGAAACTATGGTGAAGGGAAGCTCCAACAGGACTTGTTCTAAAGTTGGAGCAAATTTGCCCACCCGGTTGGAGGTTCGGAGGGAGAAAGCACAAACTTGGGGGGGGGTTGGCAGGGTACAGAAGCCAATTTAAGGGGCTTGACTGCTGCATCTGCCCTCCTTTCCCCTTAGCCTAAATTGCTGGTATGTTGTCAGAGGCTGCAAAGGAAGCAGTTTCACTTTCACAGCAATGGACAAACCTAGCATTCCGCTGGGCTCCCTGGTTCAGCTGCTTAAGCAGCATCCATTTTTTGCTGCAAGGAACCCTCTCTTTTAATTAATTTCAAGGGTGAGAGTGGGGAGAGGGTTCCAGATTTTCAGGGTTTAGGTGGGTTTGAGGAAGGCTGAGGCGAGGCTGCCAAGGGAGGGTAGGGAAGGGGGTTAAGTAGCTTTTTTAAAAAAAAAATTAAGAGCTTAAGCAGCAAATTGGGAAAGGGAGGTACAGTGGAACCCTGACTTACAGGATTAATCCATTCAGAGCAAACACTTGTAAGTTGGTTAACTACTAAGTTGGTTAGTGGTTTCCCAGAGGAATGCATTGAAAATCAATTAATCCATTTCGGATGAACGGATTTCAATGCATTCTTATGGGAAACCACTGTTAAAGCGGGCACTGTTTAAAATGTCTTTCAGGCATGGAGGAAAGCCATTTTAAACAGTGCTCACTTTAACACCCACCCACTCTGAGCCCCCACCATTTTCTGAGGACTCCTGCCACTCTATCAACCCTTTAAACCTGGTACAGACTGGGCCAGGTTTAAAGGGTTCCAGCCAATGACTGTTCAGCAAGAGCCCTCAGAAAATAGTGCAGAAGGCAGTTCCGGCAACCACACTGCCCTCTGCACCATTTTCAGAGGACTCCTGCTGAGCTGTCAATAGTTGGAGCCTTTTACCATTGCCCAGGTGGTACCAGGGGGTCCCCTTGGTGCCAAATGGGCCAGGTTTAAAGGGCTCCAGCCATTGACATCTCAGCAGGAGCACTCTGAAAACAGTTGAGTAGGTAGTTCTGTGGGATCGTGCTCCCTACCCGACCATTTTCTTAGCGCTCCTACCGAGCTGTCAATGGCTGGATCCCTTTAAACCTTACCCAGTCAGTACCAGAGGGTCACCCTGGTAGTGACTTGGCCAGGTTTAAAGGGGCCCAGCCATTGACAGCTCAGCAGGAGCCCAAAAATGATGGAATGAAACATTTCATTTCAATGGGAAAATGACTGTTTCATTTTGTCTATAACAAAATGCTGCTTCCTCATTTTGTTTTATTTTGTTTCATTTCATTGCGCAATGAAACGACAAAACAGCATTTCGCGTTTGTTTCCTGCCCATCCCTAGTGGGAACATCTTATCTAAGCTCATGATAGAGTCTGTGGTATTTTTACATTGGACACTCTTTGTTAATCTTTATGAGATGCCACTCTGTAGATTGCACCATACTGCAACTCCTAGTGTGCCATAAGAAGGAGGCATGGAACCTAGAGAGACAGAAAAGAGGTGCATGTCTGTGAGGGAATGGAAAGAATACTTACTCATTCTTCTAGGCTTAGGCTTGACATGTGCTTCTTGACATCTGAAGTGCTCCATAGAAGGATGTTCTGAGCCCCCGAGATTCTAAGTTTGCAGTGCAAGAATAAGACAGGAGAGTTTTTTCATCAAGGTTTTGAATTTCTGCAAAAAAGAAAATAATGGCCTGATCTAGAAAACAAAGCCCTCTACTCACCCCACAGAGTGAACACAGAAGGACTAGCCAGTTGCTTAAAAAGATGGAAAGACTTCATTCAATGGTCTGAAATTTTAAAAATCAATGAAACAAAGCAGCTAATGCTGTTTTGTGAAAGACAATTGAGTTGATAACCAAAAAAAAAAAAAAAAAAAAACACTTTCCTGTTTTGAAGACAGGATGTGAATGACAGACTGAGCTTGGGTACAGTTCATCAGCAGTAGATTCCTCAATTACTCCCAATCCTAACAAAGCTATACCTGTTGAATATATGCATAAAAAAGGTGATAAAGAAAAGCTATTGTAGACTATACATTTAGTTGCATTTTCCATACACCTGTATGACATGGTTCACCATGCAATTAGCACAATGACTGAGTAATTTGCATAACTTGCAAATAGAGATGGGCACGACCAGAAAAATTTTTTCCAAGTTGTCGTTTGTCGGGACGGGTCCGTTTCGGGTCGTTTCCGTTTTTCGCGGAAATTTTTTAAAAATTGTCATTTCATCATGTCGTTTGTCGTTTGTCGTTACCACCACGATTTCGCGTGATTTGACGTCCCAGTGAGTGGCATCCCGCAATCAGGGCCAGCGCTAAGTGGTTTTGCGCCCTAGGCAGCGGGCGGGGTGCGGGGGTGGGGAGGTGCGGGCGGGCGGTGGGCGGGGCATGGACGGGCGGCGACAGCGGCAGGGGGGAGGGGCGGGTGCATGGGCGGGCGCACGGGCGGCGGCTGCGGGTCCCGCAATGACCCAGAGCAGGCGGAAAACACTTTAAACTGGGTGATGGACCTGCTGCACAAGACTGCATGCATTCTATGCAATAAAGCAAACAAAGTGGGCAGAATGCAATATATTTCTTTTTTTTCTCTTGGTCAATGCTGAACCGGCCGGCCACCCTACTTGGTCTGGCTGCCGTACCTGTTATACTTTTTTGTTGTTTTGTTTTGAAGTTTTTATCCATCCCATCTCCCCTCCACCTCTCAGAGGCAGCAGGAGACACAGACTATCCGTTCCTCCCCAAATCTGGATGAGGGTCTACTCCTCTCAATGGCCCCCCCATCTCCAAGGTCCTGGCTTCACACTGTAAAGCCAAGCAATTAAGACAATGCAACCCTGGCCATCTAGTGGTTAGAGTCTGATATTAGGATTAGGGTTAGGGTTAGGGTTAGGGTTAGGAATAGGTAGGGAATGGGATAGTGGGCTCTGGGTTGCTCTGACTTACTATTAAGGAAGACAGCATGCTGGCGTATGGGCACACAGCTTGGATTAGGTAGAACTCTAAGTTTTACAGCCCAGATCCCACTAGGCTATACAAGGAGGACTATGGGCGTCCACACACAAGGTCAGAGTAAGGGCGTCCACAAGGCCAGAGTATGAGACCACAGAGCCTGAGTATGGAAGGCCACAACGCCAGAGTACCTGAGGCCACAAGGCCAGAGTAAGGGCGCCAGCAAGGCCAGCATGGCAGATTTTTGCCTTATCATGGTTGTCTTAACAAGTAAAATGTGTCCTTCTTAGTGGGTCACAGTGTCTTGCAGCCCAGAGGACAGAGTAGGGGAGCCCGAAAGGGCTGAGTCTGAGACCACAGGGCCCTGCGAAAGGGAGGCCACAGGCCACAAAGTCCAAGCTGTGTGCTATTATCCCAGCAAACTCCCAGTACGCAGGCAAAATGTCGTTCTTAGTGAGTCACAGTGTTTTGCAGCCCAGAGTGAAGAGTAGCGGAGGACGGACACATAGCCTGAGTCTGAGGCCACGGGGCTGCGAACCGGAGGCCACAGGTTTTCAGCCCTTCTTTGTGACTGTGAGTAGTACCACCATGAACCACACATGGCACTTTCTGACAAGCTCTTGGTGCTCTTGGTGGTGACAGTACGTACGTAGTCGTACGCAAGTACAATGCCCTTCTTAGTGAGCCACAGTGTCTTGCAGCCCAGAGGAAATAGTAGCGGAGGCCACATAGCTTGAGTGAGTCTGAGTCTTAGTAGTCAGTCACTAGAGATGGGCATGACTTGAAAAAAAAGTTTTTCAAGTTGTCATTAGTCGGGCCGTTTCCGTTTCAGGTCGTTTCCGTATTTCGCGAAAATTCGCAAAAATTAGTCTGTTCATTTTTTTGTTTTTTCATTTTCGTTAGTACTGGTGATGCCTAAGGCTCTCGCACCGCCATGTCTCACAAAGAAGGGAATCGTACTTGTGTGTAGTGCAATGCAAGTAGATCAGGCTTAGGGTTAAGGTGGGTTAGTGCAAGGTCTAGGGTTAGGCTAGTGACGGGTAAGGTTACGGTGGGCTAGTGGGTTGCACCTCTGGGTGCCTCTCTGACCCACTAAGAAGACAGTCTGTGACGTATGGGTAAGGAGTCAAGGATTAGGGTTAGGATTAGGGGGCTAGGGCAGGTTTTAGGGGGCTTTTTGGCACATCCCAGAAGTCTCCATGGCCAAGTGGCCATGCGATTGGTGGGATGGCTCCAAAAATTTGCATGGTCGTCCACTCCCACATGGCTGGCCACTCGGCCAGCCCATCATTGCGCAGGTGTAAAAAAAATAAAATAAAATAAAATCAATGGAGGACAGAGGAGGAGAGGAGAGACATTTTGTTGCAAGAAAAAACCCACTGCTACTGTGAAAAATCTGGCAGTTTATCAATTTTCGCGTGTTTCTGTTGTGCATGTGTGTTTTTGGACCACGATTTCAAAAACAATATTGCGTTCACCACCCCATTTTGGATCCCCCGCCCGCACCGCATGGCATGGCGAGTCCAGCTGCCCAGGACGGGGGGGAGGCAGGACCCCCCTCCAGAAACCACCCCTCCGGTAGGTGCCCTGCGCCCTTAGTCAAGCAGGCATTTTTCCGCCTGCTTTTTTGGCCCGGGAATGGGTGGGGGGAGAGTTTAAAAGTTTTTTCCTGTGCTGTCCGTGCCACTTGCTTGCGCTTAAATTGCGGCGGCCGGCGGCGAGACTGGGCTTTTTGCTGGCTGCGAGCCTGCGGTGAGTCCCACCAGAGCAGCCCAGGACGGGGGATGGGGGGGAGGTCGGGGACCTCCAGAAACAACCCCTCTGGTAGGTGCCCTGAGGCACGGCAGGCATTTTTGTGCCTGCTTTTTGGCCGGGAACCAGGTTTTTTAACTTTTAAAAACTTTTTTTCTGTGCCGCGTGGCATCGCGCGATCGCGCGATGCAAGGAACGAGCACGACAAATCAGACCAAAATTGTTCGTTCGTCGGTTTGAGCTTGAAGTCTGGTGGAGTAATTCCCGTTACCGTTTCCGTAGAGTAACGGATACGAGTAACGGAAACGGAAATGGGAATACCGCTAAGTCGTGCCCATCTCTATCAGTCACAGTTCCCACAACTCCAAGAACCAAGCCTGGAACTTTCAGGCAACTCTTCTATATGGTGACAGAGTGCCACCAGCACGCAAGTACATTTCCCTTCTTAGTGAGCCACAGTGTCTTGCAGCCCAGAGGAAAGAGTGGCGGGGGCCACATAGCTTGAGTCTGAGGCCACAGTGCCTGAGCAGGGGAGGGTCGTTGACTGCTCGAGTTACCAAAGGAGCTAGCTGACTGGCCCGAGTACAGGCTGCCCAAAGGCCAGCAAGGCAGCGTGCTGCCTGTTCAAAGCTGTGCGTCACAGCGTCTTAGTGAGACACAGTGTTCTGCAGCCCAGAGGACAGAGTGGCGGGGGCCAAAATATCCCCCCTAACCCTAACCCTAACCCCACCTCCAACTATTCCTGATGAGTGTTCCCACAACTTCTCACTTAACTCTTCAACCGCCACAACCTACAAGTGTAGTTTGGTGAATGTAACATTAAGTTTTCTTGTCCGGCAGTCTTTGTTCCAGGGTTTTGGCAAAAATGATTATAAAATGTTTAAGCAGTGTTAAGGAGTGCCTAGCTTGAACATCAGGTACAGGTACTGTGTTCAGGTTAGTTGTTAAGCTACATTATGTGAGTATTTTTGCATTTTATTTGCAGGAAAAGCAATCATTACATATAAATAACATAGTTAATGAGGTTAAAAATGCAGAATACGATCCATATACTTTAGCCAAGTCCCTTCTTAGTGAGCCACAGTGGTTTGCAGCCCAGAGGAAAGAGTGGCTGGAGGAGGCTACATAGCCTGAGTCTGAGGCCACAGGGCCTGAGTAGGCGAGGCCAAAGTGACCGCTTGATCATCTTTGAGAAGAAGAATGCCTGAATTCCCTTCTCAGTGACTCACATGCAGCCCAGAGGAAAGAGTAGCAGAGACCCAGAGGCCTGAGTCTGAGGCCACAGGGCCCGAGTAGGGGAGGATCATTGCCAGCTCCAGTACCCAAAGTGGCTGAATGGCCTGAGTACGCCAGTAAATTGTTCTTAGTGAGTCACAGTGTTTTGCAGCCCAGAGGACAGAGCAGCGGAGATGCAAAGGTCTGAGTCTGAGATCACAGGGCCTGAGTAGGGGAGGATCATTGCCAGCCAGCTCCAGTACCCAAAGGAGCTGCTGAATGGCCTGAGTACACCAGTAAAATTTCCTTCTCAGTTAGTCATAGACTGTGCTTTGCAGCCAATGGAACACAGTAGCCCTTCCTCCACAGACTCACAGTCAGTGACTCAGAGTAACCAACAATGACCAAGGAAGGGACTTCCTGACACACTCTTCTATTACGTACGCATACGCAAGTATGCTTCCCTTCTTAGTGAGCCACAGTTGGCAGCCCAGTGGAAAGAGTGGCGGAGGCCACATGGGGCCTGACTCTGAGGCCTGAGTCCAGTCTGAAAAAAGGACTGCAAGCCAGAGGGTCTTCCCTTCACAGCTGTGTGCTGTTTTGCTGGTAAACTCCCATCCCAGGCACGTTCCCTTCTCAGTGAGTCACAGTGCTTTGCAGCCCAGAGGAAAGAGTAGCGGAGGCCAAAACAACCCCCCTAACCCTCACACTGACCCTAACCCTAACCCCCCCTCCAGCTAAGTTCCCCTCAATCGGTCGGGTTGTCGCCAGCTGCAGTATCCCAAGGAGACCACGAAGCCCAGCTGAGTTCTCTGTCTTTCTTAGTGGGTCAGAGAGTTTTGCAGCCCAGGCCCCAGAGGCCAGATTACGGGCTGCCAAAAGGCCAGAGCCTGCCAAAAGGCAAGATTAGGGGATTCCACAAGGCCAGCAAGGCAGAGTTTTGCCTAGTCAATCACGACGACTGTTTTCTAGCACACAAGCACAATGTCCTTCTTAGTGAGTCACAGTGTTTGTCAGCCCAGAGTGAAGAGTAGCGGAGGCCAGAAGGCCAGACTAGAGGAGGTTGAAGGAGAAGCACCTAGTTAGGAATCTCCCCTCCTTTTGCCAAGGGATTTCCCAACCTGGATTGTGTGAACCCCCCATGTTGGATGACAGAGTCCCCCAATTCTAAACAAAATAGTTGATGATGACTGCACCTGTTAAAGTTGGTCTCCTCAAGTGATTTTCCGCCTAGAGGCGGGGGCAGCCGGGGTTGCTGCATGGGCAAGTTGAGGAGAGTGGCCGAGAGGGTGCATGTCGCCTCGGACTTGAAGCACTGAACCGCACTGATAGGCTGAAGGAGAAGCACCTGGAAGGTGTTGGCATAGCAAGGCCTACATCCAAACATATGGCAAAACTAATCTCAGTATGAGTCAGCAGTTTGTATATCTCTTTAAGAACTCACTATTTAAGTAATGGCTCTAGCCTCAAACTCACTCCTCGGCCACGCCCTGACCTGCCTGATGTTGGCGTTTGTTTCCAGAGCCATAGAGAGAGTTGGAGAATTACTCCTGTTTTATTGCTATGTAAGCTTGTATTTTACTCTTTTGTATTTTTAATAAGCAAGGCAGTATATATGTGTATAGCTCCTTATATCTCCTTTTTTATGAGCTTTAACACAACTGCTGTTGCCCTATTTTCTATCTTGTATATTTATCTGTACAGATATTCAATGAGTGTTTTATTATTTTCATAGATCATCCCGTCTACCCTTTCCCTTTAGAATATAGAGATAAAGTATATTTTTCATATATGTTTTGTGTCTCGACTCCTCCTTTAATCAGACTGCAGCACATAATATCAAATAATACACCAATCTCCCAGCAATCCATTAATATATCCCAACAAAATATGGTAGCAGAGGATGGTTGGGATTTTTAAGTTTGGTGTTATTTTTGTAGGCTGCAGACTGATAAGTTGTTTTGGAGAAGACGCGAGATTGTTTTTGGATTTTGGATTTTTCCTTTTGAAGACGGAAGCCTTTTTCTCTGCAGACATTCTTTTCATTCTTTGAACTGGAGAATGCTTTTGCATTGCTTGCCTCTGATAAGGTTGACGGACAAAAGGGAGTCAATGTTTTGAGTTGGCTGAGAGACTGTAAGACTTTCCCTGATAAAGCCTTCTCATTTAATTCAAGTTGGAGTTTTTACTGAAGAGCTAAAAGGAATTTTTGCCATTACTTGAGGACAGCATTTAGCAGCATTTTAAGATGACTACGCCCAAAGACACAGCTTCGGACCAGCCGCATGCTTCAAGCCAACCTCAGCTGCATGTAATGAACGGTGCTGGCGTGTTCCCAATTCCCAAGCTGAGCTATCAGAATTTCCAAATGTGGGACGCTAGATTGAGAGTTTCCCTCCAAGTACAAGACTGCTTAGCTGCTATAGAACAAGAACACATGCCTGAAAGCCAGCAAGGACAGATTCAATTTAAAATGAGAGATGCCAAAGCTTTAATGTTGCTGTACTCCTGTATAGAAGATCATGAGACACCTTTGGTTACCAAGTATAGAACAGCTAAAGGACTCTATGATGCTTTAAGGAAGAAATATTTCACTAGGTCAAGTAAAAATGTTATATTCTTAAAGGAGAAATTGTATAGCATGAGAATGAAGGAAGGAGCTAGTATTGATGCACATTTAGATGAAATGTTAAAAATTGTATCTGAGCTTCAATCTGCAGGTGCAGAAATATCTGATTCAGAGTTTAATACTTGTATATTGCTAAGCCTACCACAATCTTTTGCAAACCAAAAGGCTATGCTAGAGTGCACTGCAAAGGTGGATGTGGAATACACAATAGCTTATTTAAGAGACTCTGGACTTAAAAGGGCAGTGAGTAACAATTCTGAAATGCCTGTATTAACTATGAGACCTGATTCAAGGGAAATAAGATGCTATTTGTGTTCAAGAACTGGTCATGTAGCCAAATATTGTAGATTTAAGAGCACGGAAGCTCAAACACCTAGAAATGCTCCCAAAGTGACAATGTTACCTAGTAGGAAGGGACATTTTAACAACCATAGAAATTGTAACCTATCTCATGGTAAATTCAATGCAAGGTGTGATCAAAGTTTTAATGGTAATAGAGGTACTCAAAACAAAGGTAATCAATTGTTCCAGATATCTAATGATGAAAGTGCAAATGATAAGAGACATTTCCTTATTGATAGTGGTAGTTTCATACATGTTTGCAAATACAGAGAAAGCTTTAGTGAGCTTGACACTGAGAATAGACCAAAGATATTGCAAGCAAACCAGCAGAGGTTAAATGTGCTTGGAACAGGAACAGTACCTTTAAAGGTCCTTACATCTAGAAATGAAGTTGTGAATCTCACCTTGACAAATGTAGCCTATGTTCCTGAAGCATCAAATAATTTACTAAGTACTAAAAGGATTGTGAATAATGATTATACAGTTATACTTAAAGGTGATACAGGAAAGATTATTAACAACAGGACTGGCCTCATATTAAAGGTTGAAGAAGAGGATGGATTTCATTATATCATTGATGTTAGTGATAAGGAGCATACTGAAACACATCAAAGAAATCCTATATGTCAAACTAGGCAAGGCACTTGTGATCATAAAAACTGTATTTATTCTTGGCATGTAAAATTGGGACACAGAAATATGCAAAGCATTGAAAAACTGTTATTAGAATGTGGGATTAATGCTCCTAAATGTGATAAGATGAAAGAGAGATGTGAAATTTGTATAAAAGCAAAGGGAACTGCTCCTAGTTATACAGGAAAAGCTAGTCTACAGGACAAAGAATTTTTAGAAGAGGTTTATTCAGACTTAGTGGGTCCTATGCCCTTATCCGCAGGTAGAAATAGATATTTTCTTACCTTTACTGAATCCAAGAGCAAGTATAGTTACATATATATTCTTAAAAGTAAAGATGAGACTCTTGAGAAATTTAAAACTTATGTAGCTGCAATTAAGAACCATTTTGGTCAGGCACCTTTGACATTACGTACTGATGGTGGAGGAGAGTATTGTAATGTAGAGTTTAAGAGATTCTTAGAACAAGAAGGAATAGAGCATAAAGTAACTATATCCCATTCGCCACAACAGAATGGATGTTCTGAAAAATTAAATCGTACTTTGCAAGAAATGATTAGATCTATGCTGATGCAAGCAGAATTGCCCAACACCTTGTGGGCGAAGCAGCTGTTACTGCAACTTATTTGCATAACAGAGTCCCTAGCAGAGTAACAGGTAAAACACCTTTTGAACTATGGACTTTGGAAAGAAACCTGGATTAAAACATATACGGGCTTTTGGAGCCAAAGCATATTCCTATATCCCAAAGGAAAAGAGAGGAAAGCTGGATCCCCGCGCTGAAATTGGCGTTGTTATTGGGTATCCTATTGGAGGTAAAGGGTATAAAATCTTTAACCCAGAGACACTGGAAGTAAAATGTTGCAATGTGGTGTATATAGATGAGAGCAATTTAAAGAAACAGATGTCTCAGAGTACAGTGGCCATTGATCCCTAAAATAGAGAGGATGTTTCACAAGAAATGGTCAGTTGGTTACCTGTAGAGACTGCCAGTCAGATGGCAAGTCCACCTTCAAATGAATTTATCAGAACAGAAGGGGAAACAGGAACTGGACCATGTGAAACAGATGTAACAACCACTGTGAGACGATCTGAGAGGAGCAACAAAGGAAAACCTCCAGAGAAGTATGGTTTCTGTGAAAACCTTCAAACCATAACTGAACCAGCAAACTTTAAAGAAATCAGTAAATTACCTGCATTAGAAAGGAATAAATGGATACTTTTGTACTTGCGAGATATGTTAAATGTTTTGGACCTTGACTCAAACGGAATTGATCATAGATGAATTTTGATGCCATAATGTTTTGTATGTTAGACCTTGAGAAGGGGTGTTGGCATAGCAAGGCCTACATCCAAACATATGGCAAAACTAATCTCAGTATGAGTCAGCAGTTTGTATATCTCTTTAAGAACTCACTATTTAAGTAATGGCTCTAGCCTCAAACTCACTCCTCGGCCACGCCCTGACCTGCCTGATGTTGGCGTTTGTTTCCAGAGCCATAGAGAGAGTTGGAGAATTACTCCTGTTTTATTGCTATGTAAGCTTGTATTTTACTCTTTTGTATTTTTAATAAGCAAGGCAGTATATATGTGTATAGCTCCTTATATCTCCTTTTTTATGAGCTTTAACACAACTGCTGTTGCCCTATTTTCTATCTTGTATATTTATCTGTACAGATATTCAATGAGTGTTTTATTATTTTCATAGATCATCCCGTCTACCCTTTCCCTTTAGAATATAGAGATAAAGTATATTTTTCATATATGTTTTGTGTCTACGACTCCTCCTTTAATCAGACTGCAGCACATAATATCAAATAATACACCAATCTCCCAGCAATCCATTAATATATCCCAACAGAAGGCCTCCTCTAAGCTGGGAGTCCCGGGACCCTGACAGGCAGGCAGGTAGGCAGAGGGGCGGGCAGGCAGACAGGCAGGCAGGGAAGCAGGCAGTCTGGCATACAATGGAAGGCAGGCTTGCAGGGTACCACAAAGGCTAGGGAAGGCACAAAGCCAAAGTGCCAGAAGGGAGGATTGTTTCTGCCTTGGGAGGCAGAGTTTCTCTCTCCAACCCAGGAGACCGAGTTTTGTCAACCAAGAAGACAGAGTGGAAGCAGGAGAACTGGGCTATTTCTTTAAGGCTGTAAGGAGGAGAGCTAGCCCCCTGCTACTCAGTCTATGAGGTAGGTTGTTGTAAAGTGCATCCTGTCCACTTTGTAAGCAGAGTGGTGCCAAAACCCCAGGGAAGGGAGGGAAGCATCAAGGAAGGCAGGTTTTGGGGTCTCACTCAGACCAGCCATGGCCAACGGGGAAAAATTGGGCCAATACAGACCCTTTCAAAAGACACTTTGAGTGGTCCTTGCTGGTTTTGACCCAGGCAAGGGCTAGAAAAATTGGGCAGTAATAGTACCCTTCCGATTGTGTGTGTGAGAATACAGGCAGGCAGGCAGGCAGGCAAGCAGGCAGTTAGGCACTAGGCAGGTAGTCACAGGGCCAGCCAGGCAGGTAGGCTTGTAGGCAGGCAGGCAGGCTTGCAGGCAGGAAGTTAGGCTTGCAGGGAGGAAGCCAAGCTGGGAGGAAGGCATAATTGCAGGCAGGCATAAGTGTTGCTTTGGTAGTGCATGTTAGAGCAAGGGAGTCCTGATTGGAATGAACCAGTGGAAGAACGACTGTGGATCTAGGTCTTGGAGTGTTGGGGTAATCCCAATGTGGAAAGGTTGAAGCGAATGAAAGTCAACCTTTCCACGGTCTCCGGGTCCAGTTGAGAGCGGTGCGGCCTCAGGACATCTCCCATGTGGGAGAAGACACACTCACTCTGGACACTGGTGGGTGGGATGGACAAGAGGTCCAATGCCAGAGTTGAAAGAGTGGGCCAGAGGTCTGCTTTTCTGGCCCAGTAGTGGAGTGGGTCCAAGGTGAGGGGTTGGAGGGGCTCGGCCATGTGCTCCTTCACCATGGTCAGAGCAGGGTCTGGTTCTTCTTCCTCCCTTGCCTCCACTGCGGAGGAGACTGCCATGGCTAGGGCAGAGGCCAAGTAGTTGGCTGCTGGCACAGAACCTGGTCTCTGGGTGTAAACTCCTGGAGTACAGAAGGATGAGGATCCTTGTGAGGATCCCTCTTCTGCATCGCTCTGGCTTCCGTGCGCCCTCAGAAACGCCTGGCCCTGATTGGAGAGAGCCTGACTTGACGTCATAGCTCTGTCTTCCAGGAGTTCAGGTCGGCAGCACTGCCTGCCAGGGAACCCTTGACGCGAGGATCGCACAGGCATGCCATCTGGTACACCTTTTCCCTCCTTAGTGGGCCAAGGCGGATATCCACGCCGGTCAGCAGCCTGTCTGCCAAGGCCCTGCTCTTTGGGAGAAGATTGGCTTCTTCCCGGATACTCATTCCCCCTGCGCACCACCACCCCGCATTTCTTGCACACCGCCATCCTTGCGTCTTCCGGGCTGTTCTCAAAATGTTCCCAGAGACACCCGTGTGGCTTATAGAAAGTACCGCCCCCTCTGGTATTGCCTGCTGCCGCTGCTGTGGTGGTGGTGTGACCTGTGCCCTGCCTGGAAAGTAGAGTACTACTGCTGTCACTGGTGGTACTCTGGGTGGAAAGAGGGCTGCTCCTTCCATCACTGCCTGGAGCCTGCCTTAAGTCTGTTCCTGCCAACAGGTCCTCAGAATCTGGCATGTTTAGATGCA
This sequence comes from Phrynocephalus forsythii, assembly GCA_029282475.1. NCBI lineage: Eukaryota > Metazoa > Chordata > Lepidosauria > Squamata > Agamidae > Phrynocephalus > Phrynocephalus forsythii. The sequence continues at coordinate 15,793,034 of JAPFRF010000005.1, forward strand.
AAGAGCCCGATTCTGATTCTGATGCCATTTCTGACTCAGAGCCCTTGTCTTCTTCCTGATAAAGGGTGGGGGTGTCAAGAAACGGTGATGTAGGGCATGGGATTTGTATTGCCTCATCCATGCTTCCCTCAGTGACAGAAGATGGCACAGTGCTGCTTGTGCAGCTGCTGCGTGGGGACGGAGTTGCAGCAGTATCACTATCTGCACTACTTCCTGTGCCTTCCCTCAGAAATGTGCCCCTATTTATCTTAGTGGGGGTCCTCCTCCCCTTCCCTCTGGCTGTGCCACCCCTCCTCATTTTTTTCATTTCTCAAAGTATTAGAAGAAAATAGATTGTTTGATTCTATATTAAGTAAGTACAAACTATTCTAAAAAATGTATCCTTTTTCCACCCACAACAAGGTTACTGTCACACACTGTGTTCTTTGGTACAAGCACATAGCACAGCACAGTGTAGTTTTCTGGTTGTTGCTCAGGCAAAGGAATGTATAATGTAATAGTAAACAAAACCATAAAGGAACAGTGGAGTAATAAGGATGGAATCCAAATAATAGGTCAGTTTAGTAGTTTGTGCCAGGCTGGCACTGTGTTGTACAGTAATATAATAAGGACAAGTATGTTGTAAGCCGCTTAGAGTACCCTGTAGATAAGCGGGATATAAATATAATAAATAAATAAATAAATAAAGTAAACTGGAGCTGGAACCCCAAGTCTGGAAGAAAAGCTGATCTCAGACTAAGAGGGCAGTGCCCAAGCAAAAGGTGTGCCTTGTAAATAAATGAATGAGATTGAGCAAGTATACTAGTACAGTAGCAGTTTGTGCCAGGCTGGCACAGTGTGTCATGTTGTACAGCAGTAATATAAAGGACAGGTAAACAAAGTAAACTGGAGCTGGAACCCCAAGTCTGGAAGAAAGGCTGATCTCAGACTCAGAGGGCAGTGCCAAGCAAAATGTGTGCCTTGTAAATGAATGTATTGTACAATGATAAACAAACAAAGTAAACAGTGTTGGAGTTGGATGGAACCCCAAGTCTCTTAATAAGGCTGATATCAGAATGGGCCTGTGTTGTTGAACGGCAGTGTCCTCACAAGAAGTTTAGGAAACAAACAATGTAAGTAAAAGTAAAGTACATAAATAATATTGTAATGTATTTCTAAAATGTAAAATATTCTCCACTAGACAGAGGTGCCCTTGGCTTGCCAACAAATGTGTTTGAGTGCACTGGTTGGGGAAATCTAAAATATACTAGTATATATTTTTAAAATAAATCCACACCTCGCCTCCCAGTCAAACCTCCCCTTTGAAGCAATATCAGAAAAGAAATCCTCACAAAAAGGAGAATAAAAAAGAATAAACTGCTAGGCTTGCTATCCCCCCCCCCACAGGGTATGAAAGGACCTTGGCTTGCCACCAAGCAAATGAACTTTGTAAAATAGAAAATAAATGGTAGTATATAAATATATATATTTAAAATAAATCCACACCTCCCCTCCCAGTCAAACCTCCCCTTTGAAGCAATATCAGAAAAGAAATCCTCACAATAGAACTGCAGGAGAATAAAAAAGAATAAACTGTGTTGCTATTCCCCGCAGCAGACAGGGAATGAAAGGAGTTATTTCCTAAAAATTCAATTGAATCAATTCCCTCCCTGCCTGCCTAACTGAAAAATCTAAAGGCTCCACGAAATCGAAACTAGCACAGCAGCCAGCTACACACAGCCCTGCTCCACCCTCATCCAAGCCCGGACTGCGACTGTTCTGGGAGTGCCTCGCCTTTTTATGCCTTTTGACCTTTTTATGGTCAAAACCTGGCCATGCGATTGGTAGAATAAGTCCAAAAATTTGCATGGTCCCATCCCATGGCCAGCCCATCATTGCGCAGGTGTAAAAAAATAAAAATAAAAATAAAATAAAATAAAATCAATGGAGACGTTTTATTGCTAGAAAAACCCACTGCTGCTACTGTAAAAATTCAAGCATTTAAAATAGCTAATTTTCGCATGTTTCTGTGGTGCTTTGGTGGGTTTTTGTACCAAAATTTCAAAAAAAATATTGCGGTCGCCATTTTGGATCCCCCCGCACCGCATGGCAAATGGAGACAACGAGACTGATGCCCCCCCCAGCCTGGTACCAGGTCCAGCAGCCCAGGACAGGAGGGGGGGAGGCTGGGAGACCACCCCCCAGAAACCACCCCTCTGGTAGGTGCCCTCAGACAGGCATATTTTCGCCTGCTTTTTTGGCCGGGAATCAGGATTTTTTTATTTTTAAACTTTTTTCTGTGCCGCTTGGCATCGCGTGATCGCCGCGCGATGCCATGAACGACAATGACAAATCAGACCCAATTTATTGTTTATCAGTTTGAGTTCGAGTTCTGACAGCTTAATTGTTGTTTCCCTTTCTATTGCGTAACGGAAACGGGGAATGAAAACGGAAACGAGAATTTCGCCAAGTCGTGCCCATATCTACTTGCAAATATGGATATCTGGCTTTGGAGAATTGGCAACCCTGAGTTTCTTCCTTGCAAATATCTGCTTCTCAGTTTTGAAAACAGGATTAGAATGCATGGGTGTTAGTTATTGTCATTTCAGACATGAACAAACTAAAGTTTTCTAAAAAAACAGATAAAATTTATGTTAGCAAATGGTGAGATGATTTTTCAGGGCTTGGCTGCTACACACAGAAGGACTTCAAGCATATATTTATACCCTTGTTTGCATATGCTTCAAATTCATTTTCTTATTAATGAAATCCTGCAGGTAACAGTTTCTGCTAACATAGGTCATGTAGCAGAACTAACTGCAGAGCTTACTTATGGCCTCTTTCTAAGCCGGTCTTTATCAGAAAAATCAATATTACTTGTGAAAGAGGTATTAACCAATCACTTTGGTTCAGTGACCTGATTTCAATTTGAATTTCAACTCTGTCGCTCTCCTTTTCTTGACAACACTAATTTAGAAAAAGGTAACATGGAAGATTATTCAGGCGCTGTTCTTGGGTTATAAAACATAAATGTAGCTGAATTGTCCTTAAATGAATCCTGAGCTTGTTTATTTTTCTGGACTGTTATAGACAGTCTGAAAAGAGAACTGGTGTGCTCTCTGAAGAAAAGGGATGGGACATTATCCTCTCATTACATTGATATAAGGATGTAAAGCTGCAAATTCTTGGCAGCTCTTCCACTGTTCCTAGTATTGTTTCTGGCTGAGAACTCCATTCCTTTCTTAGTCAAGAGAGACTAGAAAGGAGCATGTTTATGGGCAATTATAATTTTGGATAAATGGGCCTCATCCATCATGGCCTCTAGTGTTCATTCGCTGTTGCCCATCTTCCATGGAACCCGGGGCTTCGCCAAGATGGTTTGGTGTCTCAGTGGGAAAATTCTCATGACATGTCTTTCCATCTACTAAACGAGGGCACAATACAGGGCCTGTTCTTCTAACGCAGTACTCATTTCTTTCCAATTATAAGTAGGACAGGAAAAATCGTTGTGAATTGCCCCCATGAGATAGACCTACTGTTTTACACAGCAGACACCTGGCAATTGTTTCATGGGATGTATTTTTGATACACACACACACACACACACACACACACACACACACACACACACACACACACACACACACACACACACACACACACACACACACACACACACACACAAACCTATCAATCACTGGGTGATGAATGTATATTAGAGCTGTGGTACCAAAGGAAAGAGCGCCTTTGGAGCTCCTTTATTGGTACTTCAGGAATTAGGGTGATTCAGTTTAAACTATGTCAAGCATAATTCCCCTTGGTCTTGGCCAAAAGCCTTGTTTCACCTCAGAAAATGACCCACTTGACCAGAGTAGCATGATCAACAACTGTTTCTAACATCTTAAATTCTTGACAGGAATGGATAGTGTTCTGGTAGTAACTCTTTCTGACCAGAAAAAAAAAACAGAAAAAAAAGCATGGAGTTCTGTGCTTAAAACCATTTCTTGATTTCATGAAAATGGCACAAAGCACAGACAATTCCCTGGAAAAGAAACTTACAAAAGAATATAAAGTAATGATAAATGTACAGGGGCAGGGGATATATAAATTTATGAGGGATGAAAGGTTGGTTTCTGTTGAACTGCTACTTACATCTCCATCCAATGCACTGTGTGGACAAGTAAGAGAACCCTACCAAAATCACTCCATATTGGAAACTAGAGTTGACAGTCAACAACCTGCATGACTTTCCCTTCTGTTTATTTGGGAAGCTCCAGGTATCCTCCTCTACCATCACCACCACCACCACCACCACATCTCTAACCATTCTAATTCAATCCCCAGCCTTGGATGCTAAGCAACAAAGTTCTACAAGGATCGAGATTGAGGAGGAACTCTCTCTTTGATCAGCAACCCTGCTTAATTAGGGTTCCCAGTCATATCCATATCCAACCAAAGAGTACAAGCCTTCTTCAGAGGTCCCTACTCAAATTAATTTGGTCAGAGAGAGACATAGAAGGAAAGCCACATGTGGAAATGCTGAAGGTCAGCATATTTGGCACTATATATTTTTTTCTTGTTCAGTTATAATGTCTTAAGAGAACTTTCATCTGTCTGTCTGTCTGTCTGTCTGTCTGTCTGTCTGTCTGTCTGTCTGTCTGTCTGTCTGTCTAAACACACTGGTAAGGTCTCTTCACTTTGTTCTTTGAACTTTCACACTGTGTAATTAGGGATATGTGAAAATCCTTATGACTTGCTCTGTACCCAAATAAAAGACACATCAATTGCATTCAGTCCATTATGTGCACCTTGCTTATCTCTGTCTTTCCAGATCTCCATGGGGAGAGAATTCCCACAAAGAGGAAGAAAATTAAAATTCCTGGGGGTAATGCAGTGTCCTGTTTTCATGAATGATCCACTCAAAAACCATTTAACAAGCGTCCTTTAACATACCCAGTCCTAATAACATTTCAGAAAACTCAGGTAAACTAAACTGTCAAAGAAAAAAGAAAAAGAATATTTCAAAAATGGTAAAAGGTCATCTAAACCAGTGCTCCCCAACCTTTTTGTCTCCACGGACGGTATTTGTTTTATTATTTTCCCGTGGCCCGGGGTGGGGTGGGAGGGGGAGATGGGGGTGTGGGGGGCAGGGGAGGGTGTGGGGGATGGGGGAGGAAGGAGGGGGGGGGAGGTGCGGGGGCTTGGCATGTGTACCTTGGGGGCCACGGGAGTGGCGGTGGCGGCGGCGGCAGCGGTGCTTGCCGGCTGGGGGCGTCGGGCGTGCGCGCTCCCCGCACGCACGGGCGGGGAGCCCAGGGCTCCTGGGCGGGCGGGCCCCGCCTCCTCCTCCTGTCGGCGGCCGGAGGCAAGCGGCGGCGCAGAGGTGCCCCAACTGAACGGCCACGGCAGCCGCCCAGGTTCGGCTGTGGCTCCGCGGCTGGCAGCGGGGCGCCCGCGGCTGCCGCCGCTGCCCGCCTCGGTGGGGCACCTCTGCGCCGCCACTTGCCTCCGGCTGCGGCCTTTGGGCGGGCGAGCGGGAGGGGAGGGGAGGGAGGCCGGTGGGGGTGGCATCTCCGTCCCAAGGGCGCCACCGGGAGCGCCGAGCCAGCCGCGGCGGCAGCGGGTGCCCGCCGCCCGGCCGCGGAGTTGTGGCCGAACCCAGGCGGCGCCGTGGCCGCCGCGGCCGCCGACAGGAGGAGGAGGCAGGGCCCGCCCGCCCAGGAGCCCGGGCTCCCCCACCCCACCCGTGCGCCGTGCCCGGCGGCAGCGACTCCTCCTCCGGCTGCCCGCGGGAGAGAAAAGGAGGAGGAGGAGGGCGGTGGACGAAAAGGGGAGGAGCCTCCCTGGCCTCCCCAGGCGGCCCGGTGCCAACCGGTCCACGGACCGGCACCGGTCCGCGGCCCGGGGGTTTGGGACCACTGATTTAAACAGTAATACAAATCTTTCTCTTGGCACTACCTTGCTTTGTGTTTGAAGGAATAGCTGAAAGAACATATTCATACAACATAGTGGATTCTAACAATTTTCCTATTTATTTATTTTTTACATTAACAACCTGCTCCCCGGAATGACTTTTTATCTTCACTCTTCTCCCCAGGTATTGGCAATTGCAACACATCAGTACTGCTCTGTGCTGATGATTTGATTTCACTATCCCCCAGAACAAAACTGGGCTTAAAAGAATGTTAATCAAATCTGTCCAACTTTTTAAAAACAAAAGAACTAACAATAATTTGTTCAATGCTTGTTGAGTGCCAGGAATGTGGGGTACCTGAAGAGTTTGTTTGTTTGGTTGTGTGTCTGTGTTCATGGAGGCTAGCTAATAAGCCCATCCTTTGTTCTGAAATGGAGGAACCCCAGTTTCAGAACAAATATGTGGCTATGGCTGTAATCAGATTGAAGATATAACTCACTATTGTTCTGTCTCTTTCATATGGATGCTAGAATACAAATTGGCCACCTATTACCCAGTCATTTGCCAACTGCACCTTTGAGAAAGGAGCAGCACATGTGCTTACTGATCAGTTATTTATCACTTATGCTGTAGCCCAATTTGTGCTGGTAAAGAAGCCTCCATGAATGATGATTCCTGTTTTATCTAGGTCATCTGCCCACCATCATATAATACCCACAATTTTTAAAAAGACTAGAGGTTGACTTCTTTCTTTTGTTCAGGTTTTAAGAGAATATATACTCCCTGGAAGGCAATAGGGTAGAAAAAGTAGCCCACCTTTTATTTACTTGCTTAAGAGAAGATATTCAAGCCTTGTGGAAAATTTAGAACATGCACATAAAAGGTGCCTTTAAAAATGCAGTAGAAGAGATAGATCCCATCCTTGTGGAGAGGGATGGGGGTGGACAGGCAACCAAGCAAATGAACCCACAACTAGGAATGGGCATCTTGCAAAAAAATGACACACTGTTTTGTCATGTCATCAGGTTACAAAACTTTTCGAAACAAAACAAAACACCTGGCAGTATTTCGTTACAAAATGAAACAAAATGAAATGCCATTTCCTCCCCCTCTAAAATGAAACAATTCATTCTAGAGGAAATGGCAGGGGAGCTTCCTCAAGCTCTCCCGTTAACCCCTTGAAATTTGGAAAGGTTTGGGTTTCAGGGAATTGAGTTACTAAGCTTCATATGGGGTGGAAGTATACTTAATTGAAGGAATGTGGATCAGCGTGCTTCACCATAGAGTGGAGGCTGTAAATTAACCCTATAATTGGTAATGTGTGCCAGACACACTCCTTCAATTAAGTAACCCCCTCCCCCATACCTCCTTTGGAGATTAATAACTCCATTCCCTAAACCCCAAACCTTTCCAAATTTCAAGGGGTTTCCTAAAATTGCTTGCAGAAAGTACCCCTGCCATTTGCATGGGACCCAGGGGAGAATAGTGTTTCATTTCGCTTCATGTCATTTCATAACAAAACTGCTTTAAAATTTGTTTTGTGACAAAATGAAATGAAACCACTCTAGAAACAAAATGAAATGAAATGCTATTTTTCTGTTTCATGCCCATCCCTACTCACAACACTACAAAAGTGGGCATGGTTCAAATGTGATAGTGGAAATTCTGAGGATGCAAAATTTTAAAGGAATGAGTGACAATTTTCACTAACTCATAACCATTTTGGTAAAAAAACATAGTTTTCACTAGTTTTACAGTCTCTTTCAAAAGCCATTTTAGCGGACAGTTTTAGAAGCTTTTTGATTTTTAGAATTGTATGGCATTCTCTTATGAAACCTAAGATGCTGTATTTTTCCCCTTTAAAAATATATGAAAACATGGTGAGTGAGTTTTAAAAGATATGTGCTATTACTGCTAGCTAATTTTCTTTTGGGAGAGTTGTAAGAAGATGGATAATGATTTTTTTGTTACAAATTTAACTTTCCATTCTCTGATAGGGGTACATTCTATGCCCATACTAATATCTTTTAAGGATAGCAGGTAAATCAAAAGGCTGAAAGATAAGCTATGTGTTCCCAAGAACCATGTTTTACATTTGTCACAGGAGAAAATAGAAGCTATAGACTTAGAGAGGAAAAATGAAATGGTTGCCATAGGCAACATCCTTACTTTGGTGCATTCTGTCCCTGAAGAAGTCACCTATCAAGTACAGAGTCTTGTCCCACTCAATCCATCTTGACTTTTGATTTTGAGTCATTCTAGAGAGCCACTGTGGGGCACTGATTAGAACTGAGGATAAGTGGATACCATGACCTATGATTTGCTCCAGATTATTTGTCTTACAAATAGCAACTGATTTGTAGCTTGTCTGATTCAATTTATACCTGAGTGTTCAAAAGCTTTGCATTGATTTGTTTAAGGTCACAATAATAAAACAATAATAAAAATTGAGAAAACAATGGCTTCTGACATGGTTTGGAAGGCTGAAAATCACTGCCATTAACTACTGCTCAATTTCATTTGTGCATCAAACACCCACCTATAAAGGAATTTGGAGTTTGCTGCCACCAGTATGCTGACAAGCAGCTCTATCTCTCCTTTTCCACCTCTGCAGATGAGGCTGTCCGGACCCTCGACCAGTGCCTTGATGCAGTCATGGCATGGACCAAGACCAACAGGCTCAAACTCAACCCCAAGAAGACCGAGGTTATGTTCTTTGGGACTTCCCCTTCCAGATATGGAGGCCCTCTCCCCAGTCTGGAGGGTGATTCCCTCCAGCTGGCGGACAGTGTCCGGAATCTGGGCATGGTCCTGGACCCGGCTCTTACTATGGAGGCCCAGGTGATTGCCGTGTCCAGGATTGCTTTTACCATCTCCGACAAATTGCCCAGATTCGTCCATACCTTGACGGGGACTCCCTGAGAATGGTTGTGCAAGCGTTGGTGATCTCGAGAATAGATTACTGCAACGCTCTCTACATGGGCTTGCCCTTGACTCTCCTTCGGCAACTGCAGTGGGTGCAAAATGCAGCAGCGAGACTGGTGGAGGGTGTGCATCGATATGACCACATCACCCCAGTACTGGCTTGGCTGCATTAGTTACCCATTGCATCCCAAATTAGATTCAAGATCTTGGTTTTAATTTATAAAACCCTCCATGGCCGGGGACCTGATTACCTGGCAGAGCGGATCTCCCAGCGGTCAACTTCAGCCTGACCAACTAGAGTGTCATGGGTGCACTCGCTGTGGGTGGCCATGCCCAGGGAGGCTCAAAAAATGTCTATTTGTGGCCGAGCCTTCTCTGTGGCAGGCCCTACCTTATGGAACCATCTCCCTAGCGAATTGCACCTTGCACAGTCCCGGAAAGCTTTAAAGACCTTACTCTTCCAGGAGGTGTTTGGTGACTGTTAATTTTTTTTTTTTTTTGCCCACCATCTGCCCTTATGCCTTTCTTTTTTCTCTAATATGTGTTTTAATTGATTTTATAGCTTGCTCACATGTTGTATCCATTTGTTTGCTGTCTTGTTTAGTTGTGAACCGCCCGGAGTTCCTTTGGGAAGATGGGCGGTATACAATCCCCTAAATAAATAAATAAATAAATAAATAAATAAATAAATAAATAAATAAATAAATAAATAAATAAATAAATAAAAGAGTAAAGTACACAATAGGGACTGAAATGACGTAGGCCTTATTCCTTATGTTAATAGAACTTGCCAATTCAAATCCTGAGCAAAAGACTCAAGATATCTGTGGTACATTCACACACATAGGAACTCTGTTGACTGGATTTAAGCATGCAAAGCAAAGTGTGGTCTGTGGCTGCCGAAAATAGGAGAAGAAGAAAATGTTCAATGCATACTGACTTTGCTGAAAATGAGAACAGTGCAAATTGCAGTCTTTAACAGACAGTCTGTAACTTAATGGATAAATCGTAGCAGGTTTTCTGGAGAAGTAAAATTGATGTATTCAGATTTTGGAACTGATTACATGATGCAAAGGCCAATGCAAATTAGTACTGCTCTTTCTGCATCTAAAATGAAGTCCCCTCCAATCATTGGGGGCTTCAATCTTATTTCAAGCCAGAGCTATTCAAATCATGTTTTAATCAAATAATTAGTTGATCTGTTTTCCAAAAGGTGAGGAGATGGGTGACTATGAGTGGCATTCTAGTGATGTATGAAGCTGGGTGTGACGTTTTGGACACTAGAAACATCCAAGCCATGATCTTTCCCTTTGATCACCCTGAAGCTAAAACAAAATACTAAAAAAAATTAAAAATTACTGAGTTTATTGCTAAATCAACTTATCACTTGCGGATCAACAGAGGGAGGGATCAAATAACTGTGCGCTGTGGGCTGTGGTATGGATCAAACTGCATTGGATGGTTTGGGGTGCAGCTATGTAGACATTGGCACCAAAACAACCAAATAACCTCCTAATCTGAATAGAAATATAAAATAGACTGTGCATCAAGTCACAATGATGCTGAATCATCCTAGTTCAGTTTGGCAGTGTAGCTGTAGCCTTGGGCTGATCTGTTGTGCTTGAGCTGTAAATGACTTTTCTCTTCTTTTCTTCAACAGTCCATGGTTACCATTTTGCTACATTTAAACTCCATTTCCCAAAAAAGCTCTCATCTTTCCTATATTACATCTTGTACATCTAACAGGGAGGCTCCATTGGCATGGCAAAACCATTCTAGCCATGCATATTCAGCTTCCTTTGTTTTTTAGTTAGAATCCTAGTTTCTGGGCCACCCTCGATGTACAGACACCTGTTCCCTGGCAGAGCAAAGCCAGGACTACAGTGAATAGCAGGTATAAATGCTCTCCTAGCACTGTGGATTTTATACATTTATAATGTATTAAATGAGCTCCGCCCCTAGAGTCAGATACGACTAGCACGCATGTGCGGGGGGAACCTTTACCTTTACCATTCATGCAGCTGCATCAGAAAACTTTATTTGCAGAGTGCACAGGAATAGTTTGCTTGGCATCTTTTGGGTTACATCTACTGAACAATTATGAATGGAGCCGGTAGACTAGAACTCTGGTATGCCTTATATTGATTTGTCAGTTGTAGAAATGATCACATTTGAATTTAACCAACACAAACTCAAGAATCGTTTCTAAAACTACATACAATTGTTCTGGTGTTGGGCAGGAATGGACATTGAGGTAGTCAGGATGGGAGAAACAGGAGTTAAAGCAGCAATGAGGCACATGTGACTTAATTGGGGCTTCAATAGAGGAAAACAATGTACATTTTCTGTCTCATTGCCTTTAATTTACAAAACAGGGTAGAAGTATATGAAAGGGGGACAGAGGAGGGATCCAAGTTTTTTAAAAGTTTGGTTTTAAGGAGTATTCTGAAAGAGGAAGTGTGTGTGTCGGGGTGTGTGTGAAATAAACAAGGATAAAGAAAGTAAGAAGCAAAGAAAGATGTGTAAACAACTTTTTCAAAAATTAACCTCTAATCATAGATACACCAGTAAGACCTATCTGTTGCACTCAGACCAGTAGTTAAGCAGAACGTGTGTGTGTCTCTGTGTGTGTGTGTGTGTGTGTGTGTGTGTGTGTGTGTGTGTGTGTGTGTGTGTGTGTGTGTGTGTCTGTGTGTCTGTGTGCCTCTGTGTGCCTCTGTGTGCATTATTTGCATGCAACTCCCAGAAGTCCTGTGCCAGCATGTATTCTGAAGTACTCTGGGAATTATAGAGAATGGACTTCTAAGCTCTCTATTGAAGAACCAGCTAGGGTTGAGGCATGGACTGACACTGAGAGAATTTATCCCCAAATTGTGGGAACAATCCCCACCAGTATGCAAACAAACTATAATATTTCCATTGGTAAATCAGCAGCTTTATCTCAGCAGAAGCCTCACTGGCTTTTATAAATGTCCCTGTAACCAGTATATGATCCTTGGCTGTGAGCATTACCATAGGTGGTGAGAGCTTAGAAGAAGCAGATAAGAAGGCTGTTCATGTGGTGCTGAGGATCATTCCTGAGAGACTGTGCAATCTCCATCAAAATTTGACCACTCTCATTTTTGCCTTCTGGAAAAAATATATTAGGCAGGGCTCATTCGCCAAATGGACCTATTAGATTATGTGCAAAGGGTTCAATATTTGGAAAACTCCCACTCCTGCCATCTTTCAGCTGAGCTACAATTCAAGACATGCAAGGTGGGAAGGTTCTTCATCCTTTTTCTCGTTTTTCCAAATTATAGCCGCAGTGGGAGTTGATTGTCCTTTGTATGTGTGTTTAGCACGGAAGTTCGTTGATTAAGCAGCCTGAATCGATTCGTTTTCCCACACAGAAAAATCCTCTTAAAAGCTATCCAAGCTGCCACGATAAATCTTGTTTGGGCATTTCAAGCCATTATAGAAGAATAAATTAAAGGGGAACATAATCACTGCAGACACTAACAGTGGAGTCCTCCAAACACAATTAATGTGGAGCAAACCCCCACTGAACACAGTAGGGCTTCCTTATGAGTGAACATGCATAACCTTGCACTGAATCTGTGCTATTATCTTATTTATTGATAAATACTTATAAGTCTCCTAAATCAGATGATTTCAAAAGGAGGTACATATAACACAACACACACACACATTTTTAAAAAAAAATGTTTATGTTGTCAATAAATTAAACAGACAAAAGATGGGCAATGCAGGAAAGAATGGCAAAAAGGGGGGAGGAAGTTTCTGTATTCAATCTAAAATTAAAAACTATTGGAACATATTGGCTGAAATCCAATATGTGTTGGACCAAAGCATGAAGAATTGCAACTTACTGTTCATGTAGGTTTAGGCACACTGTGTATCAAATGTTACTTTTTGCAACAACAACTTCCAGTCACTTCCCACAAGCTAGGAGAAGAGTTGAAGTAAAAAAAGGAAAGTTCTCACGTTCTTCCTGTAGACTCAACTCCTCCGTAAGTTCCATTGATTCAGTTGGCCTATTCTAGTTACTACTGGCATTCAGTCAATGTGCCTTTGAAGAAAGTGTACTCAATATAGGGAGTGCCACATGTAGTGTGAATGTAGGGGGAAGGTAAACAGTGTTCTGTGCACAGAAATGCATTCAGCCATGCCAGCCACATAGCCACGGACTTGCACAACATTGGCTCTTTGGGTTGAAAATGGAGAACACCGCCCCTAGAGTCAGATACAACTAGCACATGTGTGTGTGTGGGGGGGAACCTTTATGCTTTTAAAACTTATTTAAACTACAAATCCTGGTGAAAATTAAAATGAATTGGTTATATAATCAAACCTAGCTGGCTGATAATTCCCAAACAAGTACTCAGATGATAGTTGTAAACAAACAAGATTAATTTTTTTCTTTTTGTAATTCCAAACAAGAGAGAGTGGAAGTTGATTTTTTCCAGTCTTAACTTGGACTAAATACATCCTGGCTTCCTTCCTTATGGGTGAAGACTTTCTTAATTCATTAAGGTAATTAACATCAATAAATACAGAGCAAAATAGTAATAAACACTGGCTCTTACCCTATGTCCACTCTGTACCATAACAAACTAAAATGTGTAGTAAATCTTGTTGCAGTCACATGATTTTGTTGCTGTTCCTGCGTCCCCAAGGACACACTTTATTATTACATAACTTCTGTGACCCCACGGACAGGGTCCGCATCAAAGTGCCTTTTATTTTGTTTTCCTGTCACACATTTTTTTAAAAAATATAAAACCCGATAGGTAGGTATATCAGTATATCAATTTTCATTTGTCATTTGTTGAACTTTGAATACTTCTCTTTTGGCTTCTTTCTGTGCACAGTAGCTTCTTGTACTGTGAATTTACTATCATGTGGCTGCTCCAAGTAGTACCATTAGGTGGCCCTATGGTGACAGAACAGTTATGCTGTGGATTAAACGGTACCCCATGGTGTGTGTACCAGTTTAAAAACTGCAATGGAACAGCATCAAGGATTCTACCACCCCAAGGCCAGGTACAAGGAAGATGTGCTGACTCACATTTTGGGGATGTGGTCACACTTTATTTTGCTTAAAGTGTGATGGACGTGGGGGAATGATTTTAAGATCTGCATCTTAGGGCGCTTTTACATGACCTCTAAAATGCACTGGCAACTTAAATTCAGACTGGAGATCGTGGGGGTTTGTCCCTCTTCGTGTGTTCCCACCCCTCCGCACTCCATTGTTCCTGTCTGCGTCAGGGGAGGGAGAAAAGAATGCAGGCTCACCTCCGCTTGCCATCTGAGCAGCCCCAAGCAGCCCTGCAGGGATTCCTGTCTCTTAAAGGGGTGGCGGGGACAAAAAACAAACAAACAGAAGGCAAGGGGAGCCCAGCATTCACAGCTTTACAATCCACATTGGAAGATTTTTTACCTCCGGAGACCAGGTACTTGTAAAGTGCACTGGGGCGTGCTTAGGTGGGTGTGGTCATACTTAATTTTTTTTTAAAGTCTGGAGCTGGTGGGAAAACAATTTTAAGCTCTGGATCTGGGAGCCCTTTGCCTCGGATTTTAGGGGTCGTCTAAAAGCAGCCTCAGAGCACTTTCTAGAGCAACAAAGTAGACGTGGGGCAAGGGCCAATGTTTGAACATGAGTTAAGTTAAAGCAAGTTTATAATAAGGATTTCCACAGATAAACTGGGAAAATAGCTGGGACTCTCACCACCAATTGTCAGCAGTATATCACACTATTGTTTGATGTATGCTGGTGGGCACTGAAACCCATTTAAATGTGTTCCTAAGTATTTATAGAATTGGAAGGAGACAAAAATTATACTGTACTGACTCTTCCTCTGGTTTATCAAATTTAAATGAAGAGCCTAGAGACTCCACAACAGGTGTCAGAAGTTTCAGAACATCCTCTCATTCCTGGGCTCAGAATATGATGCAATTGTTCCCCAGCTAATAAATTAAACACAGTATGTGGCCTTGTGCAGATTAACGTCTCTTTTCAAAGGAAAACTGCTTTCCTAAGCACACACATCTGCAAGTGTTTAAACCAAGTCTTCAGACACAAAACACTTGGATCAGAGTTTCATTTCCTAAGTTTTTCACTTTTCACTTTGGGCTTGGAGATTCTCATAACAATAGCCCCTCCCTGAATATTCATTAGACCTATCTGAATAATTCATAGGAACCTGCAATTAGCATCAGTTTCCTTACTGGTTCTGAAAGATTTGGCTGTAAATTAAGCCTCATGGAGTTGTTTGCCTTTGAATCTGTTATTAGGTTTCAGAACCATCCTGCCCTGAAAAAACAGTGGGTGAGTATTCTGGAGCAAAACAGCGACTCTGGGCAGTCTGGGATTTCGGCAGCATTCTGAACTCTTCTATTTTGCAGATGAGTCTAGCATCCCCAAGTAGTAATATAAAAGAAACATTTCTTTTACCCTACAGTATGTGCAATTCAGTTGTTCAAAAGACCTCCAGTTTATTTTTTTCTTTCATTTTTATTGACAATGCACATAAGATAATACATACCATCTAACAGACCTCCAGTTTACAAACGAGCAATATTGTGTTTTTCCATTTGTAATACAAGCCACAAGGAAATGGCCCAATATTGTGCCTGTGTTGCCGGCAGGAAACAAGATGTCACACATTGGCCAGCAAAGGGCAGCCTGAAGGTTGGTGACATCAAGATGATCTAGAGACTGACCTCTTCTGCTCACTACCATTCACATGGAGACATCAAGCAAGCAAAAATCTGAGAACCTGACTCCTTTTCCCCCCATCAGTTAGTCACTTCATATCCAAATACAAAGCAAGAGTCAGGGCTGTTTTCCAAAACTTGTTAATGCACTCAAGCTGTTCTTTCCAGTTCTGAGAATTGAATAACAATACATGTTAGGAATTTCTATCCCACCTTCTTTATATTGTATCATATTCGGTACACTTGATCTCTTTCATCTATATATAAATTTCTCATTTACTCAGTACTACTTCTTTGAGAGATCTTTAGCAGTCCAACTGGAATTGTATGGAACAGATTATCAGATATTGGAAGGATGAGTATTTTGATGGAAGAGATTTTCCTCAATCATCCTAATTTAGGCTTCTCCCAGTTATGTATTAAGTAAATCATGGTCTTATAACTAAGGAACATTGTTTCAGTTAAAGCAGCTGGTATTATCTTTAAATGTTTTATTTTATTTTATTTTATTTTTGTAACAAGAATACCCTTAAATGTCTGTAGAGATTCCCTTTCTTGGTCAGACATGCTGAGCCCTAACATTTTAGACGTTTTTAAACTGATCCTTAAATCAGATAGTGTACAATTATTTGTTACACCAGATACCAAAATATATTCTGAAAAAAGTCCAGTATATATGTCATCTGCAACAAGGTGTAAGAGACAACTATGACCATTAATTTGTACTCCAGAGAAGAGAGGATCTTGCTTTAATAAATTAGTTAATGGCTCTAGTGTGGAGGTAAATAATAAAGGTGATATTGGGCAATTCTATTTTATTCTGCACTTGATGAAGATTCCCTTGTTGAAGCACCAGCTGTCATGATTTTTCTGTGTGTACAGGGTATTGTGTTTGTAGAATATTAAAATAATTAAGGGGTATAGAAAAAGTAGCCCTGAAAAATGAAAATGATTTTAAAATTGAGGCTTGAGGAATACTTTATTTATTTATTTATTTATTTATTTATTTATTTATTTATTTATTTATTTATTTATTTGAGTATTTTACTCCACCTTTCTCCTGGGAAAAGGACCCAAGGTGGCTTACAGTAAGGAGAGATTGTACACTCAATTATAATTAAGACACAATCCGTTTGAGAAACGGAGAAATGAAAGGCATCTTACAGTATTATAAGGCAACATTAAAGCTAACAATTGATAACATAGCGTCAATCAATCACACAAATACAAAGCTATAAGTGGTTACAAACACAAACTCTGTGTAGCCATGTATGGCAGATTCATAAAAAGGCACAATAGGTAGTCCATCATTCAGGGAAAGCTTGCCTGAAGAGAAAGGTCTTTGCCTGTTTCTGGAAAGACAGCAGAGATGAGGCAGTCCTGGCCTCTAGTAGGAGGGAGTTCCAGAGTTTGGGCACAGTCACTGAGAAGGCCCTTTCATGTGTTCCCACAAGGCATTCATGGAAAGGAGGTGGGAAAGGCCTCTCCTGGTGACCTTAACACCCGAGTCAGTTCATACTGTGAAATCCAATCTTTGAGGTAGCTAGGACCCAGGTCATACAGTGCTTTGTAGGTTAAGGTTAGTACTTTGAATTTTGCATGATAGCTGATTGGTAGCCAGTGAAGCTTATTTAATAGGGGTGTATTATGGTCTCTGTAACTGTCCCCAGTCAGCAATCTGGCTGCTGCATTTTGGACCCATTGAAGTTTCCTGAGGCTTTTCATTGGGAGTCCCACATAGAGTGCATCACAGTAGTCCAGTTGGAACATCACTAGGGCATGAGTGGCCACAGCAGGTTTCTCCAGGAATGGGTATTGATTTATATTTATTTATTTATCCATTTTTATACCACCCATCTTCCTGAAGGAACTCCGGGCAGTGAACAAAAAGGGCAAAACAGACCCTACATTACAACAAACAAGGTGAAAATAAATGGTATAGATAGATAGATAGATAGATAGATAGATAGATAGATAGATAGATAGATAGATAGATAGATAGATAGATAGAAAAAGACACCTCAACAAGGGGGTCAAAAGTCAACAGCAAGAGGGCAAAACAAACCCTAAACCAGGTCACCAAATGCTTCCCTAAAAAGCAAGTTTTTAGCGCTTTTTTGAAAGCAGGCAGGGACTGTGTAAGGCGCAGCTCACTCGGAAGATGGTTCCAAAGCGAGGGGCCAGCCACAGAGAAGGCGTGGTTATGGGTAGCTGATTTCCATGCCTCCCTGGGCGTGGCCACTCAGAGTGAGCGCGCCGGCGACATTCTAGTGGGCCGGGCCTCAGATGATCTTTGGGAGATATGCTCTGACAGGTATTCAGGTCCCAAGCCATGGAGGGTTTTGTAAACCAAGCCAAGACCTTGAACCTTATCCAGAACACAACGGGCAGCCAATGCAGATGAGCCAGAATTGGGGTGATGCGGTCATAGCAATGTGCACCAACCACCAATCTGGCCGTCGTGTTCTGTACCCGCTGACGTCTATGGACAAGGGTTAAGGGCAGCCCCACATAGAGAGTGTTGCAGTAGTCAATCCTCGAGATCACAAGAGCCTGTATGACTGTTCTGAGGGAGGCCTCGTCCAGGTACATACGGATCTGGGTGATCTGACACAGGTGGAAAAAAGCAGTCCTGGAAACAGCCATCACCTGTTCTTCCATGGATAAGGCCGGGTCCAGGACCACTCCCAGATTCCTGGCCCTGTCCGCAAGTCAGAGGGTAGCACCCGCCAGCTTGGGGAGAGGGCTGCTCGACCCCACAGAGGACGCCCCAAAGAACAGAACCTTGGTCTTCTTTGGGATAAGCTTCAGCCTGCAGAGGTGGAAAAGGAGAGATAGAGCTGCGTGTCATCAGCGTATTGATGACAGCAGACTCTAAATCCCCTAATGACCTCAGCCAGCGGTCTCATATAGATGATGAACAGCATGGGGGAGATTGCCGATCCCTGGGGCACCCCACAAAGGAGTGTCCAAGGAGCCGACAACTCATCCCCCAGGCTGCACATGCTGGAGTTGGTTGCAAAGGAAGGACCAAAGCCAGCAGAATGCAGAGCCTCCAATCCCCACCTCAGCAAGCCGATCCAGCAGGATACCACGGTCGATGGTATCAAAGGCTGCTGACAAATCAAGGAGGACCAATAGGGTAGAGCAACCCCTGTCAGCCTCCCTGAGGAGGTCATCCTACAGAGCGACTAGGGCGGTCTCGGTCCCTCAAAGCGGCCTGAACCTGGACTGGACTGGGTCAAGGACATGATTGTCCTCCAGGAATGACTGAAGATGAGCAGTGACCACCCTCTCAATCACTTTGCCCATAAAGGGAACAATGGCAATCGGACGATAGTTGGCCAAATTGTCCGATGCCAGGCCAGATTTCTTTAATGTGGGCTTCACCACCGTCTCCTTCAGGTGAGAGGGAAAAATCCCTTCCCTGAATGAGGCAGTGGAGATGACCGAAGTCCACTCTGGCATGATCCCTCCAGCAGATTTAATGAGCCAAGAAGGGCAAGGGTCGAAAGGAGAGGCCGCCAGCTGGCAACAAGCCAAGACCCCGGAGGCTTCTGCTGGAAAAACAGGCCCAAACTCGACCAGACAAGGAGAACGAGTGTGTGCGGCACTCGGGACACTGGAGGAGCAAGTAGGGCAACCGGAGTCCAGATCGGTATGGATGGCCTCAATTTTAGATCGAAAAAAGGCTGTGAATGACTCACTAGTGAACTTGCATACTAGCTTTAATTGTGCAAATGTGCACCTGGCCACAGTTGTGAGCAGGGCATCCAGACTCAAGGATGAGTCCAGGAGCACCCCCAAGCTGTGCACCTCTTTTTTCAATGGGGGGGGTGCTCCCATCATGTGTAGGTTGCATCCTGTTAGGGTATAACAGTATAGTAACTAACAATTGATGTAAGTTGCTTAAGAGTTTGTAACTGTAGTAGGCCAGTCAGGGAGCAGCTGACTGTAATGTGTAATTAACTGTGTATATAGTGGTTAGCAAGTGAGGATAACACTAGATCACTTCATCCCAACCTCCTGATGATGATCCATGCTGCTACACATCTCTGCTGAAGGACTCTGTGACTGAAGAAGGAATGCTGAAGAAAACTGTTTATGTTCTGTTGTTATTTTGCCTAGTTATTCTTTTGTAAATAAAACTCTGCTAAAATACCACAACAGTGGTTATGGGCCCAGCCGCTGACCTGCGCCACAGCCGCCAACGTGAGTGACAAAGAGGTTTGAGCTGCTGAGCGTCTGAGCTGGGAAGGAGTTGCCTGTGGCAGGCAAGATAGAGGCTTCGAGAGGATGGCAGAATCAACAGCGGTGCCAGTGAGCATTCCAGTTCCAGAGTTAAAAGAAGGAGGTTATTTATTGTGGGCTTATCACATTGAACTTTGTTTAAAGAAAGCAGGCTTGTGGGGAATTGTTAAAAATCCACCTGCTCAGCCCACAAAAGCACAGAAACAGAAGAATGATAAGGCACTGGCAATGATAGGACTGAGTGTGGCTGATGACCAGTTGTGTATAATCAGAGGAATTACCTCAGCTGCCGAGTGCTGGGAAAAGTTACATGCTGTGCACATAAGGACCTCTGCAAGTTCTAAAGTTCATTTGTCTAGGAGACTGTATAGAACTGTCTTGCAAGAGGGAGGAGACATGAAAAGTCATTTACAAACATTACAGGACATTTTCCAAGAGCTTGAGGAGTTGGAATGTCCATTTACTGAAGAACAAAGGAGTTACTTGATATTAAGCAGCCTTCCTCCTTCGTATGATAATCTTGTGACGTCCTTGGAAACATTGCCTGCAGCTGACCTGACGACCCATTATCTGGTGTGACGGCTGACCGAGGAGGCTAGAAGGAAAGCAGAGAGAGCAGCAACAGGTGTTTTCACCCGAGCAGCAGAGACTAAGAAGATTGCCAGCCAAGAGAGTAGTAAAAACAAACAAACAACAGGAACTTTGAACATTGCCAAACGTTGCAACTACTGTGGTTCCTGGAAGCATTTAAAGAAAGACTGAACTGAGAAGAAAGTTGCCCAGCAGCTGTGACGTTGCCCAGTCACAGCTGAACAGGAGGGGAAGAGGAAAACTCTCAGTAATTAACTCCTGTAAACAAAGGGACAAATCAGTTTGGGTCCTGGACTCTGGTGCAACAGCAAATGTTTCTTGCAAAAACCCTACTAACTTTGTTTCATTTCACAGGTCTGAAGAAGAAACAGTGTGTCTTGCTGATGGTAAAACTTTAAAAGTGGCTGGTAAAGGGGATTTATATGTATATTGTTTGGGTGTAACATGCAAAGACATATTATGTATCCCTAGTCTATCATACAATCTCTTGTCTGTGTCTAGTTTAGACAGACAAAATTACAAAGTACAATTTGAGAAAGGCACATGTAAAGTAATTAAAAATAGAAAGATATGTGCTGAAGGTAGATTGAGAAATGGGCTCCATGAAATGTTCCCAAAAGAAAGGCCAGAAGAGGAGGGGCGAAAGCAAAAAGTAAATTCAGTTAACAAAAAGCCTCATTTAAATTGCATTCATGACTGGCACAAAAGACTGGGACATTTAAACTATAAAACTCTGTTTAAAATGAAAATGCATGTAGAAGGTATGAACATGAAAGAGTGTAAAGCATATGTACCTTGTGAAGTGTGTAACATTGCAAAAGCTAAAGCAAAGTCAATTCCAAAGGCAAATGATAGGATTTCAAATTCACCTTTTCAGGTGGTATTTGCTGATATAGCAGGGCCATTTAAACAATCTCATGGTTCAGCTAAGTATTTTCTGCTTGTTGTAGATGAGTATAGCAGATACAGTTTTCTATTCCCAATGAAGAGAAAGTCTGAAGTGTTTGCCATATTTACATCTTAGGTAAAGTTTATAGAGAGGAAATTTCCAGAAAAAGTCTCAGAAGTAAGGACTGATAATGCAAAAGAGTTTACTTCTGAACATTTTGAGAGCTGGTTAAAGAAAAGAGGAATATTTCACAAAAGGTCATGTGTTTATTCACCTTGGCAGTGTAGTGTAGTGGAAAGGCATATTCAGACAGTAAATAACATGAAAAATTGCATGCTTCAGGATGCCAAATTTCCTCAGACATTTTGGGCAGAAGCTGCATTGACAAGTGTACATATTCTGAACAGGACATTGCATAGCACAACAGGTGAAATACCATTTACACTGTTATATGGCAGAAAACCAAACCTAACACATTTAAGAAAATCTGGTGCCTCTGCATTTGTAAGAATTCCCAAGGAGAGGAGAAGGAAAGGAAAACCTAAAGCCAAAAAGTGCAGATTTTTGGGCTATGACTCTAGTGCAAGAGCTTGGAGGTTTGTTGATAAAGACAATAATGTTGTAATATCTAGAAGAGATGCCACATTCATAGATGAACCAAGGGAATTAGATTCAGATAGAGAGTCAACTGACCAGGTTGAGCAATCAGAACAGCAAGGTAACTTTAAGGAAAGTGATTCTGAAAATGAGTATGAGGCAGACTCTAAATTACTCCCTGCAGGTGATACAAAGCAGGAAGAGTCAAGCAGTGATGAGTTAGAAGAATTGCCTGGCAGGTCTCATAGAGAAAGGAGAAAACCAGATACGTATCAACCTGTAAATATTTGCTTGGTAAAAGAGGATCCCTCATGTTATGTGGATATTCTTTCTATGCCTGAAAGAGAAAAGCAACAATGGTTAGAGGCAATGCAGTCTGAGTTACAATCTATGAAACAGTTAAAGGTATATAAGAAAGTACAACTAGAACCAGGACAGAAAACAATAGGTTGCAGATGGATATTTAAGAGAAAGCCACTGCCGGATGGTAGCTATAAGTGCAAAGCTCGTTTGGTTGCAAAAGGGTATTTACAGCAGAAAAATATAAACTATGATGAAACCTTTGCTCCCACTATACATGCTGATAGCATTAGAATTTGCCTTGCAGTGGCAGCTCAGAGAAAAAGTGTGGTAACTCACTGTGATATAAAAACAGCCTACTTAAACTCAGAGTTGTCTGAGACCATTTACATGGATATTCCTCCTGGAGTGAAAAGTAAAAATAGAAATATAGTGTGGAAATTAGAAAAATCCTTGTATGGCTTGCACCAATCAGGGAGAAATTGGTATCATTGCCTTGAATCAGCATTACAAGAAATAAATTTTAAAAAGACAAAGGCAGATTCATGTGGGTATACAAGGAATAATGAAATACTAATGGTTTTTGTAGATGATTTGGCATTTATTGGGCCTGATCAAAAGGCAGCAGATAAGTTTGAAAAAGAAATAGCCAACAAGTTTGAAATTAAAAGCCTAGGAAGAATTAAAACGTATGTAGTTATTAACATAGTGCATTTACCAGGAGGGGGATTTGCATTACATCAAAATGACAAAATAGCTGCATTATTAAAATCCCAAAACATGAGTGAATGTAACTCTGTGAGATCTCCAATGGTACAAGGTTATTTTGTAAAAGAAGAAGAGAGTGTTCCATTTGACACAGGGAGGTATCAATCTGTAGTGGGGTCACTACAATACATGGCTCTAACCACTAGACCTGACATAATGTTAGCAGTTAACATTGTGAGCAGGTATTGCTCTAAACCAACTAAAATGCATTGGAATGCAGTAAAACATATTTTAAGGTATTTGAAAGGAACAATAAATTATGCACCAGTTATAACACCCTCAAATAGAGAACAATTAAAATTCTATGTTGACAGTGATTTTGCTGGTTCTGTAGAGGACAGGAAATGTACATCAGGGTATGTTGCTATGTATGCAAGTACTGTGATATCCTGGAAAACAAAGAAACAGAATTGTGTGTGTCTGAGCACATCAGAATCAGAGTTTATATCTCTCGCAGATGTTTGTAGTAATATGATGTATTACACAACATTGTTAAAAGAGTTAAATGTGAATCTTGAAGAACCTGTGAAGATTATGGAAGACAATACTGCTTGTATTCATATAGCAAATTCTGAGAAAGTAAAATGCAGGTCTAAACATTTAGACATAAGATATTGTTATGTCAGAGAGGCCATTAAGAACAAACAGATAAAATTGTGTTATTGTCCGTCTAAAGAGAACCTGGCAGATATGTTCACGAAACCATTAACATTTCAAAAACATATAGAAGCAGTGGAAGCTTTAGGAATGAAATGTATGGATAATGTATAATATGTGAAATTGTTACTTAAGGGGGGGACTGTTAGGATATAGTAACTAACAATTGATGTAAGTTGCTTAAGAGTTTGTAACTGTAGTAGGCCAGTCAGGGAGCAGCTGACTGTGATGTGTAATTAACTGTGTATATAGTGGTTAGCAAGTGAGGGTAACACTAGATCACTTCATCCCAACCTCCTGATGATGATCCATGCTGCTACACTTCTCTGCTGAAGGACTCTGTGACTGAAGAAGGAATGCTGAAGAAAGCTGTTTATGTTCTGTTGTTATTTTGCCTAGTTATTCTTTTGTAAATAAAACTCTGCTAACCTTGTTCTCCCTTTTGACCAGCCAGCATCATCTCTGCCTTGTCTAGGTTTAATTTCAATTTGTTCATCCTTATCCAGTTCATCATTGAATCTAAGCACCTGTGTAAGTTCAAAATAGCAGTTCCCTTAGAATCGGGAGGTAGCAAGAGGTGTATTGGGTGTCATTGGCATACTGGTGGCACTTAACCCCAAAACTACTAATAATCTCCCCCAGAGGTTTCATGTAACATTAGAGACATTACAGAACCTTGGGGGACTCCACAGGTCAGCAGCCATGGTTTTGAACATGAATTACCTAACACTACTTTCTGTGTTGTTTCCTGCAGGAAGGACCAGAGCCACTTTAACGCAGTGCCCCTAATTCCCATTTCAGAGAGACGAGTCAGGAGGATGCCATGGTCTATAGTGTTAAAGGCAGCTGAGAGGTCTAAAATACTTGACTGCCTCTCCAGGCAAGCAAGGTTGTTTTATCCTAAAAATCTAGATACAGTAGTTGAATTTATGATAACGGTGTCTAAATATGGATGGTAGCGTTTGCAGCTCATATTGCTACAGAATTCTGGCATTCCACAATATCTCTGGAATGACAATCTCTCAGTGTCACAATATACTTCTATTAAAGAATCCTGTTTTATCAAAATGAACTATGCTCTGCAGCTTCAGTCCTCCAGGCCCTGCAAAAACCTTAATCAAAATAATGGTGTTATCTTTTTGTATTTTAAGTTACAAACCCTTGGAGTTACAATGTGTGCAACATCAATAGAGTACTGTAGAATACTGAAAGTGTTTTCCTGGTGCTCGGTGTGCCCGGACCTTCAAGTAGTGCAAAAAAGATTGCTTGCAATTGATGAATGGATAAGGGTTTAAAGAATGAGCACAAAAGCTAGCCAGAACAAGAAACAAAATATGGCAGGAGAGCACTATTAGATGAGATAAACCTCTGTTGGTTTGGGGTGGATACCAGAGATGGGCACGAAATGAAAAAAATTCTCATTCCATTATTCATTATTCATTTCATTATGTAACGAAACAAATAACGAAAATTGTGATGAAGTGGGAATGAACTGAACAGAACCACGAACATTAGGTTTGTTATGTTTTGTTTCCGTTAATGGTGACACACAATGAAATGAGCTGTTTTTAAATGTTAAAAAAGTCCTGAATATCCGTAAAAACCCAGCAATAATTATTTATTCTGCCTGATAATACCTACCAGGGGGCTGGGGTTCTTAAAACGTGCATTTATATCTTTTCTCAGATCACTGTATTTTTTTTCCTTCAAGGGGAGTTAGGGGACATCAACCCAAAATGGCTCCCAGATGCCTAATATTGATTTCTTGGGTATTAAAACACCCTGGACATCCATACAAACACAGTGATAATTATTTGAAATTATTACCTACCAGAGGGTTGTGATCCTTAAAACATTTGTTTTTGTCTTTCTCCCATTGCAATGTATTTTTTCTTTTCCCTTTAAGGATGACACAAAATGGATTCCAGCCACAAGATGGATGCAAGCCATGTGATGGGATCATGTAAATTCTTGGACAATTTCAACCAATAGCATGCCCAGGTTGCAGACTGGGTAGGTGTGGCAGCCACAGAGGGCATAAAAAGCCTTGGCAGCCCCCGTCCTGCTTGCAGTCTGCGATGGGAGTTAGGGTGGGATTGCTGTCTCTGCAACCCGTTACTTTAGACCAGCCAGGCAGGTGTGTGTCTCTGTGTTCCTGCTAGCTGCAGCCTGGCTCTTAGGGGAGATAAAGAAGAGATTTCTCTTGCAGCCTCCCTGTGTGTGCGTACCTCTCGGTGAGTGCCCTCCCCTGCCCCACAGTGCAGTCACTCTGTGGCTACCTTATGCCCTGGGCAATGCCCGCCACTGCCTTTGCAGCCTCCCTGCATACCTAGTCTATACTGTGTCTGCCAGCATAATTTTTTTAGTGTTTTCCCTCTGGTCTGGGGTGTTGGGGGACGTCCATGCAAGGAAATGCTTTAAGTGCAAAAAGCGGGTAAAAATGAAAACGAAAAAATGAAATGAAAATTTTTCAAGAATTCACAAAAAACAAAAATGAATCAAAATGGACCCGCAATGAAAACGAAAAACTGAAATATTTTTTCGATTCATGCCCATCTCTAGTGGATACGTTTTCCACACACACAGGTGATGTGATTTTACAGCTTCTTATGCTCTAATTTAGTCTATAGATTGCATAATCTGTTAAAATATTTTCATAAATGTGGCACAATTGAGAGTATTTTTTAAATAATTTGGAGCATATGCCTTTATAATATTTTTTATTATTTAGTATTTTGTAGCACTAGATACATTCTTGTTATTTCATTCTTAAGCATCATATTATATTTTGATAGAGCATTTAAAAATTTTGTTAGAGGAGTTACTTATATTTTTTCATTTAGTTCATTAGGTTTTCATGGCATTCTCTTGTAACATTGTACAGTATTCATTTTTATAGTTAGGTTTTTAGATGTTCAGTAACAATAAATGCTTGTGCCAGTTTAAGAAAAAGAGGGAACATAAAGGTATTCTTATTCAGTTGGTTTTGCAAAGGGAAAATAAGGCAACAAACAGAAGAAAGGAGAGCAAGTTGCAAAATATTCCTCCGGCTCATACTTGAATTGACTCTTTTGGAATAAGTGCCCACAGTGACAAACACCAGCTTCCGTTTTTTCCCTGGATGTCTACCAGGTTCTGTAGGACTCTTACATCACACACCAGATTCCCTGGTCTGACGCAGCTACCACATAAATTGTCACTAGAGAATTATTAAGCAGTGTGGCAAGTCAGTAAAAGAGTACTGTCAAATATGAATGCAACTGCATGTTGTCAAATCTTGTCAAACAGAAAATACCAAGAAAAAATAAATGTTATCAAATGAAAGCCATATGAGAATCATTGTTAGAAATGTTAATACTGAGACTGAACAATTCAGTCTGTCAAATACAGAGGAGAAATGTTCTGTCTGAAAAATGTTTAACTTGTTAATTAATAAAGATTTTTTTTTGGGGGAGGACAAATTCCTCTTGGCATTATTTTGATATAGTGTCGTGGTACTCACTTCCAAGTAGCTATTTTTAAGATTGCAACTCCAGTTACCATTTTCATCATCTATGGATGTGAAACATACTGTATTTCTTGTTATCACTGATGTTGGCTGTGCTGAGCATCAGTATTAATAAAAGTACAGTGGTACCTTGTATAAAGGAATTAATTTGTTCCAAATGAAATCATGTTAAGCAAATTTTCCTTGATACAAATTTCCCATAGGAATGCATTGAAAACAGAGTAATCCCTAATCACGACCATTTTTATGTTGTACGGATTTGCCCCATAGGAGATTATGTTAAGCAAATTTCCCCTATCTCCAGATTTTTTTATGTTGTACAGATTTTATGTTATATAAACCATTTGTTATACGAGGGCCCACTATACTGTATAATTCTATCATTGACATTATAAAATTATGCTCTTCCTGTCAGAAAAGAACTTGTGTTTTTTAGAAACACTCCTGATGACCAATTATGCCTGGACACACAGAGAAAGGTTTCCATCATTCACAAGCTACTTTCCTCTTCAGAAGTCCATTAGTTGTGCAACCCTGTCGTGCAATCCAAGAGATGCAGCATTTAGCTTACTTGGGGTGGCTGGATATAAAATGGATTTAAGTCAAAAAGTAAATGACAGTCAAAATGTAAATGACAGTATTCTATTTCTTAGACAGAAGGAAGGGCACCACCACCCCATAATGGCTCCCCATTGTGAACTGAGTCTCACACTCATTGTGTTGAAATATGATAAGAACATAAGAACATAAGAAGAGCCATGCTGGATCCGGCCAAAGGCCCATCTAGTCCAGCTTCCTGTATCTCACAGCGGCCCCACCAGATGCGTTTGGGAGCGCATGAGATTAGATATCTGTCTCCTGATACCACTCCCCTGCATCTGGCCCTTGAAGTACCCTGGTTTCTCCATCATGGTTTGTAACCTGTGATGGACTTTTCCTCCAGGAATCTGTCCAATCCCCTTTTGAAGGCATCTAGGCCAGATGCCATCACCACATCCTGTGGCAGGGAGTTTCATAGACTTACAATGCGCTGGGTGAAAAAATATTTTCTTTTCTCAGTTCTTACTCTCCCAGCCCTCAATTTGAGTGTATGTCCCCTAGTTCTGGTATTTTGGGAGAGAGAGAAGAGCTTCCCTCTATCCACTTTACTCATACCCTGCATTATTTTGTATGTCTCAATCATATCCCCCCTTAAGCGCCTTTTTTCCAGACTAAAGAGGCCCAAATGTTTTAGCCTTTCTTCATAAGGGAGGTGCCCCAGCCCAGTAATCATTTTAGTCGCTCTCTTCTGCACCTTTTCCAGTTCCACTATGTCTTTCTTGAGATGCGGTGACCAGAATTGTACACAATACTCCAGGTGGGGCCTTACTATTGTTTTGTATAATGGCATTATAATGTTGGCTGTTTTATTTTCAATCCCCTTTTTGATAATCCCTAGCATGGAATTGGTCTTCTTCACTGCTGCCACACATTGGGGAGACACCTTCATGGAGCTGTCCACCAACACACCAAGATCTCTTTCCTAATTCCGTCACGGATAACTCAGAGCCCATGAGTTGATAGATGAAGTTTGGATTTTTTGCCCCAATATGCATTACTTTACATTTGGTTAAATTAAAACGCATTTGCCATTTCTCAGCCCATTCCCCCAGTTTGGAGAGATCCTTCTGGAGCTCTTCACAATCTTCTCTGGTTTTCACCACACGGAAAAGTTTTGTGTCGTCTGCAAACTTGGCCACCTCACTGTTTATCCCTGTCTCCAGGTCATTTATGAACAGATTGAAAAGCACCGGTCCCAGGACAGAGCCCTGGGGCACACCGCTTTTCACTTCTCTCCATTGTGAAAATTTCCCATTGACACCTACTCTTTGCTTCCGGGATCTCAACCAGTTCTCAATCCATAAGAGGACCTGTCCTCTTATCCCCTGACTGTGCAATTTTCTCAGCAGCCTTTGGTGAGGGACTGTGTCAGAAGCCTTTTGAAAATCCAGATAGACTATATCCACTGGTTCACCCAAATCCACGTGCCTGTTGACCATTTCAAAAAATTCTAAAAGGTTTGTCAGACAAGATTTACCCTTACAGAAGCCATGCTGATTTTCTCTCAGCAAGGTTTGTTCTTTTATGTGTTTTAAGATTTTCTCTTGGATGAGGCTTTCCACCATCTTCCCTGGGACAGATGTAAGGCTAACTGGCCTGTAGTTTCCTGGGTCCCCCCTCCTTCCTTTTTTAAAAATTGGTGTGACATCCGCCATCCTCCAGTCCTCCGGCACTGTGGCCGTTTTAAGAGACAAGTTGCATATAATCGTTAAGAGATCTGCAATTTCATTTCTCAGTTCCCTAATAACCCTTGGGTGGATGCCATCTGAGCCCAGTGACTTGTTAATCCTCAATTTATCAATTAGTCCTAAAACCTCCTCTCTTTTAACCTGTATTTGATTTAATTCTTTAGTCAAGAGGGGCGGCTCAGGCAGCGGAATCCGCTCAAGGTCCTCTGTCGTGAAGACAGACGCAAAGAACTCATTCAATTTCTCTGCAATGTCCAAGTCCTCCTTAACCTCCCCTTTTCCTCCTTCACCATCCAGAGGGCCAACTGGTTCTCTGGCAGGTTTTCTACTTCTAAGCTTTTATTATTACCCTTTATATTGCTAGCCATGCATTCCTCAAAATCTTTCTTTGCCTCCCTTATCATCTTACATTTCTTTTGCCAGAGTTTGTGTTCCTTTTTATTTTCCTCATTTGGTGAGGATTTCCATTTACAAAAAAACCTCTCCTTGCATTTTAGAGCCTCTCTAACTCCACTCGTTAACCATGCCGGTGTCCTCTTGGACTTAAATGAGCTCTTCTTTCTTTGTGGTATGCACTTGTGCTGGGCCTCTATTATTGTTGTTTTAAACAGGCTCCATGCACTCTGAAGAGATTGGATTCTTCTAACATTCCCCTTCAATTTCTCTCTAACTAGTTTCCTCATCTGAGGGAAGTTTGCCTGTCGAAAATCAAGGGTTTTTATGTCTGATTTGGTTGACACTCTTCCTCCGACATGCATGGCAAAGGAGATTGCAGCATGGTCACTGTTCCCCAGAGGCTCAGTGATATTCACATCCCTGACCAGGTCCAGAGTATCACACAGTATTAGATCCAGAGTTGCCTGTTCTCGGGTGGGCTCCATTACAAGTTGCTCTAAGGCACAGTCATTCAACAAGTCGAGAAACCCAGTTTCTCTTTCTTGCCTGGAGCTCGCATTGGCCCAGTCAATGTGGGGATAATTGAAGTCCCCCATGACTACTATCCTATCCCTCTTAGCCACCTCCATGATTTCTTTCCTCATTTCAAGGTCCCCCTCAAGTTTTTGATCTGCTGGACTCCAACAATCACATCACTCCTGGGACCTGGTAGTTTAACCCACAGTGATTCTATGGTGGAGTCAGACCCTCTGTCCATCTCCATTCTGCTGGATTTTACCCCTTCTTTGATATAGATGGCCACTCCTCCTCCAACCCACCCCTCTCTATCCCTTCTATAGAGTTTATAGCCTGGGATTGCTGTATCCCACTGGTTCTGCACATTCCACCAGGTTTCTGTTATGGCTATTATATCTATGTTATCCCTAGCTGCCAAATGTTTAAGTTCTCCCATCTTTGCTCGGAGGCTTCGAGCATTGGCGTAGAAGCACCTGTACAGTGGGTCCCGCAACAACAGCTGCTGCCTTGTTCTTTTCCCCTCACAGCTTTTATTTTCAGTAGACAAACTGTCACAGTCCATTCTTCTCCCAGAGCTAATACCTGCTATGTCATCTCTATGTGATTCTCTACCCTCTCCAACCTCGTTCCCCAAGGATGAGGTGTTCCGAACCGGATGCCACTCAGCTCCTGTTGGCTTTCCCCCAGTTATCAGTTTAAAAGCTGCTCTGCTGCCTTTTTGAGGTTGAGTGCACGAGGAACAGGTAGCACTTTTGAAAATGCTACCTTGGAATCCCGGGACGTCAATCTTCTACCTAACAACCTGAACTTGGCTTCCAAGACTGACCGCTTGGCCTTTCCG
Source organism: Phrynocephalus forsythii (assembly GCA_029282475.1). Lineage (NCBI taxonomy): Eukaryota > Metazoa > Chordata > Lepidosauria > Squamata > Agamidae > Phrynocephalus > Phrynocephalus forsythii. The sequence continues at coordinate 15,824,174 of JAPFRF010000005.1, forward strand.
ACATCATTGGTACCAACGTGTACCATGACCACTGGCTCCTTCCCAGTTCTCTCTAACAAGATATCTAGATTTCTCGTGATGTCTGCAACCTTTGCACCTGGCAGGCAAGTGACCATACGGTTATCATGCTCCTCACAAATGCATCCCTCTGTATTTCTAATTATAGAAACCCCTAGTACAAGGAGCTTCTCTCCTGCAGCCTGCTCATCTACATGTACCTGATCTTGTATCTCATCAATAGTGATGAGGGAGAGATCCTCAGGTGGAACCAATTCTTCCTCGGTGTGTGCCTCATGAGGTGTGCTGAGGGAAAGAGCCTCAAATTGATTGTGCAATATGAGACTCTCTGAGCGATCCCTTGGCCTTCTACTCCTTTGAGTCACATTCCTCCACCCATCTACCTCCTGGTTTGGGGAAGTGATTACATCCTCAGAAGTGTGCCCTGTCTCTTCTTGGACCTGGATAGTCCGTTCCGCTCTGTCCACGAACCGCTCAATCTCCTTAATATGTTGCCGGTCCGATATGCAAGCCTCTAGCTGCTGGACCTTCTCTTCCAATAGCGCAACCAACTTGCGCTTGCAGCAAATGTAGTTCTGCACACGCTCTGTCAAGATGACAAACATGGCACAAGTACTGCAGGTAACTACAGTTGCTCACTCCAACTCCATTTTATCGAGTGCAATAAAATGTATTCAAGGTCTCAAAAATGTAAACTTAAACCATTTTTTTTAATCTAGTAAGACTATTTACTTCTTTTGTTGTTTATTCAAGATCTAACAGTGTAGGGGCCGCTAAAGCACTTGTTAATTTGCGTAGGATCTCCTGAGGAGTAGATTGCCTTGGGAACTCAAATATACCCAGAAGAATTTTTTTGTTTGTTTGCACGCGCCTGACGGCGCGTGCTGCTGGGAGCAGCTATTTAAAGATAAAACTCCACCCCTTACCTCCTGCAAGGACAGGAAGTACAGCTTTTATGCTTCCTCTCTGCCTCTGCAAGAAAAGGACTGGCTGAGCAGCTATTTAAAGATAAAACTGCTTACCTCCTCACAGCTGGCCATGTGCTTCCTCTCACAGCCTTCTCTGCTTCTCTGCAAGAAAAGGACTGGGAGGCTGCTGGGAGCAGCTATTTAAAGATAAAACTCCGCCCCTTACCTCCTGCAAGGACAGGAAGTAAGCTCTATCCCCTCTGGCTGTGTGCTTCCTCTCACAGCCATGTGCTTCCTCTCACAGCCTGCTTCCTCTCTGCTTCTCTGCAAGAAAAGGACTGGGAGGCTGCTGGGAGCAGCTATGATCAGCAGTCACATAGCTGGTTGCATGACCACATGGCTGCTGGAGCAAAGCCATTCCACAGTTCTCTATCTGTTTTGTATCAAGGCAATAGGGTGCTATTGTCAAGGAGTCTAGCATCTTCCACCTACTAGTTAAAAGGTTAGAGAGGATTTAGAAATATTTTAATACCTAAAATTAATTTATCTAGGGTTTTTTTTTATTTTTAAAGAGGGATCTTTCCTGCTATCCAAACAATTTTTCAACTTCCTAGCTTTTGTGATTGAATGGAGACTGCTTTCGGACAGACACAGAATCTAACCACAACAACATATAGATTGTTATATGGATTGCTGTTGGCACTGTTTGGATCAAGCCAAATGATGGCACCCTCGTGTGTTTCTACTTAGGGCAGTGGTGGCAAACCTTCGGCACTCCAGATGTTTTGGACCACAACTCCCAGAGTCCTTTGTCATTGGCTGTCTAGGCTTGGAATTCTGGGAGTTGTGGTGCAAAACATCTGGAGTGCCAAAGGTTTGCCACCACTGACTTAGAGCGATCCATCCTTCTTTAAGAGCTGTTGTGCACCTTTCTGGCACAGCATTAAAGACATGCATTCGTTTTGACACAATTTAGCAGGATCAAAATTAGCTCTTTGTTTCACGTATGCAAATAGGTACTTTGCACCAAAATGGCACTGGAGTCAGGGTTAACTGCAGTGACACCTTATGACATGGCATCTGGCCTGGGTGCCTTCAAAAGCAGATGGGGCAGATTCCTCGAGGAAAAGTCCATCACAGGTTACAAATCATGATGGAGTTGTATAATCTCCAGGCTTAAAACCAAGGTACTTCAAGGGCCAGATGCAGGGGAGTGGTATCAGGAGACAGATATCTAATCTCATGCGCTCCCAAACGCATCTGGTGGGGCCGCTGTGAGATACAGGAAGCTGGACTAGATGGGCCTTTGGCCGGATCCAGCATGGCTCTTCTTATGTTCTTGTGACATATTAAGTGGGCTGTGACACTGAAAAGAAGGATGCAGTAAACCCTGCCTCTGATTTTACCTTCTTCGTTTTCGACATTTCCCTCACCAACACAACAAAATTCTAGTACCCATGCTAGGTTGATGCATTGCCATCTCAATATGATTCTTAGTTTATTTAACACCCAGTCCCAAGGACAGTCACCCTACCCCTTTAATGTCAGCTGAGAGGAAAAGCAGGGAAGGGAGCTATGACCACGGTAATACCTGCATTTTCTGCGTAGTTTCCCGTCAGTGAACTACGCAGTAAAAGATCACGTGCTAACCAGGAAGAGAAGCAAATTCTGCTCCTGGCCGACCACGTCCCTCAAATAGCAGTTTCAGTGAAGTTTCCTAAACCACCGCCAGGGGCTGGATTTGAAAACTTCACTCGAAAATGCTTACTTGTTTACTTCTGTTGCAATAACAGGACACTGAAAATATGCAGTAAATTCAGTTTCTCCCCTTTCTACCCAGCTTAAAAGATGGAGCCTTGGAAACTGGAGCCGGAAAGTAGGACAAAATGTGTAGTACACAGGTTAGGACAGAACCAGAATAGGAAGGTATGACGCAGAGGAGAGGACACCAACTGCTCATTAAAAACCATGTGACTGCTCCCGAAAAAAATATGCAGGAAATTTAAATACGAAGGAAACCCAGGTATTACTGTGGTCTATATTGATGCCATGAGCAATACCCCACAAGGAATGGCCGCTCCACACTGCCTTGTGCGGCATATTTATTTATTTATTTATTTATTTATTTATTTATTTATTTATTTATTTATTTATTGAATTTATACCCCGCCCATCTTCCCGTGGGAACTCTGGGCAGCTTACAAAAGCTGAACAACTCAGCAAACAAAACAAAGGTAAAGACATAGGGGTGTCTTTGCCAGGTGGCCTGCATAGGCTGCACAAGGGGAGTGCACATATATAAGGAGGTGGTGCGCTCCCTGTTAGCAGCCTTCACAGTAGCCAGATTCCCTGCCCTCCCACCACTTGTTTTATTTTGTATGGTGATGCTTTGCTGGTAGCTTCGGGGCCGGATGGGAATTTTTGACTGTCACTCAAATTGGCCGAGTTGCAGTGCTTTTTCACCCATCCCATCATTCACAAGCTGGTGTTGGGCTTCATTAATAAACCTTTCCAGTCACAATTGGTGAGTTGCACAAGCAATATGTTAATTATCTAGGTCCCTTCTTCACTTTGTATCTTCAAGGTGCTTGGCAGCCCTCAGATAATCAGCTATAACAGGAATTAGCTAGAGATCCAATTAAATAGCAATCCCAATCACGCTCAAGGCGGCTGCCAATGTTTAATGATGTTCAAGGTAAAGGATGCCCAAAGACCCTGTAAGGCATCCCATCCATGGCATCCTAACATGCCGCAGGAAATTTGCCTATAGGAGGGACCTAGAATCTATGCTATTCATCAATAAATCTTGCGCTACGTCAAAGTGCCAGTTCAGTTAAAGTTCTGATAAAGTTAATAATTAATTAATGTTAATACTAAATTGTCACCCTTGTTTAACCCAATTCAACTTTGTGTTGCCTCATTATTTTGCTCTGGGCTGGCAAATGCAGATTTAGCAAGGGCCCTGGCTGAGGGGGATGGTTGGAGAAGGGGTTTAACCTTCATTCTTCCTCTCCAGCCTTCACCCCAATATACAGTGGTACCTCGTATAACGGAGGGTTTGTTTAACGAAAAATCTGTACAACGAAAAAAAATCCAGCCCCCTCCCCCCCATGAGTCCCTCGGAACTAAGTCCTCCGGGGCTCCGGCAAGAGGTGAGGGGGGTGAATTCCCGGCGCACCCCACTCCCTCTGTTATATGAGGTACCACTGTATATATACCAAGTGGCGCACCCCCACTCCCTGCGGCCACCTCTGCCCACCACCTGCAGCCACCCGGGAAGAGGACGCGGGGCGATCGGGGAAAGAGGGGAGGGGAGAGGAGGGGAGGATCTTCCCTGGCAGGCAAGGTGAAAGGGAGGCGCACTCTCTCACTCTCTCTCCCACACCCACCTCATCGCCTGAAGGCACGCCCGTATCCCGGGAGGCCCTGCAAACGGGGGCCCTGCCCATGCCGCCCGCGCACCGGCAGCCGCCGGGAGGAGGAGGAGGAGGAGGCGAAGCAGCAGCGGCGGCGGCGGCGGCGGCGGGCCTCCTCTCTCGTGGCTCGCTCATGGCGCGCGCGGCGGAGCTCCTCGGGTGCCCAGGGTCCTCCTCAGGTGGCGAGGAGCATGCGTGTGGTGGTGGGGAGGGGGCGTGCCTCTCTTGCCCTCGTTCTCTCTCCCCGTCCCTGGTGCGCTCTGGACGTGCTGGGCAGCGGCAGCCTCATTCCCGGGCAGCCGGCTGTGGAGAAAGTGGAGCAGGAAGTGTTGGGAGCATGGCCTCCTTCCCTCGCATGGCCCTCCAGCGGTGCGCCTTCACGGGGAGGGGGGCCAATCGCGGGTGGGTGCCGAGCCCCCTCAGGGATGGGACCTGGCGGGAGGAGCCTCGCACACCTTCACGCAGAGGGGCAAGAAGGGGGTTGTCCTCCTCATTACAGCACTGTTGCCGGATTTCACTTCCAATGCATTCCTTGCTCAACGGAAAACTTGTATAGCGTAATTTGATTTGGAATGAATTAATTACGCTATACAAGGTACCACTGTATTCCCTTCACTCTGCAGTTGTCCTTTTTTGATGTTCCTTCTGCCTCCTTGCTCATGAGTAAATGAGGTAAATGCATCAGCAAGTACAGTAAATAGAATAAACCTTGGTCTCTGTGTATCTGCAGCATAGGAGAAGAGAGCCTGGAGTATAATCTCCAATATGGATGGAAGGATCACTCAAGTGAGAGTTTTAAAAGACCACATTAAAAATTAGTACCTATTATGCACAGGCTTGACTGTATCAAATTTCCCAGTGTAGACAGGCCCTGTACAGACACTTTTGTTATGATGGCTGGTCCTGCGGTTTGTATGGAGGCCTGGGCAAACCGCAGCGACTGGCACAATTCAGTTATTGAATTACTACCACAAAGGTGACTGATGTGTGGTATTTTAAAAGCACTTTTCATTTAATAGCCTGATTCAAATCTTCATGTTACTTATGAAAGCTCACCCACAGGGCAGCAGACTAGCCATAGGCATGAGTTCACTTATTATTCTGCATATAAAGAAATGTGTCTTTGTGTATGTGCATGGCAGGGTGAGAGAGAAATATCATTCTGGAAGAAACTGTTTTCAGCATTCCTGAGAAGGACAATTAGCACAATCCCTTGCAATTAGAAATGATTGGCTGTGTCTGAAAAGTGATGAGGTAATGGATCAGGATATCCACAGCATTACCTAGTTTAACATGGTTGGTAGCTTGCTACTGACATCTTCTGGCCAATACTGGCAAGTGAAAAACCTAATTGGTGGTTAATCCCTGCTTGCAGTTAAACAGAAGAGTATATAGTTAGGATTAGAGATGGGTACAATCAGAAAAAATGATGTTTTGATTTTTCATTTGTTGGAACGGGTCCGTTTCATTCCGTTTCTGTTTTTCGTGGATTTTTTTTTAAAAAAATTCGGTTCAACGTTTTGTTCGTCGTTTGTCGTTTCTACTGAGATTTAGCGTGATTTGACTTCCCAGAGCATGGGGGCATCCCACAATGACCCAGAGCAGGCTGAAAACACTTTAAACTGGGTGATGAATAAGATATTTAATAAATATATCATAGCATAAGACTACATCCTATGCAATAAAGCAAAGTGGGCAGAATGCAATATTCTTTTTTTCTCTTGGTCAATGCTGACTGAACCGGCCACCCTACTTGGTCTGGCTGCCTGTTATACTTTTTTGTTTGTTTGTTTGTTTTGAAGCCTTTATCCATCCCATTTCCCCTCCACCTCTCAGAGGCAGCAGGAGACACAGTATTCCGTTCCTCCCCCAAATCTGGATGAGGGTCTACTCTACTCCTCTCAATCTCCCCTCCCCATGACACTCCTTGTAAAGCCAAGCAAATGCCACCCTGGTCAACTAGCGGTCAGAGATTCAGATGCTTCCCCCCCACACACACACACTCATCCGGATGAGTTCCCCTCAATCGCTTGGGGAATCATCGCCAGCTGGAGTATCCCGAGGAGACCGGTTCGCTCATGGAGCGAGCAGACCTTCTCTCTCCTTGACCAGGTGGCGCATTTCAAAGGCCCATCTCCAGGGCAGAGACCCTCCGCTGCCCTCCACCCCGTCCGGCTTCCCTGCCATGTTGCTGGAAGTGGCCTCAGTGTTGTCTCAGGCGGCCACGGGCGGAGGCTTCCCTCCTGCTCAGCATGATCCAGAGGGCATGTGGGCCCACCTTCAGCTGCCCTTGTCTGCTTTCAGCAAAGCCACGAAGCCAGAACGGTGGGGAACAACGGGGAGGGATTCTTTCAGCCACCTACTTTGGAGGCCAGTTTTCCTAAAACAGGAGACCAGTTCCACCAACCCAGTGGAGACAGAGTCCACGCACGCATGCAGCAAAGCCACGAAGCCAGAACGGCGGGGAACAACGGGGAGGGATTCTTTCAGCCACCTATTTGGAGGCCAGTTTTTCAAAAACAGGAGACCAGTTCCACCAACCCAGTGGAGACAGAGTCCACGCACACACACGACAAAGCCACGAAGCCAGAACGGCAGGGAACAATGGGGAGGGATTCTTTCAGCCGCCTACTTTGGAGGCCAGTTTTTCAAAAACAGGAGACCAGTTCCACCAACCCAGTGGAGACAGAGTCCACGCGCACGCGGCAAAGCCACGAAGCCAGAACGGTGGGGAACAACAGGGAGGGATTGTTTCTGGCCTGGTACTTTTATCTGTCAACGAAGCTTTCAGGGAGGAGACCAGTTCCACCAACCCAGTGGAGACAGAGTCAATGCACGTACGCGGCAAAGCCACGAAGCCAGAACAGTGGGGAACAACGGGGAGGGATTCTTTCAGCCGCCTACTTTGGAGGCCAGTTTTTCAAAAACAGGAGACCAATTCCACCAACCCAGTGGAGACAGAGTCCACACACGCGGCAAAGCCACAAAGCCACAATGGCGGGGAACAACTTGATCCACTGAAATGGAGGAAATCTTAGGAAGCAAATGGTAGTATTAGAAAATAAATGAAACTAAAAATAAGCCTGAAGTGAAAAGAGAGTAGGGGTACTCTGAGATGCCTCCCCAAAAAGATATTGGTGTGTAAATAAAATATAGTTCAGTAGTTATCAAGGCAACAACTAAGAATGGTGTGGCGCAGCTAAATGAAAGAATGAAATGAAATATAAAAGTGTCTCTTCTTGCTCTCAGGTCAGGCTGTAAAACTTAGGAAGGAAATGGTATGGTAGTATTTGAAAATAAATGAAATGAAACTATTAAATCCAGACCAGAAGTCCAGAAGAAAACTCTTCTTCCCTTCTTCAGCAATCAGTCAGCAAAACTACAGTGCATGCAGGCCAGCCACAGTCAGATAATAAAATTAAAATAGTTTTCTAAATTCTAATTCAACTTGATCCACTGAAATGGAATGTGCCTGCCTATGTGTGCAAGTGCACACACAACACAACAAATGTATGTATGTAAGTAAACAAACAATGAGCTGGAGTAATGAATAAATAATATTGTAAAAGATTTATATTGTCCCCTTTTGGAGGAGGTTCAGTTTCTTGCACCCCCCCCCAAATTGTGGGTGGGTGTGTGCAAGCAAATTTGGCTTTCCCAGCCTGTAATTGAACTGGTGGTGTGTCACTGGAATTTGTACAGCTGGACAGGTGGCTTCAGCCACACCCCAAAAATAAGCCTTAAGTGAAAATAGAGTAGTGGTACTGTGCCTCCCAAGAAAGATATTGGGGTGTAAGTACAATATAGTTTAGTAGTTGTAGTCAGGGAATAAAATGAAAATAATTTTCTAAATTCTTCTGATCCACTTAAATGGAATGTGTCTTCTCTGTGTTAAAGTGCACACACAACACAACAAGTGTATGTATGTAAACAAACAAACAATGAGCTGGAGTAATGAATAAATATAATATTGTAAGGCTGATATCAGCAGCAACAGCAGCTGGACAGGTGGCTTCAGCCACACCCCAGAAATAAGCCTGAAGTGAAAAGAGAGTGGTGGCACTATGCCTCCCAAGAAAGATATTGGGGTGAAAATAAATACAATATAGTTTAGTAGTTGCAGTCAGGGAATAAAATAAAAATAATTTTCTAAGTTCTTCTGATCCACTTAAATGCAATGTGTCTGTGTGTTCAAGTGCACACACAACACAACAAGTTTAAAAACAAACAATGAAGTAAGTAATTAGTAAACTAAATAATATTGTAAAATATTCTCCACTTGGATAGAGGTTCTGTTCTTGGCTTGCACCCCAAATGTGTGTGTGTGCAAGCAAATTGAAGTTGGGAAAAATAGAAAATAAATGGTAGTATATAATATATTTTAAAATAAATCCACACCTCCCACTCCCAGTCGACCCTCCCCCTTTATCCAATATCAGAAAAATCCTTCCTCTCCCCACAAACAGCCAGAAAAGAGAACAAAGAAAAAACTCTAACTGCTTCCCTTCGCCAGACAAAGCTGCAGGGAGTCAAAGAAATTATTTTCTAATAAAATCAATTCCCTCCCTGCCTGCCTAACTTAAAAGCCTAAAGCCTCCCTCCACCCAGGCCTTGATCGGATAGCCACCAGCAGCCACAGTCCTCCCTCAAACACATCCAAGACCCAACTGCGATTTCTAGAAGGTGCCTCGGCTTTTTATGCCCTCCGAGGCATCCAGAAGTGTCAGTCAAAACCTGGCCATGCCATAGGTGGAATTGTTCAAACAATTTGCATGGTCCCATCCCATGCCCAGCCCAAATGGGCAGGTGAAAATAAAATAAAATAAAATAAAATAAAATCAATATGACGTTTTATTGCTATAAAAAACCCACTGCTGCTACTATTAAAATTCAGGCATTTAAAATAAATAAATTTCACATGTTCTTGTTGTGATTTGGTGTGTTTTTTGACCACGATTTCAAAAGAAAAAATGTGGTCGCCATTTTGGATCCCCCCCCCCATGGCATGGCGAGACGACAAGGATGACCCCCCCCCAAGCCCAGGACAGCCCAGGACAGGAGGAGGGGGGAAAGGCCGGGGACCCCTCCCCCAGAAACTACCCCTCTGGTAGGTGGCAAAGCCTCAGGAAGGCATATTTTCACCTGCTTTTTCAGCTGGGAGTCGGGTTGTTTTTAAAAATCTTTTAAAAACTTTTTCTGTGCCTCGCATCGCGCGATCGCTGCGATCCCACAAACAGAAATGAAAAACCCGACCAAATTTTTCTTTTTTCAGTTTGGGTTTGAGTTGTAACAGTTTAATTACCATTACCATTTCCGTTACTTCGGAAACGAAAAACCGAAAACGGAAATGAAGATTTCACCGCTCCGTGCCCATATCTAGTTAGGATTCATGCTGTCAATAATAATGTGATTTTGAAAAATGTTTTAATCCATTTTAGATTGCCCATAGGGTCATTCATAATATATTGTTATAAATGTTGGCTGGTTTCTTTCTGTATTATTTTAATTATGTTTGCTGTTTTTGTGGTGTGTTGAAGGTTTGTGTGTTTTTCACATGCCCAGTGTAGGGCTTGCTCTAATTTGGAAGCAAAGCAAAATATTCTCCTTTTATACCACCACATAGTACTTAAAGCACTCTGGGCAGTTTTTAATTAAATTGTGCAGTCTACACATTTCCCTCCCACCCCACCCCAATATGCAGGGTACTCATTTTACCAACCTCAAAAGGATACAAGGCTGAGTCAGCCACGAGCCAGCTACCTGGAATTGAACCCTGGGTCATGAAGACAGTTTTGGCTGCAGTACATCAGTTTAACTACTCCACCCACAAGCAAGCAAGCAAGCAAGCAAGCAAACAAAGTTGGTCCAAGTAAGCATACTCAAATTTTTGTTGTAATAGGGAAGGATGATTTACAACTCAATAAGCATGATCTTTCTAGAGCTAATTACTTTTTAAAGGCTTTGTAAATCAAAAGGACAGTTACAGATCTTCTTAAGTCACCCTCATTGAAGCCAATGACTAAAATTCCCTGCTGAAAGTTGCATCGTGTAAGGCTGATGACACCATCATCATGGCAATTTTCAGAAATTAAGCATTTATGATGTTCCCCTTGAAGGTTCTGAAGCTCCACTTCCACCTTTGTGAAGTCACTGTGGGCAGTGAGACCGGGGCAGGGGGAGAGGTTCTTTAAGTACAGAAAAATCTCACTGCCATTAAAGTCTTCCCAATGGCTGTGATCTTTGGAAATTATTTAAACTCCCCTTCCTGTCCCCAGGCCTCCCAGTTATGAAAGAAATGATTTAGAAGCCTCAGTATCTTTGATGATGGGGTACCGAAAATGTTTAATTTCAAACAAACAAGGAAATAAACCTTGATGATGACATCATCTGCCTTACCAGATGTAATTTACACAACAGGATTTCAGCCTATGAGACCTAAAAGTTTTTAAACATGGCAGGTCATGCTTCTGAGCCATTAAATTCTGCCCAGGGTGATATCTACCTTTTAACATATGAAACAAAGCAGTCAGCTCCCCAAAGCTCAAACAAGGACTTTAGTGAGAAGAAGATTGGAGAAGAAACACTGACCAGTTCAGTGAGGGATAGGGACACTGTCTGTCCCTATCTGAACAAGTATGGTAAGGTCAGTTCAAATACTGCTCATTTGAAGCTGAGCAGCAAATATCAATAGACCCTAACACCAAGTTACATCAAGGTCTCAGTCAAAAAATCTCACAAATACCCTTCTTCAGAACTGTACAAACCGTCATCATGACAAATTAATTCTGCCTGAGAAGGCTTTCTCACTTTGCCTAAGTGGTATTCAAGCTTATCCTGATTAAACTGACTGAATAGTTGAGGTTAATGTGAATGCTTAATTGACTGACTTCAGTCTAATGGTGAACTGAAGATCTGACATATCTCGGGAGCATATTCTGAACAGTCCTTATCAGAAGAATGTGAAAGGGTGGGCTCTACTAATTGGTTAATAAGGAAACCCAGTCTGGACCAATATTAATCTTTACTTTTCTTTGAACTTGAACAAAACCCATTATTGGTAGTTGTTTTTTTGGGGGGGGTATTGGTGAATCTACAGGGCCTATAAAGTTCTCAATAAAAGAAAATGATTGGTGTGTGTTATTAAATTTAATTACTCCAGGCAGAGTGGAGCCTGTAACATTAATATTGGAAAGGGATAAAATTGCATATTTAGGGTTTGTCTTGGTTTCTTTACTCTTTACTCTTCATGTTAAATGGCTAGAAAGCAGAAGGTTCCTAGCTGTTTCAGGGGTCAACTAAGGCCGTTACTTCACGAACCGCTCGCTTCGCGGCAAGCCCTCATTTCTGTGCGAATCGATCATTTCAGTCCGCACGCTCCTCCTTTTTGGCTGCGATGCCACCCCGACCATGCCCCCTTTACCGTGCTCCAAGCGGGGTGAGTGGTTCCCCTGCCAGCGGCCGGGAATCTTTTCGCTTCGCATCTCGCTTCGCTCCCAACGTGACGTGTGGTCTTGGTTTTTGGCTTTTATTTCAAGTTTTTTAAAAAAATATTCAAACAGGGATATTGATGCATCGCTATATCGTTTCATCGCTTTGCGCTGTTACTTCCTCGCTTGAGTAGTGGCGGCGGCGGCGGCAGCGGCGGGAGCAGGAGGAGCCGCTGCCGCCTCGCCCGGCCAGAGCAGGGCACCCGGGGCAGGCAGCGTGCAAGCAGCGGAGGGCGGGCGGCTGTGCCATGCGGGGCTCCCCCCGAGTAGCAGCGGCGGCGGCGGGGGGGCTGCCAATGATGCCAGGAAACAGTTGAAATCAGTAGAGCCATTGCAACTGACAGTCCAGCATCAGTGCATCGATACACCGTTGGTAGGAATTTTTTTAAAGGACGGATGGGAAATAACGAACGTTGAAAAGTGGCATGCGAATGCGAAGGGAGCACGTGAGGTTGTGCTCGAATCGGTGCTAAAACTGCAGCTCGTGAGTACTGAGAAACAGGGGCGGGAGCGAAGCGAGAACACGTGACCGCCACGTGACCGCCTCCGAATTCACTGCGAAGGCAAGGTCGGTTCGAAGCGAGGCACTTCGTGAAGTAACGGCCTAAGAGCAAATTGATATGCTGTGAAATTGTGTTAGTCTCCCCAGGTAAATTCATCCTAATAAGTTGTAAACAATAACAGAATGGCTTTTCTCTCTCTCTCTCTCTCTCTCTCTCTCTCTCTCTCTCTCTCTCTCTCTCTGTGCACCCTAGTGCAGCAGAACTTGCAATAAGCCCTTACAAAAAGGAAACACAATGTGCCTACACTGTCTGTCCCTATCTGAATGGATCTTGCGTAAAAAACAGTAGAAATCTCAGGCTGATTAGCCTTGGTGTTTGCATAATCTGGTCAATGGAATCACATGTGAATGACTGTCCCAAACCTGCAGCATTTCTAGCATTATAAGTCAATGTTGATGGTACCCTGGTTCTCCACAACAGGAGGGGGAATATGGGCTTTTCTGGATGTTATAGGATGGCAGCTCAGCAATTGAGTTCTGAGCTTGGAAACAATGTATTAATTCCATGTGTTGATGCTAAAATTATTTATTTTGTGCTAAATAGGAAGATAAGCCAACTGATGCATTTGACAAATGATATTTCAAAAGTAGAGTTTAAAATTAGCATTCCTGACATTTATAAAAAAATTATATGCATTTCTGCATCTTAAAGAGAAGTTATTCTTAGCCTATTAAATCTACTGTGTTATTCCCAAGCTCTAAGTGAGGGATGGAAACTCTACAAACAAACAATACTATGACTACATTTTAAAAGTGAGGAAATTTAATGCTGATTATTTTAGTTGTTAATTTAAATCACGCTTCATAACACTTAGAGGTCACTTTTGACAATTGGGACATTTTGATACCATTACCATCCTCCACCCTACAATGTCACCAAGAACTCTAGTGTGAACTGTATTGATTTATTTTATTATTTATTTATGCCCTGCCTTTCTCCTTAAAAAGAAACCAATATAGTTTACATCAGTAGAAGCCAAAATGTATGTACAGTGGGCCCTTGTATAACAAACAGCTCGTATAACATAACATTTGTACAACATAAAAATTCCGGAGATAGAGGAAATTTGCTTAACATATTTGCCTATGGGGAAAATCCGTACAACATAAAAATGGGATCACTGCATTTTCAATGCATTCCTATGGGAATTTGTATAAAGAAAAATTGCTTAACATAATTTCATTTGGAACAAATTAATTCCTTTATACAAAGGTACTACTGTATTTATTTAGAATACATGCAGGTATACATGCATTGAAGTTTTTCTTTATGATCTGGAGCAAAACCATTTTGGACCAACTGAAAGCAAATGGGAACAGGTCCACACACCTGCTCTCTAACTAGACCTGAGCCAAAACACTGAATGATTTAACTCCCTGGACATGTAAGGTACCTCTCATATAGGTGTGCCTCCTCTATGAAAACCAAGCTGCAGGACTGCTAAAGGGAGTGGAATACAGCTGCTTCTCCTTGAGTAGTGAGGTTGTTTCCTCCTTTCCACATGGACGGGATGGGGAGGGAAGTCCACAGGCCTCCCCCACCTTGGGGCTAAACAGTCACATCAGTTTCAACTGTGTGCACATCCACGTAGAAATGCTCTGTGCACTGGCAACCCATTGGATTTCTATCAAACGCCCTGCATGTTACAAACAACTGGGAATGGCACACAAAATAATATGCTTCCCCAAGCAAATCATCACATTTTTAATTAAAAGCATGTCTGAATGTAACCATGATAGATGAATAGCCGATTTCCTATTTAATAGAAATGAGAAATGCCACAAGGCTAACATCTCAAGGTAGCTGTCATTTGGCTTGTAAGGAGTTCCACGCCGTCACATGCACTGCCTTGAGGCTCAGTTTGCTGAGCAGGTTTTCCTATGCAAAAACATAGTGTGGCATGAAGACAAGGAAATCAGGTTAGTGGAAAAAGAATAAATTTTCAGTGTTGACTTTGGCTTTTCCAATCTGTGCACGGCCATGGCAAAAGCACAAATTTGCATTGTGATCTGACAAAAGAGGAGTTTGCATGTCCTGTCGCAGAGGTTGGCTTCCCATTGATGCCACTGGCCTCTTCATGCCCTTATGCTATTTTTGGGCCGCCCCAACAGCAAAAGTTGCACAAACATAGGCATCAAGGCCATTTCCTTGGGCTTCCCTGTTGATCCTTAACAATTCTAAAGAACTCTTGGATATGGAATGAATTCCACAATGGCCAAGCACTGAACCCAAAAGAATTGGTGAGAAGAAGCAAGGACGGGTGTAGATCAAGACATTCACACTCATCTTCTCAAGCCAAGTCTAGCAAAGACGGGAAAAAATAAAATAAAAGGTGGAGCAGCAAGCAGAAAGTGACAGGAGAAAAACAGAACTTGTTTAGGTGAGTGTGTTTTATGGCTTCCTTCTCTCATCATATCTGAGTGTATTCCTGCAGCAACTTGAGCATTAAGTATTTTGCGAACAGTGACCAAATGCGCCTTGCTCTATAGCAATTCACTCACTTCTATTTTTTTTCCTTGTGCTAAAGGAGAATTGTATAATCTCTTACTTCTTGGATCAGGAAAGAATGTATATAAGATGCCACACCCTCCCAAAAAAATCCACTTGATAGAGTCATATGGCAGTGATAGAACATAGAGGTGGGGAGATCTGTGAAGTACATTTCCATGGATTTCCTCTTTTTTTACCTGATCATCTATTCCATGCATTTTTTAAAGAGCCAAATGCATTTTTTTAAAGAGCCAAAAAAATTATGCACACTTTTCTTATGGCTATGTTAATGGGTGGATACTCCCACATGTTGAAACATATTCCTGGATAATTTATAAAAAACACACAATAGGATTAGCATATTTTTCAAATGCATACATATGACTGAACATTTTTTTTTCTTTCCTAAGCCAAGAGATGTACACATTTCCATCCTCAACTAGTAGCAACTTCCATGCTTGGCCCGAGAGGTACAAGTGGAATAACTCAATTAGAAAAAACAACTAAACATTTATGCACTGAATTTCTCACATGTCCATTATACCCAATACCATTGTAGAGCTTTTAGGAAGCTTTTCTCTAAATATGGTTCTTTAAATGTCCATCTTTTGCTTAAACATTTTGTGTTATGTGTGTACATTGCAGTGTTTTCATGCTAGAAGACAATGGTCTCATGCCACTCCTGTGTCCAGACATTGCACATGAAAAGCACATTACATGGGTTAATAATCCATGAGATGATAGAGAGCCTTCTGAAAGAAAGCAACTTTGTATGCTTATGCCTTTTGTATTAATTGCCTCCTATTGTGCTTCCCAGAATTCTGAGCATGGTCTCACTGACACCAAACCCCTGGGATGCTCTGAGCCAGCGTTTCATCTGACAACGATTGGCTGCTTGGGAAATGTGCCCTTTGCATTGACAGGCATCTTCCAGCGGTAATGCCAGAAGTTACTGCAAATGTCCCTTCGGTGATGGGATTTCAATGCAGCCAGCTTTGTGGCAAAATTGTTTGGGATCTGAATGTAAATAAGATGTTCCACTCCGATGGTCAAGACCCACACATTCCAAAATATAATTTTTGCAAAAGTGTGAGCTCCCATGGCTCCTTATCTTCTAACACCTGCAGGAAAGAATGCATCATTTATGGGCAGAGGCTTGCTTGCTTGGCTTTGTTTTTTCTCCCAAGAGTTTCCACCCCTAGTAGAGGCCAGGAAGAAAAGGCAATCTGAAGTACTTCAAGCAGATCAAATACTAAGTCACAGCATCCAAACACAATGGCCCCAATCCATCTGTACGGGTGGAATCCTGTCAGATCTTCAGAGAACTATGCTAGTGAGAGAACAAATGGTAGTCTGTCATGTTTTTTAATCTTACTTACAAATTGATGCACCCATGGTCATAAAGCTGTCAGGGCATTAAAAGATCCAGTTGTGTGTACTACTTTGTAGATGACACTTTCTGCCTTTTCATCATTATTATTGTCCTCTAGCCACTTCCACAGGTCTTCTAGGTGGATTTCAGTCAATGAATCCTTCAGGACTGGATTTGCTTAACTACATAAATGGAACTGTACCAGTTCCCTTTGAACTATTGTCCAGTGTGTCAAACAGAAGAAAGGATAATTCCTTGTACATATCCACCTTGAACTAGGTACTTCTTGCACTCACTCAGATATAACCTTTATGGGCAGGCATGAAGCTTGAAGAGATCAGGGTAGTTTAACTGCAGGAGGAAAATGAATAATCTAAACATATAAATAAAAAAATTGAATCCTGTCAGGACATGATTGTTGGATCCACAGGTCTCACATCTAGGAAATGAATATACAGTAGCTGCACCTCACTCACTGGAAAAGCACGTATTAACTTCGTGGTAGTTCTTGATCCATTTTGGTCACTTGAGGTTCAAGCAGCCTTGGGGATGATAATGCCTTTTACCATATTTAGTTTGCTTCATGAAGTTATTTCTTGATAGATATATTCTTTCACAGTGCTCCATGCTATGGGAACCTCCTGATTGAACCACTGGCTTAGACTTGTGGTCGTACTTGAAGACAAACCAGAACTTTCAAGGATGATCAGAACCATACTATACTGGAATTACACCATATGAGTTCAAAAACACAGCTGTAGGTACACATGACTAAAACAGCTGTAGATACCCACACACAAAGTTGCACTTTATTTACAAGATAACCACCTCTCACTGGAATTTCAATGCCAGTTTCAGTAAGACCCCACCCCCCAAAAAATAACAAGAATAAGTATTGGCCTTAGATTTTAACCTTTAATGCTGCTTTCGGAGTAACTTTCATTGTAGAGGAGGTCACTTTAGGTGATACCCAGCAATCTTCCATTTATAAATCATCATAGTCATTTTAGAATTGTGTAGCTGGAAGAGACCCTAATCCATCCCCTGTCAAGAAGGCATGATGGGGAATAAAATTTTCAATCTCTGGCTCCACAACCAGATAACCAAACCACTGGCGTATCCAGAAGAGCTGTTAGGGGTTGAAGAGCCAAGTTGTAGAATACAGAATAAACTGATGGGTAGAGGGGTACCTGTTATCTTTCTGCCACCTTCTACCAAGCAGTTGCAGAACTGGAATATGTACAACATATGGGTGAGAGTGGGGAAAGAGAAAAAATATTTATCACAACTTCATAAATCTAATAAGGGTAAAAATCCCCACTCAATAAATCCTGACCAAATTGTAATCTCTAGAGCGTAAAATTCCAGATTTTGAGCTGAAGAAGTACTTGGTGGTACTACATGATTATAATTTCAAGACCTGATGGTTATTCCATGCTTTTAGAGTCCACATTTCTTTTCATGGAACTTGGGGCAGAGTACATGGAACTCCCAAGTGATTTTCCATTTAAGGTACTGATCAAAACAAACCAGTCAGCTTCAGAGGGCTATTGAAACATACTTCCTGGGAGGTATGTACTTCAAAGAAATAGGATGGAATCAAGCTTATTAAGCAAATCAAGCTCTGAGGATTTAAAAAGCCTACTTGGTTTCATGTTCTTTAATGAGACTTTTTCCACAGAAATGTTATTTGGGAAAACATATGAATGGTTTTCACTTTATTATTTGAGATGGAATGTCCACAGTCATCCTAGTTCCATACTTGTTTGTGTGTTGTTGTTTTATATTCTATACACCCCCTAGCTGAACCCAAACCTCCTTCCAATATAATTCAGTTGCAAAATCTGAGTGGCAGAAAAATTACTACACACCTCAGTGGGCCCTGTCAGATTGAATTTCACTGTTCCACTGAGGGTGTTTTTAATATAGGAAACAGATTCAATATTAGTGGCCTCAAATGCACAAAATCCCACTTTCTTTTGCCAATTCGATAACACCCATCAGCTCTATCAGATAAACACACCAAACATGTACCTGCTATTGAATTGGGGCATCATAATATCCATGTTCATTAACACACACACTCTTGGGTCATATACGTTCATGGCCTGTTGCTAATAAAAGTAAGTTCTTCTAGTACTGTGCCCTATCTTCTAAATGCACTGTGAAAAGGCTTATTTAATGCCTGACCAACTCTGTCATCCTGGATGACTTCATTTAACATTTTCTTTTGTTGAATATTTTAAGTTTCCAGCCTCTGCCCTTTTCACTAGCGTTTTAAAACCTGCTGGAATGCATTTAACTCTCTTTCTTAGCTCTCTCCCTTCCAAAATGACAGGGACCTTCACTTTCTTTCCAGAGATCAGCTTTCATTTTGGCTCAGTGAAATATAGAGTTCATCAACCCTTCTGCATACAACAAAAAGCTTGTTCCTCTAGCATCACTTACTCTTGGCTACATTAAGGTAAGGGAGGGGGACATTTGGCCCTTGGATTTTGCTGAAGTACTCCCAGATGGCACAACCCAGCAGGGCCCAATGGGACATGAAGTTTGACAACACTGAATTCCCCAGTCCTTTTTGTGAGAGAATTTAGACATGACATTTGCCACTCAGGTTGAAGCTGTGTCACTGTTTCTTTTTTTGTTTTGTTCCTCCCTGCACTTGATGTGCAGAACACTTTCATAGATGTGACTTGGGCAAATGAATGAACATTTGTACCTCCAAGCTGTGACTCAAAAGAATGAAGCATTATGATCTGATTTCTAGGACAGATTGCCTGGTAGCAGAGAAGAAAGATATATGGATTTGTTTTTGAATGCTGAGGGGTGGGGAGGGGGGAATTAATGAAGAGGTTGGGAAAATACACTTTTCCATGCAACATATAATTACCTAATTGAATTTACTGCCACAAGATGATGTGATAGTCAATGCCTTAGATCAGGGCTAGCATACCTTTAATTTTCCAGATATTGTGGGACTCTGGTCTCCATCAGTCCCATCCAGACTGGTCAAAAGTCAGGTATGACTGCAAAAGTAGTATCTCATTCACAGCTAGAAGCCCAAAGATCTTCCATTTCTGGCCCAGCTGCCTTTGTGGAAGGTAGAGGCAAATGAATACTGATGGGCAATAAGCAGAGTGGCTTAATGAGACCTCCTGGCAGTTGAGACCAGTGACTCTGGCAAATCTATGCTGGGTTTTACTCTGAACTGTAAAGTCATGACCCAAATGACTGAACCTATCTGAGAGACAGGGTTTTGGTGTCTTGAATTGTGCTGGTAAAGTTCAGATTAAAACCCAGAATGACACAGAAATCCTGCACACATATGCATTGTGCACCCATGAATAAGTTAGAGTCTACAGTCTCTTGTGCTTCTAGCTTTGTTCCTTTCGTAGAATACATTTACCAAAAAGAATGTGTATCATTTTCATGGCCTGCTTGTGAGCTTCCCATGCCATCCCATTGGCAAAAGTGGGAGCTGGATGCTTAACTAGGTTGATCTTCATAATTATCGAGAGGAGCTATTCCTACATTCATATACTGTAAATATATGACCAAAAGAGAAAGATGGGGGAAGTGGCCGAGTGTTCTCAGTGTCAGCATTCCAAAGAAAGAAAGAAAGAAAGAAAGAAAGAAAGAAAGAAAGAAAGAAAGAAAGAAAGAAAGAAAGAAAGCCAATTCAACACAGGCATCATTTCTCAGATTAACAATAGCAGAAAAACCTCAAGTGGCCACAAAAATGACATATGAAATGAGAGGACTTCTTACTGTCTGATTCATTGGAGCACAGTGACTTGATAACTTATGAACTCTCCTTCATAATGCCAACAAGCAATTCTAGGGGTAATTGACAAATTAAGAGAAAGGCATTAAAGTCTGTTAGAAAATGACATTTGTAGCCATTTGCAGGTGCCGAGGCAGAAACCATTTTAATTAATATTGTAGGCAGCAGGCAGAGTGTCCTTTGCCTCTTCTTTCCCTGTCTCAAACTCATCTCTGGATACAAATCATATCCATTTTAAGGACAATGCGGATGAGGTACACAATGATACTTAAGAGACTTCTCAGCTGTTGGGAGTAGCTATCAGCCTGTTGAAGGACTGCTTAACAAAAAAAATGGATGAGATCCAGAATGTCCAGAATAATTATCAGGCAACATAATGCAACTGCCTTGGACCATGGAGGTGGAGGGGTGGGAATTGAACAGTTGCATGTGACACATGACCTTGCCTGCATCCCCTAAACAAGCCTATTGCCCTCATGACTAATAGAGGATCCTGCCCTGTCAACATGGTTCAACTACACATCTGGCCAGCTTTTAGACTTAGAATTGGGAGGGAATGCAACCAAAATATCTTGGACTGGCTACTGATGAAAGACTTGTGGCCCTCAAATTGTAATAGCTGGTGCATTAAGGATAGTTGAGCAGAGCTGTCACCCAGGGAATTGAGCAAAGGGAACATCAAATTGAACTGAGGGGAAACCAAGCTGCACTCAATGGAAATGGTGTTTTGCTATGGATTGTATTCAGTGAGCAGTAAAAAGATAAGAACCATCACAAAACAAAGCAATGTTAACTATGTTGTGCTATATTGCATAATGTGCTGCCATTGCTCAGATGATGGCTTCTGGAGAGTTGAGTTGTCCATACTAAAGGCCAGAAGCTGAGAAAGCAAAGTTCTGACAACCTTCTTCTCAATGACTACTTAACCTTTTAGACCCAGCCCCACCAGGTGGGAGTGACTTCTCTGGGTTCTTAGAACTAATATGTCTGGGATGTATTAAAGCCAGAAGCAAATTAAAAACACCATTTAAAAAAAGAGATTGTTGAAAAGCCAGTACAAAACAGTCTGTTACCATTATGGGGTTTTGTTTTGTTTTGTTTTGTTTTGTTTTGCCATCTGTGCTAGCAAGGTTACAAGGCTCTGGAGGAGGGCAATTAAGGCCATGTACTCCAGATACCAGCAAACCAACAGAGACCCTTCCTCCATTCTACAGAAACAGAAATCCAGTACAAAATGTTCAGACATGTAGTTGTTTTGTGAGAAATAAGCCCACTTCTGCCTTTCAGTGCATTCAGCCAGTGAGTGAGGCTGTCACCAGTTCCACTGACATCTTAATCAAATATGTCATATATTTATAGATGTCTAAATTGGAGTGTCCCATTATCTCTCAATTTTCTAGGTAAACGCTATAATTCTGGGAAAGCAGAGCCTGCTTGCTGGCAGCCGAGGACTGTTTGGTAACGATGCCTGAAAATAGAGTATAAAAGTAATGGAGCTCTAGGAATGAAGAGGGGATTGACAAAAACACAGAGTACTGATGCAAAAGTGGGTCAAAGCTGTACTAAAGCTTGAGTATTTAACAGAGCTGCAATTAGCAACAATGGCAGCCAGGACAAGTGGACTGTTCTTCCACCCACTCCACCCTGAAGCATGGGCCTGAGCTGTTCCTGAAAAAGGAAGTGAAGAACATGGCTGCCCAGTCCCAACAAGAGAATGGCTGGGCTTCTCCCCTCTGCCCTCCCAAAAAAGGAGAGTGAAAAGGGTTTTCCCCAACACCAGTAGATTCCCTTCTAGATCTTGGTGCCCTATTTATTCCATCTTAGTCACAGTCCTTGTATCTCCTCTGCTATGGACTCTTGCTATTTCCACAACAGTAGAGGAAGAATAGTATCATATCAAACCTAAAAATAGTAGAACTCAGTGTGGGTCACAGTGGGTCCAGGATGCTTACAATTGTATTCAAAGCACCATTTTCCCCTCAAAAGCTTTAATGTCATGCATCTTATTGAGTATCCAGCTTTCAAAACAAAAACAAAACAAAACAAGTTTCCATGTTATCTTCCAGCTTAGGTAGACAGTGCCCAAAGGTAAATATGAGCTGGGGAAGGAAGATGGCAGCTAGAAGTTTACAGAGCTTACTGAGGTTATGCTTGCTATGAACACTAGAATTCTGATATGCGATTTCCAAACAGTATGAAGAAACACTGGAATATTTCTGGAAGGGCTAACTATCTAGTTCCTCATCTTGGAAACATGGTATGGCCCTTTGAACTCTTTACTGAGACACATGTCCTGCTATGTAAACAGATTTTTACACCTCTGTAAATGTCCATAGGAAATTGTTATATTTCTTCCAGAACACATCCAAGCACCCCAAAAAACTCACAACAACTATCAGCTCCCTGCTATGAAAGTCTTTGAAAATACATTGTTATATTTCTATTTAGTAGGAAGCAGAAATTAGAAAAGTTGCTTTCTTAGACTGCAGTGCCATGTTATCATTCCTGGAGAGTTCTCCAGGTAAGAAGTCTAATATCCATGATGATTAGTTGAGGATTTCTGTTTTGCCCCAAATAAATAAATAAATAAATAAATAAATAAATAAATAAATAAATAAATAAATAAATAACATATCCAAACTCTGTTAGAAATCACCTTTCCCTACTATGATCCCAGCCATGGCAGTGAAACCACAGCTTGGAGGGAGGGAAAGATAGGGAGGAGATGTACAGAAAGGATTTGTATCAAGGAGAAATAGAAGTAAAATCTGGGAGGGTCTTAAGCCAGTTGGCTGGATAGCTCAGTGGTTAAATAAATGTGGAGCCAGAAGTTGGGAGTTCAATCCCCCACTGTGTCTCCTGGAAAAATAGTCATCCTGTGCATTCTTGGTCACGCTGCACAGTCCCAGGGCTCCCCCTCCCCCCAAGAAGACATGCATGGTAAACCACTGCTGATTAAACTGCTAGAAAACCCTAGAACGTTGGAATCCACTTGACGACACATGATTATACGATTACAGTTAAGGGAATAGGCTGCCACATTGGTTTTGGCACATGTCTTGAAATACTTACAATTCAATGAAACACTATTTGGAGCAGGGCTTGTCTGCTGTAGCAAAACTAGTGGCAGGTGTTTTTGCTGTTTTGGCACCATAAAGACTAAAAGGCTTATTTATCATAAATAAATATTCCTAAACTGAAACCCAACTCATTAGATGTATGAGGTGTTGCTATCAATCATGCATTTAAGTGTACAAAGACATGTTGAAGGGTATGAATATTGTAAGGGAAAAGATAGAAATGAAATGCAAAAAGTGAAAAAATGTTTTTGCCTCAAGTAAATGGCAAAAAAGTTACTTGAAGATGAGAATACCAGCAAAGGCGCTTAAAAGTAGCAATATTTCATGATGTACCGGCTCTATTTTGATAAGCCATTATGAACAATGTGAACAGATCCTTTACATAGTTGCTGGGCCCAAGGTTCTCCACTCCTGGTCTACAGTAATAGCAAATGAGTTCACAAAATGGATATTCACCATGACAACAGGGCATGTAAAGCACCATGAGTCACTGCAGGAGCTCATATCCCACCTCGAGAGAATGCCCCAGATTTCAGTGGTGATTCCCTTTAGACCAAATGGGTCACTTATTCAAGAAGATGCACCAGTATAATTGGAAAAAGAATCTATGACCTGGCCTTAATGTACTTTTGAAGCTATGCGTCATCTTGGGGTATGCTTTGGAATCACAATTATGGGAGGCTGAGCTGGGTATCCCCAACAAAGATAGCAGTCCTCACCAACCTAAAAATCTACATGATTCTTTGAGAAGCTGTAACAGTTACAACATTACAAATTACATGTGCCTTCTAGTGTAGATGTTGTCTATCTATCATAGAGACAAAGGTTGTGTGGGAATTGTTCACCCGAGCTTTGTTGTGTAGCCCTGAAAGGAATTTTTATGAAATTCACAAATCATTAAAAAAAATTGCTCAGCCAATGTATCACAGAATCCTGTCTAAACTTTGCCTTGCCACTAAACCCTTATCTATGGCCTTTTTTCTCAGGTAATATTTGCATATAACTAGAGATTTACAAGCCTAGATGCCCTCTAAGCACATCCGATCTCGCTTGATTTCGGAAGCTAAGCAGGGTCGGCCCTGGTTAGTACTTGGATGGGCGACCACCAGGGAATACCAGGTGCTGTAGGCACCTGGAGTAGGAACTGGCAAACCACTCCAGTACTCCTGCCAAGAAAACTCCATGGAAATGGAGTCACGAAGAGTCAGTCATGACTGTAATGACACAACACAGACAGAGAGATTTACAAATAAACAAAACAAGCTAATGCTCATGGAGGTTCTCCCGTTTCCACCCGCTTGTTTTGACTTCACATTGGATTCCACATTCCCCCCCCCTTGGTTTTCTCATTGCATGTATTTTGTGAATATTTTTTTAAAATAGCTGCATTTTTCTCTCATGAGCCTTTGCACACTTTTCTGAACACATTTTAATGCATGATTATTTTTCAACAATTTGAAACAGAGGCAGCAGCAGGATAAATAATAATGCTGCAAAACACCTTTGAACAATGGCTACTAAAAGTGAAGGGTGTAGAAAGGTTGTTCAATGCCCATATAGAAGCTAACAAAAGACAATACTGAAGATGTCTCTCCAACCAGAAGGAGGTATACCAGCAACAAGCATGGGGCCACCACTTAGATGGTCTTGACTTCGTACATTGTGAATTAATCATTCTCAATACAAGGCATAAAATCAATGTATTTGTCTTTTATTTTGGGAAGTCATCAAGAAGCTAAGCATGTATCTTTATCATACTAGGAGTGAAATGTTCAGACTAAATTTTAAAGAAGAGTAACGCATGCCCTATTCTCAAAAGATTAAGAAACACAACTCTAAGCACAAGACTACTGTCAGAATTGTAGCTTCACAGACACGTTAGCTTTGTAAACTGAAGATTATTATGCTTACTATTGCCCTTCATATCCAAGGACACAGAGGATTAGGTACTACTGCAAATATATGAAATTGTATTGATTTTTCCTCCCTGTGAACATTTTTTCCATGTTGACCCAGAACTGTTGTACATTTACACACAAAAAGACCTTTGACAAGGAAAGAGCAATTTCAAGTAGAATGAGTCAAAGTACTGCTTTGCAGGGTCCCCATTTACCACTGAGCACGCTGCTGTAAGTGCTCCATTAAGTAGAAAGAAACACAGAGCTGCAGGCAGTGAGTAATAAGTAGATCACAACTAGAAGAGGCCCATTGGAATTGATGGAGCTTATGAAGGAATCAACACACCAAATCCTCACTGATTCAATGGACATACAAGATAATTCTAATGTGACTTACCTCATGAAGAAAGAGTATTTCAGCCATTAAATGAAAATCACCAATTCATGAAGTAATTCTTGTTGTGTCTGGAATGAGGAAATTCCTGTTGCATCTGAGATCCTTCACAGACGTCTGAATTAGTAATAGTTACTTACTGTGGTTCAGCACTTTGGTGTGGTTTGGCTTATTGCCACCCCCACCCCTGTGTTGCTTAGGTGCCCTGAATTCTCTCTCTTCTTCTGAGTGGGTGCCCATGGAATCCAGGACACTCATGTAACACATGCGGACCCAATCCACCAAAGTGCAGCAAAGCACCAGATCACAGGAAGTGCCCGTCTCTAGTCTGAAGTTATCTGGATAAACTAAATGCAAGAAATTTAACCAACAAAAATGTGCTGCTATTTTTTTTAACCTCTTGGGTTCAATCTGTTATATAACAGCCCTCACCATGACAAGTGGTGCTTTTTCAATTGATAAGTTATTTTGTGCAGCCAAAGCCATGATAGAAAGATAAAACAGAAATTCAATAGTGTTTCAGATAGATAAATGAAGTAACATTACAGTACAATTGTCAAATATGTTTTGTGTAGCCTAAGACAGAATTCTACCAAATAAGATTACGTGTCTTGATGATGCACACTGTCATTATTAAGGTGGTGCATTTTGCAAATTCACTTGAAAGCATTTCAATAGGGCATGTCAATCTCAGATCCATTTTTAGTCATCGATGCACTAATTGTAACATTCCTGTTTTGTTATCTTCAGCTTGAAGAACATTCTGAAGGAGAACTCCAGCATTACCTGTGGGGGAAAAAAAGCAGAACAAAACATGCCAGTAAAGTGAGTTCATCTCTCTCTCTCTCTCTCTCTCTCTCTCTCTCTCTCTCTCTCTCTCTCTCTCTTCAAGATGTGCTGAATTTCCCTTTACTTTTGTTTATCATCACTGACCGCCAAGTTACCTGATATTTCAGAAGGTACTTTCTTTGACAGTACTTCCTCTACTTATTGTCTTACAATCAAGGGGTGAAACATGGTGATCCTTTCCAGGCCCTTCACAGTTTTGAGCCCTGAATTGAAGAAAATAGAATGCTGCTGACTTGTAACCTGAAATCTGGAGAAATAAATGTTTTTTCACACACACACACACACACCCACACCCACACACACACACACACACACACACACACACACACACACACACACACACACACACACCTTCAAGCAAAAAATGATGTCAAAGAACAAAGTCATTAATCAAGTGATGAACGCTAGATGTTTCTCTCTATTCCTTTCTTCTTTCTTCCCTTCTTTCATTTATAACCCACTTTTTCTGCATTGAGTTCAAGCAGGGCTGTCCCCACCACCACCATTTTCCTTGACAAAGCCTACTGAAATAAGTCAGGCAGGGCCTGACATGATTGGCCCAAATTAACTCTGTAAATAGCATGGGCCAGCGAGGTATTGTACTTGGATCACTGAAGCACCAATCTGACTCCCAGATCCATGATTATTTATTCGTTTATTGAAAACATTTTATCTCGCCTTTCTTCTTGGAAAAAAAGATCCATAACCATATCACTTGGCTCCAGATATGAGAAAGACCTTCTCCTATGAGACTCCCTCACTTTTGAGACATTCTGGGAGGTTTTTTTTAAAATCAGCCCCACTATCTTTACAGACATGTTTGATAAGGACACAACAGAGGGCGTTTTCTTCAGACAAGCAGTTAAAACTGTAACTCAAATTTGTAAATTTGTATATATTCCTGTTCCCAGACTGTGGAACGCCCTTGACCGGGAAGCCAGGTTGTCCCTGCTGATAAAACAAATAAATAACATTAATAAAACAAGCCCTGAATTCAGAAATAAGCACAACTGACTTTGATTAAGCTTATTACCAGTTGATTATGACTATATCTGTCATGATCATATGAATAAATCTGGTATTACTGCTGTACTGCCGCATTTGGGGCAGCCAGACTTACTACCCTGCTTTGTGTGTGATGATGAGAAGAAAAAGGGAGATGGGAGGCATAGAAGCTCTGTTGTTTGTGGTCTCCTTTATTTGTTTAATGTTCTTCAGTAGAGATGGGCACGAAACGAGCAATTTTTCATTTTCATTTTCATTTTGTCTCAAAATGAAATGAAATGAACCGAAACAACGCGTTTTTTTTCATTTCATTGAATGTAATGAATGCTAATGAAACAGCATTTTTTCGTTTTCATCTTCATTTTTTCATTTTGTTCTCCAAAATGAAATGAAATGAACCGAAACAACAGAAAGTGTTTTTTGTCACACTAGTGTGCGAGATTTGCCTGGTTTTGGAAAAGCTGAAGAATATCAGCTTTACATTGAACTGTAATGAATGCAAATGAAACAGCAATTTTTAAAGTTTATAAAATTTTCTTTGTGTTTATTTTTTCAAGAGAATTATTTTGTTATAGTCAATATAGGCACAAAAATGAATTTTTTCTAAAAAAATCACAAAATGAAAAATGTGCCTTTGCCCAAAAACGGACCCCCCTAAACGACAAACGAAACACCTTTTTTTTTTGAGTTGTGCCCATCTCTATTCTTCAGTCAGGATTTCTAGTCCTCTGAGGTTTCCAAAGCAGCATGCAAAGATTCATAACAAAATAGCAACAAAGTGATCCCGAATGGAAATAGCATGACATCCATGTACATAGGTACTCTTGTCAATAAGAAGTCGGCAGTTGCCCATAAAGTTCAACAATGAGACACCCTTCCTCACTCATGCAGTTCCACTTCATTTCCTTCATTTCCTGCCTCCATTCTTGGTCTCCCTTGCCATCACTCTTTTGCCACCACCTACTAAGGCCTGGAATGGGTAACCTGCACCTAACCACCACCATCACCACCACACACACACACAAATGTGGCTAGACCATAACACCTATCACCCTCCATTATGGCCTACATTGGTTAAGAAGGGTGGGAGTTGGAGTTTAGTAACCTCTAGAGGACCACAGGTTCCTTAGCCTTGATTAGAATGTGTATTCTACCAAGATCCTCTGAGACAAGGTAGTGGAACTCACTTCAGTCATAGCAAGAGATAAGAGATACTGCCTGCAATTGCCAGGCAATTACTGCTACCTTGGCCCAAGCAGCAGGGACTTGTTCAGTCTTTGGTTGCTTCCAGGTGAGGTGTTTTTAACTGCTGCCCCATTCTGTGAAGATTCTCAGTCATCCAGGTGAGTTTAGCTGGAAGTTGGTTCATGGCAACTGGACTTCTTTTTCTTGAGAGATTCAAACAGCTGTCAGAAGGTGTTCCAAACATTATACCAAATGTTCCCTTTCTGTGGAATATCCAACTTAAATAAACAAACAAGACTTCCACACTACCACAATATGTGCTTGTTCTTTATCAGTGTTTCATCCTTCTTTTTAAAAAGGTCCCGTTGTCCTGCTCCTGGTTCTCTTCTGATTAATTACCTTCTGGGGGATTTTAGATGAGACTATTATTTTGGCAGTGCTTTACAATGGAGGCTGGTTCTTCCTGAAACCTCCCAAAATGTCATTTTCAGCATATCTTCAGGCTGAAATTAAACTCCTTTTGAAATACAATTTCCTCTTACGAGGAGGGAAAAAAAGGTTTTGCTTTGTTTTGGAAGCCACCATGAATTAAAGTGGAGACAGAACCTGAACTCAACATGAATGTGAGTCAGTATTTTGAGTAGGGTGGTTTTCATCCCATCAACTGTCTTAGTTTCTGCTAAGGAAGGGAAGAGCCACAGTAACTCCAGAAGCAGACCCCATAATTATTTTAAAACACCATGTTTAACTTAGAAAGAAGAAGGAAATTGAAGGGTGCATCCATGAAAAACAATCATTATACTTGGGCAGATATAAAATGGAAGTTCAAATTTATTTATTTATTTATTTATTTATTTATTTATTTATTTATTATTTATTTATTTATTTATACATACCCCCACCTTTCCCCTTAAAAAGGATCCAAGGCTTGTATCATTAAAAGACAACATTTAAAGCTAAAACCAATAAGTATAGAAGTACAGTGCTGAGACGTACCCACCAAAGTAATCTAGGGATGTGCAAGGGGGAAAGAACAACCATTCATCCCCCCCCAGGGTCTCTCAGGTATCAGTCCTTTTGCTAAGCACACAAAAATGCCATTGCAGCTCTTCCCACGTGGATTCTGTCTGACACTTGTCTAAACAGCCTAAAACATCTTCTTGAACTATTCCAAAAAAGCAGGGGCAAAGTAGGCAACAGAAAATAAAAAAAAAAAATTGGCCTTGTGGCCCTATGGGAGCAAACTAGATGTAGAAAACCTCTTATTTATTGGTTATCAGGCTTTGCACCTGAAACCCCAAGACTACCAGGCCATTGGTTAGTCAGTGGCAAAGGATTTGGTACACTGAATATCTGAAGGTTATAGGGTTAAGAGCCACTTTTCTAAGGCAGTCAGCTCAGACCACTCAGTCTGCTTGTTCTGCCATCAAGGAAAATACAGGTGTTTGAGCTTGACATAATCTTTCCCAAGCCAGACCGAAATAACGAGATGAGACAAAGTGTTTGGGTTAAATATGGGCCACAATTTTATTAACAACCTTATTTAAATAGAATAGAATAGAAGAGCACAGAGCTGCTGCGTGTGAACGTGCCGCCATCTAAATATTAAACTTTAACTGTAAACTAAAGAGGACCTGTGCCGTAGCACGAGTGGTAAACCTCTGTAGGTGTTATAACTAACAAACAGCCCCTCCCTGTTTAACGAGATTATAGTTTAACCTATCTATTTCTAATTCCTCTTTTTATTTAGTTTTATATGAGGGCTGCCAAGCACCTTAAAGATGTGGTATAAATGAGGGGCATAACTAAATTAATATACCACTTACGCTACCTGCCAATTGTGACCGTTTAAGGAAGTAGTTAGGATACCCAGCCGCGTATTGAGGATGATGGAATGGGCAAAAACTCGCTCTCACTCCTGGCCAATCTGAGTGACGGTCAAAAATTCCCATCCGGCTCCGAAGCAACCAGCAAAGCATCACCATCCACAATATAGGGCGGGAGGGTGGGGGCAAACAGACAGCAAAGGCAAGAGGCAGGGAGCTTGCTGGGGCAACCTTAAATAGGCTCACTCCTTTCCCACACAGTCTCCATAACAGGTGTGCAAACTTTCATGCCTCATTGGTCGGGTGGGAAAGAAGCCCCGCCCGACAAGGAGTCTCAAGTGGAGCCACCAATGTTATGAGTTCCTCTATCAAGATAGGAGCTCAGCACTTTTCTTCTTAGTCTCATGTTCTATCATAGTGATAGGGTACATCTCGGCCCACCAGGGAGTGTGTGAGTACAGGTCACAAACATCTCCCTGGTCTGACCACCATATCCCTTGAATGGCAACCAATCCACTTTAAACAGGCCCTGTCTTTCTTTGATTTTGAAAACTAAACAGGACCAGACTGGTTCATTATTTGGATGGAGACCACCAAGGAATAGCAGAGCTCTCCAAGTAGGGCTAAGAAATAATCTGACATGAAATCCTGGAGAGCTGCCGCCAACCCAAGTTGACAGTAATAGTCTAGACATATAAGGCAGCTTCCTCTGTTCCTGTTTCTAAAGCTGTCCTTTGTGCCACTCATGCAGGACAACTGGCACCTGAAGAATACCCTCCATCATCCCCACACTGTACACTGTACAATACAGAGTAATTGGTAATCATATGTACAATGTATATACCTGTGTAATTAGCCGTATCATCAAAACTGAACTTTGTAAGCATCACAAGCAAACAGCAAGCATTTGATTCCAAGCTATGTCCCAGATATGTGTCCAGAAATGTGCACAATAGTTTACCTATTCTTTAACCAAGGAAGTCCAATATTTTCTGAAGATGAGTTGGACTTGCTTTGTAAAGATTGTAGACATCTGTAAGTGAGTGACATGCAGAGACTTACACATCCATTTCCTAAACTTTTTAGAGCCATCAAAGGTCCCATAGAGGGGATAGAATTAGCGTAGTGGACTTCCTTATCCACATCTGACACTTCCCCTCTGAATCTTCTATCATCTTCATTAAGCAGTCCCATGGAATCAGAAAGCCATGTTGCTGGAAATTCTCTGGAATTCCAAGTTATTTCAAATTGGTATGTTGCTCTCTCAAGCAAAGACTGCAGCATCCCTTCACCATTACAGTGAAAAAAACACACACCTATGCAGTGGTTCCTCTGATAACGAATTTAATTTGTTCTCAGAGGCAATTTGTTATCCAAAAAAATTGTTATCCAAAATGTGGTTTCCCATTGAAAAGAATGGGAAATGAATTAATCCATTCCGGAGGTCCGAAAAAGGGGAAAAAGTGGTGGGGGTGTCCAGACCTCTTTATAAAATGCACTTTAAAGGTTGCAGTGCTGGAACACCCTCCAGAACATTTGTGCAAACATGGACAAGAGAAACCAGCAAGACTACCCCATTCTGTTCCCACCCAAAGTGCAATGGGAAAAATGCAAACAAACAAACATTAGCAGGAAGAAAAATCCAGCCCTTTTTTTCCTGAAAAGCAATGAAAAAGACTGCAAACACAGAGAAATGAAACCAGCAATACTACCCCAGCCTCTTCCAGCCAAAAATGCAAACAAAAGCAGTGCAAAGATTAATAAAAGCTAGCCCCCTATCTTACCAAGTTCAAAAGGTCCAAATCCCTCAGCAAAGCATGCCCAGAATCGCTCCAAAACACCGTAAAAAACAACAACGCTTTAACTCCTCCCACCCCTCCATAAACTATGCATCCTGCAATGCATTCAGGGTACACATTTTTTTGCAAGGCATTATGAAACATTTGTTATCCAAGGCAGCCCATAGGGAACATTCACTATCCGAGGCAGACCTATACCTGGAAATTTCCATTTGTTATGCGAAAAAATTGTTATCTGAGGCATTCTTTATCCGAGGTATTACTATATATTAGGAATATCTTATATCTTAGCGAGAGACTTACACAGGGAGTTCTCTCCCATTTTGATCCACTCTGGGGATAAGCTGGTTCACTGTTTTTTTCATGGTACCTAGATGGCATAAGTAACTGTGCAAATGAGCCTATTCCCTGAACCTTCATACCCACACCTTTTGGGATCCCTGTCAGGGGCTACACTATTTCAGGTTAGAATCACTCTATTCTGGTTCTATTCCAGTCTGCGAGATTGCTGGGATAGAAATGTAGTGACTGTCTGATTGTTCCTTTGCTGAAGCCACTTAATGATCTTCAGAGATGGTAAGCTTCCTTGCCACTCACATTAAGAGAGCAAGGGAGAGGAAGTTTTACATTTCTTTTTAATAGTTGCTAACAGAGGGTATTACCTCACATCCACTTTGCACCACAACAAAAAAGTGTAATATATCTTGTTGTGGTCACGTGGTTTTGTTGCTGTTTATGCATCTTCAAGGACACACTTTATTGTTACGAAACTTCTGGGACTTCACGGATGGGTGCCTCATCAAAGTGCATTTGTTTTTGCTTTCCTGTGGCACAAGACAAAAAAAAGTTATGTTGTGGAATATAAGTTGCCCCGTGGGCACGTGTACTGGTTTAAAAACCACAAAAAAAAATCATAAAATAAGAATGATCAAATATGCATTCCAATAGACAACACATGAATCAAGCCTTATTACATGATATATCATAAATACAATTTAAAATCATAAATACAATTTAAAATTAACTCCCAGAATACCCTAGAGAGGATAGTCTAAGATTTGTATTCTGGGAGCTGTAGCTCAGAAAAGGAACATTCTTCCTCTCTAATTTATTCCATTATATTATGTTATGCTTTTGATGTCTCTTACCTATCGTCCTGAAATCCCAGGCTGAATGTGGCTTTTAAAATATTCGTCATGACTAAAGAAAGAACAGTTCTAACACAACGGTGATTCCCTCACCCCTTTGCTCAGCAACAAAATATCATCTTAGAAGCTGTGGGTCCCATTAATAATAAACATTGCTTTCTAGGGAGCTGCCTACTTAAAAATAGATGGCTGAACTATTGTAGAAGGCATCAAAATAGATTAACAGTTCTTCCTTAGACACACTGCATAGTCAAAGACTTAGGTAATGAATGTGTTGGGCTTGTCAGCAGAATTATGGATAACTCAGATTCTCAAAGAGTCTATGCTCTAGGCTTGGTGGTACATTCATCAACCGCCCGAAGGGATGGTTCTTCAGAAAAGGGGAAAAGGCACTTAAATATATTAACTAGCTTGCAAGAGATTTTATTCTGCCCTGACAAGTTCCTAGATTTAGATAAATCTGACCTGAGTTGAGAATATATTGAGCTAATTGGATTTCTTGGAGCCATCTCGGAAATAGGATAAGAAGATGGCATAAGAAGCAGAAAACAAAACTAGGGGAGACAAGATTAGGAGGAGGAGATTCTATTACTCTGTTTAGCAAATACTTAATCAAAATCTTGTTGAGAAGCAAAAGAAGGAAGCCAACCATTTTTAATACCAGTAAGAAATTGAGAAGAAGCCCATTTATCACCTCATGGTTAGTGTGATAACCTATTCAATAACTCGAGTTACCACTAGCAAAAGGATCCTATAAATTCATGGCCAGCTTGTTCAGTGTTAAGAAGGCATGTTTGAGATCCAGGTAACAAAGAGTAGATGTCAATGGGCAATTTTCACAATGGAGAAAGGTGAAAAGTGATGTGCCCCAGGGATCTGTCCTGGGACCCATGCTTTTCAGTCTGTTCGTAAATGACCTGGAGACAGGGATAAGCAGTGAGGTGGCCAAGTTAGTCAAGTCAAGTCAAGTTTATTGCGGTCATATGACACATATCTGCAAATATACAGTAAAGGCAAGAAGAAAAGCAAAGAGAAGTACTAATAAATAGTAGCATGGGAATGGGTGGCCAAAATGATCTCTGCTCTCTTTCGAATGGCAGCTAGAAAGAACTTTGCAACCTGTGCTGTAACGTGTGAGTTCTTGTCTATTAGACAGTATTGAACTAACCACTTGGAAGGGTGGCCTTGGAATTTTTTCAACAGTGGACAAATTAGGGTATTCCTAATTTGTTCATAAAGTGGACAAAATAAAAGCACGTGCTGAAGAAACTCAGGAGCCTCGTTTCCACATGGGCAAAATCTCTCTTGGCGTGGTATTCCCTGGAACCTACCCTGGAGCAGTGCTGAAGGCAGCACATTCATCCTGGCCAGCATAAAGGCCCTGCAGGCCTGTGGTGAACAGAGTGAGGTTAGATAAGCTGCAGGAGTCCTATACGATGGGAAAACACCTTGTGACAAAGGGGAGCAGGTTCTATGTGCCTGCGAAAGGAGTTCCTGCCTTTCTATGTCACATAACCTCTGGGTGAGAATTCTTAGGGACTGTTTCTGCCCTAGCATCAGGATATGTTCAAGAGGGATACCTATGGACCTAATTTTTTGTTTAATGGAGAATTGACACTGGCTTTGGTAAGAATCAACCAGCATGTTATACACAAACCCCAGTTGGTCTGCGCAGAAATGTAATCTGAGCCAAAACTTTAAAGTTTGAGTCCAAGCAGAAGTTTCCAGATGACCTACTCCTACTTCAAGGCCCAGGACGGCATAGGCTACACAGTTAGGGACCCCTAAGATTCGACGCAAGAACATGGAGTGAATTCTTTCAACGTCGGGGTTATATGCATTAATCCAGATGGGGATGCCATATAATAATTGTGCCCTTGTTTTTGCGTGGAAGACCCGTATGGCTGAAGGAATGTAGCGTCCTCCACTCCTATAGAAAGGAGCTACATTTTGCAAGGTTAAGGGCATAATTTCGATGGGCTACCCAGCTCATATTATATCTAAAGGAGATCCCGAGATACTTGTATTCTTTAACCTGCTCCAGAATGTCATTTTGTAGGTGGCCAAGTTTGTGGATGACACAAAACTTTTCCGTGTGGTAAAAACCAGAGAAGATTGTGAAGAGCTCCCGATGGATCTCTCTAAAATGGGGGAATGGACTGTGAAATGGCAAA
This sequence comes from Phrynocephalus forsythii, assembly GCA_029282475.1. Classification (NCBI taxonomy): domain Eukaryota; kingdom Metazoa; phylum Chordata; class Lepidosauria; order Squamata; family Agamidae; genus Phrynocephalus; species Phrynocephalus forsythii. Next base: position 15,859,570 of record JAPFRF010000005.1, read on the forward strand.
TGTATTTCAATGTAGGAAAATGTAAAGTAATGCATACTGAGGTGAAATATCAAAACTTTATCTATCAACTCATGGGCTCTGAGCTATCCGTGATGGATCAGGAAAGAGATCTTGGTGAGCTGGTGGACAACTCCACGAAGGTGCTGTCTACCCAATGTGTGGCAGTTATGAAGAAGGCCAATTCCATGCCAGGGATTATCAAAAAGGGGATGAAAATAAAACAGCCAACATTATAATGCCATTGTAAAAAACGATAGTAAGGCCACACCTGGAGTATTGTGTACAATTCTGGTCACCACATCTCAAAAAAAAGATAGTGGAACTGGAAAAGGTGCAGAAGAGAGTGACTAAAATGATTACCATGGTGGGAGACCTCCCTTATGAAGAAAGGCTAAAACATTTGGGGCTGTTTAGCCTGGAAAAAAGGTGCCGGGGGGGGGATATGATTGAGATCATAATGTAGGACATGAGTAAAGTGGATAGAGGGACACTCTTCTCTCTCTCACAAAATACCAGAACTAGGGGACATCCACTCAAACTGAGGGTTGGGAGAGTAAGAACAGACAAAAGAAAAAAATTTTACCCAGCATGTTGTCAGTCTGTGGAACTCCCTGCCACAGGATGTGGTGATGGCATCTGGCCTGGACAGGACAGATTCCTGGAGGAAAAGTCCATCATAGGTTACACACCATGATGGAGATGTATAATCTCCAGTCTTAAAATCAGGGTACTTCAAGGGCCAGATGCAGGGGAGTGGTAAAAGGAGACAGGTATCTAGTCTCGTGCACTTGCAGACACATTTGGGGGGGGGCCACTGTGAAATACAGTCATACCTCGTACAACGAAAAAAATTCCGGAGGTAGGGAATTAGTGCCACCTCATCCGCCAATCTTGCTGGCACTTGCTCTTCCTCCGCAGTTGCCAAATACCCACCCTTCCTGTTCCCTACTAGGCTTTCAGCTTGTTTTTCCCCCACCAGTCCCCTTACCTTCAACCCCAACCAGGCTGGGGAGGGGAACCAGGCTGCAGAGGAGGAGGGGGCCACAAGGTGGTGGTGCTGGTGGCCCCCACGGCGAGTCCACCGCAGCAGCCCTCGGCGGCGAGCCGCCAGGAGCAGCAGCAACAACAGCATTCCCCCCTGGACAGCCACCTCACTCGCTCGCTCGCTCACTCGCTCGGCGGCGCATCTTCCGCTCCCTCCTCATCCTCATCCTCCACCACCCCAACCCGCCGCCGCCGCCGCCGCTTCTCCGCCGGCCCGCCGCTCCCCATCGTTAACTCGGGGGGCGCCGCCGTCGTTCTGTTCTGCAGCCGTGCTGCCACTGCTGCTGCCTCTCCGCCGGCCTGCCGCTCTCCACCATCAGCTCAGGAGCCTGCCGCCGCCGCTGCTGTGCTCTGCGGCCCACTGCCTGTGGCTCCCGCCGCCGCCACTTTCTCACGGCCTGCTGCTCTCCACCGTTGCGGCGGGCCTGTCCTGCAGGCTGCCGCCGTCGTTGCTCCTCGGCGGCCCGCTGTTCAGGCTTCCCGTGGTGGGTCTGCCACGGGGGCCGCGGCAGTCATTTGTGGTGGGCCTCAAGGCACAGCAGCGGCGGCGGCAGGCCACCGAGCCAACAGTGGAGAGAGGCGAGCCGGTGGAGAAGCAGCGGCGGCGGCATGGGCGGTGGGCCGCAGACCTGAATAGCGGCAGCGGCAGTCCCCCAAACTGGCCCGCGGTGGCGACGGGGGCCAGCTAACCGCGGACTAGCGGCAGCGGCAGCGATGGGCCCCCCAAAGCAAGCCCGCCAATGGGACGCAGGAAGGTCGCGGGGCAGCAGCGGCCCCCAAGGCAAGCCCTCCGGGCGAAAGAAAAAAAACAGCAAGGCCACAAACTTGGGGCCACAAACACGCCGACGCGTCCAGCAAACCCCCTGACCGGGAGGCGAAAGAAGGGGCTGAGCAAGGATGGCAGGTAAAGCTCCAGAGAGAGGACCGGGTTGGGGGGGGAGGGGCACCATCTTTGTTGGCTTTCTTTCAGAAATGCATTGGAACAGATTAAATCTGTTTTCAATGCATTCCTATGGGAAATTTCAATTTGTACAACAGAAAATTTGTATAACGTAATTTAATTTGGAACAAATTAATTACGTTATACAAGGTACTACTGTACAGGAAGCTGGACTAGATGGGCCTTTGGCCTGATCCACTATGACTCTTCTTATGTTCTTATGTTTTTAATAACTTTTGGCTGAAAAATCACATGCCTCATGTCCACCTTTTGCATGGCCCCTTCAGGTTTATACTTTATTCCTGCTCTCTTCTAGTTGAGCTATCTGGACAATATATCAAATTACATTCTACCTTCCACATAGGTTGTTTGCACAGAAAAGTGTCATTCCTTTTTAATGTACACAGCACAATACTGGACATTTTGTTCCTGGGCAAGTCTATTCAAAAGTAAACATATTGTCAAATGTAAGTCCTATTGGTTGCATCGGGGCTTGGCATTAAACATGTGCAAGGGGAAAATATATACATATCACACAGGAACAATCCACAGACTACATTGGCAAAAGATCACAATGCTATTTTCAAGGATAGATGTTGTTTCCACAGGTCAGCCCCTAGGGAAACAACAGCATGGATGGAATCCGTGGATACATTGCTGGCCAATAAAGGTAAGGTGCAAACAGCAATAATCAAATTACTGCAATAATGATTTATCCAACTTGTGTTCTATTCCTTCTGCAAAGAAGAACATGCATGGACCTCAAACTGTCATTTATTCAGGTAGCATGCAACTCTTTTACACGTATTATAACAGCTTCATTCGTGGCCAGTCTGTTTCTGGGCCCTATTCAAAGTGTGGGGTAGAGATGGGCACGACTTAGCGGTATTCCCGTTTCCATTTCCGTTACTCGTATCCGTTACTCTACGGAAACGGTAATGGGAATTACTCCACCAGACTTCGAGCTCGAACTGACGAATGAACAATTTTGGTCTGATTTGTCATGCTCGTTCCTTGCATCGCGCAATCGCGCGATGCCACGCGGCACAGAAAAAAAGTTTTTAAAAGTTAAAAAAACCCGGTTGCCGGCCGAAAAGCAGGCAGAAAAATGCCTGCCGTGCCTCAGGGCACCTACCAGAGGGGTTGTTTCTGGAGGTCCCCGGCCTCCCCCCCGTCCCCTGTCCTGGGCTGCTCTGGTGGGACTAGCCGCAGGCTCGCAGGCAGCCAGCAAAAAGCCCAGTCTCGCCGGCCGCCGACCACCTCAATTAAAGCGCAAGCAAGCGGCATGGACGGCACAGGAAAAAACTTTTAAACTCTCCCCCCACCCATTCCCGGGCCAAAAAAGCAGGCGGAAAAATGCCTGGTTAACTAAGGGCACAGGGCACCTACCGGAGGGGTGGTTTCTGGAGGGGGGTCCCGCCTCCCCCCCCATCCTGGGCAGCCGGACTCGAGTCGCCATGCCACGCGGTGCGGGCGGGGGATCCAAAATGGGGCGGCGAACGCAATATTGTTTTTGAAATCGTGGTCCAAAAACACACAAGCACAACAGAAACACGCGAAAATTTATAAACTGCCAGATTTTTCACAGTAGCAGTGGGTTTTTTCTTGCAACCAAATGTCTCTCCAGTCTCCTCTCCTCCTCTGTCCTCCATTTATTTTATTTTATTTTATTTTATTTACACCTGCGCAATGATGGGCTGGCCGAGTGGCCAGCCATGTCGGAGTGGACAACCATGCAAATTTTTGGAGCCATCCCACCAATCGCATGGCCACCTGGCCATGGAGACTTCTGGGATGTGCCAAAAAGCCCCCTAAAACCTGCCCTAGCCCCCTAACCCTAACCCTAACCCTTGACTCCGTACCCATATGTCACAGACTGTCTTCTTAGTAGGTCAGAGAGGCACCCAGAGGTGCAACCCACTAGCCCACCGTAACCTTACCCGTCACTAGCCTAACCCTAGCCCTAACCCTAACCCACCTTAACCCTAAGCCAGATGTACTTGCATTGCACTACACGCAAGTACAATTCCCTTCTGTGTGAGACATGGTGGTGCAAGTGCCTTAGTTAGGCATCTCACCTATGGCTCTGGGTTCAGTGCCATCCACTAAGTCTTCACAGTCACTGTCTGCACAACTGGTATGCAATATCCATATGGCTATTGCATACCATTTTGCAGCAGCAGCAGATGAGGAGGGGAGACCCCCATGTTGAGGGGTCTCTTGGAGCCTGCTTCCCCTTCCTAGTGGGTGAGGATAGGAGGCACCCACGGGTGCCTCCAGGAGCCCACTTTCCCTTTATAGTGGGCCAGAGGAGGCACCCACCCCACAGAGGTGCCTCCAGGAGCCCGCTCCCCCCCAAAACCAGTACTAACGAAAACAAAAAAAATGAAAAAACGAACCGACTAATTTTTGCGAATATTTGCGAAAACCAGAAACGACCCGAAACGGAACCGGCCCGACTAACGACAACTCGAAATTTTTTTTCAAGTTGTGCCCATCTTTAGTGTGGGGCATTACCAATAAAGCCTTATATGGCTTGAGTCCAGGATATCTGAAGGATTATATCACCCCATAAGAGCCTTCTCAACCAAGGCCATTCTCTTGTTTGAGAAGGTTCAACCACCTTCCCAAACTTGCTTGGTAAAAAGAACAAGAGAGTGTCTTATTAGTGGCTCTTCCTAGGCATTGGAATGTACTACCCTGAAAATTCAGGTTTGCTTTCTTATCCTTCTATGGACAGCCAGGCCTTTAAGCACTGTGTTATATCAGGAATCACGTTTTTTAACTTACATGTTTGTAAATGTTTTATCAAATATTTTCACACAATATAATCTTTTTAGCTACATGTGCGTTTGTTTTCAAAATGTGATATTGGTAACATGTTTTTGAATTTCTTATTTCATCTGTTCTGAGCCTCCTTGGGTTCCCTATGCGGGGAAAGGTGGCATATAAGTGATTTAAATAAATAAATAAATAAAAATAATCAAGTGATAACTTTAGCAATAGGACTGTACCATCAGCTTTTTCAGCTTTTTTCTCTTCTCCATGTAAACAAACCATCATAAAAGCCTAACTAATCAAACTGATTCAGCTTCTCTTCAACTCTTCAAAAGTACCTTTGATCATTAACCATTAAAAAACTGAAAACAATCTGGCAATTATTTTCAAGGAGATTTCTCTGAAGTCAGCAAGCAGTATCCAGGACTACAACTAGAGTTTGTGCCATCCAGGGCAAATATAGATTAGTAAAAAGTAGAAATACTATTTTGTCAGAAAAACCCAGCTGGGTGTCAGAGGGGAGACCAGAGCAGGTGGCATGAAATTCAAAATCCCTGCTCCCCTCTCACATCACCGCTACCCAGCTGGTTTTGACAGGTCTGTCTCTTCACACATGAGACAGAAAGAATGACAGAAACAATCTCAAATGCTTTCCTATGTGGTGTAATAACCACCCATTCAGCCTTTGGCCATAATAGCTAAAGATCATTTTCAACAATTTTCTGACCTTGTTCTAAGAAACATTATAGACTCATCCTAGAGGAAGACTTTACTATTTAGTGTATCTCAAAATATGGACCTTTCTCATCTCTAGGCAAGAATGAAAAAAGTGTATGTGGTTTTTAAATAGTCATATTCTGCCATTACATAGTCCAAAAAGATGAACTTTTAGAAGCAAGTATCCAGCCCTGCCTTGTCTGTCATCACATTCTTCATGGCCCCAGCATTGGGTTTGAAACAGTGTAAGGTTTTACTTGTGTGTAGACACTACATGTGACAACACTAGATTTTTTCCTTGACAAGTGTTCATCTTGCTGTGTTGCATAACATCTGAATAGGGCTACAGTCTAGCGAGATGAAACTCTCTTTACAGTGCTGGTGTCCGCACTTGGAGAAGCAATGGCAATTAGAGATGGGCACAACCAGGAAAAATGACGTTTTGAGTTGTCGTGTGTCGGAGCCGGCCCGTTTCGGCTCGTTTCTGTTTGTCGTGAAATTTTTCAAAAAAGTGTCATTTCGTTTGTAGTTTGACGTTAGTACAGGTTTGGGGGGGTAGGGTAGCAGGCTCCTGGAGGCACCTCTCTTGGGTGGATGCCTCCTCTGGCCCCCTACAAAGGGAAAAGGAAGGGTACATGACCGTGTAGCAATTGCGTACCAAGTGGCACTGGCAGAGGCACCTCTCTTTTGTGTGCCTCTAGCTCACCAAGGACAGCATACTGGCGTACAGGTTTGGAGTTTTTTGGAACATTGGACTGTGAGCGAGGTGAGAGAAGAATGCCTCTGCTGGGCACCCTCTGACTCACTAAGAAGGACAGTGTATTTGTGTATAGTGCAATGCGAGTACAGATCTGGCTTAGGGTTGGGGTTAGGGCAAGGGCTAGGCTTAGGGTTATTACGGGTAAGGTTAGGGTGAGTTAGTGGGCTGCACCTCTGGGTGCCTCTGACCCACTAAGAAGGACAGTGTACTGGCGTATGGGTTAGGGTTAGGGTTAGGGCTAGGGCTAGGGCTAGGGCTAGGGCTATAGTGGGCTTTTTATGCCATTCCAGAAGTCTCAGTCAAAACCTGGCCAAGTGGCCATGTGATTAGTGGAATGGCTCCAAAAATTTGCATGGTCCCATCCCATGGCCAGCCCATCATTGTGCAGGTGTAAAAAAATAAAAAAAAAAATAAAATAAAATCAATGGAGACATTTTATTGCTAGAAAAACCCACTGCTGCTACTGTAAAAATTCAAGCATTTAAAATAGCTAATTTTCGCATGTTTCTGTGGTGCTTTGGTGGGTTTTTGGACCACGATTTCAAAAAAAAATTGCTGTCGCCATTTTGGATCCCCCCCGCACCACATGGCAAATGGAGACGACGAGACTGATGCCCCCCAGCCTGGTACCAGGTCCAGCAGCCCAGGACAGGAGAGGGGGAGGCCGGGGACCCCCCCCCCAGAAACCACCCCTCTGGTAGGTGCCCTCAGACAGGCATATTTTTGCCTGCTTTTTTGGCCGGAAATCGGGATTTTTTTTATTTTTAAAACTTTATTTTTAAAACTTTTTTCTGTGCCACTTGGCATTGCGCGATCGCCGTGCAATGCCATGAACGACAACAACAAATCAGACCCAATTTATCGTTTATCGATTCGAGTTCGAGTTCTGAAGGCTTAATTGTCGTTTCCGTTTCCATTGTGTAACAGAAACGAGGAACGAAAACGGAAACGAGAATTTTGCCAAGTCGTGCCCATGTCTAATGGCAATTATGGAAAATTATGGAAGGGTAGGCTGATTATCAAAAATATACAACCTTGAAACTTAGCAAAACCCATAATATTTTGCATAATTCACATTATTTGTATCATTCTTTATTGAAGATTATTTTGACAATTTTGCTTAATCTAGAGAGAGAGAGAACACCATAAAATATCTTTCCCACTCTAGGATCAAACAGAATAATTTGCCTGTGTGAGGATTAGAGAAGGGCACAAAATGGAAAAATACCATTTCACTTCATTTCATTCTTCATTACATTTCATTTTGTTTCATAATTAATGGTTTTTTAAAAAAAAGTTAGCAAAATGAAATGAAACAAAATGATTTGAAGTTGTCACCACCCAGATGGTTTTGACAGCTCCAACTGTGGGGAGAGGGGGGCCCTCCCCACATTTGCCGAAGTGAACCTCTTTCATGTTGGGGGGAAAACTGTGTAGCACCTGCTTGCAGTACAGATGTTAAAAATGAGGATCTCCTTCAGATAAAAACAAGTGGCAGCTAGAGATGAGCACAAAATGAAAAACAACATACTGTTTTGTCATTTTGTAAGGTTGCAAAACATTTTGAAATGAAACAATACAGCAGACAGCATTTCATGAAGAAATGAAACACAATGCCATTTTTGTTTCAGAAACAAAATGATTCATCCTAGTGGCAAGAGGCCTCTTTCTTGATCCAGCCATCATGAGAACAGGAGGTTTATTTTTAAACTGATTGTTTTCCTTCCTTCCCTATCCGCACCTCAGCTGCTTATAGCTAGCTTGATCCGATCTTGATCTGTGGTGCAACTACCCAGGAACTGTGCGTTGCTGCCTGTCTCTGGGCTGCAGACAAGCCTGACTGGAATGTGTTTCCCTTCCCTTCCCATCCCTTCCCTTCCCTCCAGATGTGTCTGTGTCTGCAAGTTGATTTAAACTGATTATTTTCCTTTCCTGATTACGTAGGAGGTTATTTTTTCCTTCCTTCCCTCCCTGCATCAATCAGCGGTTGAGCTTATCTTTTAGATCGTGAATGGAGTTGCAGCTAGCCCTTAGGTTTCCTGCTTGTTTACAGAGGGGTCTTTGTTTGAACGCAAATTGATTGGAAGGTTTAAGGAGGGCTTTTGATTTAAAGCATTGGAATCTCTGTTAAATAAAAAAGGGGGAGCTCTCCATTATGTATAGCCTTATAAATCATTTTGGTTCATTTTGTTGTGAGAAAATTAATTTTAAAAAATTGGTATTAGCAAAACGAAACGAAATGACATCTGAAACAAAACAAAACAAAACAAAATGCTATATTGGCATTTTGTGCCCATCTCTAGTGGCAGCCATAAATCAACACTAACATGCTGAATTCAAAGGGATTCAAACCCAAGCTTTGAGGAGGTAAACACTCCAGATCTTTTGCATCATGGATAAGGCATTTTGTGAGACAAAATTCTATCAGCAGGAACTGATATAAACATCCCAACTTTCTCATATTCTCAAGTATTCAACCTTCTCCAATAAACCCTGAAATATTGACCCAAATTCAAAGGAATATTTCTATTGTCTTCCATGGAATTTAGATTGTGGAGCTTCTCCCACCTAAACAATGTACAATGCATGTTTCTTGGTGCAACTTTTTCTCTCTCTACAGATGGTCAGAATGCATTTAGGACTTTCCTGAAGTCGGAATTCAGTGAAGAAAACCTTGAATTCTGGTTAGCCTGTGAGGACTTCAAGAAAACCAAGTCAGCGGCTAAAATTGCCTCCAAAGCTCAAAAGATTTACTCTGATTTTATCCAGGCAGATGCACCAAAGGAGGTAACCTATCTTACGTATTCTTCTGAAATATCTGTTCAAATTTTGATTACTTTTTTCTTTGGGTTGGAACTTTGTGCATCTCATGTTCTTGCATTTTTGAGCACACAGCCCAGAGGAGAAATAAAGGTATACCCCTAAATCTCAGTGTCTGAACAATTTCTACCATTCTTACTATCTGATTCTTGAGCATGGATGTGAACAGCTGAAGTCCATAATAAGAGGATTTCTCCCCCCCCCAAAAATGTCATACTGCTACTGCAAAGGAGTAGAGATGGGCACGAAACGAACAATTTTTCGTTTCCATTTTTGTTTTTTCATTTCATTACGTAACGAAACAACAAACGAATTTTGTCTCTTAAATGAAATGAAACGAACAGAAACACCGGAAATTTTTGTCGTGCATTTCGTTTCCGTTACTGCAATATGAATGAATTGCTTAAAATCCTTTTAAAAATCACAAAAAATGAAATAAATGGTAACGAAATGGTAACGAAATGAATGAAAACAAAAACAATTTTTTTGCAAAAATTCACGAAAAACAGAAATGAACCAAAACGGACCCTCCAAACAACAAACGACAAACGAAATGCAATTTTTTGATTCATGCCCATCTCTACAAAGGAGGTTAAAATAATGAGCACTTTCCCTGCATTTAAATTTAAAAATGTAAGAGTGTACTAGACTGTGAGCAATGTGATTTCCCTTTGACTGTCAAGGCTATAGCCAATGGAATTCTGGGCGTTGTAGTTTGATTTGTACTGTTCCTGAACTTCAGGAGAAAATTCTAAGTACTTCAGCAAATATTTAAGATCCTAGGATCTTGAAGGATTCCATAAAGATGGAGCTATGGCAATTAAATTGGAATCAAACAGTTAGAAGGTTGTAATGGAGACACATTATTTAGTTAAATTAGGTGAATTAGGAATGTGGACTGGGATCCTGTTACAGGGCAGATTATCCTCCCCCTTTTCTGTGTTCCACTGCCATTCATGATTGACAATGGGAAGCAGAATGGGGGAGGGGGGAAAATCTAAGGCTACACTGAATATTCCTTTAAAACACTGTAACTAACTACTGTGACTCAAAACTTCCAGGTGCATTTTTATCAGTTCTGCCAAATGTTAGTGGTTAATTTCTCAAAGCAGAGGTCTTTTGATGTGATGAAAGTTAAAACATGTCCTTTAGGAGCCTCCTGTCACACCATGGCATTTGATCATTACATACAAAAACATTTTTTAAACTAATTGGCTGGTTAATTACTTCTGTGATATCCATTCCCCTTGCTGGCTTTTTAAACTGTTAATTTTGATAATGGTGCTACTTTAGCCACTGATGTGTCTTGTCTTTTGAATATATATATATATATATATACATGTGGAGATTTTATTTAAATCCTTAGGAAAACTCTTGAGATGTAAAGATGGAAGCCTAATTTTAATCAGGAGAATGTAACCACTGCATTTTTTAAATTTTCTACAAGCAAATATGCAAAAGATTATGCTACCTTGAAAGGTTTATACAAAAAATGAATTAATCTCTGTTTTGAATATAACTGTTGTCTTTCCTGGTCAGACTGAATATTGATTTAGTTCAGGATTCTGTTGACCATGTGGGCCTCTCAGGTCACCCTTGGAGGTCACAAGCAGGAACAAAAAGCAGCTTGGTGAGATACAGTGTGATCTAATGGTGTGGTAGAAAACCCACAACCTTCTAGTTCATATTGGACTACAATTGCCATCCTCAGCATCTAGAGATAGGCATGAAATGGAAAAATAGTGTTTCAATTAATTTCATTTTGTTGCTCATTTGGTTTGGTTTGTTTCGTAATTAACAATTTTTTAAAAATTGTAATGAAACAAAATGATCAATTAAACAGATGTAGCCACCACCCAGCTAGTTTTGACAGCTAGGGCTATGGGGAGAGGGGGCATGGTCCTCCCTCCCCAAAGCCCGAGCTGTCAAATCCTGCTGGCTAGTGGTGGCAAGAACGGGAGAGCAGAGCTGGTTTTTAAATTAGGTGCTACCTGCTCAGCTTTCCTGTTGCTGTCACCACCACCAAACTGGTTTTGGTTTTCTTTGACAGATAGGGCTGTGGAGAGGGAGGCCCTCCCTCCCTCCCCATAGCCTGACCTGTCAAAAAAAATCCAGCTGGGTGCCGGTGGTGGCAACAGGACAGCAAAGCAAGTAGCATCAAATTTAAAACTATGCTTCTCCTCTCTCCCGTTGTGTCCACCACATTGGCACCCAGTTGTTGTTTTGTTGGGTTTTTTTGGGGGGGGATAGGTCAGGCTGTGGAGATGAAGGCCCTCCCTCGCTCCCCATAGGCTGACCTGTCAAAAACAAAAAGCGGGTGCCGGTAGCAGCAACAGGAGAGTTAAGCAAGCTGTGCCAAATTTAAAACCCTGCTTCACCTCTATCCTCTTGAGCTGTCAAAACCAGCTGGGTGGTGGTGGCCAGAACAGGAGAGGTGAGCAGGGAAATTCATAAATCATTTCATTCCCACAGTAAAAATGGTGTTTTGTTTTATAATGAAATGCTGTGTGCCATTTTATTAAATTACAAAATGTTTCATAGCCTTACAACATGACAAAACAGCATATCATTTTTCGTTTTGTGCCCATCTCTCTATATTGTGTTCCATCTCTCTCTCTCTCTCTCTCTCTCTCTCTCTCTCTCTCTCTCTCTCTCTCTCTCTCTCTCTCTCTCTCTCTCTCTCTGATTAAGTACCACACCAGGCCAGGAGTGCCATTATGCAACATTTCCCTTGCAGGTTTTCATGAGGAGGGCTTTGAGAGGTCTTTGGGGCAGAAAGACTTGGGAAAAAGCAAAAATAAATTTTCATAGGTGCAACACCTGCCAAGATAAGCATGCCTTCCCTGAAAGCCTGCAGAGAGCACACCCAAGAGGTTCACTCACGACTCATTCCAATTACTGGATATTCTTATTTATTCTAAACAGCTTTCAGGAAGGAATTGTTTGGAAATGTTAGACTTAATTTGAAGCATCAAAACTGTGATGAACTAATATTTGGCTGTTCAATAATTGGTTTGACCCCTGGTGATTTCATTACATGATATATTTTGCTTCACTGGACATCATTATGTTTGCTTGTGAGCTTTTCAGAGATACGTGGATGGCTACAACTAGAGACAAAATGCTTAGGAAAATCAGTCTTTACTGAAATTCAGAATCGGAATGGCATCATGAGACTGAGGGATGACTAGAAGACCACAGATCAAGTTTTTGACTATAGAAAAGATGTGATTTTCATGAGATCTTAGAAGGAGCCACACTAAATATCATGTTTTCTCATGATACCTTTGCTTTTTGAGATCCAAGCATGGATTAGAAACCATTTAAAGCCAAGTGGAATAAATGTGCTCTTCCTGTACCAGTAAAACCCATTTAGGATGCCAGGCCAGTGTGGTAAATGGAGATTTGGGGATTCAAAAGCCCACAGAATGTCCTTGGACCAGTCACACTTTTGTCAGCCTGAGCTGTTTTGCACAGTTGTTGTGAGTGTAAAGCTGGGAGGAAGAGAACCAAGTTCACATCATGCTGGGCTAGCTGAACTAAAGGCAGGATATAAATGGAACCCATAAATGATAAAAGAATAGGTAGATAATGAGGCCTGTGTCACCTTTTTGGAAGTGAATTCTGGTAACTGGCATGCAGCCATAGTGAAGGGCCTATCTTAAAGTCTGACTAGCTGGACCTTAATCATGGCTGCAACCACTTATATTGGCTTTCTGCTTTATCTGAAGCATAGAAGCCCCCAACATCTTCTTTAAGGCAAAGGCGGTGCTGTGAAACAGGCTTGTCCTGGGCAACCTGATTTGTGTGGGAAACCCTGGCTTATATGAGACAGCCCGTGACTCATGCCTTCAGCAATTCCATACCGTCCCTCCCATCAGTGATGATGAAGGAAGAAGGAACACCAGCAAAGGCTGTGCCCACATATTCTGTGACTTCTCACATTTACCTGAGCGTATCTTGGGGGGGGGAGCAAAGATCACACATCTCACAAGGAACTGAGTACTGGCTCGATTCCTTATGCCACGTAAGGCTAATGACAGGCTGATGGGTTTTGAAGGGGAGCACAGCCAATGGCAAGGCCAAGTGGAAGGAGGGGTGAACCACCCAAATTTACCCACCCATCTCTTTCTTGACAGTTTCCCTGGAGGCAAACAGCGAAGCTGTCCTTTGTTGATATGTAGCCAGGAAAGGATATGGGGTTTAGAAGACATGCACATTGAAACCATGTTTACACAGCGTGAATGCTGAAGGAAATTCAAGCAAATGTGTCCTTTAAAAAAAAAGTTGTGCTTTGTTTTGCTTTTCAGCTAGAAAAGCTGGAGTACCTTTCAGCAGGATTATTAAAGGAGAAGCAATCATGGCATGGCTTTCTGGGTAGGAAACCAAATTAAAATGTGTGTTCAATATTCTAAAGAATGAAAGCCTGACCTTCCTGTCAATTTGCATCAAAGCACATATTTTTGGAAGCTACTCAGATCGTGTTTGTTTCTGGCTCCCATACAAAGTCTCAGATCTCCAGCAAAATAAACAATTTATGCCACTGTATTCCCTACAGATAAACATCGACTTCTGTACTAGAGACCACATCACCCAGACTATTTCTGAACCAACTCTCCAGTGTTTTGATGATGCACAGCGATTAATCTACAGCCTCATGGCTAAAGACTCTTTCCCGCGGTTTCTTAAGTCGGAAGCTTATAAGGAACTGGTAAATAAGCAGCAGAATGGAAACCAGAAAAGATGGCTGCCATGTTTGTGAATGTCATGTTCAGAAGCCTTTTTTGGAATCTCTTAGCACGGTCCCTTTCACTAATAGGTCTAATACAGTGGCCAGTTGGTTCTACAGAAGGGTAGGTGCACCAATAATACTTTGGTTTGCAGGTTGAAAGCACAGCTGTACAACATATTTTATTTTAAGGTTCTAACAGGATTAGAAATAAATATTTAAGAGAATTTCACATTTTTCCAGGCACCTTAGCTTTCAATGACCAGGAAGGTCATTTCTAAAACCTGTAACCCTGTTTATTAGAGATGGGCACAAATTGAAAAAATGGCGTTTTGGTTTTTCATTTTTTGTTGAGGGGTCCGTTTTGGTTCGTTTTCATTTTTTGTGAATTTTTGAAACAAAATCATTTTCATTTATTCATTTTTTGTTTTTCATTTTTACCCGCCTTTTGGGCGATTTTTAAAGCATTTCCATGCATGGGCATCCCCCAACGCCCCAGACCAGAGGGAAAACACACACAAAAATTGATGCTGGCAGAGACACAGTATAGACTAGGTACGCAGGGAGGCTGCGAAGGCAGCGGCAGGCATTACCCAGGGTGCAAGGCAGCCGCAGACTAGTGACTGCACTGCAGGGCAGGGGAGGGTACTCACCAAAAGGTATATATATACACACACACACACAGGGAGGCTGCAGGACTGAAGCTAGAGAGAAATCTCTTCTTTCTCTTCCCTAAGAGCTAGGCTGCAGCTGGCAGGAACACAGAGACACACACCTGCCTGGCTGGCCTAAAGTGAAAATAATGAGTGGTAGTGACAGCAGTCCCACCCTAGCTTCCACCAGAGACTGCAAGGAGGACGGGGGCTGCAAGAGCTTTTTATGCCCTCTGTGGCTGCCAGACCTGCCCAGTCTGCAACCTGGGCATGCTATTGGTTGAAGTTGTCCAAGAATTTACATGATCCCATCACATGTCTTGCCTCCATTTTGTGGTTGACGACATCCATTTTGTCATCCTTAAAGGGAAAAGAAAAATACATCGCGATGGGAGAAGACAAAACAAATGTTTTAACCCCCCCCCAGTAGGTATTATCAGACAGTATAAATAATTATCGCTAGGAAACATAACGAACCTAATTTTCGTGGTTCTGTTTGGTTCGTTCCAATTTCATCACAATGTTCGTTATTCATTTTGTTACATAACAAAACGAATAACAAATAACCATTTCGTGCCCATCTCTACTGTTTATAAAAGACTCCAACAGACAGGAGAGATATGTATGGCATCACACGAGCTTGGTTGATTCCCCCTGTACAGAACCAAGCTGTAAAGTTGAACCATGACATAGCATTTTCTAAATTTCTGGTTAGCTTTATACAGACAAAATGACTCTCAAAATATGGAGGAGAAGTGCCTGGGGAATCCTTAAGACCTGCAGCAAAGATGGGCATGAAAT
Source organism: Phrynocephalus forsythii (assembly GCA_029282475.1). Classification (NCBI taxonomy): domain Eukaryota; kingdom Metazoa; phylum Chordata; class Lepidosauria; order Squamata; family Agamidae; genus Phrynocephalus; species Phrynocephalus forsythii. The sequence goes on from JAPFRF010000005.1 coordinate 15,874,812, forward strand.
GGAAAAATAGTGTTTCATTTTGTTTCGTTTCATTTCTTTAGTAGTTTCATTTTGTTTCATTTGTAATGAATTTTTAAAATAGTGTCATTATGAAATGAAATTTAATTAAATGCTCCCCTGGGTCCTAAAATATCAAAATGGCAAGGGAGCTTCCTCAAGCTCTTCTCTGTAAGCCTCCCAAATTTCGAAAGGTGTGGTGTTCACAGGGCTGAGTTATGAAACTCCAAAAGGGCTGCCCTTATTCTATTAGAATCAGAACTTCAGAAGCCAAGCCATGGGTGAGCATAGTGCCACCATGGCTTGGCTTCCAATTCCTGTTAGAAATATAATTGCAATATATTTCAGGGGTGCATATTTGTTATACATATTTTAATGTACTTCAAAATAGTAATTCACAAGCATGTTTCAGCACCAAAATTGCTGGGGTTCAAATTTGCATTTTTCCCAATAAACCCCCAAATTTGTAAAGTTTTGGGGCTTGCGGAACTGAGTTATGATGCTCCAAAGGGGGGTCTGAGTAGTTCATTGAAAGTGTGTTCGGCACATAATACAAATATAGGGGTTAATTAAGCAGCTTAACGCCTATATTGGTGTCATGCGGCAAACACACACTTTCAATTAACTACCCAGACCCCATTTGGACCTTCATAACTCAGTCCCCTGAACCCCAAACATCTCCAAATTTTGGGTGCTTACCTAGAATCACTTTAGGAAGTAAGCTAACCCTACCACTTTGGTGCCAAAATATGGCTAGAATCAGTATTTTTAGGTTCATATTAAATACTGATCCCAGGCATGTTTCACACCAAAGTTAGCTTCCTAAAGTAATGTAGGTAAGCACCTCAAATCTGGAGAGATTTGGGATTCAAGGGGAATGAGTTATGAAGCTCCAAAGTGGGTGTTCCTAGGGAAAAAAATTCTATTGCAATTGGAACTTCGGACGCCAAGCTGCAGGTGAGCGTAGTGTTGCCACAGTTTGGCTTCCAATTCCAATTAGAAAGATATTTTCCTAGGAGCACTCCCTTTGGACCCTAATAACTCAGCCCCCTGATCTCCAAACTTTTCTAAATTGGGGGGGCTTACCTAGAATTGCTCCCCTGCAATCTCCTCTAGGACAAATCATTTCATTGTAGAGAAAGAAATGAGTTTCATCAGGAAATAAAATAAAATGTGTTGTACCATTTCGTTAGGTAATGAAGTAATTTGTTACCTAACAAAATGATGAAAGAGCACTTCATTTTTCATTTCATGCCTATCTCTAGTCTGCAGAACTCTCTCTCTCTCTCTCTCTCTCTCTCTCTCTCTCTCTCTCTCTCTCTCTCTCTCTCTCTCTCTCTCTGGGTGGGTGGGTGGATGAGAATAGCCATAGGGTGGAGGGACAGAAGACAGACCAGTGAGAAATGACCATTGCAAAATGGTCAAGGAGTACTAGGTGACTTCTGAGAGGGACTGCATATTGAGCAGGGATGTGTGAGAAGAAAAGAAGCCACATGATGGGAATTCTGATCAAAAGACTTCACTTCCATTCTGGATCTCATAGGATTGCTATATTCCAGTTCTCTAAAGTGGGACAGTCCAGTTTGCATATTATGCAAACTAAGCACACAAATGGTTGGACAGGTTTTCTATCTATATGTTTCAACCTGAGCCTCATCTCTTACTAGCCACTAAGGATGTTCGCAGGCCCTCTGTAGCTCCATCTAGCCATTCAGATTGATGCCTGACCCACCCTGTGCCCTCAGCTCAGTGATAATATTTGTGCATGCCCAGTTTTGCATGAAATCCCCTCTTCCTGCAAATGAGGAGATGCAAATAGAGGGCCAGGTCATATACTGAAAAGGGCAGACAAGAGGGAAGACAGCTGGGCACTGCATTTTATTTTTATTTCTCCCTTTATTTTTTGACAACCACCAGGAGAAAGCCCAGATTCTAAGCAGCAGGGAAGGGAGGGAGGGACCTTAAAAAGGCAACAGGGACATCTCTCTTTAATTCCTTCTTGAAAAGCCAAGGCAAAAAGCCTCCTCTTCTCCACAGGATGTCTGCCCTTTCCCACATCTCACCTTCCCTCTCAGTTAACTGTGAAGAGGGAAAAGAAAAGAAGGTGCATTTCTAAGGCAGGGCAAAAATAAGGCTGTTTTTGGAATAAAATTGGGAAAGAACAACCACATAAGGTCGACAGCAGATATAAATAAAGAAATGAGGTGCAGGAAGTTTCAAGTGTTATTCTCATGATAGTGATGTTGTTTTACAGCCATTATTTCTTTCAGTCCTCCAAAAATGACCAAACAATACAAATTTAATTTATTTATTTATTTATTTATTTATTTATTTATTTATTTATTTATTTATTTATTTGACTTTTATACCACCCATCTAGCCCTAGGGCTACTCTGGGCAGTTTAGAACATGGAGTCACATAACATAAATCATAGGGGGCTTTTACATGACCTCTAAAATCCGCTGGCAACTTAAATTCAGACCAGAAATCATGGGGTTTTGTTCTTCTTCCTGTGTTCCCACTCTTCCGCACTCCACGGTGAGGGGCAGGGGGGAGGGAGGGGAAAAATGCAGGCTCACCTCCGTCTGCTGTCGAGCAACCCCGTAGGGATTCCTGTCTGTTAAAGGGGCAGCAAGGACAACAAAACAAACAGAAGGCGAGGAGAGCCCGCCATCCACAGCATTACAATCCGCATTGGAAAATTTTTACCTCCGGACACCAGGTACTTGTAAAATGTGCTGGGGCGCGCTTAGGTGGGCGTGGTCGTACTTTTTTTTTTAAGTCCGCAGCTGGTGGGAAAACAATTTTAAGCTCCGCATCTGGGAGCCCTTTGCATCGGATTTTAGGGGGCGTGTAAAAGCAGCCATAGTGATTGATGAGCATATCACAAGATCACAAGATTTCTTCCTGAGCAACACTTTCTTCCCAAATTATGACAAACACATGTAAAATTAGTTCTTCACAAGGGACATTTTTAATTTCTTTATCACTGTTGGTGCCCTCTTTGCAGAAAGGTGAGATTCACAGCAACCATAAGTTCCACAAGAGCAGCAGCAACAATGACAAGCATGAGCTTCCAATAAGCCACACTCTCGCTCCTCCTCCTCTTCCTTCTTGTTCATGCCAACATTCCTGTCACCCCCCTCCCAAGTCACAACTTAGCTAAGCTCCCAAATTCCTGCAAAGGTAAACTGTAATTTGACATTTCTGCAAGGCAATAGAATCATAGACTCATGGAACTGAAAGAAACACCAAGGGTCATCAACCTCCTCAGAAAGCATGAAATGCAGTAAGTGGCATAACATTAAAGCTTGGGAAAATCCATTTGGACCACAGCTTCAGTAATTCCCCAGCAAGCATTCATTTCTCTAGCTTCATTGAATTCTATACACAGTTTTGAAATTGTTCTGTGAACAGATTCCAGCTGTTTGCAACCCGGCAAGGGAGCAAGTGTTCGCACAATCGCAACATTTACCCAGAGACTTTGGTTTGCACAGAGTAGGAGATCCTGCTGATCTGGGAAAGGCCTCACTCCCTGGATAATTATGCGGAAAAGGCTTGTTCATTGCAAAACAATTGGCCCAAACAGGGACTGCTTGGGCACTGGGGGTATGTTTAAAATTTGGACAACCCTAAATGACCAAGAAACAAATCCCATCAGTAGGTCTGGTTACACAGCCACTAATGTGCTTAGAACTCCATTGTCATTTAAGATTCTATAGGGCTTCTGAGCATGCCTGTGTCATTTAGTTCAGCAAACTGAGGCTTGACAAAGCAGCATGTTGCCTTTTATACAAGAAAAAAACACCAGGCAGGAAAAGGATGGTGGCCTTAGAAACAGCTGGGGACGGGCAGAGAGCTTTTGTTGAACACCCTCTAGAAATTTCACTCAATCCCAAATGTGTTCGCACAGTGATAAATATCCTTGCTGCTAGAAGTACATGATAACACTGATAAGTGAGATTTATGCCCTGCTGTCTGATATCCATGTTAAATTAGTGTTGATTATCTACAATTATAAACTATGTAGTTCCACTGGAAACTAGAGAGTCCCACCCTGCTCCAGATACCATCCTGCTTCCAGTTAAATTGCTATCATGGAAAATATATTTTTGTAAATGTACCTCAGTTAAGAAATTAAGTCAGGGCTAGCTCTTTCTCAGCCTTCTGGAAGCAGTCTACTGCCTTCCTATTTAAATGGGATTTTGAAGACAGTTATTTAATAATACAGTGGATGACATGTTGCCTTTAGAGCAGTGATGGCGAACCTTTTAGAGACCGAGTACCCAAACTGCAATTCAAAACCCACTATTTTTTTGCAAAGTGCCAATACAGCAATTTAACATGAATACAGGTGGAATACAAGGGGCGATGTTGGGTGCCCACAGTAAGGGGTCTGAATGCCACCTTTGGCACCCATGCCATAAGTCCATCAACACTGCTTTAGAGGCTGCTGAGTGACCACTCCCATCATTCTCTACCATTGGCTCTGTTAGCTTAGTGCAATGGGAACTGCAATTCAACCCCTCTGGAGAACCACCAATTATCTGCTTCTTTGCTATCTCCTCACATAATACACCCAATAACCTCCCTTGTAATTTTAAATTAATGTGCTTCATTCTTTGATTTTGTTTAATATTGGTAGTATTCAAGCTGTTGCTAGAATTTTTCTGTGTGTTTAATTAATATAACATACCTTATGAGCAGGAAGAGAGAATAAAAGAAAATGAGGAAAATAAATGAAAATTTAAACATGAAGAGTTTCTGGCATATTTGTTTATAGCATACAATACTGAATTTTGAGAGGACAGTGATTTTAGATCATTTGAGAAGACCTATAGAGAATGTGAAAGAAAAAATGACTATCCTTTTCCACGTGAAATTATTGCAGATTAATGAAATACTATCATTTTATTGTCGCATATTCTTTGTGTTGTTCAACTCAATCCCATTGTTTTTATGCACTGGTTTATTTTTTATTTTTATTTTATTTTAGAGTATTTTTACCCCGCCTTTCTCCTTGGAAAAGGACCCAAGGCAGCTTACAGTAATGAGGGGTAATATACAGTTCAGTTTAGCTTTCCTCTGGAAATTTGGTACAGCATTCCAAAACAAGAAAAGGAATATAGAGATCTAATATATAGATAGAATAAAAAAAATTGAATATAGACTTAGTAATGCCCATGCTTATTAAAATTAGTGAGAATAAAATTAATCGTTAAGCCAATGGAGGTTTTCCAATGCACTGAAAATATTTAAATATTTAGATATAGCTACATTTCCTCATAGCCCATGACCACAGCTCAGGTTTGTGTTTACATTGTTAAGTTAAGTAAACACAGATATCACCAGCTGGAGCATTAGATTGTGAAGTGCATGATGTCAGGCCATACCCATGGATACATATGAATCAAAAATACAGGCATTCAAGTTGATCCTCATCAACCACTCTATTCTAGTAGTGTGCATCTCTATTAGAGGCATGTCTTTTTTAGAATGAAAGGACCTCGATTTTTCACTGAAGACCAAGGCAGTCCAAATTGCTTAGCATTCCAACACTAAAAGTTCACATCAAGATATTACTGCCCCTCTGCCATGTAGACACCTCAGCTACTGTGACGACTGCAAGTAAGCTAATAGGGACTAGGTAAATTTGTTGTAGGTGGGCAATGATGATAACATCCTGGCTAAAGGGGAAGTCCTAGTGCTTTTACCTTGCAGGCCCAGGAGCCACTACAATATTGGTACCAGGTAAGAAAAATTAAGTGCTACTTCAAGGAGCTCCTAGGGAAGTGCATGGTGCACAGAGATTTGTTTTCCCTTATCTGGTGAGATCAAGTTTTTAAAGAGTATCAGATATCTTCAGTAAGTCAGCTGTCAACAGTTACAGCCACACATCTTCCACTGTGTCTCTGCTCAAGCACACAGGCAATTTGCAGAGCATTAGCACTTCACATTTCTGCCAGCTGCCCCCCCTCCTCCTCTGAAAGAACTTCCAGGACTGCTGCCATGTCTCAGCAACTTCTCAGGGGTTCTTTCCTCAGAAAATTGTGAGTGTGACCAGCATGTCTGAATGACAGCTTGTTATAATGGCACCAATCAAGGCAAGACTTGGAGGCAGAAATCCACCCCTGCTGAATTGAATCTTGGTCACTAAAAAGAGAAAGACAGAAAAGTTATTCTCCCAGGTAAAGCAGCCACAATCACTACATCCGTACCTCTTATTGAGGCCAGACTGCAACATGCCGAGTCCTTAAATGGTGTCAAGTATAAGATAGCCCATGGGATTATCACAAAAATGTGAAGCCAAACAATACACATGTGTTGTAGAAAAACAATAAAGAGGTACTTTGGGGGCTGTTTCCTCTGTGTCCTTTATGGGTTTTTTTTTTAACCAACAATATATACCTCATTGGGGTGGTGGTGGGGTGTTGTATCTCCTCCCCTCTCATCATCCAAAACACTGGCACTTCCTCTGTGCATAAAGTAATGTTGACCCCGGAACAGTGGTGCCAATTCAGGTGAGTGGGAGTAGCAGGTGACGACAACCTCCTCCCTAACCCAGGAGTCCTGAAGCAGCCAGCCTTGCTGCTTCCATGGCATGAATGGTGGCACTCAAATTGCAACTCCTGTCAAGTTTGCTGTGAGGCTTAGGAAACCAAAGCTGCCTCATCCCACCACTGACTCTGATGCTGAACTGATGACACCTTTAATTCTCTTCCATTCCTCATAACCTCTAAGCAACCAGCACCACTGCTTTCTCCACACATGGAAAGGGGAAGATGGGCTCCCTCATTCCCTTCCTCAGTAATCCCAAAGGAGTTTGACATTCCCCCGGCAACCATGCCCAGAATTACTAGGATCTGACCACGTTTAAAGCTTCTTCCCCCATTGTTTGTTATTTGCATGTGTTCATATACTTTTCCTTCAAAATCAAGTGACAGCTATCTTAACACTTCATATACTTTTTCCTTCAAAATCAAGTGACAGCTATCTTAACAGTCTTAACAGACTCACAGCTGAGTCCTCAGCTTGGGGACAATGTGGCTTGATTTTAGCTGCTTACCTTCCTGCTGTTCTCTTTGCACCGAAAGCTTTTGAAGTTCTGGTTATGTATATTCTGTGTCATCAAGGCTTAACTGATTTATAGTGACCCTATTAGGGCTTTCAAGGTAGGTGAGATATTTAAGGAGTGGGTTTACCAGTTCCTCTAGTCCAGTGAGTTTCCATGGCTGAGTGAGGATTTGAACCCTGTACTCCAGAGTCCTAGTCCATCACTCTCTCCACTACACCATGCTGGGGATCCTGCACTTGCTGATTCAGCTCCTTGAGAACCACACAAAGGGGAGATGTATACTGGAGTTAAGTCACAAAAGTAAGCCAAGTACAACAGGCAATATTTGGCGGGTTCAATAATATCACACACACACACACACACACACACACACACACACACACACACACACACACACACACACACACACACACACACACACACACCACAGACTGTGTGTAAATCTAAAACAAGCCAGGAATATGATGGAAAGCAATGGCCTGATTTTCTTTTACCTTACATGGGAGCTGGTGTCCACCACTGTCAATGAGTAATCATCTCCAGTGAAGTACCAGTTTGTGAGAGTAATCGCCATATTTGTGAAACAGAAAAAATATTTTGCCCACACTGGCTATGAGAGGAAAGAGGAGCAGAGAGACAAGATGTAAAAAATGGATCTCCCTACCTCTGTTGCTCCCTCGTGGCACATGCCTTCTGTTTGGGCACAAGAACAGCGAGTTTACGTGACACACAGCAGGGGAAGTACCAGAACCTGTTCTCCCCTGTTGTTGCTTCGTTAACACAGTGATCATCCAGACAAATAAATAGAGGCTTCTGCTCATATGGGGATTGTTCACAGGAACAGGAATCCTAGAAAATCTGGGCTCTTGCTTCCTTGCAGATTATCCCTGCATAAGATGGAGCCCCTCTCTTTTTGAGACATATGGGTCAGCATGTGACATAAGCAACAATAAATGGGCAGGGCAGATTTTTGGCACTTCCCTCTTCACATTTGCTCACGTGAAGACTAAAGAGACATGAGGCCTTTCTATACCAGCACATAGATATGGGATCTGTATTGCTGATGGCTTGGATTGCTGGAAAAAGACCTTGTTCAAAAGTGTTTATGCTTTCATCTTTTCCCTTTAAGAGCAGCTATCTTGAGGATGGAAACGACAGCCTGTAAACATTGGCATATTGTTGTGATTAGAGATGGGCACAAATCGAAAAAATGATGTTTTGGTTTTTCATTTTTTGTTGCGGGTCCGTTTCGGTTCATTTTCATTTTTCGTGAATTTTTTGAAAAAAAATTGTCATTTTTTTCATTTTTCATTTTTTGTTTTTACCCGCTTTTTGCACGACTTAAAGCATTTCCGTGTGCGGATGTCCCCCAATGCCCCAGACCAGAGGGAAAACACTAAAAAAAAATGATGCTGGCAGAGACACAGTATAGACTAGGTATGCAGGGAGGCTGCAAAGGCAGTGGCGGGCACTGCCCAGGGCATAAGGCAGCCACAGAGTGACTGAACTGCGGGGCAGGGGAGGGTACTCACCGAGAGGTATGCATGCACACAGGGGGGGCTGCAAGAGAAATCTCTTCTTCCTGTCCCCTAAGAGCCAGGCTGCAGCCAGCAGGAACAGTGGCTGCAGCCTGGCTGGCCTAAAGTAATGAGTTGCAGAGACACCAATCCCACCCTAACTCCCACCACAGACTGCAAGGAGGACGGGGGCTGCCAAAGCTTTTTATGCCCTCTGTGGCTGCCACACCTACCCAGTCTGCAACCTGGGCATGCTATTGGTTGAAGTTGTCCAAGAATTTACATGATCCCATCACATGGCTTGCCTCCATCTTGTGGCTGGAATCCATTTTGTGTCATCCTTAAAGGGAAAAGGGAAAATACATTGCAATGGGAGAAAGACAAAAACAAACGTTTTAAGGACCACAACCCCCTGGTAGCTAATAATTTTAAATAATTATCACTGCGTTTTTACGGATGTCCAGGGTGTTTTAATACCCAAGAAATCAATATTAGGCATCTGGGAGCCATTTTGGGTCGATGTCCCCTAACTCCCCTTAAAGGAAAAAAAAATACAGTGATCTGAGAAAAGACATAAATGCACATTTTAAGGACCCCAACCCCCCTGGTAGGTATTATCAGTCAGAATAAATAATTATCGCTGTTTTTTTACAGAGATTCAGGGCGTTTTTTAATATTTAAAATAGTTCATTTCATTGCGTGTCACCATTAATGAAAACGAAACGTAACAAACCTAATTTTCGTGATTCTGTTCAGTTTGTTCCAATTTCATCACAATTTTCATTATTCGTTTTGTGACGTAACAAAACAAATAACAACAGAACAAAAAAATTTCATTTCGTGCCCATCTCTAGTTGTGATATATGGATTGCTGTTAGCACTGTTTGGATTAGGGGGAAAGACTGTATCTGCTTCTGTTTCTGCTTAGAATGATCCATCCTTCCCTTTAAATAACCGTCACACACCTTTTCTGACACAGGGCCAGTGCATACTTCCCCCCCCCCATGACACAATTCAGGGGGCTCAAAATTCATCTTTTGCTGGACTCCTGGAACTGCAGCAGCAATGGCAACCAGCTGGGGAACAGACAAGAACTGCTGACAGATGGCAAGCCAAGGCTGAGCTGCTTCAAGCCACTCTGAGCCTCCCTGGCTAGTTTCCTGTCTCTGCTGATAAGCTGTTGAGCAGAGAGTGGCTGCATGAAGACCTGGGTAGTGAAGAGGCAGTGAGCCTTTCCAGCACCTCATCCATAGGCTGAGAAGTGAAGAGCAGCTGCATAATGAGCTTAAAGTGCTTAATTTAAAGCTGATCGAGCTAAAAATGATTGTTTGCAGTTTGGATCAGAGGAGCATCCCAAATAACACACCCTCCTCCCCCACAGCCTTTATATCTTGATAAACCCGGCACCCATAAAAAGTCATTCTGGTCAGACCTTAAGTTTTTCTTTAGTGGAGAGAAAGGAAAACCATGATCCCACCTCAAAGACTAACTTGCATTAATTAACAATATGATGAAACCAATAATGTCTAGGGATGAAATAGTGTCCAAAATGGAAGAAAAATTGGCACTAGAGATGGGTGTTTTGTTTTGGAAGGGGATTGGTTCCTGGCCAATCAGAAGCTGTGCAAGGACATGCATCATCCTGTCTCCCTGTCTGATTTTCAATGCCAGGAAGAGGGAAAGATAACACATAGGAAGCTACTTCCTGGATGTAATTTTTCCCAGTGCCAGCTAAGCAAGGTAAGACATTGGTTGATTTTGTTCCAGAGGGTGGGACTGGGTTCTGAGTGCCAGCTGTGCTGGCATGTTTCATTTTGGAACCAGTCCCCTTCTGAATCAAAGCACCCATCTCTAATTGTCACCATTATCAATTGAAATGGTCTTTCATTTACCCATAGTTTTCTGTCCAAAAGATGTCCACATGTATAAAACAACACCCTATTTTCTCACCCAAAATTATAGTTTTGCAACCACATAGTTTTCTCCTTGGCTTTCTTCATCAATTTTTAATATTTTTAGATAAAATATAGTCTTATACACAGAAAAATACAGTATTGTATTTATGTGAGCCTTCATGGACAAGGCCACTTCATCAGGCATAAGTACAAGTCTTGGCATAAGTACAATACCTGCGTACAAGTCATAGTTTTTTGAAGCAGACACCAAATGCAGTCAAGGCCCATCATTTGTTGTTTAATTCCAAATTCTGGCTTGTTTAAGACATGGCCCATCATGATGACCAAATTTGCAACCAAGGCTGTTCTTTGGATTGTTTTTCTAACTGACTAGCCTGAAATGGAAATAAACAAAAAAAGACAAACCTGAAATAGGAAGGACAAACCACAGTTGGTCATTTGCCATAGAATCTGTGTTTTAAGCACTTAACTAGGTATGTATTAATGAGATTGTGAATGCATCCAATGTAAAATGCAGACCTTTCAGATGCAACCTCAGGGCAAGAAAAAAGGATGCAGGAAAAGGCATTATGGAGTGGCAGTTTTTCTAAGTGGAGTATCACAAAACCAAAAGCCAAATTTGAAAGTCTGGATACTTCTATTTTTATTTTTCTGTTTACTTGATTTTATCTTTTTTTTTTTTTTTTTTTTTGCTCTGGTCCTGCTAGCAAGTAAAACATTTCACCCACAATGCCATCAAAGTTACCAATCCCTGCTTTAGAGCCACACCTTTTTCATAATATTGCTACACGTCTGAATCTCTCTGTTGCTGTAAATGAACTTTGCATTGAGCAAGTGATGGGCAAACAGGGACTTTTAAAAATATGATGAATTGAATTCTCTCTTCCAGTTCTTTAGAAAGGTGAAACCTGGCAGCTGGAAGGAGAAGTAAAGCCACAATTTCCTTATCATTTCGATTTGGAGACAGTCAAACAATTGTTGTTTGCTTTAAAACTCTGATGATGTGTGAATGCTCAAAACAGAGCATCAGTTTGGTTTGGGTTTGGGTTCATACGAATTTTAAAAAAAATCATACGAACCTGAGCCAAGTCGGGCAGCGGTACACCATCCCGACACCGCCTCTGAAGTCCTGGCCGTGTCTGGGCTGGGTGGTGGTAGACTGTCCCACCGCCACCTCCGGAGCTCCAGCCGTGGCCGGGCTGGGCCGGACAGTGGTGGACTGTCCCACTGCCACCTCCAGAGTTCCAGACATGGCTAAGCTGGGTGGTGGCACACAGTCCCACCACCACCTCTGGAGCTCCGGCCATGGCCAGGCCGGGCAGCAGTACACTGTCCCATCACTGCCTCTGGAGACCTGGTTGTGGCTGGGCCAGGCGGCAATAGACAATCCCACTGCTGCGTCCGGAGCCCCAGCCACGTCCGGGCTGGGCGGAGGTAGACAGTCCTGCTGCCGCTTTTTTAAAATTTATTTTTTTCAGTGCCAACCACGTGGCCCCATGGGATGGGTAAGCACTTTTAAAAATGTATTTATTTTTTCAGCACTGACCATGCAGCCCCAGGGGCCAGGTTAGCACTTTTTATTTTATTTATTTATTAGTAATTTTTTTTAGTGGGACCACACGGCCCCAGGGGCTGGGTCGGTGATTTTTTTTTAAGTCCCGTATGCCGGGGGCTTTCCCCCCTACAGCTGAGAGGCACTGGCTTGGGGCCAGCTCCTCTCAGCTGAGAGATGCTAGCTGTTGCACCCCTTTTAATTTTTTTCCTCCTGGTCCTGGAGAAGAGAATAAAGCTTCAAGGTAGGAGGGAGGGGGCAGGGGAATGAAAAACGAAGCAAAATGAAATGGAAATTTCCATTCCATTTTGTTTCATTTTCCTTTGATGGGTTGGATCGTTATTCATTTCGTTAGGTAACAAAATGCATAACCAATAACAAAATGAATTAAAATTTGTTTCGTGCCTATCTCTATTCATGTAACCACTGATGAAAGGAAAAGGCAGTGCAAGAAAAAAAAGGTATTACTTTTGAATGTGCTCTTGAATCAGGTCCATATCTGGTAGAATGATTATTCTGGTGAAAAATAGTTAACATATAAAAAAGGGAGTTAGGTTCTGGGAATTTTCACTTGTCTGGTCTCTTTATGAATGGTAGTTAGCACAAGAGGGGATCTTGTAGACCAGGCATGTCCAAACTTTGGCCCTCCAGATGTTTTGAACAGCAACTTCCACAGTGCTTTGCCATTGGCAATCTAAGCTTAGAATTCTGGGAGTTGTGGTCCAAAACATCAGGAGGGCCAAAGTTTGGACATGCCTGTTGTAGACCATTTTGGCTACTGACATCGGTGTCATCAATAATTAGGTTGGCTATGCAATACTGGGCATCTTATTTATTTCTGTAGTGCAGGTATAACATTGCAAGGCAATATTGGGCCATTCCTTGGCATTTTGAATTATGATGCATTCAGAAGCACAACACCCCATATTCATAAAGCAGCATATATATTTTTGACCGATTAAATCTTCTGTGTGAAGGATCCTGCCAATGCTACAATATGGGTTTGTACTACTGATCAAACAAAAGTGTTGCCTTTATGTAAGTAGAGATGTTTTCTTCATACCACTCACTGTGTCCACAATGGCATTGGCAATACTTGCTCAAGTAGCACTTTCATGTGCTATTATGTTCATGTGATTTCCTGCTTAGCACAATTTTAGAAGGACACTAGTCTATCTGGTCTACTGTATTTCTCCAACTGTATTTTTGTAAATGGACCAGATATTCTGAAGGCACCATATGTCTCTAGTACTTAGGGAAACAGGGAGCGCTTAACCATACAGGGAGCTTTATATCATCCCATTATTTTTCTACAAACCAGAAATATTGCCTTTAAGTAGTTTATGACATTCCTGCCTAGTGCAACCCTAATACCACTCATAATCCGTTAATTAAAAAATATATTACACTGCAGGCCTGTTGTTTAACATTCCTCTCAATAATTATACAAATGTATCTGTTTCAAGTGTTTAATCTGGAGGAGGAATTTTACAATATTTAAATAAATGAACAATTTAACTTCCACATGCCCCCATAACAATATTAATTGGGTTACAGATATATTCCTCCTTAATTAATTTCTAAAACCCTCAAAGACTTGCCAGGCTGTATCTCTGTAATTAAACTTAAGTCGCTCCCACATATTAAAAGTGCTTCTAAGTTGAGCAGGAGGCATTCTGAGAGTTCATACACATGAAATTGTTTGCTCCCCAGGATACGCTGCTTTGAGACAAATAGAATGCTGGGGACCATACTACAGAATTAATTGCATAACTTTTTTTTAAGTGCTAGGTTCAAAAATTGCATTCATTAGCAAACATTGTGTGGCTGTTCATATGAACATACTGACTTCAAACTATCAAACATCAAATAATACTATCCCTTTGTTCTGAGCTGGGAAACCTATGGCCTTCCACATGCTGCTGAACTACAGGGCTTATCAGCCCCAGCCAGCATGGCCACTAGTCAAGGACGATGGGAAATGTAATACAAAACATCAGAAGGGCTGCAGATTTCCTAGCTCTGCTCTCGGTGAACTTGGAATTGAGGATCCATTTGAATTATTATCATCATTTATAGTTATGCTTTCTAAATAGCACAAGGAATTTAAATATACGGTATAATTCTGTTTCCTACAGTTTGCTGATTCAAAATGAGAATCTTCACAGACATATTCAAAATAAGAAGACTATTTTCCCATCCTTTACCTAATGCTTTTGAAATACTTTATACTTTCAGTTTCTCAATGTATGGGAAACGGAAATTTATATACCTTCCCTTCCTTGCCTATCACTTTCCCGCTACTGACCTCCAACTCTTTCCCTACTTCAGTGATTCCCAATATGGGGTTCCCAGATGCTCTTGGATTAAAGCTCCCAGAGGGTGTCGTGTCACCACTAGCCATGCTGACCAGGACTTCTGGGAGTTGTGGTCCCAAAACATCCGAGAATAAACATTTGGAAATGACTGCTCTACTTGATGGATTCCAAATGCAGACCCTCTGCAAGTCACCTCCTCCAAAAACTGCTTCCCTCGACTTGACATGTCTGCTACAGTTTTAAATAACAGACACATGTAAAGGATAACTATGTCCCAAATCAGGCAGCAATGGATGCTTATAATTGAGGGAGGTGGCCTAGATTTAAGGAAAATAACACTTTGCAAAATTACATTGGCACATCTCTAGCTTGTGTTATTTACATAACATTTGTCATTGTATCTCATTCCTCCCTTTGCTCTCTCATCCCATCTAATTTTCCTTCTGGATATACATACGTTGAGTTTTGCTAGAACTAGACACTTCTATCAATGCATGGGCAAAATACACTTTTTAAATTATCTCTGATGCCAATTGTTTCTTTAAGTGTTTGAAGATCTTTCCAGAACTGTGCGCTTATTCCATCTCATCAAGAGCAGTACAGCTTTGCCTTGGCAAAAGTACCGCCACCCAAGGAAGTACGAGGGGCGGCGACAAGAAATAGGGCCTTCTCAGTACTGGCACCGACACTATGGAATTCCCTCCCCTTTGAGTTAAGAACTGCCTCCTCCCTTGAAATATTCAAGCGAGGCCTTAAGACTTACTTATTTAGGCAAGCCTTCTGAGCCTCCAGCCTTTACAAATTTTTATAACATCTTAGTTATTGGTTGGGGAGCTTTTTAAACTCTGCTGCAGCTACTGTTTTTTAATCTTGTTTTTTATTGTATTATATTGTATAATATTTTTATAGTATTTTATTGGTATTGTGTTGTTTTTACATTGTATTGATTTTATTGTACTTTTTTGAATTTGTTGTAAGCCGCCTTGGGTCCCTTTTGGGAGAAAGGCAGCATAAAAATAAAGTTGTTATTATTATTATTATTATTATTATTATTATTATTATTATTATTATTATTATTATTATTATTATTATTATTATTATTGGCAAATCTCCACCTTCCCTTTAAGGTGGCAGAACCTAAACTCTATAAGTTGTATGAAAGCACAAGCATGCCAAAGCTCATTGTTCTTTTTCTTTCTTTCTTTTTTGAGAAAAGAATAACTAACCCTCATTTGTTATGGATAGCATTTGCAACAACCACAAAATGACACTGTAGTGTGTGTGTGTGTGTGAATTCTTTAAACATACAAGTCATCCTCACACCAAAAACAAAAACAAAGCGAAACAAAACCTGAGTTTAATGATCAACCTAGGCTACAGTCACACCAACAAAATGTTTCTTAGTTACTCTCTATGAATTTTAACTCTTTTTGGAGGGCTCACAGAACACATGGTTATTATTAATTATTATTTCCCCCCTCTAGCCTCTCTCTGTACCAGATCCAGCCAACTGGGAGGCTACTACCATGCTTGCTCCACATTTCAGCATGGAGTACAATCAACATTCCATTGTACATGTACTACTAAACTGGTTCATTTCATTTACATCTGGTGTGTGGTCCCACCTGCTGACATTCAGCTCCTTAATTTATTATTATTTTATATTAATTTTCAAACAGGACTGCCAGCACATTAGCATGCTTCTGTCGAATAGGGCTGGGTGTCCCTCTACTGTCTTTCAGCCACCACTGCACTGTGCTATGGTTTCTCCTCCAAAGAGGGTAACACAACATCGGAATTTGAATAAATGCCCCAGATTGGAAGGTGGATAACATGGGCATTTGGGTGGCAAAGTAATGTGCCTAAACAATTAAAAGAAATATATAGGAAAGGGGATCAGAGAAAAACAAATAAAAGGAGAAAAGGAAGGATATATGTCTTACTTGAGAGCTATAGATGAACATACCATATGTAATTCCCCACCCCAAGGCAGAACAGTTAAAAAGGTATTTACCACTATCACAGGATATATGCTATGTGACCAGAACATGCAACTACATTGAAAACAGAAGATGGGGCATTTCTGTAGTGTGACTACACTTCAAGAGGTAAGGGCAACCCAGCCCTCCAGATGTTTTGCACTACAGTTCCCACAAGTACAGGAGTATGGATTCTGTAATCCCACAGTCCAGAAAGGCCATAGGTTCCCAAACCCTGCTCCTTGTTAACATGGAATGGGGCTCCAAATAGCTGTAATCCAACTACACATAGCACATCAATGTTTTCCCATCCTTTGCTCTAGGATAGCATAGCAATATATGGAATTCTTAGGATTTCCAAGTGTGCCTTCTTGTATTATTACAGGAACCAAATGTCTTGAATTCAGTTGAGCTTGCTATTCAGTAAGGGATCAGTACAGGCAAGGCATAAATGATTGCGTTTATCTGGTTCATTTTGTTAAATCAAATGCCAAAATAGGTTAGGGTCCTTATGCATCCCCAGGGTCACCCAGAAAGTTTTGAACAATCCAACATAGGGAGGAACCCTGCTCTAACACCAAACATATAGCACATTAGCCAAACTGAATTCCTTGAAGATTTTTTGTACATTTATATAACCAACAATCTTGTTTGCTTCCCAGTGCTTTTAATGCAAAAATACTGTCCCAAGACTAAATATAACTCATATGCAAAGCTTAATGGAAACAGGCATGATGGAGGAAAAGAATCCAGCCTTATTAATTTGCAATGCAAACCCAACAAACTCTAAGCCACAGGGGGAGGTTGAGCTGAGGATTCTTCCAAAATACTATACTGTCACTACAATTAAAGGAAGGGATGCTATTTTTGAAAAATTCACAATTACAATTCAGGGGCCTTCACTGAGTCTGATTAAAAGATCCATTTTTCTGGCAATGCATGAATGCAAAATATGGGCATTTCTATACTGGACCAAAAAGTAGCATTTTGTGCATCTGACATCCCATCAAAATGAAATAAGCATACTTACATTTCAATATCCAGGCAAAAACAAACTAATGCTGTGTATACACATGTCAAAATGGAAGTTAAATTATAGACAGGGGACAGGGAGAAAATGATGGCAAAGGGTTACATCAGCATGTGGTTATGGTGCAGATACATCTGGCTTTCCAGATGATTTGGATTTCAACCCCAAAAAGGTTCAGCTAGCTTGGTCAACGATAAAGGAGTTGTAATCCAAAAATATTTTTTGATTGATTTAAATTATTTTTGACCCAGCTTTCTCCTTAAAAGGACCCATCTGGTGGTCCAGTGAATCCTCATTGACATGCTATTGCGAGAGCCGGTGATTCTTTCTTTCTGTCAAACCCTGCTTCAGTCCTGCATTCTTATTTTTCAAAACAACAAGCGTTTGAGTATTAAGCTGAAGGCTGGGATAAAAATGCCATTGTGTATCCTAACAGCTGCCCTAAAGCAACCAGAGGACTAAGGTCCCACACAGTAGAATTTCTGAGTGATATAGGATTTGAGTCCCAGTGTCCTGGGAAGAGCAAGGAAGGGCATCCTGTCCAAAAATCTTGACATTCTAGTTCAAGCTTGAGGTTGTAACTCGAAGGCAGACTGAAATATATACCTTTGTCAGTGTCGTAGCGGAACCAGGGCTCACAGGACTGGACAAAACCCAATACTTTTTTGATTAGCTGAAATTATGATGTCATAATCCTGCTTCGCTGCTCTCTCTTTGTTGTAGATGGAATCATCACAACAGAGGAGAGATGGGGAATGGCTTTTCCCTGCAATGCTATTTTAGTTGGATCAATTCCTATTATATAACCAAGTATTTGGAGATGGCTTGGACTTAATTAGGCAATCGTGATCCAGTAGCTAAAATCTTATTGCAAAATGCAACTTGCATAATTATTTGCGGGCTCGTGTCATATGTCTGGGTACACATGGGTTTTCCACGCATGTGTTGACCGGGATAGACGCCTTGGTGTTTCCCTCCGGCAAGGAAAATAAGATAAGCTTCCCAAGAGGAGAGAAAAAGAGGCCTTTTATCTCTGCCGGCTCTCCTATGTGACAACAATACTGAGAGTTGAAGCTGGTGAGTCAATATCCCACCCCAGTGATAAAATATTGGAAATAAGGACTGAGTAAATAAAGAAGATCAGAAGGGGTGGGGAAAATGGCTACCAAAAAGGAGGTGAAAGACCTAGCACAACTTCTCTCTAATATGGAATTCAATATAAGAACTGATATTAAAATGTTGCAGGAAAAAATAGAGGGGATGGCAGAGGAAATTAAAACCACAAAAGCTCTTGCAGAAGACTCACATAAGAAAACAATGGCTAATGAGTCCCAAATCAAACAGCTTCAGAGAAGAGTGGCTTCGTTATCAGCCAGCCAGCGAAGAAAACATCTAAGGCTGTTAGGAATTCCTGAAAGCATTCATCAAAGAGACCTTGAGAAACATTTATTGTTATGGTTTCAGGGATTACAAATTAGTATAAGCGAGAGCGATATCGAAAGAGTATATAGAGGCCTGAAAAGCAAAGTATCAACTGGCAACCAGCCAAGAGAAGTAACTGTTGCTTTTACAAGAGTGAAAATGAGAGACTATGTTTTTAAGGCCTTAAGGAAAATGAAATCTTTACAGTTTGAGAACCAGAGAGTAACAGTGAGACAGGACATATCTCCAGAGACCTTGCGAGAAAGAGCCGTCTTTAAGCCCTTTGCACAGAAGCTGTTTGATAAGGGCATTCGCTTCACATGGGGTGTTCCAACAGCAATCTTGATTTTTAAGGACAAGGTCTTGTATCGAGCCAGCAATGCAGTTGAGGCGCAAAGCTTGCTACAAAGATTTTCTGCAGCAGAGGAAAAGATTCATGAAGAGCAGAGGGCGGGAGAGAACGATGACAGTACTGATGATCTACAGGAGGAAGACTAACCGCCCTAGGAGGAGAAATATGGAACGAAATAAGAAGAATCTTCTGGGGGGGGAGAAGAAGCCTGTTAAGTGGGAGAGTGGACTGCAATGGGAGTTTGATGGGATAATGAGGAACAAGGGAATTAATGATTAGGAATTCTAAAAGTAATGATGGCGGGGGAAATTAAGGTAATGTCATTAAATGTAAATGGTTTGGCTTCAAATATCAAACGATTTAGACTCCAGAAACTATTGCAGGATATGAAAATCGACATAGCAGGTTTGCAGGAGACCCATAAGAGAAAGGATGATTCCAAGCTTTGGAATGTAAAGGAATGGAGCAGACTGGTTGAGTCAAGGGGTACAAATAAGGCAAGGGGGGTAGCAATTTTAACCCACTCAAGGTTAAAAGTAGAAACTCTAAGGGTACTCTCAGACAAGGAAGGGAGATATGTTTTCTGGAAACTACATGTGAATGGCAAATTATACACATTGGCTAATATATATCCGCCCAACAAAGGACAGAAAGGGTTCCTAAAAGGAATTCTACGGAAATTAAAGAATTTTTATGAGGGTGAGATTATACTGGTGGGTGACTTTAACTGCGATCTGAGAGACAAAGAAAAAGGAGTACTGAAGGAGTTGAATTTAAAAGATGTGCATGAGATTGTATCCCAAAGGAATGAACCTACTTACTTTTCTAAAAGGTACAAAAAGTTCTCTTTCCTAGATTTCATTTTAGTTAAGGGGAACTCTCAACTAGAAGTCTCAAGAGTAACAACAGAAACAATTTGGTTGTCGGACCATGCACCACTAGTGATGGGATTTAAGGCATATCAAGAACAGAAACTTAAGAGATGGCGATTTAATCCTAGATATTTCTGGAAAGAAAAAGATATAGAGGATTTGAATGAAAAAATAGAGTTATTTTTTAGGGAGAATAGGACTTCAGCTGATACGGAGGTGGTCTGGGACGCAGGGAAAGCTGTAATAAGAGGATACTGTATAGCAAAGGAAATCGAATTTAGGAAAAAGATGAGAGAGAGAAGACAATTGAAACTTCAGGAAATTGGAGAAATGCAGAAACAATTACAAAGAAAGTACAGTAAACAAGTCAGTGCTCAGTTAGAGAGGGCTAAAAAGGATCTATATGAGTTGGATTGGACATGGGTATGGAAACGAGATTTCTTGGTGAAAAATGACTTCCAACGCATCAACATAAATACTGTAAGAAGGCTATCCAATTATCTGAAGAAGAAAAAAGATAAACAAGCTATAGGGGCAATTAAAGGAGGAGAAGGTGTA
The DNA here is from genome assembly GCA_029282475.1 of Phrynocephalus forsythii. Classification (NCBI taxonomy): domain Eukaryota; kingdom Metazoa; phylum Chordata; class Lepidosauria; order Squamata; family Agamidae; genus Phrynocephalus; species Phrynocephalus forsythii. Next base: position 15,895,401 of record JAPFRF010000005.1, read on the forward strand.
CGATTATATGGGGATAAACAAATAAAAGAGGAATTCGCTAAGTTTTTTCAAAATTTGTATAAACAAGTAAAGCAAGAATCTAAGATAGCATTATATAAAGACCCAATTAAAGAAGATGATTTGGAGAGTGTCAACCGGGAAATAACAGATATTGAAATTCAAGAAGTAATTAATGAATTAAAGAAAGGGCAATCTCCGGGGCTAGATGGTTATACTCCCGAGTATTACAAAATGGTGGGGAAACACTTAATACCAGAAATGAGAAAGTTGTTCAATAATATTCTGAAGGGTGGCAAAGCCCCAGATTCGTGGAGAAAAACTGAGATAGTACTTATACTAAAAAGCAAAAAGAACCCCATGGAATGTAACTCTTATAGACCTATAAGCTTGGCAAACCAGGATTATAAAATCTTTACTAGAATATTAGCAAAGAGGTTAGCAACCCTTATACCAAAGCTAGTGAATGAAGATCAATATGGATTTGTTAAAGGGAGATTAATAGGACACCCCTTAAGAAATATAATTAACATCTTAACACATAGAAGAGAGTCGAAACATCAGGAAAAATTGGCATTACTAAAACTTGACGTTTATAAGGCATTTGATACAGTAAGTCATGAATATTTAATTCAAGTTCTAGAGGAATTTGGATTCAAGGGTGAAATAGTGCAGGCAATAAAAGAAATTTATAGTAACAGCAAAGCTGTTGTCAGGGTTAATGAAGGCTGGACAAATGAAATCTTAATACAAAGAGGGGTTAAGCACGGGTGTCCCTTATCTCCGTGTTATTTATCCTAGCAATGGAGCTTTTGGCGGACAAAATTAGAAATGCGGTAAGGATACAAGGATATAAATTGGAGAAGAAGTAAAAGTGAACCTTTTTGCCGATGATGTCTTAATAGTTTTACGGAACCCATTGGAGGGATTGAAGGAAATCATGATTATATTAGAAGACTTTAGAAAATGTACATGATTAGGAGTGAATATTAAAAAATCAGAAATAATGTTTTACAATGTTAAATATAGGGAACAAGAGGAAATAAGGAAATTAACGGGAATGACAATAGGGACAAAAAAACTTAAATATTTGGGAGTTATAACTAAAAACTTAAATAAACTAAGAGTAACAAATTTTAAGATGGTATGGAAAAAGATACAAAAGCAACTGGGGGAATGGAAGAATAGAGTATTAGGACTTATGAACAGAATTAGAACAATTAAGACATTTATAGTCCCTAAAATATTGTATCTTTTTCAAGTGCTACCTATATGGATTCCAAAAAATGTCTTAAGAGGATGGGATAAGGCATTAAGAACTTGGGTATTTGGGGGAAAGAAGGCAAGGGAAGTCCAAAGATTGATTTATATGCCACAAGAGGATCTGGGATGGGGTCTGTCGTGGTTGGAATTGTACTATGAATCATTTCAATTGAAATATCTACTGGAACTCGATGGAAGAAACAAAAATAAGTGGGTAAGAATTGAGGATGAAATAAATAATGGAACTGGCAAGTTTGGTATCTATACAGATAGGGAGAAAAGTATTCTTAAGACAACAAGTGGCCCTAGAAAGGTGGCCTTTAAGATATGGGGAAAATGGCAAGCTAAATGGAAAGGAGGATTTGTACAGGGTAAACCTTTGAAAAGTCTAAGAAAGGAGGGAGACTCATTCGAGGAAGGTTTATGGAAAAAGTTAGCGTGTAAAGGGTATTACTGTATTAAGTATTTGCATAAGAATGGCAAACTAATTCCTTTTCAGGAATTAGTTAATGCTGTGGGGGGGGGATATTGGTTGAATCTGTTAGGGTTATACAATAGGGTTAAGTTATATTTACAAACTGAAGGCCCCATACAAGAGGAAAAGAGGTTTGGGAAAATTCATAAAATTTTAGATTTAAAGGGGAAAGGATTGGCAGGTCAAATATATAAACTTATGGTTACAGATAAAGATTTTTTGTTTTAAGCATTGCAAAATAAATGGAGCAATGAAATGATATTAACAGAGGACGATATAAGGAAAATGATGAAAGGTATTAGAGAAATAAAATTGGTGAAATTTAGAGAATTAGAAAGGAAAGTTATATTCAAATGGTATAGAACACCGACACAACTTGCATACATGATAAAAGGATTTAAACCAAATTGTTGGCATTGTAACAATGAACCAGGTTGGTATTCCCACCTTTGGTGGGAATGCGTTAAAGTTAAATCATTTTGGAATATAATCCTTAGGAAAATAGAAAATTGGTTCAAAATTAAATTAGAAATTAATGGAAGTTTATTATTTATGGATATATTGGGTTGTGAAAAATTAAGGGCCGTAGACCAATATTTATTGAAAGCAATGCTAATAGCGGCACATGCAGTGAACGCATGGGGATGGAAAGATTCCACTAAATGGAATGAGGATAATTGGAATCTATATCTTCTTGAAACAATACAATCAGACATATTGGCAAGATTAAAATGGGAAGATTGGGAAATTACGAAAAAGAAAAGTGGTATAGTTATTTCAGACGGATTAGGGAAGAAAAGGTATCCAAAGAAATATGGGAGAAATGTAAAAAACTGAAGGATTGGCTTAAGCTATGAAGAAAGTAAGGAGGTTTAAGAGGAAGCCAAAGACATTGGTGGAATGTACTAAAGAGCTTGTAGGAAAGAATGGAAAATAATTTGTTCTTCGGTTCCAGGGGTTGGGGAGGTGTTGGGGAGGGGGGGATGCAAAAACAAGCGATGTAATTATGTATTATTCTGTATGTATTACTTATTAGTTTCTCAAAAATTAATAAAAGAAATTAAAAAAATGTCTGGGTACACATACAATGGGGTGAAGGATTGTGCAGCCCAGCTCTGTTCAAGCACACAACAGGCAGACAGCAACATCATGCATACCATTTTCTTGATCACCTATTTAAGTTCTCAACAGAGATGGACACGAAATGATTTTTTTATTCATTTCATTATTCACTATTCATTTTGTTACATAGCAAAACGAATAACAAATGGCCCCCTCAAAGGAAAATGAAATGAAACAAAACAAAAATTTTCATTTCATTGCTTTCATTTTTCATTCCCCGCTGCTGCTGCGACCAGCCCCAGTGGAGGGAGCTTGGCGGCGCTGATCAACTGTAGTGTAGCCACTTGGCAGCGCTAATCAGCTGTAGTGTGGCTACAGCTGATTGGTGCTGCCACGTCCCCTCCCTGCTACTTTGGAGCTCCAAGGAAAGTAAATTTTGATTACAATTAAAAAAAAATTCAAGTGCATGTGCACTGAAAAATTACTTACCTTGGGGCACTAAAGATACAGGGGTATCTTCAGAAAGTGATTCTAGGGAACCTCCTGAAATTTGGAAACATTTGGGGTAAGGAGGGTGCCCCTAAAAAAACCTTCTAGTTGGAATCATATGGGAAGTAGAGGCAGTGACATCACTCACCCAATCAGCTTCTGATTCCAATTAGAAGTTTTTTTCCTAGAGGCACTCCCTTTGGAGCTTCATAACCTGTCCAAACTTCATGGGGTAGGCTAGAATCGCTTTCTGAAGGTACCCCTGTCATTTCCTCTAGAACAAATTATTTCATTCTAGATGGGAAAATTGTGTTTCCTTTTATTTGTTTTGTTTCGTTTTGTTTCATTTCATCAGCTAACAAAATGATGAAACAGCATTTCATTTGTTTGTTAGGTGCCCATCCCTAATTAACACACCTCCTTGCATTTTAGCACTATTACTGGATATATGACTACTGGAACTATCCAATGACTGTACTTCTGGATTTCCCATTACACTGTTAATCTTTGCTCATAGAAAGCATATTTAGTCCTAGAATTGCCTTTGACTGACTCAACTGGCAAAGTGAACAGTGGAAAAGCAGGAGAAAGATAAATATCTCACTATGTACAACATTACCATGCCTCTGGCCCAACATCTCCAGCTCTTTTGAAAATTATGCCATCTTCATTTTAATAATAGCAATTGTGTGCTGTTAAGTCAGTTCTGACTAAAGATGGGCACAAAACGGAAATATAGTGTTTTGTTTCATTACATTAGTAATGAATGTTTAAAGTATTTTCATTACAAAAGTATTTTCATTACAAAATGAAACAAAATGAAATGCTATGCTATGCTATGCTCCCTTGAGTACTGGAGGCACCAAAATGGCAGGGGAACTTGCTCAAACACTTCCCTGTGAGCCCCCAAAATTTAGAGAGTTTGGGGGGGTCAGGGAGCTTAGTTATTAAGCTCCAAAGGGGGTGCCCCTAGGGAAAAAAATCATTCTAATTGAATTGGGATTTGGAAGCCAATCCAGTAATCACTCACCCATGGGGGGCTATTGCAGTTTTCCTATTCAAATAGAATGATTTTTTTCTAGGGGCACCCCCTTTGGAGTTTAATAACTCAACCCCGGATGCCCAAATATTTCCAAATACCAGGGGCTCACATGAAAGAGGTTGAGGAAGCTCCTCTGCAATTTCCTCTAGGACAAATTGTTTCATTCTTAGAGGGGGGAAAGTGGCATTTCATTTCATTACATAACAAAATGCATTCTACTGTTTTGTTTTGCAATGAAACAATGAAACAGCATTTCATTTTTTGTTTTGTGCCCATATCTGGTGACCCTTTTCAGGTTTCCCAGGTAAGAGGTACTCAGAAGGCTCCTCTGGGAGGCACAGTGTGGTATTGAACACCAAATCTCTGGCTCTGTAGCTAGACACCTAACTCACTGACCTATGCTGCCAGCTATGACTCATTTCAGTTTTCTAATATACAGCTCCATTGTCACTCATATGGTGTTATATGTAGTTTGAAGCCAATACAAAGTTGTTTGAATGTGATCCAGATTTAGCTACAGTCTGAAAGCTGGCATGCAATGCCTGCTTCTGTTTCCAAGGTACTTTGAATATTCAAAGCAATTTGCCATTTAAATCACTTATCTTCAAGCCACACAGACAACCCAATGCAAAAAAAAAAAAAAGGATGGGAGTGATGTCAAGATAGCTTCAGGATATTATTTACTTAAGTGCGTATTTAATTATTTCATTATTACTTAAATGATATAATGACAGAAGTAATCATGCTGATTGGTAATAAAATGCTAGATGCTGTTACATAAAGATTTCTCAAATTTTGAATACTTACTGCCAAGGAACACATACTAGGTTAATAATGGAGTTCAAATGTCATTGTCCTGCTGAAAGTCATATTTTTAATTAGTAGTAGTTTTCCTAGTATTATTTTATCTAAAATATTTGTACAGTTTCCTTCAACTAAATCAATTCTCTGGATGATTCCCAACACTCTTAATTGAAATCTGGGAAAAACCAAGTAGCAGCAGGAACGAAAATCAAACTGAAACATAAAAATAGCATAATTGGTAATCTTGTAAATCATTAAATCATTTAGACCATTAATGATATAAGGTAGTCCCATCTTAATGTAAGATATGTTCACATGATTTTATCCTGTGTCTAAAGTAATCTCCGTTAAACTCCACTGCCATCTATTCCTCCTGTCTAAAAGCAAAGAGTGATTTAAGCATTCTCTGGATGATATTTTATTATGCAGGTTACACATCCCCCACCCCATCACACTGGATACTTAATCTGCTAACCTTGAGCAAGCTACCTGAGCCCTTCAGGATCAAAATCAGCTTGCGAACAAAGCCTTGACTGCAGTTTAAGCACTGTACCACAAGGTGTTTTGCTCTGCAATAAATGTGTCTATCCAAGTGAATCTGCTGCAGGAGCTTCCCAGACCTTGTACAGCATGTCTGTGGCTCTTGGGGAAACAATTTCCATTGTTGAATGGGTTGCAGGCAAGAATCTCCACTCGGTAGCAATGAGCTAAGAACAGGGCGGTGCATCCATTAAGGTGAACTAGGCAGTTGCCTAGGGTGCCAAAATGGGCAGAGGGCGCTGGCCAGCCTGCTGACCCCCACCCCCACCGCTGGCCACCGCCGTCCATCCCCCTGCCACCTGTCGCCATCCCCCTGCTGCCCCCCACACCCATCACCACCACCGCCCTGTGCCCATCATCGTCCGCCCCATGCCCATCGCCGTCCCCTGCCATCCACCACCACCCTGCCGCCCCCCGCTGCTGCCACCACCACCGCCACCACCGCCACCCCTGCCACCCCCCCCGCCACCACTGCCCCGCCCCCTGCCCCGCTCCACCCCCCCCGCACCTCACCTAGGGTGCAAAAACCTAGCGCTGGCCCTGGCTAAGAACATGGTATTTATTAGTAAGGATCTAGTACTACATATTAAGGAATAGCCATCAGACATCGTATTTTTCAGGAGACACATTTATTTCAGAGCAAAGGAGCAGATGAGGAAAGTTCAATGGACAGAAGAAGAAAATCTAATTAATTCCCTATTTCATACATACAAAAATATAGCTCTTGAGCAAAAACTGATCAGGTGAAAGTGATAAAGAGAAAACTCACAAACCAAAGCAAAATAAACAAAAAACAAGGGATGTATCTAGAAGCCACATGTGCTCCTAGGAAACTGTCTGGTTCTTGCACAACACTGGCTGTTTGAATTAGAAATGGAGATGATTGCCACCCCTAGAGACGGACATGATGCACGCATGTGTGGGGGGAACCTTTACTTTTACCTTATTCTAGCTTTGCAGGCTGGGGGCAGAGTTTAGCATTCTGCCCCCAGAATGCTAAACATTCTGTCCCCATTATTATAATGCTTACAACAAGAACTTCATTTTCATATCAAAGGTTCTTATCAAAAGCCTATAGTTTGCTCCTTTATTTAGTTTTTGAAATATGCATAAAAAAAAAAAACCTCCAGAGTTGAAGATCTAGCTGAGAAGAATTTGAACAAATCTTTCCTAGGATCTGTGCAAGTCTTCCAAAAAGAAGCATTTTTCAAGGAAGTGCCTCTTTCTATGTAATTGTGAAGTGAACCCCATCAGGCTTTGTTCTCTTTTGGGAAGAATCATGATCATCTGTCAATACTACTACTACTACTACTACTACTACTACTACTACTACTACTACTACTACTACTACTACTACTACTACTACTACTACTACTACTAAGTCAGCTGGGCTGGACTTTGTGTTCCATCTGGATAAGACAAAAGACGGACAACATGGTCAAATCTATTATATCTCACACTTTGGCAAACCAAAGTGGATTTAGATACTCAGCCAAGAGCCTAAGTAGTCAACCTACTGTATAAAGCTTTGTATGAGAATTCATGCAGCTGAGTTAGAAACATATTTAACTGCTGTGTAGCACCGTAGCCTAGGCTTCTGGCTGGAGAGCCAACGGTTGGGAGTAGACATGGGCTCGGAACGGCGAAATTTCCGTTTCCGTTTCCGTTTTTTCGGTTCCATTGCGTAACGGAAACGGTAATGGTTATTAAGCCAGCCCAGCTCGAACCCGAACTGAAAAAAGAAAAATTTGGTCGGGTTTTTCATTTCTGTTTGTGGCATTGCGCGATGCAAAGCCCAGAAAAAAAGTTTTAAAAAGCTTTTAAAAAACCGATTCCCGGCCGAAAAAGCAGGTGAAAATATGCCTGCCTGAGGCTTTGCCACCTACCAGAGGGGTGGTTTCTGGGGGGTCCCCAGCCATTCCCCCCCTCCTCTCCTGTCCTGGGCTGCTTGCACAAGGGTGGGGGTGGGGGTCATCCTCGTTTTCTCCAATGCCATGCTGTGGGGGGGATCCAAAATGGCTACCGCAATTTTTATTTTTAAATTGTGGTCCAAAAACACACCAAAGCACTACTCAAACATGTTGAAATTTATTTATTCTAATGCCTGAATTTTAATAGTAGCAGCAGTGGGTTTTTTTATTGCAATAAAACGTCACATTGATTTTATTTCATTTTTTTTTAGACCTGCCCATTAATGGGCTGGGCATGGGATGGGACCATGCAATTTTTTTGATCAATTCCACCAATGGCATTTGACTGACACTTCTGGATGTGCAAGAGGGTATAAAAACCTGAGGCACCTTCCAGAAATTGCAGTTGGTGTGTGGATGTGGTTAAGGCAGGAGGGCTGTGGCTGCTGGTGCGATCCGATCGAGACGAATATTGGAGGAGGGAGGCCTGGGTGGAGGCTTTAGGCTTTAAGTTAGGCAGGCAGGGAGGGAACTGAATCTAGAATTTTTTTTTAAATTCCCTGCAGCTTTGTCTGCCGAAGGGAAGCAGTTATTTTTTCTTTGTTCTCTTCTCTGGCTGTTTGTGGGGAGAGGATTTTTCTGATATTGGATAAAGGGGGAGGCTCGACTGGGAGTGGGAGGTGTGTGGATTTATTTTAAAATATACCATGTATTTCCTATTTTTTCCAACTTCAATTTGCTTGCACACACACACAAGTTGGGGTGCAAGAACAGAAAACTCAACAATAAGTTCTCTGCTGAGTTTTCTGATTATATTGGATTAAAGGGGACTTCTTCTGGATTTAGTTTCAAATAGTACCATTTGTTTTCAACGTTTTCCTACCTGAGAGAAAAGAAGAGAGAGACTTTCAAATTCATTTAGCTGCACTACACAGTTGATGTACAACTAAACTATATTTTATTTACACCAATATCTTTTTTGGAGGCATCTAAGTAGTAGTACCCCTACTCTCTTTTCAGGGTTACTTTTGGGTGTGGCTGGCAAGCCACCCTTCCAGAACAGAAGACCAGTTGCTGCAGGTGTTGCTGCCAAGCTATTACATTTATTTATTTCAGTCAGCCCAATCTGTGGGGGGCATTCACCCTACCCCTGCCAAATCAAGTTCATTTACTGGGGGGCTGATTAATAAGGCAACCAAATTCATTTGCTGCTGCTCCATATTTTGGGGGGAGGGGGAAATACAAAACTACCCTACCTCAGTCTCATTGTACAAATTCCAGTCACTCACCCCTCCAGTTCAATTAGAGGGAGAGCCTAACAACAATTTGCTTGCACACACACACACACACAATTTGGGGTGCAATCAAAGAACCTGCTCTGGTCCTAAGGGGACAGAATATACAGATATATTTTTACACTATTATTTACTCATTGCTGCAGCTCATTGTTTGTTTACACTTGTGTTGTGTTGTTGCATGCACTGAACACAACCACACTCCATTTCAGTGGATCAATTAGAATTTAGAATTCAGAAAATTACATCAAGGGCCAACAGGGCAACATTGAAAGCTTGTACAAAAGAACACAGTGTGAGAGTAAGCTTGTGGGCCAAAAGGATACATTTATTTGTTTACTAAACACAAATATAATAAGAAAATATATTTCATAAGAAAATATATTTCTAATTTTCTACATCTTTGAGAAATAAAAAATGAGGAGGGTTGGCAGAGCCAGAGGGAAGGGAAAGGGGACCCCCACTAAAATAAATAGGGCCATGTTTCTGAAGGAAGGCACAGGAAGCAGTGCAGATAGTGATATTGCTGGTACCACTCCCTCTCCAAGCAGCAGCTGCACAACCAGCACCACCGGACCATCTTCTGTCACTGAGGGAAGCATGGATGACTGCATCTGATTCCCATCACCACCATGCTTTGACATGGGCCGTTACTTCACGAACCACTCGCTTCGCGGCAAGCCCTCATTTCTGTGCGAATCGATCGTTTCAGTCCGCACGCTCCTCCTTTTTGGCTGCGATGCCACCCCGACCACGCCCCCTTTACTGTGCTCCAAGCGGGGTGAGTGGTTCCCCTGCCAGCGGCCAGGAATCTTTTCGCTTCGCATCTCGCTTCGCTCCCAACGTGACGTGTGGTCTCGGTTTTTGGCTTTTATTTCAAGTTTTTTAAAAAAATATTCAAACATGGATATCGATGCATCACTATATCGTTTCATCGCTTTGCGCTGTTACTTCCTCGCTCGAGTAGCGGCAGCGGCGGCGGCGGCGGCGGTGGGAGCAGGAGGAGCCACTGCCGCCTCGCCCGGCCAGAGCAGGGCACCCGGGGCAGGCAGCATGCAAGCGGTGGAGGGCGGGCGGCTGTGCCATGCGGGGCTCCCCCCGAGTAGCTGCGGCGGTGGCGGGGGGGCTGCCAATGATGCCAGGAAACAGTTGAAATCAGTAGAGCCATTGCAACTGACAGTCCAGCATCAGTGCATCGATACGCCGTCGGTAGGTATTTTTTTAAAGGATGGATGGGAAATAACGAATGTTGAAAAGTGGCATGCGAATGTGAAGGGAGCACGTGAGGTTGTGCTCGAATCGGTCCTAAAACTGCAGCTCGTGAGTACTGAGAAACAGGGGCGGGAGCGAAGCGAGAACACGTGACCGCCACGTGACCGCCTCCGAATTCACAGCGAAGGCAAGGTCGGTTCGAAGCGAGGCACTTCGTGAGGTAACGGCAATGGACACAACCCCCGTTTATCAGGAGGATGACGAGTACTCGGAATCAGAAACAGAAAGCTCTGTGCATTTGAATATGCCGGATTCTGAGGACCTGTTGGCAGGAACAGACAAAAGGCAGGCTTCAGGCAGTGATGGAAAGAGCACCTCTCCTTCCACCCAGGACCAGAGTACCACCAGTGACAGCAGCAGTCAATTGTCCCAGCAGGGTACAAGCCACACCACCACCAGCACAGCAGCGGCAGGCAGTACCAGAGGGGGCACTACTTTCCATAAGCCTCGCTGCTCTCTCTGGGAGCATTTTGAGAACAGCCAGGAAGACTCGAGGCTTGCGGTGTGCAAGAAATGTGGGGTGGTCGTGAGCAGGGGGAATGACCCCAAACACCTCTCCTCAAGTGCCTTGTGTAGCCACCTCATGCAAAGGCACCCTGGGACTCTGCCTGGGACAGTGTCAGGCCCTGGTTCCTCGGGGAGGAACAGGGGGGAAGCAGGCATGGGGAAGGAGGACTCCAGAGACAGTTCCACTAAGAGTGGGAAGAGGCAGGCCACTCTGCAGGAAGTGGTGCCGCTCTGTGGGAGTTTTGTCAGCCAACCTAATAGGGCCAAGGCACAGGAGACCACTACTCGTGTGGTGGGTGAAATGGTGGCCATGAACAGGTTGCCCCTCTCCTTGACACTAGGTCCTTGAGACTAGGGCATCCCAAGAACATCTGCAGGGGGAGCCACAAGGGAGCACCCCAATAGGGTACAGGGTGGTGCTTCTCCAGGCACAAAGCATGGAGGACACTGCCAAAGGCATCCACATTGCTGAGGTCCTCAAGACAGCACTGCAAGAGTGGGGATGGAGACCCAAGGGGCAGATCAATCACGGATTCATGGTTACGGACGCAGGACGTAACATGACCAACGCGGTTGAAAGGGCAGGGCTCCAGGGCATCGTGTGCACAGCACACAAACTCCACCTAATGGTGGGCGATGCCATTGGGCTGGGTGCACCGAAGGACTCCTGGTGTGAGTGGACCCTGGAGACCAAGGCCTTGCTGGACAAGTGCAGGAAAATAGTCGGGCACTTCTCACGCAGTGTGAAGGCATCCAGGATGATGCGTGAGAAGCAGGCGGAGATGGGCCGAGCAGAGCACATCCTGATCCAGGACGTGACCACCCGGTGGAACTCCACCTACAAAATGATCAAGCGCCTGGTGGAGCAGAGGCAAGTGGTGGAATACATCATGTCCCACACTCCCGTCCTGCCTGTGGGAAGGGTGTTGGACATTGGTGCCACTGAGTGGCTCGCCCTCTCCAAGATGGTGGGTATCCTGCAGCCTTTTGAGGAGACCACCCATGTCCTCAGCAACTACAATGCCAGCCTGGGCCATGTACTCCCCCTGATACATGCCCTTCGCCAACACCTAGAGGCCAGTATCCGGGAAGAAGCCGATCTTCTCCCAAAGAGCAGGGCCTTGGCAGACAGGCTGTTGATCGGCGTGGATACCCGCCTTAGCCCACTGAGGAGGGAAAAGGTGTACCAGATGGCATGCCTGTGTGATCCTCACGTCAAAGGTTCCTTGGCAGGGAGCCCTGCCAACCTGAACTCCTGGAAGACAGAGTTATGCCATCAAGTCCACAGGGCTGCCTCAAATCAGGCCCAGGCATTCCCGAGGGGCATACGGAAGCCAGAGCGATCCAGAAGAGGAATCCTTGCAAAGGTCCTCTTCCTCCTCTACTGCAGGAGTGTACACCCACAGACCAGGTTCCGTACCAGCAGCCAACTACCTGGCCTCTGCCCTAGCCATGGCAGTCTCCTCCTCAGTGGAGGCAAGGGAGGAAGAAGAACCGGACCCCGCTCTGACCATGGTGAGGGAGTACATGGTTGAGCCCCTCCAACCCCTCACCTTGGACCCACTCCACTACTGGGCCAGAAAGGTCAGACATCTGGCCCGCTCTTTCAACTCTGGCGTTGGACCTCTTGTCCATCCCACCCACCAGTGTCCAGAGTGAGTGTGTCTTCTCCCACATTGGAAATGTCCTGAGGCCGTGCTGCTCTCATCTGGACCCAGAGACCGTGGAAAGGTTGACTTTGATCCTCTTCAACCTTTCCACGTTGGGATTACCCCAACACTCCAAGACCTAGATCCACAGTCGTTCTTCCACTGGTTCATTCCAATCAGGACTCCCTTGCTCTAACATGCACTACCAGAGCAACACTTATGCCTGCCTGCAATTATGCCTTCCTCCCAGCTTGCCTTCCTCCCTGCAAGCCCGACTTCCTGCCAGCCTGCCAGCCAGCCTACCTGCCTGCCTGGCCCTGTGCCTGCCTGCCTGCCTGCCTTCCTGCCTGCCTGCCTGCCTTCCTGCATTCCCACTCAATTTGAAGAGTTAGATTAGATTATTGCCCAAGTTTTCTAGCCCTTGCCTGGCTCCAAACCAGGGAGGACCACTAAATGTGTCAATTTGAAGGGACTCTGTATCTGTAGGCCCAATTTTTCTAGCCCTTGCCTGGCTCCAAACCAGGGAGGATCACTCAAAACCAAAGGGTCTCTGTAGGCCCAATTTCTCTAGCCCTTGCCTGGCTCCAAACCAGGGAGGACCACTCAATGTGTCATTTGAAGGGACTCTGTATCTGTAGGCCCAATTTTCCTGGCCCTTGCCTGGCTCCAAACCAGGGAGGACCACTCAGTGTGTCATTTGAAGGGACTCTGTATCTGTAGGCCCAATTTTCCTAGCCCTTGCCTGGCTCCAAACCAGGGAGGACCACTCAATGTGTAATTTCAAAGGGTCTCTGTAGGCCCAATTTCTCTAGCCCTTGCCTGGCTCCAAACCAGGGAGGACCACTCAATGTGTCATTTGAAGGGACTCTGTATCTGTAGGCCCAATTTTCCTAGCCCTTGCCTGGCTCCAAACCAGGGAGGACCACTCAATGTGTCATTTGAAGGGACTCTCTATCTGTAGGCCCAATTTTCCTAGCCCTTGCCTGGCTCCAAACCAGGGAGGACCACTCAATGTGTAATTTCAAAGGGTCTCTGTAGACCCAATTTCTCTAGCCCTTGCCTGGCTCCAAACCAGGGAGGACCACTCAATGTGTCATTTGAAGGGACTCTGTATCTGTAGGCCCAATTTTCCTAGCCCTTGCCTGGCTCCAAACCAGGGAGGACCACTCAGTGTGTCAATTGAAGGGAGTCTGTATCTGTAGGCCCAATTTTTCTAGCCCTTGCCTGGCTACAAACCAGGGAGAACCACTCAATGTGTCATTTGAAGGGACTCTGTATCTGTAGGCCCAATTTTTCTAGCCCTTGCCTGGCTCCGAACCAGGGTGGACCAATCAATGTTTATAATTTTGAAACAGATAACACTGTTGGGGTTGCAGCTGTGCAACTTCCCCTAACCCTCCCTAACCCCATTGAACCAATGCCTGTATGCCTCCCACCTTAACATTCCCCACCAGCGCAACGCAGTTTTGCCTGGCTGTCTGCTCTGTCTGTATGACTGCCTGCCTGAATGCCTGAATGCTTCGCCTGCCTGCCTGCCTTCCTCCCTTGTCTGCCTGACTGCCTGTAATCCCGCTGCATGCATGGATCTAATAAGGGCTACGTACTTAGCCCAGTTTTATAGGGCTTTCCTGGCCTTTATAGCAGCCCAGGAAGGTATTTTTCTAGGGTCAGTGTAGGCCCAATATTTCCCCGTTAGCCACGGCTGGTCTGACTGTAGTACACCCTAAGTACCTGCCTTCCTCAATGCGTTCCTCCCTTCCCTGGGGTTTTGGAGCCACTCTGCTTACAAAGTGGTCGAGATGCACTTTACAACAACCTACCTCAAAGACTGATTAGCAGGGGCCTAGCTCTCCTAACAGCCTTAAAGAAATAGCCCTGTTCTCCAGCATTCACTCTGTCTCCTGGGTTGACAAAACTCGGTCTCCTGGGGTGTAAACTCACTCCTGCCCTCTAACAGGCTGAAAATCCCTAGGACAAGGAGGGGCGAATCCTTCCTTGCACTCCACCCTCCCTGCATGCATCCACTCTGTCTCCACTCCGGGCTGACGGAATGAATGGCCAAGGCAGGCAAACTTTATCTGGAACATCAACTACCTGGAACTAACCAGGGATTCCCAGAAATCTTTCTTTTTGGTCAGCGTTGCATCTGGCTGACACCAAAAACGCAACCAACATTATTATTATTATAATCGCGCTCACAGGGAAGGCAACTCGGTCTCTTGGGTAGGCAAAACTCTGGCCTCCAAAGTAGGCAGCTGAAAAAATCCCTCCCTCGAGTTCCCTGGCACTCTGGCTTCATGGCTTTCCTGCGTGGACTGTGTCTCCTCCACTGGGTAGGCAGAACTCTGGCCTTGTGGCCTCCAAAGTAGGTGGCTGAAAGAATCCCTCCCTTAAATAAATAGCCCTGTTCTCCTGCAGCCACTCTGTCTCCTGGGTTGACAAAACTCGGTCTCCTGGGGTGGAGAAACTGCCTCCAAAGGCTGAAACAATCCTCCCTTCTGGCATTTTGGCTTTGTGCCTTCCCTAGCCTGGTTGGGTACCCTGCAAGCCTGTCTTCCTACTTGCAAGCCAGACTTCCTGCTTCCCTGCCTGGCTGCCTGCCTGCCCGCCCCTCTGCCTACCTGCCTGCCTGTCAGGCTCGTGGTACTTCACAGCTTGAAGGAGGCCTTCCAGGTGCTTCTCCTTCAGCCTATCAGCGGTTCAGTGCTTAAAGTTAAGCCTCCAAGCTGATATGCATCCTGTCGGCCAGTCTCCTCGACTTGCCCAGGCAGCAACCTCGGCTGCCCCCGCCTCCAGTGCCTCTGGGCTGTAAGAGGCGGCAAATCACTTGAGGAGACCAACTTTAACAGGCACATCCACTATTTAGATTAGAATTGGGGGGCTCTGTCCTCCAACGGGGGCACTCCCACCGGTTACAGTCCAGGTTAGGAAATCCCTTGAACAAGGATGGGAGATTCCTTCCTACTAGCATTCCGGCTTCCAAACGTGGCAGAAACAATCCCTCCCTAGAAAACTTTTCTTGCACTCCAGCTTCGTGGCTTCCCTGCACAGACTCTGCCTCCTGGGTGAAACTCGGTCTCCTGGCTAGGCTAAACTCTGGCCTCCAAAGGCTGAAACAATCCCTTTCCTGGCACTCTGGCTTTGTGGCTTCCTTGCGCGGACTCTGCCTCCTGGGCGGAACTCGGTCTCCTGGGTAGGGTAAACTCTGGCGTCCAAAAGGGCGCATCATGACAGTCACACAGGTTGGCACCCCATGGCATCCGCTGCAGCAGCTTTTTCCTGCCAGATAAGCAGCTGGCCCATGTACCCTATCCTCCATCCCTTCCTGGGCTGGCGGAACTCTTGTCTCCTGGGTAGGCAAAACTGGCCTCCAAGGTAGGCGGCTGAAACAATCCCTCCCCAAGAAAAATTCCCTGGTGCTCTGGCTTTGTGGCTTTCCTGTGTGCGTGGACTGTGTCCCCACTGGGTTGGTGGAACTTGGTGTCCTTTATGGGCAAAACTCTGGCATGGCTTCGCTTGGGTGGTACAAAATGGTGGTACAAAATGGCGATACAGCTTGTCACCGCATGGCAGCCGTGCAGCAGCTTGCCCCTGCCGGATTTAGCAGCCTCAAGTAGTACCCTATCCTCTAGTACCCTATCTATCCTATAGTACCCTAGTATCCTCCAAATTTCTCTTTCTCTTTCTAGTACCCTATTTCTATTTATCTTTCTATTTGTATTTCTATTTCCATTTCTATTTCTATTTCAAGTACCCTATCCTCTATGAGGAGGATAGGATTTTAATTTCCTGACTGTCTGGCTTCCCTGCATGGACTGTGTCTCCTCTGGGATGGGCAAAATGGATCTCCTGCATGAGCCACCTTTGCATTACTGTTCAGCATGAAGTAGAGGACATCTAGACTCACTGCACTGGTACTGTGTAGGACGAAATGTTGCTGGTTGACAGACCACGGCCCATAGAACTTCCCTGCCCCTGGCGCTCTGGCTTCGTGGCTTTGCTGCGTGTGTGGACTGTGTCTCCACTGGGTTGGTGGAACTGTTGTCTCCTGTCCTGGGTAGGCAAAACTGGCCTTCAAAGTAGGTGGCTGAAACAATCCCTCCCCAAGAAAAATTCCCTGGCACTCTGGCTTCGTGGCTTTCCTGCATGGACTGTGTCTTCTCCACTGGGTTGGCAAAACTATGGCCTAGTGGCCTCCAAAGTAGGTGGCTGAAACAATCCCTCCCTCAGATTCCCTGGCACTCTGGCTTTGTGGCTTCCCTGCGTGGACTGTGTCTCCTCCACTGGGTAGGTGGAACTCGGTCTCCTGGGAAGGCAAAACTCTGGCCTCCAAAGTAGGCAGCTGAAAGAATCCCTCCCTCAAGTTCCCTTTTGCTCTGGCACTCTGGCTTTCCTGCGTGGCATGTGTCTCCTCCACTGGGTTGGCGGAACTCTTGTCTCCTGGGTAGGCAAAACTCTGGCCTCCAAAGTAGTTGGCTGAAACAATCCCTCCCTCAAGTTCCCTGGCGCTCTGGCTTTGTGGCTTCCCTGGGTGGACTGTGTCTCTCCACTGGGTTGGCGGAACCCAGTCTCCTGGGTAGGCAAAACTCTGGCCTGGTCTCCAGGCTGTTCCCGAGCAGCAGCAGCAGCATAGGTTGCTGCTGGTTCACCATTGTAATCCACCTCCCAATCTTCCTCACTCCCACCTCGAACAGGCAGGAAATCGAGAGGACAAGGAGGCACCAGGCTGTTCCCTCCCTATCCTACAAATAAGGAGGGTTGGAAAGTCACTCTGGCCTCCAAAGGTGGCAGAAACAATCCCTTCCCTGGCACTCTAGCTTTGTGGCTTCCCTGCATGGACTCTGCCTCCTGGGCGGAACTCGGTCTCCTGCGTTGGGGGAGAATGTGGCCACTGAGCCCTGTTTGGAATTTGGAAATCAAACACAGCTGCCCCCACAAAGAGTGGTGGACTGACCTCCAGGATTTTCTGGAGGGCCTCCATTGGCTCCTGAATTTGATCCTTGGGGATTCTGGCTGTCAGCAACTCCTTGGGATACTCCAGCTGGCGATGATTCCCCGAGAGGTTTAGAGGAACTGTATTGGGAATTGGGGGAGAAAGTGAGAGGAGGGGCACTCATCCAGATGAGTGGGGGGGTATCTGTCATGACTCTACCAGACTGAATCTCTGACCGCTAGTTGACCAGGGTGGCATTTTCTTGGCTTTACAAGGAGTGTCATTGGAGATGGGGACATTGAGAGGAGTAGACCCTCATCCAGATTTGGGGGAGGAACGGAATACTGTGTCTCCTGCTGCCTCTGAGAGGTGGAGGGGAAATGGGATGAATAAAGGCTTCAAAACAAACAAACAAAAAACTATAACAGGCAGCCAGACCAGATAGGTTGGCCGGTTCAGTCAGCAGTTGAACAAGAGAAAAAGAGAATATTGCATTCTGCCCACTTTGTTTGCAACTTTGCATTATTGCATATAGGATGCAGTGTTATACTGATATATTATTCATCAGTTTAAAGTGTTTTCTGCCTACTCTGGATCATTGCTGGACGCCCCCATGCTCTGGGAAGTCAAATTGTACTAAATTGTGGTAGAAATGACAAACGACAAACGAAACGTCAAAACGGAAAATTTTCACAAAATTTCGCGACAAACGGAAATGGAATGAAATGGACCCAGTCCGACAAACGAAAAATCGAAACATCATTTTTCCTAGTCGTGCCCATCTCTAGTTGGGAGTTCAATTCCTTGCTGTGCCTCCTTGACATGGGGCTAGACTCTGTGATCCAGAGGTCCCTTCCAGCTTTGTAGTCCTCAGATTATTATTTCCATGAGAATACATTTGAAGATGGTGGGTCTCAAAATCAAGCCTTTTCTCTAGCAAAGTAAAGCTAAGCCTCATACTTCCATGCTGCCTTCATTTAATAAGGATAGTTATTCTAGGTATTTTTGCTCATGCAGAATTTAGCATTGGGGAGGCTTGGATTTCTTCACATTCCTTTTGGTTATATCCTGCCAGAAGCTATCTCCAAGGACAACCAACACCATCTGTATCCCAGAACTGGGCCAGAAGCCAGATTCAAATGGATTTTAAAAAATCATCTTCAGCCAAGCATGACTGGAAGTGATTGACAACCATTGGCTTGAACAGTAGTATGTTAGTGCGCAGCTTACAATCATCCTGCACCTTTAAGTCCAGTTTAGTATTCTTTAGTTACTAACTCTTTCAAAGGTATTGCTACCATTGCTGCTCTCAAGAAGGGATGTGTAAGCTGCTAGATATGTCACCCATAACTTCATTATTAGATATAGAAAACTGAAGGGGGAAGGGGTCAAGTATGCAAATGGTTGGTCAAACACACAAACAGCTTACCTGCATTTGTAGGCCTCACTAATGGAAAGTGAGCCTATACAACTAGAATAGAGATACCTCAGTTCATGAAACTGCACTAATGGTGGTATCAGTTATCACCAAATGTGCATAACTTTCCCTTTAATGTGCCATACAGATGTATGGCAAATATACAGGAATATACGGCAAATTCCCTTTCTGGATCAGCTGTAATCACATCACCACTACCAAAAACAACTTTGCTGGAGAACACTGAAAGATAATGGAGGAAGAATGTAATCACTTTTTTGCTATCCTGTTTACTGTTCATCAAATTCAGCATCCATTTTTCTCCACTTGTGTTCCAGCCATCATCGTGCTTACTTCATTAGCTCTGAGATTTGTTAAGGAACTAGTCTCACTCTTCCAAAGGCCAGAGGTGTGCTTCTGTCAGCTCCCTAGGTAATTCACAGAACCACCAGGACACAAAGGCAAGATGAACAAAATGAAAAATCCCACAGAGCTTTCTGGCAAGTATATTCCATACATGTTCTTACTGTAAGTTTCCCATACGCATGGGATAAACTAAGCTATTAGAAGTCATTAGATGGGTGGGAACATATTTAGATAGGTCTACCTACCCTTTCAGAGAGTAGAGAACCATACATAATAATTGTATATTACACATTATGTAGGGCTCGGTATGCAGTAGCTCATGAAGTAATCTTTGCAAAGGACTGCTGCTTTTAGAATTATAAAATTGTACCTGCATCATACTGCAACTATGTTGTTGTTCATCAGAACACCCTGACATTCTACCACATAATTCAAATAATTAGGACAGCCCAAACAAAAAGAATTCAACTTTGAAACCAGACTGCAGATTCGCAAGAATCTTGACACAGACAGTCGGCTCCTGCTCTGTACCAAATTTGGGGACATCTGAGAAAAGGGTTTTAAGATATGATTTTTAAAAGTTAAATTATTCCACCCATGCAGAGAAAAATGATGTTAAATGTACCCAGAATTAAAATAGCTCATACAAACTGAGCCAGTCTTGCTATCTGGAAGGAAAATGGTTGGTCTCACTTGCTTTTTTTTATTTTGAAAGAATCCAGGCTGCAGGGGCTGAAACAGTGATCCTCAAAGAAGGCATTTCAAGGGGGGCACTTCCGCCCACGACGAGATGGCTGGGTGATCCAGCAGCTCCGCTTAATGAGAAGAATAAAACTTGAAATACTGTCTTAAATGATACCAAAATCGTGAGTAAACGATCATAAACCTTTGGGGAGGACAGGTTGAAAACTGTGTATTTTCAAGGGGAGAGATAACAATGAATTACTGAAGCAGTGATTTACTTTCGCTTTCTGCCGAAGTCACGTCCTAGGCAGACGGACTGTGAGAGACTGTGAGAGATGTTGTTTTTCTTGCTTTGAGGCTAGAAAGAAAAGAAAAAAAGCTTACTTACTTGGTTTTTCTGCATGCCACCCAAGAAAAAGGGTCCTACTGTGATAAAAAAGTGGGTACGCAAACCCTCAGACGCCACGTATCAACGTGCTCGTCTTGAAAGAGCAGAAGCTGTTGTTGAAGCTGACACAATGGCGTCTGATTCTGGCAAGTTGCCAGCACACCAGCCGGATTTTTCAAGGGAGTTCAAAAACTTGAAAGCAGAAGTCAGCTCCCTTATCAAATCAGCCCTAAAAGATGTAACTTCTACTATCGAAGACCGTTTCCAGTCCTTATCATCACAGAATAAAGACCTAAGGAAGGACCTGTTACAAGAAATACAGACCCTGCAGACACAGGTATCTAATAACGGCATTGAACTGAAAAAATTAGCAGGAGAAATCAATCAAGTTCAAACTCTAGCCTCCAAGAACGAAAGTGTTATCGCTGCGCATGAAGAAGAGATTGATGCCTTACAGCGGAAGTTTATCTATATGGAGGATTATTCTCGAAGGTCTAATCTGAAATTAATTAATTTTGAACTCCAGGATAAAAAAGAAATGAAGAAAGAAATCCTCGTTTGGCTTAATTCTATCCTCCCCCAACATCTTGCTGAGACCGATATTGAAAGGATACACTATATAGGTAGTGCTAAGACAGCTACTTCAAGACCAATTCTTATTAGATTTACTTCCTATGCCATGAAAGAACAACTGATGTCAACTCTTAGGGCAAAGCCTGACCTGCTGAAGTGTGAGGGAAGAGTTCTACAAGTTTACCAGGATATCTCCAGGGAGACTTTTGAATGGAGGAAAACTATGAGACCTGTAACGACTGCTCTGAGAAACAACTACAGATATAACTGGGGATTCCCGATCTTTCTTAAGGTGTGGAAGGGTCCAACTCTACACAAAATCTATTCTCTGGAAGAAGGTGAACAACTTCTCAAGGCATGGAACATTCAAATCGAAGAAGAATAGAGAACTCCAAATCCAGCGTCTGCAGTGAAGACAGTGTCACCCTTTAACTCTTTAAATCTTTCAATGGGCAAGCAAAATGGAGATCGATTTGAAGAGCATTGCACTACAGAAGACAGCCCTCCTTTCTCTCTCCCCCTGTCTCTCCCTTCCCTTCCCTCCTGTTTTTTTCCCTTTTTTTCTTAGCCCATTCTGTTTCATTTTGCTTATATTTTGATTTTGACTTGCCCGTCCCATAATTCTCCACTCCCTTCCTGTTCCTTATCCCTTATTCTTTCTCAGCATATCTTTCCTTTTCCCCTCTAATTTTTTTGTCCTTTTTTGGGGGGGGAGGGGACTGAGGGAGGAAAAGAGATGAATAGAAGGATCTTAAGATTCACATTATCATGTTATCTTTTTATTACATTCTTTCTTTTCAACTTTTCACGTATATAACTGTAAGCAAGACTAGACAGTGCCAACGCTAATTTAGAGCTTCTGAATCATTATTAGCCATCAGAAAGTGTACGGGTGCCTTCCCCCTCCCTCCTATAAGGGCGCATACAGGATGTGTATGAGGGCCAAGAGGATGGGAGAACAGAAAATAAATGTAGGTGGTAAGGTTTGGGTAATCATTGTCTTTTTCTTTATTATATGTAATGTTTGTTTGTATATATGCACAAAGAGACCGTTCCAGATCGATAATAGAATGAAAATATGGGTAGACTGTTGAAATTAGCTACATTGAATGCCAGGGGTCTAGGAACTGTCACCAAGAGAAACAGAATAGAGTCATTAATTAAGAAGAATAAACCGGACATCGTCTTTCTTCAAGAAACACACCAAGTGAAAGATGGCCAAAACGAACTGAAACTACCCAACATCAACATCTATGAGAAAAGTTTTGGTACATCTAAAGCAAGGGGGTAGCAATTTTAATATCAAAGCATTGTGATTGTATTGTTGAAAAAACTGTGAAAGATTTGGAAGGTAGATATATTATTCTTCAGGCCACAATTGGTCTAGAACAATATACACTGATAAATGTTTATGCACCAAATGCTAATCACAACCTGTTTTACAAAGAGATATGAGAGCAGATAGAAAAGGTACAGAAAGGACATGTGATTTTGGCAGGAGATTTCAACATGGTTATGGACAAAATAAAAGATAAAACAATGACTAGGAAGGTAGACTGGAGGGCTAGACATACAATCTTAACAAAATTCATCGCAAATACAGGATTAAAGGATGTTTGGAGAGAATTAAAGGGCGATGAAAGAAAATTTACTTTTTATTCATCAGCCCACAAAGCTTACTCCAGAATAGATTTTATATTTGTCTCACAAAGTTTGTTATCTAAAGTTGTAAATACAAATATAGAATTGATAAAAACTTCTGATCATGCTCTAATGTCTGTTGAAATAGAAAATAAGAAGAATTATAAGGAAGCTAGAAGGTGGACAATAAACCCTAGAATTTTTCAAACCCCAGATACAGTACAAAAATACAAAGAGAATGGCTAGAAACCTGGAATATCAATGAAGAAGGTGGTGGTCAAATAGGAGTTATCTGGGACACTCTGAAGGCAGCGGCTAGAGGTTACATAATAAAAGAAAGTGCTATAATAAAAAGTCGAGATCAGCAAAAAAAAAAAATTTGAGGCTACTATAGCAGACCTTGAATCTCAATTTTTTCTAACCAAAGACAAAAATTTTTAATTCAGGTTGAGGCCAGGAAAAGGGAATTAGAAGATATAGATCTACAACAAACCCAAAGAAATCTACTATATTTGAAAAGAAACTTTTTCGAATACAGTAATAAAAACTCCAAGATGCTAGCAAAATTAGCACAGAAAAGGAAAGAAAAAAGCATGATAGGAAGGATAAAGGACTTAAGCGGTAATATTTCTACTCAAATGAAAGAAAAATTAAAAGCTATTCAAGAATTCTATCAAAACTTATATACAGCCAATGGAAGTAGTAAGGAAGTTATGGAACAATATATTGACAAAAACATAAAAGTAAGACTAGCGGAAGAAGACAGGCTTGAAATGGAAAAAGCTATTAAAGAGGAGGAGATAGAGGATGTTATAAATAAGCTAAAGAATGCCAAAACTCCAGGAGATGATGGATTGGGACCAGAATTTTACAAGGTATTCAAATCAATGTTAATTCCTAAGTTAAAGAAGCTTTATAATGAGATATTGGAGGGCGAGCAAGTTCCTTCCTCCTGGAAACATACCTTAACTATTTTAATTCTCAAGCCTAATAAAGATCCAATAGATGTTGGATCTTGCAGATCAATATCACTAATAAATCAAGATGCTAAGATTTTTACAGCAATTCTAGCCAAAAGAATGTACACATTTATAGACAAATATATTAAAGAAGACCAAACGGGCTTTATCAAAGGTAGACAAATGTCAGACACTGTAAGAAGAGTCTTGAATGTTCTTTATGAGATGGGAAGATCACAGGACAAAGCATGCATTTTGTCTCTAGATTTATTTAAAGCCTTTGATTGTGTCCAATGGCCTGCGTTAAAACTTTTATTAGTGAAATGGGGATTTGGTGAAAAATTTCTAAGTGTAATAAACCAACTCTATTCTCATAGCACCTCATCAATCATTGTCAATGATGGGATGACAGAAAAAATTACCCTAGGCCGAGGAACAAGACAGGGATGTCCTTTATTGCCAGTTCTGTTTTGCATAGTGATAGAGCTACTAGCTAATGCAATAAGGGAGGACCAACTTATTAAAGGTATGGGTAAGGAAGGCAAGATAAAAATCAGTTTATTTGCGGACGACGCTTTGTTAACAATAAAAAATCCGGTAGAAAATATATTAAGAATAAAAGCACACCTAAAGGGATTTGGTGAAACAACCGGATTATGTGTCAACTGGCAGAAATCAGAAATCATGCTTTTCAATCAGGATAATCGAGACATGGAAGAGATCTCCAATTACGAACCGAAAGTTTGTAAATGTATAAAATACCTAGGGATACTTTTAGATAAAGACATTAGTAAAACGAAAGAACGAAATTACACAAAAATAAAGGAAGAGATTAGAAATAAATTACAAAATTACTCTAAATTAAACTTATCATGGTTTGGTAGAATAGCAATGGTAAAAATGAAAATACTTCCTAAAATAAATTTTCTTTTTAGAATGTTACCTATTCAATACACAGAAATTGAAATTAAAGCTTATCAAGATCTTTTAAATAAATTCTGCAATGGTGGAAAAAAGCAAGAATAAATAAAAGCTTATGGTACAGATCTCAAAAGAGGGAGGTATAGGCATACCTAATCTTAGAATGTATTACATAGCTAATCAGCTTAGCTCCCTGGGGAAATACTATTTAAACCTCAAAAACTAATATGGTGGGAACTTCAATCAGAGGAACTAAAAGAAGACATAAATAAATATGTGTTTAGTTTCCCCCCAAAAAGGAAAAGTTACCCAATTAAAAATCCTCTTCTAAGTTCCCTATTGCTCACTTGGAAAAAGTATGGAAAGAAATTGATACAGGAAGGTTCCCCGCTTGGCGCGGTGATCGATCAGATAAATTTCCCCACGAACATGAAGAAATTGGGATACTTATTTAAATTAAGGAAAGTGGCAAGACTAAAAGATTGGATTAAAAAGATGACATCAAAACAAGAAATTAAACGTATTCTGCAAACTCAGGAATTGTCCTGGTTGAATTACGCCCAGTTAGAAAGCTGGACGAAAGAATGGATTAGGAGAAATACACAACTTAGAGGATATACAAAATTTGAGCAATTTCTGACAACATATGAATCAGAGAAAGGAAATACAGGAAAAGGAACAGTTGGTAAATTATATAAAATAATTCAAGATTCATTTGAGAATAGGGAACAGGACACAGTAAGAGAGCTATGGAAACAAGACATAGAGAAATAAATAAATAATGATGAATGGAAAAGAATTTGGAATTTGAGGATTTTACGGTCATTATCAGTCAGAATAAAAGAAAACTACTTCAAACTAGTTTTAAGATGGTATATGACTCCAGTCAGAATGAATAGAATGAATCCAAAATATTCTAAGCTCTGCTGGAAATGCGAAAAAAAGATAGGTACCTATTTTCATTTATGGTAGGAATGTGAAATAGTTCAAAAGTTTTGGCAAGAGATTATTGAGGAGATAAGAGAAATACTACAAACTGATATTAAATGTGTACCGGAAATTGCTTTGTTATCATTACCATCTATCAATGAATATGATGTGAAAACTAAAGAATTAATAGCAAATCTTATGACAGGAGCTAGACTGATTATTGCTAGGAACTGGAAACTGAAATCAGACCTTAAAATTGCTGAATGGTATAAGGAAGTGTGGAACATAGCACTAAATGATAAACTATCTTGTAATATAAAAGTTTTGAGAGGTGAAATAAAAAAAGATATTTTCTATGATGTTTGGGGGAAATTTATAGATCATGTACTATTAAAAGGGAAAGGGATACAACCAACTTATAACCCAACACAGTTCTGGTGTAAAGGACCTTAAGAAGCCTATTGGAAGAAAAAGAAAAAAAAGATGAAGAAGAAAGAGAAGATGCAAGAATACTGGACAGTTTCTTGGGGGTGGGGGGCACTTTGTACTGTTTATGATTGTCTATTACTGTTTTTTTTATATATAATTGTTTATCATTGTTATTTTGTCTTTTTTATGTAAAAAATTAAAAAAAATAATAAAAAAGGACTAAAAAAAAGAAGGCATTTCAAGAAAAGAAAATAACTTCTTTGTCATATAATTGAGCATGTATGGAATAGGCTTATCAGCAAAAGTCTTGCAAAGTAGAAATAGTGTTGTGGTTTCATAGTGAAAGATTTATACTAACTGAAGAAAAGCTTGAATCAAAACATTTTTAAAGCAAAAAAATGAGGAATGGAATTTATTATGCTGGTATACTGACCTCTAATGTCTTCTGAGAACCAGCAGACCTCAACAGGTGCTCAGAACAAACCAAAAAACAAACCTAACCTGTGGTTTTATGAAGAATACTTTTTTTTCTGAAAAATCAGTCATTTGCTTTGTATCATACTTACTGGGGGCGGGGGTTCAAATGAATGTGCTCTCAAGCAAATACCATGAGCTAGAAATGCAGTATAAATTGGTAACTGCTCATGAGAAAAGTAAGCTACAAAAGTAGAGGTGGGGTTTATTAACTAACACTGCCCTAAAAATAATAGCAAACAATTCTGGGCCTTGGACAATGAAACCTTGATCAGGCCCCTTGGACTGTTTGTTGTTGGCACATGTATGGAAGGGGTACTTTTTCAACATTTTGGAAGTCCTAATAGCTTCTGAGCTTGTCCTTACAGATTTCATACTATTTAATTTCACTGGTGTAACTAGGGAGGAGCAGAAAAGTGCATTTGTCCTTGGGCATGCAGCAATCTGGGGGAGCCTAGAGGGGGAGCAGGCAGAGGAAGCCATGCACCATCCTGCCAGCAGTCCTTTTGCCCAGCTAAGGCTTGGCGATCCTTAGTCAAGGAAAAGCAGGGGAGGGAAGCAGGCAATGTTTTTTCCCAAGAAGCACCTCCATCGATTGCTCATTAAGGCTTGGCGATCATTAGCCCAGGAAAAGGAGGAGGGGAAGCATTCAACTGAGGTGCTGCTTGGGAAAAAATCAAATTGCCTGCTTCCCTCTCCTCCTTTCCCTGGGCTAATGATCACCGAGCCATAGCCAGGGTAAAGGAGGTGAGGGAAGCATGCTATGTAGGTGATGCTTGAAAAACAAAATCACCAGCTTGGTGCTATCAGCACACTGTGCAGTTTGCACAGGAGAGACTTAACTCAAAAGGAGACCCACAAAGAGGGCATGAGAAGGAGATATCCTTCTTCACCTCACTCACTGTTCTCCCCACTCACTGTTCTCCCAGGATCAGGGCCCCTTGCTGCGTGGATGGGACATGGTTGGGGGGAGGAGAGGGGGCAAAATCTGACTTTGTCCCCAGGTGCTCCAAACTCTAGCTACGCATTGCTTAATTTACCAACCTGGCCTCCAGTGAGCCCAAATGAAATAAAAGTTCTATTTGGCAAAATTTTCTAAGGCTTGGAAGAAATTCCACTGCACACTACAATGTCCTAGACCTAGAACAAGTGAAAGAGTTTACGTACGTGGGACTTAACTTTAAGTATAATTTTAGCTGGACTGTCCTGTGCAAAAGTGCTTTTGACATGGCTAAATGCATTATAACAGCTGCTGTTTACTAGTTCCATATTAAAGGTGGATGCCTGGTCTCAAAAATCTTGTAACAAAAATTCAAAGGGGAAATCAGTGGTAGGTCTGCGGCAATCTGAACTTTTGATTTCTGTCAACCAAGACTCAATTAGCTGATTCTCAGGTGGAGAACTCATGTGAGATCAGTGGCTCTCCCTACTGCACCCCCACACACCCACACACACCTAGCAATATTGCCTTTTCTAGTACATTCTGTTCATGTCTTGCAAAAGCTCTGGCTTCCTTTATTGACACAATCTGCCTCATATTAGTTCTTCCTCTCTTCCTAATACTCTCCCTGCTCTCCGTTTCTCAGCAATAATGTCTTTTCTGGTCAGCTCTGTATGTTGATTATATGTGCATTGTAGAATAGACTCAGGTTACTCATTTTTGCTTTAGTAAGAGTTCAGGTTTGCCTTGATTAAGCACACACATTTCTGCCTTTCCTGGCTCTCCACATTTCAAATGAGTCGATTTTTGTCCCCCTCCTTCAAGGGGGAGGGATTTTACTGCAGGCCTGCCCAAAGTCAAGGGGACTTTACTGCAGGCCTGCCCAAAGTCTGGCCTGGGGGCCAAATCCGGCCCATCAGGCCATTCTGAGTGGCCCGTGGCTAGCTGGCCCGCCCCTCCCTACCCCTCCTTCACTCCATTTTTTTTAAAAAAATCTTCTGCCAACACTGACACTGCTGGGAAGCTTGGGCGGCTGGGCGGTCTGCCACCACCGGCACTGCAGGGAAATGTATGGGGGTGGGCAGGCCAGCGGGCCTCTGCCACCGCCAAGGAGCTCTGGGGTGGGCTGGCGGGTGAGCCGTCGCCACCGCTGGGGAGCTTGGGGGGTGCAAGGTCGCACAGATCACCTCTTCCAAGGGGTGACCTGTGGTCACAGCTCCCTGTGCTTCCTTTGGTCCCCACCTTCCTTCTTTCCTCCCTCCCTTGGTCCCCACCTTCCTTCCTTCCTTTCTCCCTCCCTCCCTTGGTCCCCACCTCCCTCCCTCCCTCCCTTCCTTGTTCCCCACCTTCCTTCCTTCCTCTCTTGGTTTCCATCTTCCTCCCTCCCTCCCTTGGTCCCCGCCTTCCTTCCTGCAGGTGCGGTTGCAAGGGGTCAGTGGGTGGGACTTATGGGTCAGTGGGTGGGGCTTGCAGTGGGGTGGCAGGATTGGGGAGCAACTGGCCCCTGACACATTCTCAGCCACCAAATCTGGCCCTCCTTACAAAAAGTTTGGGCACCCCTGCTTTACTGGGACTGAGAGGGCCAGGAGACACTCCTTAAGGATATGATTTTAATTTACTGACCCATGCTTTGTATCATTAATGTCAAGAAACTGGTCTTTCCTCCCACCACCCCAACCTGGAAGTCCATCTGTAACCCAAGCAGAATTATCATTAGGCTGACATATTGACAGTCTCTGTGCTATCTGGACAGTTTAAATTCCATTTAAAGTTTAATTTCAAGGACAGATGGACTGCACTTTGCTCCAGCTGCAATCACTTAGCTCATTGGAATGAAATGAAACGTCAGTGGAACAATGCTGTTGCATTTACCTAATCCCTTAACACAATTCAAGCCATTGAAGAACAAAAATTAAACATGTGCTTTGTTGTTAAAAAGCATCAAAATGGACCTTGTAGGCCAATACATATTACCCTACTCATTTTGAACATGAAATATAGCCATTGAGGAGTGGAACAACTAGCAAATGGTGAGATTAGTTGCATCCTGGTACATAATATCCTTGAAATATGAGGAAACATTTAACGTTCTACATCCTGAAAGGATCTGTGCAAAATTCCATTTGGCCCAGCCACAAGATTTTTCTCCATGTTCAGCTGGTTTATGAACAAAAGACTCATGCCTAAGAGTGCAAAAATCTGGAATATTTCCTTTATTGTCCTCATATGAAGTGCGAAGGGAGCCCTCGTTAGTGTGTTCAATCAAATGAAATATTTCTGTCTATGCTGTTGCTTCTTGTCAACAGTTCTTGAAATTGATCCCATCAATATAAAATATCTCAGTTACTGAAAGAAAATGAGAAGGAGCCTGAATGATGAGGAAATATGAAACAAGTTTATGTGTCCTTCTCCAAAAAGAAATACTGCTGATACCTTTCTGCAACGAATTAAAGGACCTAATGTTTCTGAAATATTTATCTTGGGTATTTATCTCACACATCACAGATATTTGGAGACATTTATCTGAGTTATTTCTTTCCTGTGAATTTCAGTTGGGATTCTTGAGTATAAGTTTTGATCAAACTCTTTTTTGGGGCCAAGTTTAACCATTTCTCAAAGGACAGCCTCCATAACATAACGTGGAATTCCATCTATCTGCAATGAAGCTAAAGGCTGCCAAATGATATTTTGTTGTCTGGAACAAAGAACAAGATGGAGGCTCTACATGCTGAGCATATAAAGGCTAATTTGACTGAATCTTTCTCCCCACCGCCTCCACCGCCCCCAACGCTAGTGATGAAGGAGCAATGACCACCATAGCTGGAGGTATCAGAACAGCTTGGATTGCACAATTCAAGCCCCAAAACACACATTTCTCTATTCTAGCACCTTGCTGCTCCTCCCCCAATCCCTGCCACCTGAGACAACAGCCTCACTCTGCTTAATTGGTAGAACAGTCCCTGTTCCAAAACTGGGTGGGGGTTCCTTTAAAATCCTGCTAAAATCCTCTAACTGCCATCTTTATGCTTTCATCAAATGTCGCACATACAACAAGTAGCAGAGTCCAAGTGCTGCAAGAAGCATACAACTATTATTTGTTTGACATTTCTATGACTTTTCTTTCAACACACTAGTCAGTTTGATGCCTAAGACAAAATACAGGTGGAAAATGAAATTAAGCAAATGAAATCAGAACTAAAAAATTAGAACATGATGGTAGACCATTAAAAGCTAAACAAAACAATGCAGTCGTCATCACCATAATGACGATGGGCCTAGGAAGGGAACTCAAGAATCAGGGTGCTGTTTCAGAAAATAAATTGACATAACTGCCCACCAGACTAGTATCCTCTGGTGATGGGATATATAAAATGCCCTCTGCTGATAATTGCAAAAATGGCACCCCACCATGACCTGTTCGTGGGCAGGGCAAGTTTGCCTGCCTGCTCGGCTCCAGGGCGGGCAGCTTCCCGCTCATCTGGGAACCTTGCGCAGCGGCAGCGAAGCTTATTTAAGCTTGCCCCCCGCGCACTCATCATTCGGGCATCGAGAACGACAGCCCCGCCCTACTGCTCTTTATGCTGAGACAGTGAGTCTAACTGGTCGCCCCACGGGGGGGCAGATGGGAATTTTTGGTGGTCACTCTGTTGGCCTGAGTGACTACGCATTTTCACCAATACCACTCTCCAGCTGCACTGGGAGGTTCTCATCACCCGGTCACAATTCCATCAGCGGGTAACGCAGGGGTATAGGTATTCAGGTAAGCCTTTGTAAGACACCTCTAAGGTGCAGGACAACCCTCAGAATAAAAGAACACCATCCCAGGCATAGGAGTAAACAACACCTCTAAAAGAATGCCAGGCCGAACCAAGGGCTGTCAGGGGCTAGTAGATTCACACAAGTCGGAGTGACGCTGAACATGTGGACAGCATCAAACCGAAGCATGGATCTCTCTGAATACTACATCTGGAGGGCTACGTTCTCTCCAACATCTTTACCCTTGCACTGCGGATCATGTCCCCCTTGTATGGTTACAGTTCTGAGTTAAGAAGTTTCAATAAAGTTGTGGCCCTTTCTCCAAAAAGTTGTCTCGCCTCTTTATTGCCGGGCTGGGGGGGGGCAATGTTCATGTGGTATTCCGTACCAGAGTAATGCATCCTATAACTTTATTTCACCCAAGGATTTCATGCTTTCAAAAAACAGGGCCCATATTTAAGAAACTTCAGAAAAGAAAAACCATGGCTATTCAAATATTCTGTGAAAAACTGAATGCATCTTCATTGATACAATGTTATCTGTATGGGTACGAAAATGAGCACTAGTTATAAATAGTTGAGCTTGTCCTGAGTTTGCTGCTGTCACAACAAACTAATTTATTCTTATTTTTATACAGAGCTCCTGAAGAAGACTGTGTGCCCAAACATGATGAACATTTTAAAATTAGAATAGTTATTATTTTCATCTTTCTACATCCTGAGACCTGTTCTCTCATTTTGATTTCTGGGTGTGGTTTCAAGCAGAGCTTTAGTATCTGTATGCTTTCGTAGTCTTCTGACATTGGCTCCACTCCATTCATCTGGACACCAGAAAATTGCTTGATAGCAATTAGAGATGGGCATGACCAGGAAAAATGACATTTTGAGTTGTCATTTGTCGGGACGGGTCCGTTTCAGGTCGTTTCCGTTTGTCACGGAAATTTTCAAAAATTTGTTGTTTCCGTTTGTCATTTGTCATTTGTGTTGTGGGTTGGGGTTACGGTTGGGGTAAGTGGGCTCTGGGAGGCACCTCTCTGGGTGCCTCTGACGTCTGACCCACTAAGAAGGGAAGGGAAGGGAAGGGAAGCGTTTCGTGTAGCTGTCGCGTACCATACATTACATTATGTTAGGGTAGGGGGGTAAGTGGCAGAAGCACCTCTCTGGGTGCCTCTGACTCACTAAGAAGGAAAGCATACTGGTGTACTGGCGTACAGGTTAGGGGTAGGGGTAGTGGGCTCTGGCTGGGAGGCACCTCTCTGGGTGCCTCTACTGTGACCCACTAAGAAGGGAAGTGTACTTGCATACGGATCTGGGTTAGGGTTGGGATTAGGGTAAGGGCTAGGCTTAGGGTTATGGTTAAGGTTAGGGTGGGTTAGTGGGCTGCACCTCTGGGTGCCTCTGACCCACTAAGAAGGACAGTGTACTGGCGTATGGGTTAGGGTTAGGGTTAGGGTTAGGGTTAGGGTTAGTGGGCTTTTTATGCCCTCTGGCACATCCAGAAGTCTCAGTCAAAACCTGGCCATGCGATTGGTGGAATGGGTCCAAAAATTTGCATGGTCCCATCTCATGGCCAGCCCATCATTGCGCAGGTGTAAAAAAATAAAAATAAAAATAAAATAAAATAAAATTAATGGAGACATTTTATTGCAAGAAAAACCCACTGCTGCTACTATAAAAAATCAGGCATTTAAAATACGTAATTTTCAAATGTTTTTGTGGTGCTTTGGTGGATTTTTAGACCACAATTTAAAAATAAATATTGTGGTCGCCAATTTGGATCCCCCCCCCACCGCATGGCAAATGGAGACGACGAGGATGGTCCCCCCAGCCTGGTACCAGCAGCCCAGGACAGGAGAGGGGGGAAGGCCGGGGACCCCCCAGAAACCACCCCTCTCTGGTAGGTGCCCTCACTGAGGCAGGCATATTTTCGCCTGCTTTTATGGCCGGGAATCAGGGTTTTTTTTTAAAAAAAAAACTTTTTTCTGTGCTGCTTGGCATCGCGCGATCGCTGCGATGCCATGAACGACAACGAAAAATCAGACCCAATTTATCTTTATCGGGTCGGGTTCGAGCTGAGCGGAGTAATTCTCGTTACTGTTACCCATTACGTAACGATAACGATAACCGAAAACGGAAACAAGAATTTCGCCGCTCCGTGCCCATGTCTAATAGCAATATTTAAAAAAACCCTCTGTCATCAAGTTATTTCTGATCTGTCATTATCAGCTCTGTCAGATCTTGCAAATCAACAATGTCTCATGGTTGGTCATCCTCACCTTCCTAGCAATATTGTCTTTTGGAGTAAACTCTGTTCTTCTTCAGGTACCATGTCCTCTTAGAACATTGGCAATCAGTAGCCTGAACTACTTTCTATCTAAAGCTATTCTAAATAGAGCAGCTGTGCTCACTGCTCTATTTAGTTCTTAATCCAGATGTTCTCCTACGCCCCAGGCCACACTTCCCATCTATTTTTCCTTGAAGGATAACCTGCAGCAGATGGCCCAACATTGCTTTACAATATTGTGCCCATGTTGCCCATAAAAAGTATGTCAAGCTTTACATAGCAAACAGCATCCTGAATATTGGCAACACCAGTGGCTGCTGTCAAGATGATCTACAGCAGGGGTGCCCAAACTTTTTGTAAGGAGGGCCAAATTTGGTGGCTGAGAATGTGTCAGGGGCCAGTTGCTCCCCGACCCTGCCACCCCACTGCAAGCCCCACCCACTTTCTTTTAAAAAAACATGGGGTGAAGGAGGGGGAGGGATGGGTGGGCCAGCCAGCTGCAGGCCACTCAGAATGGCCTGGCAGGCCGGATTTGGCCTCCGGGCCAGACTTTGGGCAGGCCTGATCTACAGGATACCCTCTTCTGATCAGAACCATTAACAAAGACATTGAGCAAGTGCAAATGCCAGACAATGACTCCTTTTTTCATCAATTTACCACTTCTCACCTAAACACAAAGCAATGGTCAGGGCTATTTTTCTGCAAGTTCCCTAAACGTAGAAGACCACTTTACAGAGTTGTTTCTAAATTGTATCCACCATTTTTCATAGTTGCCTCTCTGAGACCAACTGTCATTACCGGTAAGTCCCAGAAGAATATACTTTAGAAAAACATAAATCAGAGAGCATTGTGGAGGAAACAACATGATATCTTGTCTTCCAGGCTTGTTCCCATTTTTAAATTTTGTAGTGATAGTTCTAAAGACCCCAAGTCCTTGAAAACCAAAGCTTTTTTTAAGAAGTTTGAAAATGTTTATTGTTGTTGTTTTCCTTTTTTTTCCTGCAAGTATGCTCAATGAACAATCCTGACTGGCAGTTTGAATGTTGTAAACTGACTCCTGAGAAAGAACCAATACTTCCAGGCTAGAATTTAAAACAACATTTATATTTTTGCGAGCATGGATCCAGTCCTTGTTGTTATCTTCTTCTTCAGCATTATATTCACACCCCATGGTGCCTTTTTGCCTTCAGTTTACAAATCTCCGCCACAGACTTTGAGAGGCAGGTGCACAGCAGTACTATTAGTCCACCCTAACTGTCTATCAAACACCATTTTGCTGTTCTTGCTGAAAGGTCCCCCTCTGTGACACCCCAGGAGCAGCCTTTTGTGTATGGGCAGAACATGATCAATGATTGCTGTTATCTGAGTTCTCTTGACCATTCATTCTCTTTTTCATGATTTAGTATAGCCAAAATGGGATTAGGGGAGGAAGATAGGAGTGGAAAATTAGAGTATCAAAGGCCTCCCAGAGATTAGGGCCTCCTGGATTGCTCTGCCTGCAGTCATTGGCCAGAGTTTGATCAAAGGCCAATTGGCTTCATACAGTAAGTCTTCTCATGACAATAGACAACAAACCACTTGCTAAAATTTGGGCAATTGAGGCATAAAGCGTTCTGCTTTCTCTCACCTTCCCAATTCTTTCTTTTTTCTTGATTGTACATCTTGCATCAAAGCTTGTCAATTATGTGTCCAATACGCTTTTTTGCCTTCTAGCATCTCTCCCTCAATCATAACAGGAGCCAATGTTTAAAACATGAGATAGTTCTCCTGCACCACTTAATGAGACCACACCCTGTAAAGTCACTAGAAAGAGACAAGGGTGCTATGAAACAAGTTAAACCATCCTTCATTATGGAGGCAGTCACAGTAGTGATATCTCCTCCTGTGGTTATGTGACTTTTTATCGCCTTCCTGTTGTGCTTTGAGGTCACATGGTATTTATTTCAGGATGTCCCTCCTAAGGTGTTTTTGGTGCTAGATTATTATTCATCTTGGGCACTGCTGCCTTGTTTACCCCCCCCCCCGCCACCAACTTAATGTAAATTTGTATGCTGGGTACTCTTCCTAGATGGTTTCTCTTTTTTGTGTGTCCCCATGTCAAAGGAAGCAATGCATTCCAGTCAACTCACACACCTCAAAGAAGATCCAATTCAGTAAGTGGTCAGAGACCATTTGACAGACATAGCAACACACAGCAATTTTTCTTTAAACTCTGTTAAAACATTTTAAAAAGACATGCATAGAATACACTAGAGATGGGCATGAATTGAAAAAATGGCATTTTGGTTTTTTGTTTTTTGTTGAGGGGTCATTTCGGTTCATTTTCATTTTTCATGAATTTTTGAAAAAAATCATTTTGTTTATTTCTTTTTTGTTTTTATGTGCTTTTTGCATGATTTTTAAAGCATTTCCGTGCGCAGGCATCCCCCAATGCCCCAGACCAGAGGGAAAACACTAAAAAAAATGGATGCTGGCAGAGACACAGTATAGACTAGGTACGCAGGGAGGCTGCAAAGACAGCGGTGGGCATTGCCCAGGGTGCAAGGCAGCCACAGAGTGACTGCACTGCGGGGCAGGGGAGGGTACTCACCAA
The DNA here is from genome assembly GCA_029282475.1 of Phrynocephalus forsythii. Classification (NCBI taxonomy): domain Eukaryota; kingdom Metazoa; phylum Chordata; class Lepidosauria; order Squamata; family Agamidae; genus Phrynocephalus; species Phrynocephalus forsythii. The sequence goes on from JAPFRF010000005.1 coordinate 15,930,993, forward strand.
GAGTTGCGCATGCACACACACAGGGAGGCTGCAGGACTGAAGCTAGAGAGAAATCTCTTCTTTCTCTCCCCTAAGAGCCAGACTGTTGTCGGCAGGAACACAGAGACACACACCTGCCTGGCTGGCCTAAAGTGAAAATAACGAGTCGCAGAGACAGCAATCCCACCCTAACTCCCACCGGAGACTGCAAGGAGGACGGGGGCTTCCAGAGCTTTTAATGCCCTCTGTGGCTGCCAGACCTGCCCAGTCTGCAACCTGGGCATGCTATTGGTTGAAGTTGTCCAAGAATTTACATGATCCCATCACATGGCTTGCCTCCATTTTGTGGCTGGCGACATCCATTTTGTCATCCTGAAAGGAAAAAGAAAAATACATCGCGATGGGAGAAGACAAAAACAAATGTTTTAAGTACCCCAACCCCCTGGTAGGTATTATCAGACAGTATAAATAATTATTGCTGCATTTTATGGATGTCCAGGGCGTTTTTTAACATTTAAAACATCTCATTTCATTGTGCATCGCCATTAACGAAAAATGAAACGTAACAAACCTAATTTTCATGGTTCTGTTCGGTTCATTCCAATTTCATCACAATGTTAGTTATTCGTTTCATTACGTAATGAAACAAATAACGATAACGGAAACAAAAAGAGTTTGTTTTGTGCCCATCTCTAGTATATACTACTACTACTACTACTACTACTACTACTACTACTACTACTACTACTACTACTACTACTTATTATTATTATTATTATTATTATTATTATTATTATTATTATTATTATTATTATTATTATTATTATTATTACAGTGGAACCTTGACTTACATCATTAATCTGTTCCAGAGGTCTAGCCTTAAGTCAAACAAACTTTTCTCATAGAAAGTAATGGGAAAGTGGATTAATCTGTTCCAGATGATGAAAAAGACACCCGAAAACAGCAATTCAACACAAATTCCATGCCTCCACTTTTTAAAGTTCATAGCAACAATGTCTAACTTTTAAGTTTTACTGATTTTTAACCTGACGTTCCAAGTTCTGAACAACTCTGTGCTTACCATTAGAGTCCCACAACTGTACAGCTTCCCAACTAAAATGCTTCCATTGTGGACCAGACTTCTGCAGCCAGATTTTTTACAAGACTGAGCCGACCAGCGAGGCCAGTCCCGAGCTCCCGACCCTTCTGCTTCGGCAGCAGCAGCGGCTTCAGTGAGGCCGAGGACCAGCTCCAGGTGCTCAGAGCTGGCCTCGCCGAAGCCACCGCTACTGGAGGAGAGGAAGAATGCAGGATCAGTTTGGAGGCAGCAGCCGTGATGCTGGGTCGTGGCTGCCACCCAATTGCGGTGCCTTGCGCCGGGGCTCCGAGCTGTAAGTCAAAGCCTACGACTCAATTCAAACAGGCCCCTTCTTGCTGCAAGTCAAATATGCTGCAAGTCAAGCAGCATGTAAGTCAAGGTTCCACTGTATTATTATTATTATTATTATTATTATTATTATTATTATTATTATTATTATTATTATTATTAGTAGTAGTAGTAGTAGTAGTAGTAGTAGTAGTAGTAGTAGTAGTAGTAGTAGTATCGCACAGCAGACAAGATAACTACGCTGGATTTTGTATTACAAATCACTAGTTGAATGCTTCCCAAGCGTTTAGGACTACGTGATGTGTCAGAGAATTATGCAAGCAGATCCCACTAAGGTGGCTTTGGTGACTTTGTCAACTCCATTTTCTTCTAAACACTTGCTTAGCTCTTTAGGCACCACACCCAGCATGCTGATTACCACTGGAACCACCTGTATCCGTTTATTCCAGAGTCTCTGAAGTTCAATTTTCAGATCCTGATATCGGGTAATTTTTTCAAGTTGTTTCTCAGTGACTCTATTATCACCTGGTATAGCAATATTTATTTATTTATTTATTTATTTATTTATTTTCATATTTATATACCGCACCTATTCCCAAACATGGGACTCAGGGTGGTTCACAACAGACAATATAAACCAGTTTAAAAGTCAGAACATCACCTAAGCAAAGCACAGAGTAAATACAGTCAGACGGGCCAAAACTGCGAGCAAGAGGGGCGAGCAAGAGGACCTAATCAGTGCCAAAGGCTTCCCGAAAGAGTAGCGTCAATGTAGATCAATGATCCACACTTTTTTCTTCTCCACAATCATAACATCCAGGCTCTTATGCTCCAAAACCCTGTCTGTATGTATTTGGAAGTCCCAAAGTAATTTTGCATGCTCATTTCCAGTCACTTTTTCAGGCTTATGATCCCACCAGTTCTTTGCTACGGGCAGATGATAGTTATGGCACAAATTCCAGTGGACCATTTGAGCCACTACATTATTATGCTGTTTGTAATCAGTCTGAGCAATTTTCTTGCAACAACTCAATATATGGTCAATAGTTTCATCTGCCTCTTTACAGAGTCTATGTTGTCGTTGTCATCGTACTTTGTTTGTTTGTTTCTTTGTTTGTTTGTATTTTGAATATTTTTCTCTGTCTTCCTCCTTTGAAAAGGACCCAAGGTGGCTTAGATTATTGAGGAACAATCTCCAATCCAGAATATTTAGGACAATATTCAAGTTAAGAACATTGAGTTTCAAGAGACATCTTACATCATTAAAAAGGCAATATTAAAGCCAACAACAGAAAGCCAAAAAATAAAAATAAAGAAAGAAAGCATTCTATTATGAGAGATGGGAAACTAAAAATGGAAACTACAGGTAGTATTAAGAATGCAGTCTAAGCAATAATGCATGCCAAGCCATCTAAAGATCATAATATAATAGGTCAGTGGTGGTGAACCTTTGACACTCCAGATGTTCTGGACCACACCTCCCACAGGCCTTTGTCATTGGAAATCTAAGCTTGGAATTCTGGGAGTTGTGATCCAAAACATCTGAAGTGCCGAAGGTTCACCACCACTGTAATAGAAGGTCCTACCAGTGTGAGTTGGAATTTTATAAGATTGGCAGTAATACCGTCTGGCCCAGGTGCCTTACCAGGCTCCTGGGATACTTCCAGATTCCTGGTTAACTTATTCCTGTTTTTTTTTAAAGGCCACCCAGAAATCCCCAGTAACTATGTCCCATAAGTCGATGCTCAGTGATTGGGAAATTGTAATCTAAACATCTTTTGAATTGTCTGTCTGACTGGATGTCCAATTCCAATATCCCAGGCAAAGAACACTCAATGCTTGACCATACTCTCATTCTAACCTTTCTGGCAGAGAAATTCTCCCAGCATTTCAAAGGCAAACTGTATGCAGCATTTCTATACCTGTGAGGAGCCTTTTATTCTATTAACAGATGTCTCTTGTGGGACAAACTTTCCAGCATGGAATTGACTCCCATCTGCTATTTTTGATATATCAGCTCTGCTCGGCGAATAGCTACCAAGTTTGCTTAAACCACAAAGACCTTCTAACTCCAAAGATCCTGGTCTCCAAAGGGGTGAAGCAGGGCTGCCTTCTTGTGCCTGCTCTTCAATCTTTGTATGTCTGATTTGCCAAATTATTCAGCCAAATTCGATGGCCATGCACCATATATGAATCAACTCCCTGTCCCTCTGTTACTCTACACTTATGACACTGTGCTTCTATTTCCAGGCCAGGCCTCCTGCTCTTTCTGTCTGCTTTCTCTGAGTTTTGCTCCAGGAACAACCTGACCATCAACACCAAGAAATCCAAGATTTTGATATTCTCCAAAACTTGGAAACCCACTTCATAGAAAGTAGAGGGGAAACCTGTTGAACAATTGATATAATTTAGATATTTTGGGCTCCTTTTTCACCATCAATTCAATTGGTCCTCCCACTGGAAGGAAGCTATAACAGTTCTAGGAACCATCTCCTTGCTGTTTCTTGGTTCCACTTCAACAGTGGGAACCAATATGTACCAGCTGCTCTCCAGATATTCCAGACAAAGATCTTAAACCAGATTTTATATGGGATCCAATTTGGATTGCAGCTGCCAACCTAGAAATAGATCAGACTGTAGCCATCTTCTTACATTGCATCCTGGGTATCCCAAACATGATTAACCTTTTTACAATAGTCAACAAACTTGGCCTCCACCTGTCATCGACCACTCCTTGGACAGTTACTATTAAGTACTGGTTTTGCCTCCATTTCCATGCGGACTCCAGTTCCCTATTATACGATCTATTAAGGGACCCCTATATCTTCAGCTGTTATCAACACATCAAGCTCAAAATTTACCATGCTGGAATTAATTTAGATTCTTTATCTAATTGTGAAGAATCTCAAATATTTAAAATTGTTCACCAAAGAATCTGGGATGTTGATAGCTAGTCCATTGCAGCAGGTCTCAACTCAACCTCTTCCCCTCGCTTTTATGGTCTGCTCCCAATTTCAGGGCTAGGAGCAAAATATATGTAATACTCACTAATCCTTGCCAGCCCAGGCTTTCATGGTTGCCAGACTGAACATCCTTCCCTCGACTGTCCTCTCAAGAAGATATCAAAACATACCATTTGAGAACAGACTATGCAAACATTGTCTACTGGAACCCAACTTAACCTCCCATGTTCTTCTTTTCTGCCCCACCCATCACAAGCACCATCAACAAATGCTTTCCCCATTCAATTTTAAAATTTCTGGATCCACAGAGAGCATAACTCAGTGCCTACTTGTGGACAAATCTTCCAAATTGACAGTCTCAGTGGCTGAATACTTGGCCAGAGTGCTATATACCATCAATGAGACCACCAGGACTAAGGATGGCCACTAATCTGTTCCGTTTCATCTCTTCATTTATTTATCTTTTAGTATTTTATTCCACATTTTGATGTTTTTGGTCATAATTTATTTTATGCCAGTAAAGGTTTCTTGACTTGAATTGTTAGTCGGTTATTCAGGGAAAGCTTGTCTGAAGAAAAAGGCCTTTGCCTGCTTGTGGAAGGACACCAAAGATGGTGATAATCTAGCCTCCTGTGGGAGGGAGTTCCACAGTCTAGGAGCAGCAATGGGGAAGGCCCTTTCCCATTAAGGTGGTGGAACAGTGAGAAAGGTTTCTTCTGAAGACCTTATCACCTAAGCCAGCTCCTACTGAGAGATATGGTTTCTTAGGTAATTTGGACCCAGGCCATTTGGGCTTTGTAGGTTAAACCAGCATTTTAAATTTCGCCTAGAAACTGATTGTCAGCCAGTGGAGCTGCTATAACAAGGGGGTATGGTCCCTGTAACCTGTCCAAGTCAGCACTCTGGCTGCTGCATTCTGGACCCAACTTTTCATTGGTAGCCCCATAAAGAGCACAGTGCAATAATCAAGCTGGGTCATCACTAGGGCATATGTCACAGTGGCCAGAGCAGATTTCTCAAGAAATTGACATAACTTATAATAATATGTTGGAAAATACTCAATGGATCATTGAGTTCAACCACTCTCAAGGAGGCACAGTGGTGAACTGAACTCCCAATCTCTGCTTTCCTAGCAAGAGACCTAAGCCACAGAGTAGACATGGGCACGAGTCGACGAAATTCTCGTTTCCATTTCCGTTCCTCGTTTCCATTACGCAACGAAACGAAGAACGACAATTACTCTGCCAGAACTCGAACTCGAACTGAAAAAAGAAAAATTGGGTCTGATTTGTCGTGTTGTCGTTCCTGGCATCACGCGATCATGCGATGCCAACAGCACAGAAAAAAAGTTTTAAAAAGTAAAAAAAAAAAACCCGATTCCCGGCCAAAAAAGCAGGCAAAAATATGCCTGCCTGAGTGAGGGCACCTACCAGAGGGGTGGTTTCTGGGGGGGGGTCCCTGGCCTCCCCCCCTCTCCTCCTGTCCTTCCTGGGCTGCTCTGGCGGAGTGGCGGCTGGCGGGCATCCTCGTTGTCCCGCCAACGTCGCCGGCTCGCCGGCTCACCGCCGCCATTCAAGCTGCACAGAAAAAAAGTTTTAAAAACCCGATTCCCGGCCAAATAAGCAGGCGGAAATATGCCTGCCTGAGTGAGGGCACCTAGAGGAGTGGTTTCGGGGGGGTCCCCGGCCTTCCCCCCCTCCTGTCCTGGGCTGCTCTGGTGGGGCATCCTCGTCAACGCCATGCGGTGCGGGCGGGGGATCCAAAATGGGGCGGGCCACCGCAATCTTTTTTTTAAAATTGTATCGTCATGGTCCAAAAACACACCAAAGCACCACAGAAACATGCAAAAATTGCTATTTTAAAACTGCCAGATTTTTTACAGTAGCAGTGGGTTTTTCTTGCAACAAAATGTCTCCTCTGTCCTCCTCTCCATTGATTTTATTTTATTTTATTTTATTTTTATTTTTTACACCTGTGCAATGATGGGATGGCCATGGGAGTGACCATGCAAATTTTTGGAACCATTCCACCAATCACATGGCCACTTGGCCAGGTTGACCACAGAGACTTCTGGGATGTGCCAATCGGGCATAAAAAGCCCATAACCGTAGCCCGAACCCTAAGCCTAAGCCTAAGCCATACACCAGTACACTGTCCTTCTAAGTGGGTCAGAGAGGCACCCAGAGGTGCATCCCAATACTCACCCTAACCTTACCTGTAACCCTAAGCCTAGCCCCTGCGCTAACCCTAACCCTAAGCCAAACCTGTGTACTCGCATTGCACTATACACGCAAGTACACTTCCCTTCTTAGTGAACCACAGAGCGGCCAGATCAGCAGTGGGCCTGTGGTCTACAGAGAGGCACCCAAAGAGGTGCCTCTCTGCCACTCAACTTGGTATGCATATCCAATTGGCTATGCATGCCATTTTGTAGCGGGTGAGGAGAGGAGGCACCCACGAGGTGCTCCAGGAGCCCGCTTTCCCTTCATAGCGGGCCAGAGGAGGCACCCACCCCACAGAGGTGCCTCCAGGAGCCCGCTACCCCCCCTAAACCAGTACTAACGACAGACAAAAAATGACACCACGAAATGACAAATTTTTGAAAAATTTCGCGAAAAACAGAAACGAGCTGAAACGGACCCATCCTGAAAAACGACAACTCGAAAAAAAAATTTCCTGGTCGTGCCCATCTCGACCACAGAGCAATCCAGCAATTCAGATCTTTTATACAAGTGATAAATGATACACGGTTAGCATGCTCAATGGGCAAATGATTCACCATGCAGCATGTGACCGCAAATACATGATATGAACTCAACAGTAGACAGGAAGGCAACATTTGGTTCATATGACCATGGCGTAACTGAAATATCACTTAGCTATGGCAAAAATGAAAAAAATAATCACAAGTAACTTGTTATTTATACATAACTATTTAAAATAAGTTGTTACATAGCTATTGAACTATAATTAAAATCAAAATAGTTATTGATAACTAAGTTATTAGCGATCTATAAATCCCTTCTCTGCCTTCTGTCTTTAAAAGACCTTTTCCTCTCTTCTTTCTCTCTTTTTCACACACACAAGCTTGGCTCACAATCAGACATAAGGAACATAATTGTTCCATGCTATTTGAATCATCAAAGTTAACAGCATCATTTCCTTACCCCCTGAATGCAACATATTATTACAATTATTACCATCATTGTGATGAGAGCTTTTGTGGCCATAAAAGTATGTTGCCGGAATAATTGGACTGTAGAAGAACTCAACATGCTCAGAGCAAAGTACGTGTTTGGAAACAATATTTAAAACACCCTGATATTTTGCTTGTTCAAAAAGAACTCTGAAAGTTTTGCTCTGAATTATTTAATCTCACTTTTGCACACAAAAAAATCTCCCCTTGTGTGATTCTTTTTTCCTTGTGGAATTTCCTCGTGGTAAAGCAGCTAAGCATAGGGGAGAGAAACAGCTGCCCAAACATAGAACGAGATTCAGGAAAAGCCCTATCAGACACTACATTTCTTTTAGCCTGAATAAGTACCGTATATACTCAAGTATAAGTTGACCCAAGTATAAGTTGAGGCCCCTAATTTAACCCCCAAAACTGGGGAAATGTATTGACTCAACTATAAGTCTAGGGTGGGAAATGCAGCAGGGCCTGGCAGCTCCTCTTTTGTAAGTTGGGGGAGTGGTGTGTGATGTTTAAAATGACTTTTAGCCACTGACCCAAGCACTTGCCAGGCCCTGCTGCATTTCCCACCCTAGACTCCCCTGTGATGCAGAGGGGGGTCATGAGAAGCAGCACACAATGTTTAAAATGACTTTTAGCCACCAACCCAAGCACTTGCCTCAGTGGCTAAAAGTATTGACCCGCATATAAGTCGAGGGCCCCTTTTCCAGCCCAAAATTAGGGCTGAAAAACTAGGCTTATATTTGAGTATATACAGTATATTCTTTAAATTCATAATAATACTACAAGGGGTGGTTGTGTCCCAAACTCCCATCCCCAGTACTTTTGATGAGCTGTAGGATTCTGAGTGATTGGCCCACATATGGATCACCAACTGCAAAGCCCTGGGATAGAGCCAGGTGCACCAGAAATGATGCCTAGAATGCTCACCTTGGAGGCAAACAAATATGACAGACAGCCACGACAGAAGAGGTACCTTGGCAGCCCATCCAAATCAGCCCTCTAGCAAAATGGTCAACAGCTCCTCTGGCCACAGTTCTACATCTCCGGTTAAATGACTTCAGGTAGAAACCCTATACAGTGGATCCTCGTATAACAGTTTGTATAACATAAAATCTGTACAACATAAAAATTCCAGAGGTAATGGAAATTTGCTTAACAGAATTGCCTATGGGGTGAATCCATACAACATAAAAACATGATTAGGGATTACTCCATTTTCAATGCATTCCTATGGAAAATTTGTATAAAGGAAAATTTGCTTAATAGAATTTCATTTGGAACGAATTAATTCCTTTATGCAAGATACCACTGTACCAGAAATTCCTCAGGCCAAATTTTTCTCACCACCAGGGGGTTTCCAAAGGCAATTTTGCATGGCAAGCCCTTAGAATTTTGGGGAAATTGGTAAGAGCTCTGAAATAAAGAATTGCTACCTGATTAAACAAATGTGCACTTCTAAACATGTTTGTATAGAGATAAGACCACAGGCATCTATGTAGTAGAACAAGGGTTTGGGAGGGTCAATGCCCTGGGAGTTTTTGATCTCCAAGGCCTCTGATATTGTCAGCTATCCTTACCAGGCTTCTTCCTTCCTTTTGTACTTAGCTTTAATTCTTATAATTGCTGGCAGAGGAATGGATCTGCCCAGGAATATAGTATAGTGTTCAAGCAATCCTGTTTGTAATTCAATGAATTGGACAGTGTTTGTGGTTTTGCTGAGCAATTAAGAGTCATTAGCTTTGCAAAAGGCCATTAACTTTGCAAAATAAATAAATAAATAAATAAATAAATAAATAAATAAATAAATAAGTCCCTCATTGGATGATATAGCTTAGACATGGGCTATTCAAATTTGTATCCCTGGGAATAAAAAATAGCAGCATCACAAGTACCATGGAAGTCCATCCTCCCTCTCCCCGAACAGCCTAGTTCACTAACTGGTTGTTGCACAGAGCTGGGTCCCTCATTGTCATCTTTGTGTCAATAGCAAAAAGAGTCCATCTGACTCTTCCCTGCCTCCCTGGGCAGCCGACCACTCATGAGCTGAGTGGGGAGACTCTCTATCCTGCCTCCTTGTCACAATGGTCAGCTGACTGGGGAGCAAGGAGCAGCCAGTGCTATGATGATGGCAAGGGAACCTAGCTCTGTGTGGCAACCAGTGGGTGGACCAGCCACTTCTACATAGGGAACAGACCTCCGTGGCACCTTTCAGGTTGCTATCCATATTCATTTCTCTAGGAATATAAATATGAATGGCCTGTGTCTAGTATGAATCCATCCAGCCGCCTGCATTTGTAGATTTTTCAAAAGTGGTAAGACTACATGTTTTGTATGCAAACTGCCCCTAAATAACATCTCTGGTGTTTGTAGGCAGGTTTGAGAAAGATTCTTGTATTAATCCTGCAGAGCAGCTGCCAGCAGAAGAGGCATTGAGCACTTGTAGCTCCTACAGATGCTTGTAATAAAAGAAGTTTTCAGATTTCCCATGCACGTGGAGAGAATCTGAAACTCCCCATAGTTGATATGGAAAGAAAGAAAACTAATGTGGTTCAATAACTACTTGGTATAAAGTAGACACAAGCAAATCCACAGAAGGCTCCTGCACCTAGCAAAGTGTTCTGCTTATATACGGCCCTATACCACTACAAGTAGTCTCTGGGCAGTTTGCAATTTTAATTACAGTGTGCAGGCTACACATTGCCCCCCCCCAGCAAGCTGGGTACTCATTTTACCGACCTCGGAAGGATGGAAGGCTGAGTGAACCTTGAGCCTGCTACCAGGGATTGAACCCAGGTCGTGAGGCAGGAATCCCCTCTAAAGGCGCAAGACCCCTATCCTCTTCTGCTTCTGACCACCCTCAGGGCAGGATGTTTTGCTTTGTAGCCTCTGAGCTTGCAAACACAACGTGGTCCGTGGTTTGCTGTTGGGGCCGCCTCATCCTATTGATGAGTTCTTTGTCAAGGGTTGATAGCCAGCTGCTTCTTAGTTTATAGCACATTAAATTTCCTTCTGGCAGTGTGCCATGATGATAGAAACAGGCAGGAGAACACAAAGGCATTGACTTTCTGAAGCCATCATTCTTAATGTGGGCATCTTTTAAATCAACAAAAGTAAATGTTATAAAGAACTGAGTGCCTGCTACCATCCTATAGTAGAAATTCTTCTGCTAAGCAAGGCATTGCGGAGCTTATTATCCCTCTGCTTGCAAGACAGGAGAGCTTGACCTGCAGTGCAGTCTTACTCACAATCCTCTTTAATGGGAAGAACAGTGGTCATGTAGTGCAGGAGAAAAGAGCCCGAAGCCTTTCTAAGACTACTTGTGGTCCCTGACTCATTTCACCTTCCACCAAATGACAACTTTAGAAACAACGATCAAACTTGATCAGGAGCATCTGCATGGAAGGGAAGAATGGAAAGGGGGAGGGGTAGCTGAGATAGAAGAAGGGAGGGAGGGAGTGAAGAAGGGCCAAAAATGTGGCTAAGAAGGCGAGGCTGAACCATGGTATTGATAGGTTTTTGTTCAGCTAGACCACTCTAAAACAGGACACCTGAATGTAGCTAGAGTGGTGTGATTATTCTTGTATATTGATAAGTAGCTCAATAATAAGAGGTAGAGATGGGCACGAATCAAAAAAATGGCATTTTGGTTTTTCGTTTGTCGTTGAGAGGTCTGTTTCGGTTCGTTTCCGTTTGTCCTGAATTTTTGGAAAAATTTTTTTACCATTTTTCGTTTTTTCATTTGTCATTTCTACCCGCTTTTTACGTGATTATTAAAGCATTTCTGTGCGCAGGCATCCCCCAACGCCCCAGACCAGAGGGAAAACACTAAAAAAAAGGATGCTGGCAGAGACACAGTATAAACTAGGTACGCAGGGAGGCTGCAAAGGCAGCGGTGGGCGTTGCCCAGGGTGCAAGACAGCTGCAGAGTGACTGCACTGTGGGGCAAGGGAGGGTACTCACCAAGAGGTACGCAGCACGCACGCACACAGGGAGGCTGCAGGACTGAAGCTAGAGTCACAGAGGGCCTTTATACATGACCCCTAAGCTGCGCTGCAAATGGCTCCCAGCTCCGGAGCTTAGAAATGTTTCCCCACCAGCTCCAGAGTTTAGAGAAAATTAAGTGCGACCACGCCCCCATAAGCGCGACCCAGCGCACCTTTCATGTACTTGCTCTCAGCAGATGAAAATTCCTTGATGCGGATAAGAGTGCCGGGCTCTCCTCGCTTGTCTGTTGTTGTTTTTTTGCCTCCCACCCTTTAAGAGCCCCTTGAGAAGGAACCAGGAAGTAACGGGGCTCGTGGCAACTTCGACCGGCACTGGCAGTTTAGTAAAGGCTTCTTTTGTCCTTTTTTTCCCTCCCTCCCCTCACGCTGACAGGAGCAGGAAGTGCTGAGGGGTGGGGACGCAGGAACAGAAACGAACCCCCAAGATCTCTGGTCCGAATTTAAGGGACCAGCGGATCGTAGGGGTAGTGTGAAATAATTCAGAGACAGCAATCCCACCCTAACTCCCACCAGAGACTGCAAGGAGGATGGGGGCTGCCAGTGCTTTTTATGCCCTCTGTGGCTGCCAGACCTGCCCGCCCAGTTTGCAACCTGGGCATGCTATTGGTTGAATATGATCCCATCACATGGCTTGCCTCCATTTTGTGGCTAGTGGCGACATCCATTTTAAAGGGAAAAGAAAAATACATCACAATGGGAGAAGACAAAAACAAATGTTTTAAGGACCCCAACCCCCCTGGTAGGTATTATCAGACAATATAAATAATTATCGCTGCATTTTTACGGATGTCCAGGGCGTTTTTAAACATTTAAAACAGCTCATTTCATTGCGCGTCGCCATTAACGGAAACGAAACATAACGACCACAATTTTCATGGTTCTGTTCATTTAGTTTCATTTTCATCACAATTTTTGTTTGTCATTTCGTTATGTAACGGAAACAACAAATGGTAATGGAAACGAAAAAATGTTCGTTCCGTGCCCATCTCTAATAAGAGGTGTAAAGTGTAAAGGAGAATAAAGAATGTTTTCCCCCTTGGGTGGGATGGGTTGGTGAGATGTGCGCAAAAAGGCACCTCCTGTTGCAGATCCACAGGGTCTAAGGACATTCAATAATTCAATCTCATTTTAATCGTCGCCTGCTGCTTTCCTCATGCAGAGGACTACAAATAAGTGACCCTTACCTAAACAGAAACTGCTATTGGTGTCCTAAAACAGGTGTAGAGTGTATGGTGGCACGGCATCACCTACCAGGCTTCCCTTTAAACCTCCATGTTTGACTCCTTTCAAAAAGAAATGATTTATTATTATTATTTTAAGGTTGTGATTAGCACTTAAAGTTTCTTTTCAGCAGAAGGCAAACTTTCCTCGTTCTCTGCTGGGGGCTCTACGTCTTAATGACAAAAATACCGCCAGCACTTTGCAAGTTCTGTTTGGAATATTTGTCAGGGAATTTAATGCCTTCAGCCCTCTGATTAGAAATTCACCAGTGCCACAAAGCATCTGTTTTGTTTTTAAGATGAGCTTATAATAATCATAAAAGAATGTTCCATTTAACACTGGCTCCCCCTCCAGCCTAGCTTCTTTTCTTGGCTCTCAAATGTATAATTCTCAGAAGGGGGAAGAATGTCATCGTAGCCTGTAGTATGTAATTATTTTCATGCCCATGATTTCCATTTGCCACTGTAAAAAGATAAACAGGATAATTAGCAATAACAAGGCATATTTCAGTTTTATTTTAAAGACACAAGCTGTTCCAGTGGATGAACTCCTTGACAGTGAGCTGAATAACATGTTTATGTACATTCATAAGAGACCAGTATCTTTTTTTTTATTATGCAAAACTATCAAGGACTTTGGGATCTAGGCTTTTCCTACTGCTTATTACTAGGGCTGGGCATGAAACAGAAAAATGGTGTTTCGTTTTGTTCTGTTTTGGGGGCCCTACATTTCATTTTGTTTGGTCTCGTATGAATTTTTACAACAAAAAATTGTACAAAATGACATGTTTCTTTATCTGCAGCAGCTCTCTGAAGACTCCACAGTGGGTCAGAGTCCAAAGGCTCTGGTGGCAGGGGGGAGGGCTGGGCTGGCCTGCCCAGCTGGCTGGTTGCGACTCCACTGGTGGCCGTGGCAACTCTGGCAATGGGGGCAGGAGGCCCTAGACCAGCCTGCCCAGCTGGCTGGTGGGGCTCCGCCGGCGGCCACAGCAACTTCAGTGGCAGCGGTGGCGGGCCTAGGCCGGCCTGCTGGCTGCTCTCCATCTTTTGCTGCTGCAGCAGTGGCTCTGGTGGCAGGCCTAGCCTGGCCTGGCAGGCACTCACCCTCTCTGGCATGGTTGGGTGGTCTCGGCGGCAGCAGTAGTGGAACACCAACAGGTAAGGGACCATTTTACAGATGGAATGAAATGGTTCGTTTCAACAGAAAAAAGACTGTTTCATTTAGTCTGTAATGCAATGCTGCTTCATCATTTCATTTTGTTTAATTTCACCTTGTTATGTAACGAAACAACAAAATAGCATTTTGTTTTTTATTTTGTGCCCATCCCTACTTATTACCAAGTAGCAAAAGTACCTAACCTGGCATCTTAGAAGTTAGAAACTTATTAGCTCTCTAATTAGATAGATAGATAGATAGATAGATAGATAGATAGATAGATAGATAGATAGATAGATAGATAGATAGATAGATAGATAGATAGATAGATAGATAGATAGATATGTACACCCTTTATTCTCCTTACACAAGGAGAACATCCTTTATTCTCCTTACACTTAATACATACATACATACATACATACAACTGCCCCCAGACTATGGAATACCCTCCCATATGAGACCGCCTTTATAACATTTTCGGCGCCAGGTAAAAACCCTCCTATTCCAAAAGTTTTTAACTAATGATTGTGGGCCCTGATGGCAATTTTAGTTTTTAATGATTGTATTTATTGCATCTACATGTTTTATTGTTTTAATTTTATTGTATTTGATGTTTTAACTGTTTATTCTTATTGTGAGCCGCCCAGAGACCTTTGGGTAGTGGGCGGCATACAAGCTAAATCAATCAATCAATCAATCAATCAATCAATCAATCAATACATACATACATACATACATACATACATACATACATACATACATACATACATACATACATACATACATACATACATAGCTTTGTGCAGATCTGTTTGGGTTTATGATCAGGACTGTCCCTTATTAATAAAGCTGCTAATTCCCAAGGGATGAAAGGAAAAGATAAATATCAGTTGCCGGTAGAGATGGGCAACAAACAAAAGACAAAATACTGTTTTGTCATTTCATTACAAAACATTTCTTTTCATGATGACATGAACTGAACTACCTTTTTTGTTTGGGGAATGAAATAGGGGAGCTTCCTCAAGCTCTTCCCTGTAAGCCCCCCAAATTTGGAGACATTTGGGGTTCAGGGTGCCAAGTTATTCAACTGCAAAGAGAGTCCCCCCCAGCTAATTTCAAAACTGCTCTGCAGCATGCGCCAGCAATATAGGGATTAAGGAAAGGCTCCCCATCCCAGAGATCTAGTGTGCTGCTGCACAAAGAACTCAGCCAGGCAAAGGTGAGAAAGACTCTCTCAGCTTCCTCCAGCTAGGTCTCTGTAATGCAAGCCAGGTCAGCATGTTCATCCAAGACCAAATCCTGGATGTTAGCTGCCTCACCTTTTACTGACCGGCTGTTAGTAATTTGAAGTGTTCATCTTGGGCTATATTTTGCCTTATAACACAACTGAGTGCCCTCCAGATGTTGTGGACATCAAATTCTATGATATCTCACCATGGCTCTGTTAACTGTGTGTGATGGAAGTTGGAGAATACCAGTTTAGGAACGCCTGATCTAATGTGCTTTGCAACAACAAATACTTCATTAACAAAGCACGTTGTACCAATCCTTACAAAGATAAGGATTTTTCTAACCTGGGGTCCTTTCGTTTTCAGAATATAGCATCTTTGTTGTACCCATTGTTTTCTTGAATCTAAGAGACAAAGACTGCAGCCTTCTACATTTACTAAGACTGCAACCTTCTCCATCTATTAGGAAGCTGGCCTATCCATTGCCTATAGTTGTTGGCGGGTGAGGAGAAGTTAGTCCTGGAACGCTGCCAGAACTACCAGGGACCAGCTTTGTCTTCACTTTCTGATTCTCAGGACAAGGGGAGAAACAAACTGCTTAGCTGTGGTGCTACAGCAGTGGGAAATTAAATGGCAATCATTTGATGCAGCTAGAAAATGGAGATGGGGAAGTCTGTCTTGGAGGAGAAGTGGGGATAAATGCCAGGGACCACCTCAAGGCTGACATTAGCCATGCCTATGGTGAGACCATTGTATATAGTGGGACTTTTACCTGAACAAACATGTCTGCATGTGGGCTGAAGGTTTACAGGGTTTGTTTCCTTCGGTCTGAAATGCCCAATCCCAGACTGAATGCAGTGAATGATGGGTTTTAATACTGTGTTTTGACATAAATGCAGTTGAGAAAACTCCAATAAACACCAAGCCATGATAGATATTTGATGGCTGTAAAAAAATGCTTTGTGGGAAATGGGGCAGCCAAATAGTTTTTCATAGATGAATTATCTTCCTTTTATTTCTCCTACCCCCTCCCCACCCACTTTTCTTTGTACTGCATTGGAAAACGCATGCAGCGAACAAGCATGTCATTTACTGGAGAACTCAGTAAACAACAGCAGCAGTTACACAGCCATTCTTATGCATAAAAACAAACAGCAACACTTTCCTGAATTACCCTTCTCCATTTTATGAGGCAAGCCGTTCACAATTGTTCCTCGCCTTAGGTGCAGCTTGATTCTTAAATTATTGTTCCAGTCTCTGCTTTACAGCTGGAGACTCAACCATATATTTCCATACCCAATTTATTTCCTCCTGTGATTATGTTGTATATAATTTGATGAAATTGTCTGAAACATTGTTCTTTTGGTCTAGCATTCTGTTTCCTGCCCTAATTGTATTTAAACTCAGTGTCAACACAGCTTCCCGTTAAGGGAACGGACTGCACAATTACCCCTTCATCACAATATTTGTGCAGCACAGAGGCAGAGGGGACTTTGTTGTTATTATTTTTAATTTTTTTTAAAAAGTACTCTGCCCTAAGCTTTGTTATAAATACATTTAGCTTCCTGTTTCAAGCTTCAGGTCAGAACAGAGCTGAGAACTCCACAAAAGATATGTAAGAGTGTTCATGTTGTAAAGGTAAAGACAGATGATTTCTTGTGGCTTGATGAGGGTTTTGATACACGGGGCATAGCTGGCAATGGTTGCTGTGAAAGTAAGGACACTTCATGCTTATATTTCAACAATATATATTTGACCATTCAACTCCTATATCAGAAAAGCATATAGATGTTTTCCTTGTTGTTGTATACCAGGCTTGCCCAAAGTCCGGCCCGGGGGCCAAATCTGGCCCATCAGGTCATTCTGAGTGGCCCGCGGCTGGCTGGCCCACCCCTCCCTCCCCCTCCTTTGCCCCATGTTATTTTTAAAAAAAATCTTCTGCCAACACTGACACCACCAGGAACCTTGTGAACCTTCCTCCCTTGGTCCCCACCTCCTTCCCTCCCTCCCTTCCTTGGTCCCCACCTTCCTTCCTTCTTCTGTCTTGGTTTCCACCTTCCTCCCTCCCTCCCTTGGTCCCCACCTTCCTTCCTGCGGGTGGGGTTGCAAGGGGTCAGTGGGTGGGGCTTATGGGTCAGTGGGTGGGGCTTGCAGTTGGGTGGCAGGGTCGGGTTCTCAGCCACCAAATCTGGCCCTCCTTACAAAAAGTTTGGGCACACCTGTTGTATACCATCAAGTCAGAACCAACTTAAATGGCTTTATAGGGCTTTTCAAGATAACTGAGATATTTAACAAGTGTGTTTACCATCTTCTCCACTCCCAGTGGGTTTCTGTGGCTGACTGGCCACCAAACTCCTATAATCATTTTCTTTACTATACCACATTGGGTATTCCATTATCTTTATAATTAGAGCTTGTCTGCTATTGTTGCTGCTGCTGCTGTTTCTGATAGAATTCACCAAAACTGAGTTCTGGCAACTTTTTGTCTATTTATCCTCAACTAAGTTTTGGCACTTTTTTCTGGTTTTAAGAAAGTGATAGTTATTATTATTGTTGTTGTTGGTCTGCAACCTTGTTACAGGTTCTCTATGGAAGATTCAATCATTTGTCTCACTGTTTGGTGTATTGCGGGAAAAGTTTGGTTCACTAGATGACATAACACAAGAACATAAGAAGATAAGAACATAAGAACAGCCTTGCTGGAACAGGCCACAGCCCATACAGTTCAGCATTCTGTATCACACAGCGGCCCACCATTTGCCTCAGGGTATTCCCAAGCAGATATCTTCACCTGCTTATGATTCCCCATAAATGTCATTGAGAGATATCTTGCCTATCTCTCCAACCCGGAGGTTGCTCGTAATAAGGCATCCATAATTTTAGCCATTGATACCCTTGTTCTCCATGAACTTGTCTAATCCTTTCTTAAAGCTGTCAAGGCTGACAGCTGTCACCACTTCTTCTGGCAGGGAGTTCCACAGATCAGTGATCCTCTGGGTAAAAAAGTATTTTCTCTAAAAAGAAATTGAGATCTAGAACCTAAAAGTTTCATGGAATGTCCCCTAGTTCATCTTGTGTGCTAGAGAAAACAATTTTCCTTATCTACTTTGTCCACACCATGTACGATTTTCTAAACTTCAATCAGGTCACCTCTTAGACACTGTCATTCAAGAGCGAAGAGGCCCATCCATTGCAGTGTCAGATCCTAAGGAAGGTGCTCCAGTCCCCTAATCATTCTGGTTACCCTCTCTGCAGTTTTCCACAATATCCTTCTGGAGGTGTTGTGACCAGATCTGTACACAATACTCCAGATGGGGCCTCACCATAGATTTATAAAGAGGCAAAATGACACTTGCTGCCTTATTTTCTATACTCTTCCTAATGATCCCTAGCATTGAGTTTGCTTTTTTCACTGCTGCAGCACACTAGGTTGACACCTTCATTGAGCTGTCCACTGGGACATCAAGGTCCTTTTCCTGGTTTATTGCAGAGTTCAGACCCCATCAGTTTATAAATGTAATGGGGTTTTTTTGCCCCCACGTACATCACTCTGCACTTATTAATGTTGAAGCTTTTTTGCCAGTGGTTTGCCCACTCCCTCAGTGTCAAGAGATCCCTCTGGAGCTCCTCACACACTCTCTCAGTTTTTACTACCCTGTATAATTTAGTGTCATTGACAAATTTGGCTATCTTGCTGTTTACTCCTAATTCTAGATCATTTATGAAGAGGTTGAAAAGCAGGGGTCCCAGTACTGAATCTTGGAGTCCCCACTCTTTACTTCTCTCCACTTGGAGAAGTGTCCATTTAGTTTCTGTTTCCTGTTCCTTAGCCAGTTGCTGATCCAGTCCCTTGATTCCATGAATGGCACATTTATTCAAGAGCCATCTGAAAGTCCAGATAAACAATGTCATTTCATGTCAAATCCATGTCAAATGGATTTCCCTTATTCACATGCTTGTTGACTCTCTCAAAAAATTCCAACAGATTAGTGAGGCATGACTTACCCTTGCAGAAAGCCATGCTGGCTCTCCTTTAGCAGTGCATTCCCTTCTCTTCTATGTGCCTATTAATTTTACATTTTAGGATGTTTTCAATCACTTTACCTGGGACACATGTCAAACTGACCAGTCAGTAATTTCCTGGATCACCTCTGGATCCTCTATATCCTTTTTTGAAGATTAGTGTTACATTTGCTACTTTCCAGTCATCAGCCACAAAGCCTGATTTGAGGTAAATATTAAATATTTTGGCTGGGACCTCAGCAATTTCATATTTAAGTTCCTTGAGAACTCATGGATGGATGCCATCTGGCCCTATTTCTATCTGGCTTAATTCTTCGGTTTCCCTCTCTAAGAAGATAGGCTCTGTTTGGGACATGTGGTCTCTGTCTTCTTCAATGAATACTGAAGCAAAGAATTCATTGAGTTTCTCTGCAGTCTCTGTTTCCTCTTCAATAATCCCTTGCCTTCCATTATCACCTAATGGTCCAATGGTACTTCTAATGTACTTAAAGAAGTCCTTGTTATTTCTTTGAGAGTTTTTAGCTATACACTCCCCCAAGTCTTGCTTTGCATTCCTGATTGTTGCCTTGCATTTGTTCTGCCAGAATTTATGTTTATGCCTGTTGTCCTCATTCGGACAAGGCTGCCATCTTCTCAATGAGCTTTTCTTGCTTTTGATCACTTCCTGAATAGGTTCTGTAAGCCACATCAGAGTCCTCTTGGACCTGGCAGTGCCCTTTTTCTTTTTGTGTATGCATTCCAATTGGGCCTCTGTAATTGTTTTTGTGAGCAGCCTCCGTGCCTCTTTGAGTGTGTGGACTCTCAACATTTCCCTCTCCAGCTTCTTTTTTTACTAGTTTCCTCATCTTTGGGAAATTTCCTTTTTGAAAATATAAGGTCTCTGTGTTAAATATTATCATTCTATGATTAAGTTAAAATTAATTGTGCTGTGGTCACTCTTCCCTATTGGATCGGTCACATTAACTTTTGCACTAGATCCTGTATATGACTCAGGATCAAGTCAAGGATTCTTGTACCTTTAGTTGGGTCTTCTGTTCCAATCATTTAGCATATCTAGGAACTTTATCTCTTTATCATGTGCTGAACCACAGTTCACCCAGTTTGTGTGAGATAATTGAAGTCCCCCATTATAACTAGGCTTCCCTTCTCTCAGTAGAGAGAACCAATTCATCCCTAGAGCATTCCAGCCTCCAGCTTTCTGAGCACCTGCCAGAGGCTTCTACTTTTTGGTACTGGTAGTATCATTCTAGTTTGGTCCATTTCCAGGGCATGTGAGCCTTAAACTGTCATAATTCCTTCTACTGTCAATTTCTGTAAAGAGGTTTAATAGTTGAGGCTCTTCAGGATATCAGTAAATTGAGTCCTTCCCCTGCTCCTTGACAGAGAGGCAGGGGAAGTGATTTTTAAAAAAAAAAAAAAACTTTGATAGACCATCACTGATGTGCTGCATCACTTAGATTAAATTTTAAAAAAAATTTTTTGTCTTGTCTGAAGTGCTAATCAAAAAAATTTTGTTGAGACCATTTGATAGATGCAGCAACACACAGCAATTTTTTCTTTAAAATCTGTTAAAATATTTTAAAAAGACATGCATGGTATATATACTACTACTACTACTACTACTACTACTACTACTACTACTACTACTACTACTACTACTTTTTATTTATTTATTTATTTATTTATTTATTTATTTATTTATTTATTTATACTATTAACCCACACCAACTTTCCCATAGGGAACTCTGGGTAGTTAACAACAAAGCAAAATAAACAAAGCAAACAATAAAGAACATGAGTTAAAGGCACAATTATAGCCGACAAAGGCAAGGGGCAGCAAACAACCAGACAAGGGTAGCTAAGGGTAACTAAGGGTAAAAACTGCATTCAATTACAACATCATTTTCAGGAGTTGCCCAAAGCCTTTTGCCATCTCAGGAAAAGGATAATATGCTGTCTTCCCAACTGAATCTATCAAAGTTCATCAAACAGGCTGACTGATTGTGTTTCAACAGCTGGAACAAAACAGAATCCTCAACTGCAGCCTGATTTAGGTAGAACAGAGTAGACTACTCCCTTCATATTCCTTCAAGTTATAGGTGACATTGACATAGATATCAGTCATCCAGGTGGGTTTATCTCAAAGCTGAGTCATGGCAACTGGGCTTCTTTTCTTTCGAGATTGAAATGTTTCACTGCTCATCCATGTAGCTTTGTCAGTCTGAGGAAAGTTAGTGGTGACTCCTCCATTTTACAGTTCACCTTAATTTCACATCACCCTGGTCTGAATAGGCTCAGAAGTTGGACAATGACCTGAATAGGCTCATTAGGTGGACAATGGCCTATGGTACATGAACATCCCACCTATGCAACCTTTCCCAACATCCATTAAATATGGGTTGTTAGCTATGCCCTTGCTGTTGGAGGTGTGAAGTGCTTCTGATTTGTCTGGGGATTGATATAAGGGAAGCTTGTGTCTGAGTCCCTCACCTTTGTAGAGAGAAGGGTTTTCAATGCACACAAAAATATCTTCCCTGACCTTTCTCTCAAACCAACTCTCTTCTCTGTCTAATATGTGTACATCCTCATATTTGAATGAGTGCCCTTTGACCATCAAATGAAGGTACACTGCTGATTCTGTTTCTGAGCTGTTGCCCATCCTATGTTGGACCATCCTCCAGCAAAACATTTTGATCTCTCAAGGAAAGTTCAGTTGCCATGACTCTAGTTCTAGATTGACATTGGGTCCTGTCTTAATTGATTCAGAGTGCTGGATCATTAATTCCAGTATTGTCAGCGTTCATTGGCATCAGCTCTCCAGTTCTTCAGGCAGAATCCTTTCCTCGCCCTATCTCACAGTGCCACAGATTGGAATGTGTACCTACTAGGGACGGGCATACAATGGAAAAATTATGTTTAATTTTGTTTTCTTTTGTCCCCCCATATTTTTTTCATATTTTTTGTATGATTGGTTTTTTTTAAAAAAACTTCCCCCTATTCTAGTGCTGATCAGCTGGCATGTGGGGCTTAGGGGAGGGAAAAAGTTTTTTTTTAAAGAAGCCTGGAGCTTTTTTTAAAAAAACTTTTCCCCTCCCACAAGCTTGCATGCGGCTTACAGATGGAACAAAATGGTTCATGTCAACAAAAAACGCCATTTCGTTTCATCTGTAATTAAATGTTGCTTCCTTGTTTTGTTTTGTTTCATTTCATTACATAGCGACTCGATGAAACAGCATTTCATTTTTCATTTGGTGCCCATCCTTAGTACCTACTGTTCTGAAATGAACTTCACTGCCACTGGATTGCAGCTCCCCCACTTTGCCATTCATGTAAGGGTTCAGGGACAGAACCATCTTTTCTGAACAACTGCAGAACTCTCACTGTTGTTTTCTTCACATCTATGAGCTTCATCTATAACTAAAGCCAGGGTGGTAAATAAAATCTGAATTTAAAACCGTTGTATCTTTTCTTATAAAAGAAACAAGAGCCATTTCACGGTATACCGTCAGGGTAAAAGTGTGACAGGCTCACAGCTGCACTAGGCCGGCTCAACCAGAGTGGTGTGTTGGAAAAGTTACTTAAGAATACTACAGCCCCTGGGAACCCTCAGCCATCATGGTCGTAGCTCTAGCAGAGGAGCATTGATAATGTTTATGCTTATTTATTTGCTTTGCTTTTGAAATAACCCTCCAGTTGCTCTTGTGACACTTGCTGCCCGTTTTGATACTGACTGCTATACAACTGTTTATTTTACAGCACTTTGGGGGGGGGGGAGAGAGAAACATGTTCAAGATTAAGCTCCACAAATTTCTTTCATATCCTTTCGTTCCCTTAGTAAACCAGGAGAACTCAGAGGCTTTCACAAGCCCAGAGCAATAGCAAACTGACAAAACATAATATGAAGTGTACACAACACTGCCCCCTATTAATTGTTGCACATTTCTGTCAGGCTTTTATATTTTATGCACTGAAGGGCATGCGAACCCTAACGTGTGATTGCATTTCAAAATAATATAAAAGGAATCTATTGGAATTTGATAGATCATGTTGCAGAGCAAGAGGAGAATTCATACACTAGAATAGAGTGTGATTTCCATCACACCAAGACCCGCAACTGGAATAGAAACTTTTCCAAGGTCTGGATGTGCCTTTGGAACTGGTGGATATCAAGAGGTCAAAAATACCCAGCAAACAGAATCAAGATTATTATTGCATCCTTTTGCTGAATGTCAGGGTGAATTTTTGCATATATATTGTATTGGATTCAATCTGATATTATTAATTTTATTTAATTGCTTATTCTTTCTGTATCCCACCTTTTGCTTGAAACATGACTCAGGAACACAAGATCACTTTTCAAAATGCAGATTGAATAATAACAAGTTATTTTAAAAATACATTTAGAAACCAATCACAGCAGCAACAATAATAGCAAAAGATAATCAATCAAAAGCAATTTTTAAACTGTTAGAATATATAATTGTGCAACCCAGCATGTAGGTATGTGTATATGTATATAAGACTGATTGAGATGTGTCCTTCATATATTATAACATTGTAACCAATTATATTCAGTGCTAGCTAGAGATTGGAACGAAATGCCAGAATGATGTATCATTTTGTTTTTCATTTTTTGTTTCATTAGGAACAAAATAATTTTTAACAAATATTCATTTTGCTCTTCATTTTGCTTCATTTTGCTTCATTTTTTATTTTTATTTTTTCCCCTAGCACCGACCAGCTGGCTTGAGGGCTGATCAGTGCTTTTATTTTATTTTATTTTATTTTATTTTATTTTATTTTTTTTTCCCCTAGTGCCGACCAGCTGGCCTGTGGGCTGGCCGACACTTTTTTTTAAAAAAAAATCTTTTCCTTAGCATTGACCAGCTGCCTGGCAGGCAGTTCGGTGCTTTTTTAAAATTTATTTTTATTTTTATTTTTATTTTTTCCTAGTGCTGACAAGCTGGCCTGCAGGCTGGTCAGCCCTTTTTATTTTTTTATTTTTCAATTTCTTTTCCCTAGCGCCGACCAGCTGGCCTGTGGGCTGGTTGGCATTTTTAATTTTTTTAATTTTTATTTCTTTTCCCTAGCGCCAACCAGCTGGCCTGTGGGCTGGTCAGCACTTTTTTATTATTTTATTTTATTTCTTTTCCCTAGCACCAAGCAGCGGGCTTGCAGGCTGGTCAACTATTTTTTATTATTTTTTTATTTCTAAACCCCCACCCCCAAATAGTCTGACACTGAGTCTTCCATAACTGCCAGCAGCAGCACAGATCCGGGGGAGGGGGCACACAACTCTTCATGTGCCATGGTGCTTTAGATACCGCTGCACAGTATGTAAGCTGCAACAGGAATTAAAGCAAACATTGGAGATGCAAGCTATCTGTTGCCAGCTGCCTAAAAAATCCTCTCTCCCGCCCAAGCTCTGAGATGCCATATTACAAAGGTAATTTCACTGAGATTCATTTTGACTGATTCCACAACCAGCTGGCTCAGAAACAATGCTGTTCCACCCCAGTTTTCACTGTTCTGCCCATGTCGTATAACTAAAGCCCATCCCATCTTATATTTTTGTCCTGAAATCTCAGGAAATGGGATGATTCTGATCTGGCAACCTTATATATATTTTAAGTCAACCCCCCCCCCCCATTAAAAGTGCTTTTTTTTCAGAAACTGCCACTTGCTGAAAGCCAGCTTACATGGCTTTCAACAACAGGAAGCAGACCAGCCAATGCTCTCTTCAAATAAATTTTGAAAGGAACTGAGTTTTCCCCCATTGCATTCTTACCAAACACACCTCTGAAGATTCTTGTACCAGAAGAAGGGATTCTCTCGTGTACAAACCTGTAACAACACAGCAGATTTCAGCCATAACTGCTTCTGCAGTGGCTTAAAAGTTACATTAGAATTAAACCATGGCTTGTCATCACATCTGAAGCTAGAACTCTGATTTTTCCCAGTTTTGTTTCTCCAGATCAAGCAGGAGTAACAAACTGAAACTGTCACCATTTGTGGCCAAAGCAAACACTCAAGGCTTAACTTAAACCTTGACTTTGTAGGATGAGCACATTCAGCCTTTGCTGCCATTGGCTGAGTTCTAGGGTAGCTTACATCTATGTATCTGGCAAAGTGGATGTCCCAGAGGTCAGCTTTGTCCCACCCGACCACAGCCTTGCTCTCCCAGTCACTCCGGGTGGCCACTCCAAGGGAGGCCTGAAGAGTCGCTACCTGGAAATGGGCCTTCTCAGTGGCCACCCTGGCACGTTGGAACACTCTGCCGACTGAAATCGGGCTGGCAAAGTCTCTGCCGGCCTTTAGGAGAGTGCTAAAGACCTGGCTCTTTAGGGTGATCACTGAGTGCACCATGATATGTTCTATGTTGGTTTTGTATTGATTGACCCAACCTTTTTTTTCCAGAATACCTGTTTGTGGTATGGATGGATCATAAAATACAAAGTAGGGGGAAATTACAGATTGTGAAGAATCTCATTCTTTGTTTCTTGGTTCTGTGAGTGGTGGGTGAGGGTAGGGGAAGATCCATCACAAACCACTGTGTTACGCCTGAAGAGTCAACAAATAAGAATCTCCTTCCATAATGTGTGACTCTTGTAAATCCGTTCTAATTTGACTGTGGCCAAATCCAGCAATATTGTAATCACGAGAGCATCAAAAATAGGCAGGTGTATGTCTGTGTACATATATAGATAGATGTGTGTATGTAAAGAAGAGAGAGAGAGAGATGCAGTAAACATGATGTTAAGATTTCTGCAAACTGAAGGATTTCTTATTAAGATAGAGCACTGTAAATAGCTGCCAGTGTGATGTTCCATCATCTGAAGGTCTCTGGGGTTTTTTTTCAGAGCCAGATGCTTTCACCAACTGCATTGTTTTTCAAAACACTTTGGTACCACCTGGTGGCAAATACATTGAACTGATACTTAAGGCTGTATATGATATTTTATAATAGAGTGATCAACAGTCATTGAGGAAGTGCAGGTCTGGGGCATTTTCGCTTCAAATACACACACACACATCACATCACATCACAGTAAGACATGTTCTGAGCGGAGAAATTGCATATTCAGTTGTGAATCTCTTGGGAAACATTTGGTTTCATTTTAGAGTACTGGTCAAATGTCTAGTACTGGTCAAATGTCTCCCAGCCTGGGAGTCATAACCTCCAAAGGGGTCACAACAACATGTTTTCTTGGGGTGGGGTGGGGGCACGGGTTGCCTTTTGTGTGTTGTAATTCTTGTTAAATAATTCCTTCCTTAACATTTTGGAGCCAAATATTAAAGTGTGTGTGTGCAATGTGCATGTGTGCAATGCATCCCTTTTGGAGGAGAAATGACTACTTCCTGAGAAGTACATGGTACATCTAATGGGCCTATTCAGGCAACTGTCCACCTAATGAGCCTATTCAGACCAGGATGATGTGAAATCAAGGTGAACTATAAATTGGAAACCTCGCCACTAACTTCCCTCAAACTGACGAAGCTGCTTGGATGAGCAGCAGAACATTTTGATCGCTCAAGAAAAGAAGTCCATTTACCATGACTCAGTTTCCAGATAATCTCACCTGGATGACTAAGAATCTTTGAAGACATATTCCTGATAAGGAAAACGCAGGTCACTTGGCTATTGTAAAAGAAGATCATGTACTGAAAAAGACTTGAAACCACTGGTATATTGAGACTCATATTACTGCCTAGGGTGCATGTTATGCTCTTCCTAGGCTTACAATTATACCATATTTATGCACCATCTCATGGGGCAAAGGTAGGAAAACTTTAGCCCTACAAAGGCTTGTATGTACAGTATATAATCCGAGGCTTCATTTATTAAAAGTTCACAAACACTTTGAAAATAATCATATCCCTGCTTGGACTAGTGCCCTCATCAACATATTAGTATGCTAGTTTAACATGTTGTTAAACAAAACTCTACCTCAAACATGAAATGTATGAAATGAGGCTAGGTCACTTCCCATTTCATGTGGATTTTCGTCAGTCAATAAGGAATGAATTATTTCAAACTAAATATAAGCATGCACTGACAAAAGAAATTAGTGTTGTAATATTTAAATGCTGCTTCTCAGTCTAGACTGGCCACTGTTAGAAGTAGAGATGGGCATGAAGCTGAAAAAGTACGGTTTGTGATGGTTCGTGGTTAGCTGTGAACCACCACGAACCAACCAGAAAACTGCTTCCCAGGTGCCTTGATCTGAAACAGTGACCAGGCTCCTCGTAGAGAAGCCAAGGTACTTCCTCTGAGTATACGCCCACCTCCCGAGGTGGAGGCATGCTCAGAGGCAGCTACCAGTTTTCCTATAATGAGTCTGGTCATGGCTCTAAGCACAGCATCCAGGGAATAGTGGTGGCAGGGTAGAAGCAGGAGCAAGAGGGCCAGATGACTGGGAGAGTAGGAAGGGGACAGGCAGGCCACCCTGGTTTGCTGAAGCAAACAATGTGGTGAGGGGAAAAATGTTTGGTGTTTCAATTGCTTCATCAAAACAGGATCTCCAAATTGGATCATGAACCAAACTGTGAACCAGCCTCATTTTCTGCTTCACAACCCAGTTTGTGCCAATCTCTAATTAGAATTAAAAACATAATAATATGGGAGGGCATATAGAAGGGATCAAGTGTATATCTGAATGAGGAAGCTTTACTACACATTAGACTTCTGAATAAGAAATAATTGAAGATTTCACACTAAGACACCCCCAAATCACCCTTCCTCTTTTAATCTCATTCAAATTCATACTATTATTGCTGCTTATTAATATTTATAGGCCCCTGTGAGCACTACCAGCCTCCAGCACCTCAGAGCTGGGAGCAGGTGGTTTCTCCAGGGACCAACTCCGTGCACTCAACATCAGGGTTTAAACATATGGGTGTTTTATTTACAAATATACTACAGCTTTGCAGAATCCCTGCAGTCTTGGAAGATGTAAAGGGAAAGGCATACACCAGTCCTTGGGCTCCTTCTCCCTCAGTGGGATCCTCAGTTATCTTCCTTGAGAGTCTCTGCAGCCCGGGTCCATCAACATAAGACTTTGCCCAGGTCAAAGGGGGTTCGTGTTGTCTTTGGTATGGATGCTGTCTGCCCAGCCCTGCCCTTCTATCTAGTCCTTGTCTGTCTAAGACAGTGACTCCACTATCAGTCTGAGGTCCTTCAGGTGGAAGATCATCACTGCTGCCATCAGTCTCAGGTGGCCACAGCTTCTCTAGGACATCAACCCAGACCCTTTTGCTTTCTTCTTATTTAGTTGACCAGAAGCCTCCCAATGGTCTGTTTTCATTCCCTTTTGTCTGGCTGTTTCCTGCCTCAGATAGGCATTATTAAGCTGCTGTACCTTCCCCCTCTTTCCCTCTGCCTTAGCCTTTTACCCTGCCCGAGTTCTCTCAGCCATCTTAAAGGGGCCCAGTGGCTCACCATGAAGGTACCCACTGGCAGGAACACTCACCACATCACAACCATTTAGACCTTAAAATCTGTGTACAATAATATAAACAAATAAATAAATAAACACAAACTACAGTGTGTGCATTCAACAAATTGTAGACTGAATGGCTCAAGAAACCATTTCAAAGACAGGTATGGCTTCAACCTATATCTAAAAATGCCAACCACTAAGATATTCCACATAGTGGTTGTCACCATCTTAAATGTCCTGCTTTGAAGAACTATGGAATAGAACAGGCCCAGGACACATCACCAACAGGCCCTCCCCAGCTGACTTCAAGGAATGAATGGATTTCCAGGGGAAAGATCGATCTTTCAGGAAATCAAGTTTCAAGTTGTTCGGGCCTTTGTGAACGGTGACAAAGGCTTATAAACTGGCAGCTAAGGCAATCCCTTTGCCCTTGTGCCAGGTAGGCAGGCCCTGTGTGAATGTTGACACAGCATGTTAGTAGTGCTGGTGCCAAAAGGCACAACAGAGCAGAATCTGGGCCAATAGCCAACCAAGGTCAGGTCCTATTGGGCAGCATCAGTTTCAAACAGAAGTTTTCAAGCCAAGCAGAGCAGGCCAAGAACAGCAAGCAGCAGGGCAAAACAAAAGTCCAAAAAGGTGGAACATAACAAGAGGCAGCCCAGGGAATTCATAGCAAGGAGCAAAGGAATCCAGCTAGCAAGATTCAGGTGTCACAAATTCAAATTTATTTGAACAGTTTAAGTATCTTTATTGGTCTGTGTTCTCAAAGACTAGGGGAAGATCCAGGATCCTGGACATAAAAGAGATTGCCAAGATCCACTGAGCCCATTGATCATAACCCCTTCCTTCTGATCCAGGTGGGAATAAAAGATGCTGTAAGAGACAGCCTCCAATGCATTCCAAGTGACTGTGAAGCTGTGAATAGGA
The DNA here is from genome assembly GCA_029282475.1 of Phrynocephalus forsythii. Classification (NCBI taxonomy): domain Eukaryota; kingdom Metazoa; phylum Chordata; class Lepidosauria; order Squamata; family Agamidae; genus Phrynocephalus; species Phrynocephalus forsythii. The sequence goes on from JAPFRF010000005.1 coordinate 15,960,520, forward strand.
AGATGGAGGACCTTAGGACACAACTCTCTGCATCCTTTGTTGCAGTACTCTTTCCAGTTGAAAGTTACAGCCTAGGAAGGGAAGAAACAATAATGGAAGTTGAAAACTACCACAGCTGATGGTATATCATCCATAGAGATTTGCCTATTTGGAGTTCAGTATTACCTAGGACAGGGAATACCACCTAACGCAAACAAAAGACAACACTGATGCCAGGAAACTGGTATAGTGGGACAAAAGTCTAAGACTGGACAGGAGGAGAAAATTGTGAGAAAACAGCTGAAGGAAATGACCAGTGGTTTCACATGTCTTTACAATAATGCACAAAGCATAATAAATGAACAAGATTAAGTTGAACTCTTAACATGGGGTGGTGGGGCTAATATGGTTATTGAAACTTGCTGGAATGAGACTCACTGATGATTATTCACCAGAGCTGATACCTGGAATGGTAGAAGTTAGGCAAGGAGTAAAGTACACAACATCATCCAGGAATAGAGATGGGCACGACCAGGAAAAATGACGTTTCGACTTGTCGTGTGTCGGAGCCGGCCCGTTTCGGCTTGTTTCCGTTTGTTGTGAAATTTTTCAAAAATTTGTTATTTTGTTTGTCGTCTGTCGTTAGTACTGGTTTAGGGGGGTAGGGTAGCGGGCTCCTGGAGGCACCTCTCTGGGGTGGGTGCCTCCTCTGGCCCGCTATGAAGGGAAGGCATTTAGCAGGCTCCTGGAGGCACCTCTCTGGGGTGGATGCCTCCTCTGGCCCCCCTACAAAGGGAAAAGGAAGCGTACATGACTGTGTAGCCATTGCGTACCAAGTGGCACTGGCAGAGGCACCTCTCTTTTGGGTGCCTCTAGCTCACTAAGAAGGACAGCATACTGGCGTACAGAGTTTTTTTGGAACTTTGGACTGGTGAACGAGGTGAGAGAAGAATGCCTCTGCTGGGCGCCCTCTGACTCACTAAGAAGGACAGTGTACTTGCATGTAGTGCAATGCGAGTACAGATCTGGCTTAGGGTTGGGGTTAGGGCAAGGGCTAGGCTTAGGGTTATTACGGGTAAGGTTAGGGTGAGTTAGTGGGCTGCACCTCTGGGTGCCTCTGACCCACTAAGAAGGACAGTGTAGTGGTGTATGGGTTAGGGTTAGGGTTAGGGCTAGGGCTAGGGCTAGGGTTATAGTGGGCTTTTTATGCCCGACTGGCACATCCCAGAAGTCTCAGTCAAAACCTGGCCAAGTGGCCATGCGATTGGTGGAATGGCTCCAAAAATTTCATGGTCCCATCCCATGGCCAGCCCATCATTACACAGGTGTAAAAAAATAAATATAAAATAAAATAAAATAAAATCAATGGGATTGGAGACAGACGTTTATTGCAAGAAAAACCCACTGCTGCTACTGTAAAAAATCAGGCAGTTAAAATACCTAATTTTTGCATGTTTCTGTGTGGTGCTTTGGTGGGTTTTTGGACCACGATTTCAAAAAAAATATTGCGGTCACCATTTTGGATCCCCCCACACTGCATGGCATGGCGAAACGACGAGGATGCCCCCCACCAGAGCAGCCCAGGACAGGAGGGGGGAGGCCGGGGACCCCCAGAAACCACCCCTCTGGTAGGTGCCCTCACTCAGGCAGGCATATTTTCGCCTGCTTTTTTAGCCGGGAATCGGGGTATTTTTTAAAACTTTTTTTCTGTGCCGCTTGGCATCGCGCGATCGCCGCGATGCCATGAACGACAACGACAAATCAGACCCAATTTTTCTTTTATCGGTTCGCGTTCGAGTTCTGACGGCTTAATTGTCGTTACCGTTTCCGTTGCGTAACGGAAACGAGGAACGGAAACGGAAATGAGAATTTCGCCAAGTCGTGCCCATGTCTATCCAGGAATGAAGCTTGCCCCTGCTATACAATGGATGAGGCAATTGTGGCTCCTGGCCCACAAAGTCAAAGATGCAGAGTGTGAAACAGAAGTAGTTTAGATTAAAATCAAGTGATATGTGTTGTGGACATCCTGAGACTTTGGTCTGTTCTTTGAAGTCAGCCCAGAAACATGTGACCAGGTGTGTGGGCTCACCCATTCATTTTCCATTCCTCCTTGAGACTGGAAAGAAGCTCCCCAGGTTGATGCACCGCCTACTCCTGCAACAAGGCCTTGCCAAGGACCATGACTCTCCTTGCGGGCAGTGAGATTAGTGACAGGTGCTGACTAAACCAAAGATTGCCTGGCAATGTAGGGAATACAGCAAATGGGAAGCAGGGAGGAATTGGAAGGGTTATGGTGGAGCATAATCTCCTTTTGTCTTACACTGCAAAATATTTGGGGCTAGCCCTATACTTGTTTCACACATTGTCAGATGGACGATGGTTAAATATATCATGGAGGAAACCTTCAGCTAATAAAACGTGTGTTAGAGAACAGAAATCTTCAACCAGAACTCCTCATTCTCAGCATGCAAAGCTCTAAAGACTCATGGAGAACCTATGTTGAGAGTGTGATGTGTATAAACTCATCTACTATTCAATTTAAGCTTCCTGTGTTGGAGTGAATTCTTAATCAGATGGTGAACTGAAATATTTCCATAGAACAAGTTTAGGCATGCTAACTACATAATCTCCCGGGATCAGACTATTATGAAATATTACCACCACATACCAAAATGCTGTTTCAATATTTGCTACAAAGGACAAATCTCTTGGGGCACAAATGCCTATGCTACTGAAATTCCAGACCATGGCTGCTTGCTGATAAAACTACCGCTAGAAAAATTACATGATTGAATTAAATGATCGATTTTGTGCAACTACACCTTCAGTGTTACAGGTGTCCAGATGATATTGACTAATGGAATGTAATCCTAGAAGCCTGACGTCTGATATTTTCCTTCACTTAAGGCAACAGTTCAATAAGAACATACCTATTGTAGCATCTCAGTTTCTGCTGCCTTCGGAGCAGAAGGAATACCTATTGAAGCTCCCAAAACAGTATCTAAAATACCATTGTTATAGAACTGGTGTAGTGCTAACCTCCATGTTGCAGATTTTGAACAGATTTGTTTCAACGAAAACAGTTTGAACCACAGTTCATTTAATTGGCTTGCTTTGGCATGGAACCATAGCACGGAAGCTATGTATTGTGTAGGAATGCAAAGAAGGAGATGGAAACCTTCCTATATCTAGTATGGGAATGCAAATGGGAGGGGGATGTTTAGGATCACAGCATAACAACATACGAGGGCCATCATCCGGATGTTTCAAAGGAGGATTTGACTCCCATAGAGAGCAGGGTTTGAGAGGGGAATTAATGAGATATACATGCCAAAACTGGAAGAGCCCTTAATTCTGCCAAGAACTGAAATGGATGTCATGTGTGTCTCCTTTTTGAAAGTGTTCTGTAGGTTACATTAGCACAAAATGAAGCAGCTAGACCAGTGATGGTGAACCTTTTAGAGACTGAGTGCCCAAACTGTGATTCAAAATCCACTAATTATTATTATTATTTTTGCAAAGTGCCAATACAGCCATTTAACCTGAGTACAGGTTTCTGTGAAGGGTCAATGTCGGGTGCCCACAGAAAGGTCTCCCTTTGGCACCCATGCCATAGGTTTGCCATCCCTGAGCTAGACTATTATGAAGAGAAAAGGATTCCAGTCATGTCACCCTGTTTCAATGTTTCAGCTGCCCTGGTTGCCAGCTCACTTTGGGTAATGTGTTGATTTTGATCTGTTGATCCTACTCTTTGAAAATGCTGATTCATTTTCAGGCTGTAAATAGTCTGGAATAGAATAACATTGGCCAAGACTCTTTCCATATCAACCTTCAAGTATGCAAAATTGGCGATGGCCTCTCTGAAGTACTGTTGATAGGAAAAGAAGCAGAAACACTTGGGCTGCACTGCTAGGTGGTGGAACGCCCCTCACAAAGAAGTCCATCTAGCTGCCTTGCTAGAAGTCCAATCTAGCAAGCAACCCCAAGTGAGATTTAGCAAGAAAACCCTTCAGACAAAACTGATTCTTGACCCTCCCCCATGGTGGAATAATGAGGTGAGACACTTGGGCCACACTTTATTAAGTTCAACTTGGGCCACACTTTATTAAGTTCAACCAATAAGCAGGCAACCATTTCAGGAGGGACTACTGTAGTGCGGATTGATGATTGGAACCCCAGGGTCTCCTGGGACCCCCTCCAACCAGCCAGCATTGGGCGAGTCAGTACCCCATGTTAGCACAGTCCCAAAGACAGTGCTTCCAAGGCCAGTAATATCTGAACCCAATCCCCCCAGATCCTCGAGCCTCACTCCTCATAACTCTTGGCCCAGGAGTGTTTCCCAGCTGCATCCTTCCTCCGACATTGTAATCTCCAGATTTGTAGTGTCCCGAGGTTTGGATGGGTTAGGATCAGATAATTTCCTCCCTGACTCACTGGCTGCATGAGTGCAACCAATGCAATGCAACCCTAACTAAGAAAAACTCCTCCTCCCCCCCCCAGTACCAGTACGGGATAGGTGGAAAAACCCCTGTCCACCATTGGCCAATCCATGAATACAGAGGAAAAAAATCCTATCAGGCTCCATCTGGTGACCAGAATCATACTAGTACCAATAATGAAGTGGGTAAGTGGGAAACACTGCAAAGGAAGAGGCTGTTGCCTGGGATGAGCCCCACTTTTATATGGGCCTCCTCCCCCCTCCCCTCCAGGACTTCATCAGTGACGCTCCAGGTCTCATGCTCACCCCGCCGGGAGGAGGCAAAACCGCCCCTTTCCAGGATGAACCATCAGGTAGGCAGCCATTTTTAATGTGTGTTTTGCCATAAGTGACTTGTTGTTTCTCAACTATTTCAGGGAAGTGGTTGAGTGACTATTTGTATTTCAGGGATATTATCAATGGAGTTCAGGGTAACTGTGGTTGTTTCTCAGTGTTGCTCTTATGAACTGTTTTGATAGCATTTGTGGAAAGCTTGTTCTTTGGAAAGAGGGAAAGCCTTATCAGAAACTTTTACTTCCAAATTGACAAAATCAAGGAGAAAAAGATGAGTCCACTTTTGGACCTATTATTTAAGGTTAGTCTAGTTGCAAGAAAACATCAGCCCTGAAATCCAGCCAATACAATGCACTCATCAGGTGCTAACAATCCAAACTTCCAGGAAGCAAATTGTCTTAATTACCTTAAGAAACTCATGAACATCCTCCCTTGTGTTTTGGGAGTTCCCATCAGCATTATTCTAAGAAAAGTCTGTCAACTGGCACAGGAACTGAATACCATCAAACTAGTGAAACTGATAGTTCTTGGTTGTAAATATATTCCCTGGTGGTTCGGTTTCTGCCTGCATTGCCCATGTGGATGGTAGACTATGGGATGAAAAAGTGTCAAAATTCTGTATAGAATGATGGAAAGGAGACAAGCTTGGAGCAGAAAAATGTGAGACAGAAAACCGAGTTTCTTTGCTTTAATCAGGAGTTTGGCACCGAGGATCCAGGTACTAATTTTAAATCTAACTTTGCTGCTGCTGCTTCTCCTATGCACGCGGCCACCGCCATTGACCCTTTGTTCTGCCTTGCCGCTCCGGCAAAATTCATCAGACCCATTAAATCAGGTCCTTACTTTTCATGCACACAAACACCTGTACATATAGAGGGATACAGAAATGGTTGGAAAGGGATATTTTAAAATACTTCAGTATTGATATCATTACAACCTCTTATTACTGTCGAAATTATTTATGAAATGAGGGTGTGACTAGACAGGATTTGGAGTGATGGGGGTCATGATTAAAAGGCTGCTGTCTTTGGTGCAATGTACTTTATCTTGAACTTAAGTGGTCCTTCCATTCACATAGGAGATGTTTCTTCTCCTGTGAAAAAGGTCCAGATAGCATGTCAGATCACACCAACTTAACCCACTTTTGATGCCTCCTCCCCAACCCCTTTCTACTCCTTTTGTTGTGGCTGCCATTCTACAACCCACAATTATCCTTTTTGTTGTTGTTGTTTGATTCAGTTAGTGGCATAGTGCTAAAGCAATACATTAAGCTGGCACGAATACTACCACATATATGAAATAGTACTGCATCACTTAGGAGAATGTTAAAAATATGAGAAGAGGAAAACAGACCTCTCTGAGGTCTCTTCTCCTGTTGCAAACCACTGAAAAAACTCACAAGCTCATCACCAAACAGAACACTGCCCACGGCTTTATTTGGGAACAAATTAAGCCACCACACAGGCTGCAGAATGGGAAAGTCAGGAGCACTACAACTTGCATCAGATATACTACAGCCTAGACCATTGGTGGAAAAGAGCAAAACAGTTCAAAAAAGGGGCAGGATGGATCACTGTTACTTTTAATACTGGTGATAACCAGAGAACAAGGTGAAACAAACCACACCAAAAGTGGAAAAATCATAGAATCATAAAATCATGAAGCTGGAAGGGGCCTATAAGGTCATTCAGTGCAACCTCCCATCTCAATGCAAATCAAATGGTATCTGCCAAGTGGTTGTCCAAATTTATTTTGACTACCTCCAGTATTGGAGCACACACCACCTCCCGAGGCAATTGGTTCCATTGCTGTACTGCTCTGTTAGGAGGTTTACTGATAGACAGCTAAAATCTGGCTTCCTGTAACTTGAGTCCATTTCACTTCCCCTGCACTCTGGGTTAATTGAGAACAGACCCTGCCTTTTCTCTGTATAACACCCTTTCAAGTATTTCAAAAGTGTTATCGTATCTCTCCATAGTCTTATTTTCTCAAGGCTAAATAGACCCAGTTATTTCAGTCTTTCCTTGTAAGACTTGGTTTCTAGCTTCCTGATCAGCCTTGATGCCCTGCTCTGAACTTGTTCCAATTTGTCAGCATCCTCCTTGAAGTATGGTATCCAGAACAAAACAGTACTCAAGGTAAAACAACCCCCACTTTTCCAACCCAAAATTGCAGTTTCACAACCATGAAGTTCTCTCCTTGGTTTACTTCCATGTATAAGATGATCCTCAATTTTAGTCTAACAGTTTAAGACAAAAATATAGTCTTATACATGAGAAAATACTGTAAGAAGAAAGTAAATAGAAAATATTACTCTTTGCATGACAGAAAAAATGCCTTTCTCACTTCTGTTATTTCTGAAATGTAATTTTGTGACCCCCCTGTTACTGAAGAAAAAATAACTCAATATAGTAACTAAGCTCTGATACAGACAGAAATAATATGGGGCATCTACATAAGCAAAGCTATCTTACTACTGCAAATTTTTAACTCACAATGTATAGAAAACTAAAAAGATGGACAAAGGCAACGCCACAGAAGAAAGTTGTTTCCGCTATTAGATGTAGTGAACTACTTGCTTTACATGGTATGTGCCAACAAGCAGTTGTGAAGCCCTGGAAGCAAGAATTACATGTGCCATACAGCCTGCCCTGTATACTCTAAGTTAGTCTGCTATGTTCAAGGGTCACACTAAATGCTATCTCATTGTCCGTTTCCAGTGAAAACATTTGGTATGACTGCTCAGTACCACAAGTGCCAACAGCTCTACTGCCAGCTTTCCCTGGCTCAAGGTACACATGGGGGCCTGGGGCAAGGAAAGAGAGAGCCAAGGAAGGAACCTGTAAGTACACTTGAGCTTATGTGGCCAATGCTCAGAGAACATTAATAATGAAACCATCTGTCAAGGACTTTTCCTTGTCCTTGAGGCACTTTGGAACAAGAATGGTAACCTGTAACTTAATCCTAGCATGTCCCAAATGCCCCTTGGGAACTCAGCCAAATCCACCTGCATCTTAGAAGCCCACCTTAATTCACAGGTGTATGCCTTCTACTAAGGAATGACAAATCCTCTCTCCTGTTGAGGGCTAGTGAGCACTCTTAGTGCAAAATAACCTTTAAAAATAAAAATAAAAAAATAGCTTGCAAATAGGGAGGGGCACAAAATGAAAAATGAAATGCTGTTTCATCGTTTTGTTACATAACAAAATGAAACAAAATGAAATGAAACAAAACAATGAATCAGCATTTTGTTACAGATGAAACAAAATGATTGGCTTTTTTGTTAAAACAAACCATTTTGTTCTGTAAAATGGTCACTGACCTCTAAGAGTTCCACTGCTACCACCAAGAACACCCAGCCGGGCCAGAGAGGGTGAGTGTCTGGCAGGCCAGCCTAGGCCCACTGCCAGAGCTGCCACTGCTGGAGTCACCATGGTCGCTGCTGGAACCCTGCCATCCAGCTGGGCAGGCCAGCCTAAGCCCGCCATTGGAGTCACCGTGGCTGCCACCAGAGTCGCTGCTGCAGCAGGAGGGGGCAAGTGGTCAGCAGGCTGGTTTAGCCCAGCCACCACTGCTGCCAGAGTCTCCGTGGCCGCTGCCTAGGCCCATCACTGCAGCCAACACTGGAGCCCCACCAGCCAGCTGCTGGGCCTGCTACTACTGCTGCTGCTACCAAAACCTTTGAAGCTGCTGCTGAAGCCTTCAGACTGAGCTGCCACAAGTCAACGAAACATTTCATTTTTGTTTCATTTCATATGAATTTTTGTTGTAAAAAATGGTATCAGACAAAACAAAATGAAATGTGGGGGCCCTCTGAAACAGAACAAAATGAAACATCATTTTGCTTTTTTTGTGCCCATCCCTACTTGCAAACATTCTGGAACCAAACGTTTTCCCATCAACAAAACAGGCCAAGTGGAGAGGTCTAATTTTTTAAAGGAACAAAGGTGGTGGGGAAGGGGTAGTTGCAAATAGAGAAAATATGTTTAAACCAGTGTAAGCAGTAAGAGAATTATAAAGTTAAATAGAGTAACAGGTATAGGAAACATACTCACAAAGAAAACTGTCTTGTCTGTTCTGAGCTCTGGAAGACCTATTAAATAAACAGCACAGGTTCTGAATTAGTGCATAAGAGCATAAGATACTCGGAATGAGGGTTCTTCCTTGCATAATGAATTTACTACATGTTTACTCATTCCCACCATCCCCTCAGATGACCACCCATAGTCAATTGATGTTACTGAGTCCTTCTTCATACCAAACTGTGTTCCCATCATGCTTACAGTATGTAGAAAGAATTTTCTCTAAGGGTCCTAGATGGTATAGAAGAAAGAAGATTTTGCTTCGTTAAACAAGCATCTACAAATAAAGCATTGTGCATGCAGAGTGGTGGTACTGCGCATAGGAATGATTCCTGGGTGGAGAAAGCAATGTTGAACCAGGCACTGAAGAACCTGCAGGCCTCCGGCTGCTGTTATTTATACATGGGGATGAAAAAGAGCTTCTTTGATTTAATCTCATCTTTGTCAAAGGTAGCAATTATACAAGCATGGCTTCATTCAAAAGTCCCACATTCGGGAGAAAACAGGCACATAAAATGTTTCAAAGAAATAGAGGTGTGCAGAAAAGAATCCATGCAGATTAAAAAGAGAGCAGGTAAAAAGGTGCATAACAAAAGCAATACAAGCATGTTCTTGTTCATAACTGTTAATTGTGCAACTGAAGGGATACCTCAGAAAAATGAATTAAGATGCCCGCCATTTTCAGTGCAGGAGAAAAAAACAAAGAAGGGTACAGGCCTTGCTTGCTTATACCCAAATACACAAAAAGCCAGACCATGTAATTCACATTCTTATAAAAGTTCCCCAAAGAGATCCTCTTAAACACAAATGTCACATATTTATAAAAGAACAGTTCATGAAGCTATTGTGTTTCTTTCATGTTCCCTTTTGGTAACTTTTCATTCACCTGTACTATCAGATTGTCTGAGAATCTGATGCACAAGAGCATTGTACAAGAACATTGACAGGGTTGTCAGCTGCCAGGGAGAGGGGCTTTTGGATCTGTAAAAGGTTCTGGATCCTGGTATGAAGCAGTCCATTTAGTTGTTTCTCGTGGGTGGAATTACTTTGTGCTGAGTTCCTCATTCCCTCCATCTTGGAATGCTTCCCATCTGTCTGCTTGCCTGCCTTCAACTGGTTTCTTTGGGAGGCTTTGAGTCTTGGATTTTGGGAGGGATTGTGTTTTCCATTTCTTTGGATTGTTTTCAGTGCTGCCTTGCTGACCCAGACTGAAATAACGAGGCAACATCAAAGTTTTGGGTTAATATGGGCCACAATTCATTGATAACAACAATAATGAAGTTTAACAATGAACCTTTAACTGCAACCTGTGCCATAGTGCGAGTGGTTAACATCTGTAGATATTATTAAACAGCTGCCCCTCCCAGGTTAGGTAAGATTGCACTGGGTAGGGAAGGATGGTGTTAATGTAATTAGGCATGCCTCCCCTTCTGCATCTCCTAATGGGAAGTGCAGCCCTCATTTGCCTGACCTGTTGGTATAGGGTCATCTATACCTATTATCAGCTTGTTGTTAATTTATATGTGGGCTGCCCAGCACCTTACCATGCCATCTAAAGGAGGGATTTGACATGATGATGATGCCACTTGCACTACCTGCCAAATTGTGACTGATGATTGTAATTACTTGCCCCAGCCCGCACATTGTTGATGATGGGATGGGCAAAAACTCACAGTCACTCCATGGCAATAAGAGTGATAGCCAAAAATTCCCATCTGCCCCGAAGTGACCAGCTAAGCATCACCATCAACACTTTGGGGGCGTGAGGAGGGGGGTGCGTGGTCGCTGTTGGACAAAGAGGTGGGGAGCCTGGCAGCACTGACTTTTAACAGCGCGCTACCTACCTACATAGCCTATGCCAGTGTTTTTCAACCTTTTTTGGGCAAAGGCACGCTTGTTTCATGAAAAAAATCACGAGGCACACCACCACTAGAAAATGTTAAAAAATTTAACTCTGTGCCTATCAGACACACACAAACACACTTCTCACCCCCCCCCAAAAAAAACAAATCCATCCTCCAGCCCAGGCCCTCCCAAGGCATCTCTATCAAAATGTCCGCGGGGGGGGGGGCAATTGCTGGTGTAGGGAGATTTTTTCCCACGGCACACCAGGCAACAACACACTACTGTGCCGCGGAACTTCATGCCATTGGCACAACTTTTGCGCCTCTTCAGCAGGGTGGCAAAGACGCCTCACCTTCAAAATGGTGAGTCTGGAGCATCCTTCTTGGGATTAGTTTTTATATTCACCTCCACTTGATTTCTTTTTGCTCCTTTCCTTGTTTAGGTTATTTCTCCTACTATCTGCCTTGCCTGCTTCCTGCTGCCTACAGGACTAAAAAAAAGGCATAAATTGGTGACAGGGTGAACAATCTTCCATATCTTAAGAATTTTGGTGAGGGAATTTAATTGATTTTGTATGCCTTAATTTGTTTCCCTCTTTATCTTGTTTGTAGGGAGAGGATGCTGCTTGGGTTTTTAAATATAATTTAAATAATTTTGTTATTTTGTCACTCTTTGAATGTGTGGAGAGATGCTTTCCTGTTTAACTTATTATTCCAAAATATGTTTTCATTTATTTGTGTATATTTTTTTCTGTTAAAGGTATACATTTCAGTTGGGAGATTGTTTGCTTCTATGGGGTGGGTGGACCATCTGGGCAGATTTTCTGACTCTGTTAGTGTGCCACTAGTTTCTGGGAATATTATACTATAAAACTAGTACTTACATGGGTCTAATGATAAAGATTTTTCATTCTGATGTACTGCTTCTGGAGTAGACTGATTCCCTGTTGCCTTGTCTCTGCTTTTTTGGAGACATTTTAAAAATTCTTTATGACTTTTGGAGATCCAGAAAACCCAAAAGAGTCCTCCCCATTCATGTAAAAACTAAGGCATTAGTTCACAAAAATATTTTTAAAAAGAAAGAAAACAAAAGAAGCACATATTGTATATTTAAAAAAATCACTCTATGATTTTGTAAGATAAAATGTCATCACAGAGTCTCAAAAAAGAAGATGGGAAAATGCAGATAAGATTAAAGGGAATGTAATGAAATCAATACAAAGAAATATTTCTCATCACTATATGGCCATTGTTTGTTAGGGCTGTTTGTAGAGATGGGCATGAAATGAGCGATTTTTTGTTTTCGTTTTCATTTTTTTGTTTCGTTATGCAACGAAAATGAAATGAATTTTTTTAAAAAACAAAATGAAAATGAAAACAAAATGACCAAATTTGCCATGTTTTTTGTTTTCATTGCAGCAGATGCATTGAACTAAAAAGAATGCTAACAAAACAGCAATTTTTCGTTTTCATTTTCATTTTTTCGTTTCATTGCCTAATGAAATGAAAATGAAATTTTTTGCAAAAAACATCACAAAAACAAAAACGAACCGCAATGGACCCCTAAACGACCAAACGACAAATGAAACACCATTTTTTTGAGTCGTGCCCATATCTAGCTGTTAGTGTATGGAATCCTATAGCAAATAAAAAGATATGCATACCCATAGGTTAACAGACATTTGTTTTACCAGCCAATAGGTTAAAACAAGCTTCCTTTGTCTTTAAAATGCCCATTATCAGTCCATTGCTTGAAAGGACTAACAGGACTACCTCTTCAAAAACAGTTTTCTGGACAGTTCTGCTTAGGCAACTTTGTGTCATTTTACCACAAGAGGGTGCCCTAGGATCTTGTTAAACAAAAAGGCACACATTCCCACAAGAGGGCACCCTAGGATCTTGTTAAACAGAAAAGCACACATTCAATCAAACATGTCCTCCACAGAAACCTATATTAGATTTACTAAAATCGGATGGGTATACGAGTCTTAGAAAGATAAATTTTGAAACATATGTGATATGTAGCCTGAAGTTAGCCTCAGTGAAGCCCAGAGGACTTACTCCCGAAAAAACTTTAAAGAATAATGTTCTTAGCTAGAAAGTCAACTGCAACCTTGCAAAACTTCCTGAAGAAAGGTCAGGAAGATAATTTAAGTCAGCAGAGAAGAATTTACAACATGACACAGAAAGTCATAGAAATTCCACATTTTGGAAGAACTTCCTTTGTTTTCTATTCTAACTTCCTGCAATGGCATTTAACTTCACAGAAAGAAATGATCAACATGTACCATGTTAGAGATGGGTGAGTCAATAAGAATATATCTACAGCCAGTCTGTGTCAAAATCAGTCACAGCCCGTTTCATCAGATTTCAGCATCTTCCTACACCTGCACTGCAAACATAAAACATGAACAGATATACTGAATTTTGAAAGACCATTCATTCTCTCTAAACATGCACATTTTAACAATATCTATCTTTATGCAGAGTTTTTCATCAAGTATATGTTTTGTAACATAGTTCTTGAGACAGTAACTGCATGACAAAACCCAAGTGCTATGCCTAAATTCACATTAAATCTTAAATGATGCAGGGGACAGGTGAGCACCCAAAAGTTATTCTGCCCTACAACCCAACCCACATGGAATTTTCTAGAGGCTTCATATTTAGTGTAAAGGTATGCAACCGACCTTGGGAGAACACTCAGTATGTATGAATGAATGTTCAGGAGTTCTGCCTCCTATGAGTACTTCTGATCATGGACATGCTGTACACTGAACACACTGCTACAGACCTTGGTTTTACACATATAAAAGTCTGATTCTCTTTCAGGTAGAGCATTAGGAGGCTTGGGTGGTATCTGTGTCACACGTTTAGACTAATGCAGATGGGGTATAAGGTTTCAATAAGACATCTGAGATACCCAATGTGGTGCAGTAGAGTCAGTTCTTTAAAAAAAAAAAAACTCCAGTTAATGAATGAAGGATATAGTACTTCTGTATCCCTGAAACAAAACTCTAGGAAATGGCTTAGTGTTGCTGTACAATATTGGTTACTGCTCTGGCAGTAGGAAAAAGTGTGCCAAGTTTTACCTAGGAAAGGGCAGTCTGAATGTTCACAGCAGCAATGGCAGCATTCGACATGGTAGCCACAGCAGTGTCTTTCCAACTTTGGATAACCTACGTGTTCTTGGACTGCAATTCTTAGAATCCCTGGCTAGTACAGCTGGTGGTTAAGGGTTCTGGGAATTTCAGTCTATTAGCCAGCCACAGGCAAATGACCGGATGGGACTGATTACTTAAGTGGTACTTCAGTGGTCCAGCCCCCTTGGCAAGTCCAGGAGGAATGTGGTTTGTATATGAAACACTGGGGCCTTGGAATAGGGAGGACACCAGCCCTAGGCCTGCCAGCACAGCTGCAGCCTTCACCAGGAGAAGATAAGAGAGAGCGAGGAAGAAGGGGAGAAGGAGTGGAAGAATGCTTACAAATTCCTGATGCTGACAGCAGAGAACAGAGATCCAGGAAAGAGCCACAGAGGAAATTCTTCTGTCACCTGCAAAGGCTGGCCACTCTCCCTGCAGAAGCAGTATGGGTAAAAAAATAGGAGACAAGGGCTGGGAGAGCAGGGTGGTCCCACCCACTAGAGAGAAGAAGGAAACTCACTAATCCTCTCTCTCTTTGTGCTTGGACGCTGGGCTAGATGCCTGACGGGGTGATACATCTGCTGCTGCTGGAATTCACTGTATATGAACTTGACCAAAAGGGCCCCGTGGCCAAAGGCTGGAGGGGGAAGCAGCAAGTTGGAGAATTTTTCCTGATGGGAGGTGTGGGCAACTTCCCTGGATAGGCCCTAGCCCAGGAAGTAATTTCTGAGATATTAAGGAGCCCACTAAGGAAGGGTGCCATATGAAAAACAACACACTGTTTCATTGTGTGGCAGCGTTTCAAATTGTTTTGAAATGAAATGAAATGGCAGCTAGCATTTCATTACAGAACAAAATGAAACACCATTCCCCCCTCTTCCCATAATGAAATGATTCATTCTAGATGAAATGTCAGGGGAGCTTCCTTGAGCAATTCCCTGCAAGCCCCTTGAAATTTGGCAAGGTTTGGGGTTCAGGGAGCTGAGTTATGAAGCTCCAAAGGGGATGCCCTTAGTAGAAAAACCTTTTTAATTGGAATCAATGGGAAGCAGCGGCAGCATTATCACTCACCCAATCAGCTTCCGATTCCAATTAGAAAGGTTTTTTCCTAGGGTCACCCCCTTTGGAGCTTCATAACTCAGCTCTGTGACCCCCCTCAAACTTTTGCAAATTTCAGGGGGTTGCCTAAAATTGCTTGCTCCCCTGGGTCCTTTAGGAGCCAGGGGAGCATAGTATTTTGTTTCTTTTAATTTTGTTTTGTAACAAAACTACTTTAACATTCATTTTGTAAATAAACGAAATGAAAGTACTCGAGCAACGAAACGAAATGAAACACTTTTCCTGTTTCCGGCCCATCCCTATAGCCGCATAATCCAGGAGCAGAGGCTGGAGGTACTAGACATGAGTCAGGCTTGGGAAAAGGCATTGGGTCCTGTCTCTCTCTCCCCCTCCCCCCGAAGTGCCTTGGATGTCGGGGCTTGGAAGATTGTACCAGTCAGCAGGAGGAGATTTCAGGAGACAAGAAGAGTCCTGGGGAACTTTGAGAGCTATTGAGGGCAGTCTGCCTCCTTTTGCAAAAAAACTAAGAAAAATGAAAGAGTAATGAAGTTAATTTTCCACCTGTATTTGTGGTCTCAACATGGAAGGGGTGATAGGCCTCACCCACACAGTCCAAGAACCCAAAGCACAGAGATGCTGGATTTTTACCTGATTTCAGAAGCTAAGCACACTTGGTCCTGGAGAGCTTTCAAGAGAGACAGGTGATCTTCCAGTAGGGCTAGGAAATAAACCTGCATAAAATCTTGAGCAGGCCCTGCTAGTCAGAAGGGCAAGGCTGAGATGGATGAAATCTTGAAGTCACTAAAAGACAGCTTTCTATGTTCCTGTAATGCAACGCTCATATTAAAATTATGTACAGACATCCACAGGCATTTCATAAATTGCAGAGGAATAACCGATACACTTACATTACAAGGTCCTTAAGCATCATTGCAAAATTATTTTGGCTGGAAGGGGTTTGGAGTGAGCGGAGGTCTCCTTTGTCAGGACAACTACCCTCATCCCTGCAGAACTGCTAGTACTGGCTGATCCCAGAGATCTGGCAGGAGCAAAATTCCGGGTCACATCTGCTGTCCTGGCTTGGATCTGCCAAAAGGAGCCAAAGAGAAGGGGGGGGGAGAAAGGACAAGGGGAAGGGGGAGTTGAGTTACTCCAGATCCAATCCTCCTCTGGCATTGAGACTAGTCACTATGCCAACACAAGGGCTGAACTGAGGTGTGATTCTGTTCTGCCAAGTTGCTTTCAAATGAATGGAAGGTAAAAATGATCCCAGGGCCCTTCCAACACCCCAAGGCTGGGGTAACTTTGGCTTCAAAACAGCTTCAGCTGGCCTAGCGTCAGCTCAGCCATCTTCCAGCCATCATGGCTATTTAAGGTTGCACCCACAGTATGGAACGTACTGTTCAGCTCTCATCTCATAGCCTTGATTTTTGACAGTCCTTCGGATGACAGTTTACAAGCAGAAGCAAGTGGACGCAAAGGCAGCAAAGTGACAAAACTATTCATCAGATTCTCAGGCAGAGTCCTCAGCCATAATCTACTTCAGGACCCCCTTTCCTTATTCCTAGCCCTGTTCAAGCATGGTAGGCAGCATGTGTGTCCATACATTGAGAGGGAGTGCCTGGCCATGTTCTACTCCATTATTGTTTATTCCCCCCACTGATCAATAAGCCTGAGGAGAAGTTTCTGCTAACCTATATAGGATCAGCATACAACCAAGAACCTTTGTCTATAGAACTGTGGGCCCCATTGCCCACACCAAGTGTAGGATCAACCTGGCAAACTCCTGTCCCATCCCATATCGATACTCTTGAGATGGTCTTGTCACTCAACAATAGGGATACAGTAAAACAATATTCTCCACTCCACTCTATTCTGCTCTAGTCAGACCCCACCTGGAGTACTGTGTCCAGTTCTGTGCGCTTCAATTTTAAAAGGATGTTGACAACTTTGAGTGGGTACAGAGGAGGACGACCAGGATGGTTGAAGGTCTCAAGGAAATGGCTTATGAGGAATGGCTTGGGGAACTAGGAATGTTTAGCCTTTCAAAGAGAAGGCTGAGGGGGGATATGATAGCTATGTTTAAATATTTGAAAGGATGTCATATTGAAGAGGGAACAGGTTTGTTTTCCATGGCTTTGGAGACTAGGACTTGGGGCAATGGTTTTAAACTACAAGAAAGGAGATTCCATTTGAAGATTAGGAAGAACTTCATGACAGTTAGAGCTGTTCAGCAGTGGAATATGCTGCCACAAAGGGTGGTGGAGTCTCCTTCTTTGGAGGTTTTTAAGCAAAGGCTGGATGGCCATCTGTCGGAAATATTGTGATGGGGTTCCTGCATGGCAGGGGGTTGGACTGGATGGCCCTTGAGGTCTCTTCAAACGCTATGATTCTTTGATTCTAAGCTGCAGTATAGAAAACAAATAAATAAATAAATAAATAAATAAATAAATAAATAAATAAATAAATAAATAAATAAATACTATGACAAAAATGAATATATTATCATGAAACAGATCCTAAAGGGTCTAGCGATATATTTTCTGAGCTGAGCACTACAGCACAAGATTTAGAGAAATGCAAAATTGGAAAGAAAAATTTGTTCCCCTAAGTATAGGAGGAGCCGGTTGTTTTGAGTCCAGTTGTAATTCTCAAGACTGATTTCTCAAATACCTCTAGCTGGAGACATATACTTCCAAATTCCTCCTTTAGGTCAATCAGGGGATGAGGAGAGGATTAGAACTCTATGACTCCTGCCTACTCAGTCCCATTCGTTTCTCCTCCTGAGAAAGAAGTGCACCTTCTGAACTGAGACATGTGGGCAGGAGTTGGGGAGTGAAAGATACTTGGCTTCCCTATATGGCACCCTTGCTACCATATCAAGGAATTTAAGCCATAAACAAATGCTGAGCCTCACCTTTGTATATGGAAAAATGAAGTGATGAGTGATAAACAGTTGCAGTTTCTTTGTATAATTAATATCTCCACACTGTTTCCATTTTGGTGTCACATTTGTCTGCCAGAAAACAATGTTATTGGTCTCCTAAAAGTTTGCTCATTCTCTCCTGTGGTGTAAAACTGTCACTCTTTTTTTTTCTACCTGGTCAAAAAAACATTGATGTGGAGCTTTATTTGCATGTAGCAAATGGGTTCCAATTCCATTCCTTGCTCTATTATGTTAGTAGGAAAACTGATGGTTAAAGAAACATGGGAAACTGATAATGGAATAAATACACACAACTGTTGGGCATAATTCTGTACTCAGAACTGCATTCTATTCAGGTCCCTAGTAAGTGTGTTAAACATTGTAGTCATGTAGACTGAAGTGGATAACCAAAATGGCTACCCAACAATGCTCCCAAATCTGTGTTATGTATGAAGGACTTGTCTACACAGGTCAATTGGAATCACCTGAATGAGGCTAAACAGGGTTACCTAAGGTCAGGCAGAGGAAATGATAGCCCCGCCCACACATCATTATCATTTTGCTCACTTAAGTAGAGATGTGTCTGAAGACATGGGTTTTGCTTGTGTGTAGACACTATCATGTGAGAACAACAGTTTTTAAGTGTTTGTGTTTGCACAATCCATACCTTACATGAGATGCAGTTTGGTTTGCAAGATATGAGTAGAGTTCTTAACTATATGGCACCTACCACCCAGAGTAGCTATTAGCTAGTTCAATGAATGAATGAATGAATTTTAGAGGCCATTAATTTATACAGTAACTTGATGGAGCATAGCATCACTGGATTCCCCCCTCCTTGATTATTATACAACTGTATTATGCTGTTAATGATATGGCAATGGAACAGTCTGCTACACCTGGGCCAAATTTGGTACTGATCTGAAATCCAGCTTGAAAATTGTAATTTTTGTTTCGTTTTGGCTAACCTCACTTGTAGAATTGTCTTGTAGAATGTTGACTTGCTCTGCCACACAATAACATTCACTGCACTCTCGTACCATGATAATTCTAAGCCTGAAAATCCTGTTAAGCAGTTCTAAAGCCAGTGTGGTAGGATATGGCATTGCTAAGGCCACTCCTTAAAATATCACATATCTTGGCAACCTTGTTAGGGTTGCCATATCTCAGATGCATCTTGATGGCACACGACGACGACAACCTACCAACTGTTCCTACCAACTGGAGGATTTTCAAACTTCACAATCAAATTATCCCCCTTTGGTCTGCATAGAGGAATGATATAGGACAGGCACGTCCAAACTTCGGCCCTCCTGATGTTTTGGACCACATCTTCCAGAATTCCAAGCTTAGATTGCCAATGGCAAAGGACTGTGGGAGTTGTGGTCCAAAACATCTGGAGGACCAAAGTTTGGATATGCCTGATATAGGACAAAGACAAGGAACCTATGTGAGACTGGATTCCAATTCTCATTACCCATTGCCAGCTTGGTCAGTAGTCAGGAATGGTCAGAGTTATAATCCAATTGACACTTGCAGAGTGCTGGTTTCTCCATCTCTGAACTGGAAACAAAACATTATGTTAAAAAAGATATGAACCAAATTGTTCATGTGAATCTCTTCTGAAATGTATCCATGCTTTTGTGAAATCTGCTATGTTTATACCCATGAATCATATGGGTAGAGAGCTATTAAGAAAGGACTCCATTACGCAGCTATAGAGTTGTAACTGGAAGTGAGAAAATGCAGAGCTCTCAAAGCCTGAACACCTCTTCAACATTGCCCTGCCGTTGCTATCAACAACTCTATAAGCATCTCTAGTCCCCTGTCATGTCTGCCAGTGTTTTGTCAAGATGTTTTACATGAACCTGAAATAAGGAGTGGGTGGCTGGGGGGAGGGTCATATAACTGTGTTAATGTGCACCTCAAAGGGTCATTCCTGGAAAAGTCAACCGTTTTCAGTGCCCATAAAAAGTCAAGGGATTCATCAAAAGTTTAGAAATCATGCTCTAGTCTAGGGCTCTCTGCTGTTTACATTGAAATAAAGCAAAATATAGTGGAACCTCATATAGCAAACAGTTTGTTCAACATAAAATCTGTACAACATAAAAAATTCCGGAGAAAGGGGAAATTGTCTTAACAGAATTGCCCATGGGGGGAATCCGTACAACATAAAAATGGTCGCGATTAGGGATTACTCCGTTTTCAATGCATTCCTAGGGAAATTTGTGTAAAGGGAAATTTGCTTGACAGAAATTCATTTGGAATGAATTAATTCCTTTATACAAGGTACCACTGTACGATAAAATAAAATAACATAAAATAAAAATTTGACCACAGAACTTAGCAAATAAATCCTGAAGTCTACATATATAATTCCACTAATGTGACATTTCATTGGCAAGTCCATTCCCTCAGCCATAAAAGTGAAATTACATGGCAAACATTTATACATTTATACATGGCCCCAAAGCAAAGATACAGTGGCAAATCACAACTTGCAAATCATGAGTCTATGTGGCATTTCACATTGAGTAATGTCCTAAGATCCCCATTAAGTAATGACCTAAGATCCCCACGTACAACAAACTGAGACTGAATCCCAACAAGATGGAGGCCTTGCTGGCAGGGCCATCCCATTCCAGGAAGACTGTACCTCAGATCTCCCTGGGGGGGGGTGTGTACCTCTGCCTTTTAAAGTTCAGGTTCAGAGTCTGGCATTTAGCTTGGATACCGCTCTGTGATAAAAACTGTTCCTTCTGACCTGACCCAGCACTCAGACGGCAACCTAAAACCATATCATGGATGATGTGGTCAGGTCCGAAGAGGACGCCCACTACCAACAGTGTTTAAGCAGATTTCCCAGCTCCAACACCATTTGGATGGAGAGTTTCTAAAGGCTCTGATCTATGCATTGGGCATCTCCAAATTAGATTACTGCAATGGACTCTACATGGGGCTGCCTTTGGACTTGATGCAGAGGTTACAGAGGATGCAAAATGAGGTGGCCAGGTTCATTACGGGTGTAAGATAGTTCCCAGTGGCGTTCTGCATCAGTTTCAAGATGTTGACATTAATACATAAAGCCTGGCACAGCTTGGAACCTCACTATCGGGTGGAGCATATACCCCCACCCCCCGAGCAATCTATCCCATGCTATGTAATCCTTCCTCCTGCTGCAGGTGGCTACCCCAAGGCAGGCCAAAAAGACAACAACAATATGCCGTGCCTTTTCAGTGGTGGCCCCTGAATTGTGGAACCACCTGCCCGCAGAGATAAGGCAGGCTCCCTCCCTGTCCTCCCTTTGGAGCGCCCTGAAGACCTATTTATCTGCAGAGGCTTTCCCCAACTAGTGGTATTTTTTGTTGTTGTTTTGCTATGTTTTGTTCTTCCTTTCTCTCCTCTCTCTTCCACCAGCCCTCTGAGAGGGGGCACATTTTTATTATAGTTTTTATTTTGCCCCTCCCCAAGAAATCTGGGGATATTTCATTTTTTAATTTCGCTTTTAAATTCTCATGGGCAGGATGAGGTGTTTCCCATCTAACAGGCTCTGTTAATGGCTGTTTTAAATGTGTTTTATAAGACCTTGTAATTGGATTTTAATGTGACATTTCAGGGGACTTGTTATTTGCCATCCTGAGTAACACATAAGGAATGGAAAGTTGGAATAGTACACTCAAAATATAACAGGATTTGGGAACCTTTGGTCTTACAAATGATTTTTTCAGTTCCCATCATCTTTTACCATTAGCCATTCTAGCTGTGACTGCTGGCCCTTGGGGTACAAATACTTTGGAGCCCAAAAGGCCCTCTGCTTGGTACAAAAAACATTTGAGGCTGTCTGACATAGCCTTTATCACCTGAAAAGTGAACTTGTCCACAAAAGCTCACACTAAAATATAGCAGTTAGTCTTTAAGGTACCACTTTTTAAATAAATAATAATAATAATAATAATAATAATAATAATAATAATAATAATAATAATAATAATAATAATAATAATAATAATAATAATAATGTTGTTTTCCCCTTATTGCCTGGGAGTTTCCCATTGAAAAGTGAGACAGCCCCATTAATTCTGCTTCACGTGACTCACACATTGTGGTGACATTGTATATGAGACTGGATTATGTGGCCTTTGCATTCTAACTTGTTAGTCAGACAGTTTGCCTAAGACTTCCTTTGGACGTTAAGCTCTGTCTACCACATGGTTCTGCAGAAAGCATCTGGTTCTGAATGACATAAGTGACTAATCACATTGCAGTGATTCAGTTAATTTGGGTGTCCTCTGGGCTTTCATGATCATGATAAGGAAACTTGTGGTTTTCTCCACCATTGATGCCTTCCAAAAAGATGAATTTCTCCCATAAATAGTACAAAAAGAAAGATTCTTAACATATTGCCATATATTGACTTCTATGACATTTTGCTCAATTAATAGTTTGTGCCTGTGCTTGGAGGCAGCAGGATTTTGAAGGAAACACTCTAAAACAAACAAACATTAAAATATGAACACTGTATTGGCATAAATAAGGCATGGGTAGTGAAATCTCTTCGTGGAAAATCAGTCAGGCACCAAAACCCATTATTATTCCCAGCTAAGACAGATTTAATTAAATTGATTACGAATGTTCAAATCAACTTTAAGTAAATCCCATTGATTCAATATGTCTGTAGTTTGGATAAGCAACTGGATTTTTGCCAGAAAGACTTGAGGTACCTGGAGTACCACAAGCAGCAGTGATGTTATTTTTTTCCAAGATGCATTTGCAACAAATATAGTTTTTCTTTTTGGATGACACATTAAAGAAACTACAGTGGTAACTCTTAAAACAAATTTAATTCATTCTACATTTCAATTTTGTCTTACAAAATGTGGCTTCCTATAGGAATGCATTGAACATTGATTAATCTGTTCCGGAGGCTATGGGTTGCATTGTTTTATGAAAAAATTGTCTTAAAAATGTGGTTCCCCATAGGAATGCATTGGGAATTGATTAATCCATTCCAGAGACTAGAATAAAGAGAAAAATAACTGGGATTTTTTTCCCTGGGTACATGCGGAACAACTTTTTTGTCATGCAAAACATCCCATAGGGATTTTTTGTCATGCAAAGCATGCCTATTCCTGGAAATTTTTTCATCCTACAAGCTTTTTTGTCTTACAAGGCATTTGTCTTAAGAGGTACCACTGCATATAGAAACTATATGAGCAATAGATGTAGTCTTGGGAATGTCAATCAAGACTGGGAAAAATCCAAAGGATTGCTAATGACCATCCTACTTCATTTATACATAAAGGGAATCTGAAGATAAGACTTGTTATCATGGCGAGTGGAAAAAAGTGTGGTTCTTCTTTCTCCTATGCAATGGAAATTTCTCAAAGATGAGGAAACTAGTAAAAAAAAAAGAAAGAAACTGGAAGGGAAAATTGAGAGAGTCCAAAAACTCCAAAAGGCATGGAGATTGCTCACAAAAACAATAACATAGACCCAATTGGAATGCATACCCAAAAGGAAAAAGGGCACTGGCAGGTCCAAGAGGACTCCAGTGTGGCTTACAGGAGCTGTTCTGGAAGTGATCAAAAACAAGACAAGCTCATTTAGAAGATGGAAGGCTTTCCCAAATGAGGACAACAGGCAGAAACATAAATTCTGGCAGGACATATGCAAGGTAACATTCAGGAAAGCAAAGCAAGACTTTGAGGAGTGTATAGTTAAAAACACTCTAAGAAATACCAAGGACTTATTTAAGTACATTAGAAGTAAGAACCCAACTAGGAAAGCCATTGGACCATTAGACGACAATGGAAGGCAAGGGATTATTAAAGAGGAAACAGAGATTGCAAAGAGACTCAATGAATTCTTTGCTTCAGTATTCACTGAAGAAGACAGAGAGCACATGCCCCAAACAGAGCATGTCTTCGTAGGGAGGGAAACAGAAGAATTAAGCCAGATGGAAATAACCAGGGAGGAGGTCCTTGCATGTCTTGTTAAACTAAATCTCACAAATCACCAGGACCAGATGTCATCCGTCCATGAGTTCTCAAGGAACGTAAAGATGAAATTGCTGAGGTCCTAGCCAAAATATATACCAATAATATTTCCCTTAAATCAGGTGTTGTGCCTGATGACTGGAAGGTAGTGAATGTAAGACCAATCTTCAAAAAAGGATCCAGAGGTGATACAGGTAATTACCGACCAGTCAGTTTGACATGTGTCCCTGGTAAAGTGATCAAAACCATCCTAAAAGATAAGATCAATAGGGACCTAGAAGAGAAGGTGCTGTTGAAGGAGAGCCAACATGGA
Organism: Phrynocephalus forsythii; assembly: GCA_029282475.1. Taxonomy (NCBI): domain Eukaryota; kingdom Metazoa; phylum Chordata; class Lepidosauria; order Squamata; family Agamidae; genus Phrynocephalus; species Phrynocephalus forsythii. Next base: position 15,984,633 of record JAPFRF010000005.1, read on the forward strand.
TTCTGCAAGGGCAAATCATGCCTCACTAATCTGTTGGAAGTTTTTGAGAGTGTCAACAAGCATGTGGATAAGGGAGATACAGTTGACATTGTTTATCTGAACTTTCTGAAGGCCTTTGACAAGGTCCCACTCCAAAGGCTTTTGAATAAACTTGTCAGTCATGGAATCAAGGGACAGGTCCTGTCCTGGATCAGCAACTGGCTAAGGGACAGGAAACAAATGGTAGCACTAAATGGACACTTCTCTAAATGGAGGGAGGTAAAGAATGCCCCCCAAGGTTCAGTACTAGGACCCCTGCTTTTCAACTTCTTCATAAATGATCTAGAAGTAGGAGTATATAGCAAGGTAGCCAAATTTGCCAATGACACTAAATTATACAGAGTAGTAAAAACTAAGAGAGATTGTGAGGCTCTCCAGAGGGATCTCTTGACACTGAGGGAGTGAGCAAACCAGTGGGGCTTCAACATTAGTTAAGTGCAGAGTGATGCATGTTGGGGGGGAACCAATTACATTTATAAACTGATGCAGTCTGAACTCTCTGCAACAAGCCAGAAAAGGGACCTTGGTGTCCTGGTGGACAGCTCAATGAAGGTGTCAACCCAGTGTACTACAGCAGTGAAAAAAGCAAACCCATTGCTAGGGATCATTAGGAAGGTTATAGAAAATAATTCAGCAAGTGCAGTTTTGTCTTTTTATAAATCTATGGTGAGGCCCCATCTGAAGTACTGTGTACAATTCTGGTCACCATACCTCCAGAGGGATATTATGGAAATGGAAAAAGTGCAGAGGAGGGCAACCAGAATGCTTAGAGGATTGGAGCACCTTCTTTACCATCTGAGGCTGCAGCAGTTGGGCCTCTTCACTCTTGAACAACAGCACCTAAGAGGTGACCTGACTGAAGGTTATAAAATCATACACAGTGTGGAGAAAGTAGATAAGGAATAACTGTTTTCCCTATTGCATAAGACTTGAACTTAGGGGGCAGTCCATGAAGCTTTTGGGTGCTAGATCTCAAACAAATAAGAGAGAGTATTTTTCACTCAGAGGATCACTGGTCTGTGGAACTTCCTGCCTGAAGAAATGGTGACATCTGTCAGCCTTGACAGCTTTAAGAATGGATTGGACACATTCATGGAGAACAAGGGTATCAAGACTATCATTATGGATGCCTGACAACCTCTGGGTTGGAGAGATAGGCAGGCTATCTCTCAATGCCATTTGCAGGGAATTGTAAGGAGGTGAAGACATCACCCAGTAACTTCAATAAAAGACCTAGCCCAAGAGAGCCTGTAGCCCTTCCAATGTGTTGGATTAAAACTCCCAACAGCCCCTAGCTAGCATACCCCGGAGTAAAGAATAATGGGACGCTCCACCCACCAGCCACAGTGCTACATTTTCTCTTTGTGCTTTGTAACCTGTACTGAGTGTTTTGCCTATATTCCATCTTGAGTGCTTCACCTTCTTTGAGCCAAGACAGTTTCATATCACTTTGACACAGTTAAGAAAGTGAATGTGAATCATTTTGGAGAACCACTGGTGAGTTTAGTTGTAAAAGAAGTGGGTGGATGTAATACTGAACCTCTCCTTCATTCCACAGCTGCTGCCTCTGTCATTGGGTTCCAATAGCACTTACTATGAATAGAAAACTGGAAGCTTCAGAAAATTTTGCAAGTGATTCTTTTCCCAGATTTAGAGGAGAAAACATTATTTTTAAGAGCAGAAATCTTTTACTCATATATTTTTCCAACATTCTTTGGCATAGCTTCTGAATTGCTCATATTACCAATAACTGTGAAATCTGTAAGTTTGCATACCCCTCCTAAGCTCACCTTTTTAGTTATCTGTCTAAAATAACTAGAATGTTTAAAATAGCTTCTTCTGACAAATCTTTATAGAATCTTCTTTATACACTGAGTAGGAATTTAAATTGCCCCATATGACTGCCATTATTTACTATTCCTCATTCCTTTGGCTTAATGCATAAGCATACAGCTTTACCTTTCAATTTCCCCAAAGTAGGTACAAGTGCAGAGATGGGAATGGCTCACAATGTACATGTAGATTTATCACTTCCTAGAGCATATTTCTAATTACGTAAATAATATCAGGAGCTGGAGCTTGGTCCGCATGGCTGGTCTTTAAAACAATACCTCAGGCCAGTCAATGAAAAATACATGTATTGAATGCTGTTTTCCATTACTGTATATACTCAAATATAAGCCTAGTTTTTCAGCCCTAATTTTGGGCTGAAAAAAGGGCCCCTCGACTTATATTTGGGTCAATACTTTTAACCACTGAGGGAAGTTTGGGGCAGTGGCTAAAAGTCATTTTAAACATTGCATGCTGCTTCTTATGACCCCCCCCCCTTGCATCACAGGGGAGAGGCACACAATATTTAAAATGACTTTTAGCCACTGACCCAGTTTGGGGGGGTTAAATTAGGGGCCTCGACTTATACTCGAGTATATACGGTATATTTGCATCAGCACGGGAAACTAAGGGTTCTATATATGGGAATTGCAAATTTATTCTTTGAGTGTGGAGTCAAAAGGCAACCACACATATTCAAGCAGGGAGGTAACCCCATAAGGCTTAGGGGAATCCCAATTTCTAGAGAAGGATAAAAACTTTTCAGAGGAGGAAATGGGGAAATCCTCCCTCTCTCAGGGGGGACTGACTATGAATGTTGAAAGGGTGGGACAGAAGCAGATGGAGCATTCTTTTAAAAAGACATTGCCGAGTTTCTGATACCCCAGTCAGAAGTGATAGAGAAGGTAACCATTTGTCAGGAAAAATCCAGGTGTTTTAATATCTCAGAAGGAAAGTTTTTAAAGCAAAGTGTTGTGTTCATTTCAGGAAAAAATGTATATATAAAACAATTCATAAAGAGTATAATGTGCCCAACTGAATTTGTTTAATTAGGGTGCTGTCATATATTTCATCATATAAAGAGAAGTCCATTTGGTATGACTGAATATTGTTAGACATATAAAACTGTGAAAATGATCTTTGTATAATTGGATAATTTTAACTAAATAGCAATCTTTTTAGATGGGTTTATAAGCAGCAGGATTTTATTACAGTGGTACCTCTACTTACGTAAAAGGGCTTTGGTGCCACACAGATAAACTGTCACCTGCATTATTTCATTCATGGAATATTTGACCAGGATTCAGTCATAAGTGGTCAACTGATAGTTGTCTGAAATGCCATCCCTGGAGTGGTCACACATGAAGAATCCTGACAAAACAAAATTGCTGTCTGCCTACTATGACTGTGCTTAAAGATGAGAATGTTTTCATAATTATTTCAGGAAGGCATTACGAATGGCTGAAAGCTTTAGAGTCACATAAAGCATTTCTGACATTCATGGTCACTGAACTGCTCATTCATTGGTTCTAGTGACTTGTGGCTTAGTGAATTGGAGAAGCCCCTCTTGGGTTAGAAGTTTCTTTTTCACTCCCAACTCATTTCTCTGAAGTTCCAGAAAAATGAAGTGGCATCCACAAGGCAATGTGACTTCACTCCTGTTCACCAATGTTCACCAACTAGTGAAATGCTTAGTGAATTGCACTAGAGTATGCCCATTGGATCCATGATGTGAGTCAGCTCCTCCATAAGTTATTTTGATTCTAATGAACATGCTCATGTTGTGACTTAATTTGGCCCAGTAAATTGCAATTAGAGTTAGGCCCATTTGAATCAGTGGAACCTACAGAGGAGTTAATTCATTAAATTGCCATTGACTCAGTGGGCCTAATCCACTGTGATCTACTACACTAAACGATAGAATTTTGGCCACTTTCTGCTCCATTGGTAAATGTTCACTCTTTTGCCTTCTCTTAGATAGTTTAAAACTTTCAGCACATCCCTTCCATATCCTTGTTCAGTACAGAGTTAGCCACTGCATTGACATCATTTTATCTACGACCTGTCCTCCACATAGTTTATCCTCTTGAACATCACATCACTCCTTCTCCTGCTGTTGGAGGAGAAAATTTGTTTGTCAAACAGCTTGCTCTGCATCTACTGAACTTAGATTGCTGCTTCCAAATACAGGAACCAGGGTTAGCAATAAATCCAGCTACTATCCAGTCCAGCCATTGTACATGGAATATCTAGGGGGTACCATCAATCCTTCATCTCAGGCAGCAAAAATGGCTTGTCCTATGTTAGCCAGGTGTTTCAGAGCTTTAGTCCAAAGTTTGTTTTCAAATGTGAGTCCTCTTCACTCTTCCTTTCCATTGCCAGACACAAAGAGAAAGGAACAAGAATCTAATTCACACTGTGAAGATCATAGACTTTCCAGAACTTCCAAAACCCCTGATTTTTTTTATAATGCAATGGCAGGTGGGCATCACACATGACTTACACTTACATGACTTCATGCTTTCATTCATAAGAATGGAATCCCTACTCCTGAGTAGTTTTGCCTATTAGCATGCTTAATAAAACATGTTACATTTCAGTGAAGAAGATAGACATGCATCTTTCTACCATGGATTTCTGCTCACGTTAATGTACACCTGTTTAAATCTTTTAAAAGTCTCAAATCCCATCACAGAAAGCCAATAAATATGAAGTATATGCCAAAAAAGTAGGTGGCACATACACGTTAACTCCAGAAGTAAGCATCACAAGGAATTAGTTCACCAAAAGGAGGAGTAAAAAAATGAATATTGCATAGCTTGGAGAATGGCCGCCCTGACAACAAGGTTTGTGGGCGGGGCTAATTTGTCCACCCGTCCAAACATTGGCATGAAGAAACTCATACCTATCCTGGTACTAGGAGGCAGGGGCTTGTGGAGCTTATTTAAGCTTGCCCCTGCTCTTCTTGCTCAGTGAGACAATTACCCCACCCTCCCACCCTATCATAAGGAGAATGAGATTGGCTGGTCGCTATGGGTCTGGATGGGAATTTTTGGTAGCCACTTTTAATGGCTCTGAGTGAACACATGTTTTCACCCATCCCATTCTCTTTTCAGCGTGGGATGGGTATCTTATCCTTTTCTGGTCACAACCCAGTAGGACGGCTAGTTCTAGAGGTAGCGGTATTCAGGCATGCCCTGATAAGTCACCCTTAAGGTGCTTGTCAGCCCTCAGATAAAATTAAATGTCATTGGCAGGTTTCGGGTTAAACTATAGTTATTAAGGTATTATTAGGCCAAACTGAGGGCTGCCATGGGCTAGCAGATTCACACAAGTTGGAAGGATGCTGAACAGGTGGGCAGCATCCTTTCTGAAGCGTGAATTTCACTGACTAAATCACCAGGATGGAAGAATATTATTTTCCGGCCACTACCTCCTTGTACTATGGCTCAGGTACCCTTAACTGTATTTAGACAAGTTAAATTTTATTAATAAAGTTGTGGCCCAATTTATCCCAACTGCAGTTGTCTCGCCTCTTTATTTCTGGTTTGGGGATGGGGGGGCAAAGTAAAAACTGGTACTGAGCAGGATGAAAAATTTGGATGTTTTGGACTACATTTCCCATAATCACCTCATTTGCCTTGATGAGTGGAACCCATTGGAGTTGTCATCCAAAGCACGTAGAGGTCAAAATGTCGCCCTCATCCCAGGTAGAGCCTAGCGGACAAGAAATACATAGAACTATTTTTTGGGGTAGCAGAATTTCATGGGCTTTGGGTGATCCAGAAGACCTTTCGGGCTGGATGCAATTCCTCCTGCACATCCCTGCATTAGACCTTTGGGCTATGGAGCCCAAGAGGCTTGTTTGAGTGCACGTCCTGGCTTCCAACATTTTCCTGGTTATTACAGCCTGTTCTTTTTCTCCTCCTCTCTCACCCCATATAAATGATTGGAAGAATAATGTCAATTCACAGAACAGAAAAGTGTAATGAGGGTGACCTTTGAGAAAAAAATTACAATATCATCCTCCATCACATACAAGATGCCAGGGCAGGGAGAAAAATTAATTCAGATAGGCCAGGAAAACAGATGATGCTATTCCAGATGCTCTGTGCTGTGACCAGATGTCACGTGCCTTTGTGTTTTGCTGTATTGCAATCCCCTAATATTTTGAAAGTCTCATAGCAACCAGAGGCCAAGACTCAAGCAGATGACAATAGAGTTCCACTAGAGAATGCAAGACAGTGGATGACTTCAAATGCAGGCAATGTTACAACAGCAGAACAAACAGAATCTGCGTACAAAAACACCTGGTTAGTTTAACGGATTCTGTACCCTGCACTATTTGAAGTACAATTCAGCTCTGCTTTTACTATTATCTCCCTCTTGATCTTTTCACTTTTCTAGTCTCTGGAGAAAGCATACAGCCAGAGGATGCAGCAAATGGAACCAGGGCATCCCCCATGCAGGTGATGTTATGATGTTGAGATCCCCAACTATGCAGAAGTTCTTTGCTGTATTCAGTACACTGCACTCCTTGTCAAACCTAGCCATATATGGAGCCCACAAGCTGCTCCAGCCATTGTTTGGTTCTCTTTCTCATATCCATGTTCTTTTCCACTTCCAGTTCTCAATTTAGATTGAACAGATTTTGGGACGGGAACCTGCCATTTCCTCATGTTCGTCTGCTGAAAGCCCAGTTCAGCACTGTCACTGCAAATGAAGAATAATACAGTGCTTTAGGGCAGAAAACAGTGCTAGAAGGGAAACACACACACACACACACACACACACACACACACACACACACACACACACACACACACACACACACACACACACACGAGACAGAGAGAGAGAGAGAGAGAGAGAGAGAGAGAGCGGAGAGCGGAGAGCGGAGAGCAGGGGAGGGAGGGAGAGAGGACAATAAGTCCCAGTCCTGGACTTACCTGGACCAGATTTGGTGGCTGCCAGCAGTGTTGGCTGAAGCAGTTGGTGTTTGCCATCTGTTGTGCCACATGCAGCCTTCTTGGGGATCTCTGTGGTAAAGTGTGAGCTTTCTCCCCCTTTTGACTCCCCTTGGCTGATCAAAACATCAATGGGTAGAAAGGTTTCCCTTTATGGGAGTGGGAGATAGAGAGACCGTGTGCATGACAAAGTTAGAGGCTGTTGAATGGACTTCATCTTATTGAACTTCCCAAGTAGCAGGTTGAGACACAGTTATGCACATCCATGTGATTCTTCAAGGTTACTTTTCCTATGGGTGATTTTTAGCAATTAGGTGGGCTGGACCATGTGGGATCCATCCTCCATGCTAGCAGCATGGCGACTACTGCTGTAAACAATAACATTGTGGTCACTTTTGCGCCAATCTTATGTGTTGGTTTTGTTTGTTATCTTGGGATGTACCAGCCAGCAAGCACAAGCCCCAAGTCCTTAGAGTTTGTTACTTTGAGTTACTGTGTCCACTTTATAGCTGGAAAGACTGAGGCTGAGCAGTAAAGAGTTACTTCACCCATACTACTTGCTGTATCCACAGTTTAAATCTGTATCTTCCAGGGTTACACTATGTTCAGTACTTGGAGATATTTTAAATATTTCTACTTCTACTTGTTACAATGAAATCATTGCACCAAGATGTCTAACATTTCCATTGTGTGGCCACACAACAGAAATGTTCCATAGTTATTCCTCAAGTACATTGTAGCATTAATTTCCGGTCACAAGACACAACTATTAGTGAATCATTTTACCAGGGCATGCTGTAACTGAGATTCATTTCTCCCTCACTGAGAGGCTTCTGTTTTTTTTTTTCTAGTGGCATTTTCATATAGAGATGGGCACGACCAAAAAAATTACATTTCGAGTTGTCATTTGTCGGGACGGGCCCGTTTCGGGTAGTTTCCGTTTGTCGCGAAATTTTTCAAAAATTTGTCATTTCCGTTTGTCATCTGTCGTTTGTACAGTGGTTTAGGGAGTGTAACGTGTAGCCGCCGTTATACATTATGTTGGGGTTGTTAGTGTGACAGGAAACCTCATCGGCACATCTCTGTCTCACTAAGAACATTATGTTAGAGTGGGGGTTAGTGCGTCAGAGGAACCACGTCGGCGCTTCTCTGACTCACTAAGAAGGAAAGCATACTGGCGTACTGCCGTACAGGTTACGCTTCGGGAGGGAGGGAGGGAGGGAGTGGGTCTCTGGAGTTGAAGGCACCTCTCTGGATGCATCACTCTGACCCACTAAGAAGGGAAGTGTACTTGCGTACGAATCTGGGTTAGGATTGGGGTTAGGATAAGGGCTAGGCTTAGGGTAACGGTTCAGGTTAGGGTTAGGGTTAGGGTTAGGGTTGGTGGGCTTTTTATGCCCTCTCTGGCACATCCAGAAGTCTCAGCAAAACCTGGCCATGCGATTGGTGGAATGGCTCCAAAAATTTGCATGGTCCCATCCCATGGCCAGCCCATCATTGCGCGTGCGCAGGTATAAAAAAATAAAAATAAAAATAAAATAAAATAAAATAAAATAAAATCAATACGACGTTTTATTGCTATAAAAAAACCCACTGCTGCTACTATAAAAATTCAGGCATTTAAAATTCCTAATTTTCACATGTTTCTGTGGTGCTTTGGTGGGTTTTTGGACCACGATTTCAAAAGAAAAATTGTGGTCGAGATTTTGGATCCCCCCCCCACTGCATGGCAAATGGAGACGACGAGGATGACCCCCCCCCAGCCTGGTGCAAGCAGCCCAGGACAGGAGAGGGGGGGAAGGCCGGGGACTCCCCCCCAGAAGCCACCCCTCGGTAGGTGCCCTCAGTGAGACAGGCATATTTTCGCCTGCTTTTATGGCTGGGAATCGGGTTTTTTTTTTTAATTTTTAAAACTTTTTTCTGTGCTGCTTGGCATCGCGCGATTGCCGCAATGCTATGAATGACAATGAAAAACCAGACCCAATTTTTCTTTTTTGGTTCGGGTTCGAGCTTGAGCGGAGTAATTCTCGTTACCGTTACCCATTACGTAACGATAACGAGAACCGAAAACGGAAACAATTTCACCTAGTCGTGCCCATGTCTCTCTCTCTCTCTCTCTCTCTCTCTCTCTCTCTCTCTCTCTCTCTGTGTGTGTGTGTGTGTGTGTGTGTGTGTGTGTGTACCTGTGTGACCAAGAGAATTCTACTATCAAGATACACTTCCTGAAAGACTGAAGTATCTTTTAAAATTTAAAACAAACAAACATATTGAAGTTGAGGAGATTCAGTGCCCCATGAAAAAATAAAATAAATAAACGAGTACTGTGTTGTAGCCAGCCATAATGATTCAAACTGGTAATGTTAAAATACATTGGGACTCTTATCCAGGTATATATGCCACATGACCCCGATGCATTACAACTAAACTGTGGAAAGTATTGCTAAAAATGGTGAACATTTCCCTGTTGCGATCATGGCCTAAGCTAGCCTAAGTAACATCATTTGAAGATGTAATTCATTAATTTTGCATGTGCTAATGGAGATAATATTTTCCTAAGTACTGAAATGAACATTTCTGTCTAGGTCCATGCAGCATTTTTATTATATGGATTTCCCCCCATATTGTTTGCTTTTTAAAAAAATGTTTTGCCTTTAGTGGCAGGTGCTTTGGGCTTTCTTCAGGAGAGAAAAACCATGACCACAGACTCTGAGCACCTCCCAATGTCATTCTGTCATCCCTTACAGATAGAGGGCGGACACTGGAGTGCAGCAACATAAATTGCAGCACTGGTTTATTGAGATGTTCCTGCATTCTAGTTCCCTTATTTCATTAGTGCAGGATCCCCATAATTCTGAGGCATTTTTGGTCAATTAAAATTAGAAACACCTTTCATTCTTCCAACCGAACGACAAGGGTTGCCCTTGCTTCAGAGGAGCCAGCCCCAAGTCAACTGCTGGAACAGCACCTGAATAATCCACTTGCCGCCCCCACAGCAGAAGGGTGGCAGCATTTCCCAAACCTGAGGAAAGCTGGTTAGAAATAGAGGGAAATGAATCATTCAATCAACAGACATCTTTCTCTGTGGGTGGAGATCTAATTTGAGTCCGATGGCACCTTAGCTGAAGTTAACCTGAAAAATTAAAAGTGTTAATATCCTAGTGCCAGTGGGGTTCCATCTCACTCCTAGCCAACTGGTCTCTCACCAGTTACACCTTCCTGTCTATTGTTTTTTATTTTCTTGTCTTGTTTTCTGTCTTGTCTGTCTTTCTTTTTTTTTCTATTTATGCATAAAATGTGGTATACCAAAATGCTCTCTCTGGTTCACAAGCATTTACAGCTAGTTATCTGAATGAACTTCCTGTACAGCGATATGGTAAGTTTCAGGAAACCACTTGACATGCTCATCTAACAGCAGGTGACATAACCGGGTAGTTTTGCATGCAAGCGTCTGTCACCTTGGTTGACAACCATGGGGATTCATAGAAGTGAACTAAGTATGGTATATGCTTTTAAAGAGCATGCCAAAGACTTACTTTAAAGGTTGGAGACTTAGCGTAATCTGTACAGCCATGACATCTTACTAGTGCATGGCCAGTGGCTATTACAGTGGGAAGGAGGTGAAGAGTCAAATAGAATTCTATAAAGCCAACATGCAATATAAGAAAAAGTTCTGTAACTCATTGAACAAAGTCCTTTTCTATTAAGAGAGGGAGATTATTACTATTTCTCAAAGAATTGTGTGAATCAGTTAACAACTGGCCAATATCAATTTCACATACGTTCAACCGTAAAATTGGTACACATCCTTCTGTGATATGTAAGCAGAATGAAATAGCTTATTTTTGTCCCCAGCTTTCATTCTCATGTATATTTCTTACACATCCCATCCCAATCTAGGCATATGCATGCATTTTTCTGAACTCTGAGAATTGTATTGAAAAACTGGAAGCAATGTGACAGAAAATGCTGTACTCCTCTGCAGATTAGCCCGTCACTGGATGCTAATTAAATTAGTTTGCTTTAAAATATGATTTAAATAAAAACAGCATTGCTGGGTCCATCCAATCTTTATATCAATCTAAAGGTTGTTGTTTTTTAAATGTAACCCCCAAAATACTTTTTACTCAGCTTTCCTTACTATACACATTTATGTAAGCCAGTTTCCACAATACCCCAATTATTTAATGCAACGCCTAAGCAGAGAATGGCTTTAAATGCCGTCTCTGCTCTATTACAGTCTGCATATTATTTTCAGGAAAGGTGAATTAGGAATGTTTGCTTTAAAATATAGGCCAGGTGACTATCTCCCCATCCCTTGGTCTAGTGCAGTGTTGGCGAATCTATGGCATGGGTGCCAGAGGTGGCACTCGGAGCCCTTTCTGTGGGTGTCCAACATTGCCCCTTCACAGCCGCTTGTATTCAGGTTAAATTGCTGTATTGGCACTTTGCAAAAAAATAGTGGGTTCTGAATAGCAGTTTGGGCACTTGGTCTCTAAAAAGTTTGCCATCACTGGTCTAGTGGTTCAAATGGCAGAAACTTGTTTTTAAAATTTAAAAATATTTTGAAATAAACAACACAATATACAGACTAAAACAAATGGCAGAGACTTATGCTGCTTTCAAACAACCCGTAAGATCTGCTGGTAGATTAAATTCAGATCCCTCCAGCCAGATATGTGAGTTTTGTTCCTCTTCCTATGTTCCCACCCTTCCGCACTCAGTTGCTTCCGCCTGCGGTGAGGGGAGGGAGAAAAAAAGGAGAAAAAATGCAGGCTCACCTCCGCTCACCTCCGTCTGCCGTCGGAGCAGCCCCGTAGGGATTCCTGTCTGTTAAAGGGGTGGCGGGGAAACAAAAACAAACAGAAGGCGAGGAGAGCCCTGCATCCACAGCTTTACATTTTGCATCAGAATTTTTTTTATCTCCGGAGACCAGGTACTTGTAAAGTGTGCTGGAGTGTGCTTAAGTGGGCGTGGGCGTACTTTTTTTTAAAGCCCGCTGCTGTTGGGAAAACAATTTTATGCTCTAGATCTGCAAGTGTTTTGCAGTGGATTTTAGGGGTCATGTAAAAGGGCTTTTAGATTATCCAAGTTCCATTCTTGATGGAGCCATGAAATTCACTGGGCAATTTTTGTCAGGCACTGTCAAGTCAGTTCTGACCTCTGGTGACTGCTGTCCAAGGTGTCACTGGTAGAGAATACTCTGAAGTAGTTTATCATTCTTTTCTCCTGGGGGTGACCTAGGAGTATGCAGCTTGCTGAAGGCCACATAGGCTGGCTGAGAGGCACAGTGGGGGATTGAACAACAAAGCACTAGCTGTGAAGCCAGATACCTAAATCACTGGACTGTGCAACCAGCACATAAACAAATAAAACACTAAATAATTGCAGGATGAGGAAAACATTTCCCTCTGGATGATTTGGGATTCCCCACCCCCATAAACACTTCCCATTGTTCCAAGGGGATGCTGGGACCACAGAACACCTGGAAATCCACATGTTCCTCACCATTGCTTGAAACAATGAAAAACATTTAATGCTGCAAGGTTTACATGCTAGTCTACCAGCATGCCTTTCTGGGAACTACTGTTGAAGAAAAGCAAATGGAGGTCACCGCTGTATAGTCAACAGAGAGAAACCATTCACATTTATCTCAGAAGGTAACTGACACTCACAGTAGTCACTGAGCAATTACAGACAAACGGGCATCTGTGTATCCATCCTGAGCAATTACAGACCTGCAAACAAGGCTCTAAATATGCCCCTGGTTTGGCAGGGCATGTATGTTACACACCAAAATGTTTAAAAATGAGGCCGGGGTAACATATGCAGCAGAATAAAGAATGTGTTGTTCTGGTTGAGGTGCTGTCTTTTTAATTTTCCCTGCTTCTCCTTTCCTTTCATTTCCTTTGAAAATTCAGAGTAATTAGGCAGTAGGGCAATGTGGATCACAGTCCTTTGGTGCTATTATGGTGTTTAGAATATGCATGCATGGACATGTGCACATACACATGTGTGTGGATCTGCCTGCCTGCATGCATGCATGCACACACACATGCACGCACACACACACATGCATATCAAGAAGGGGAGTCCTCTGCCATTTGCACATGGGAATGTAAATCCAGATTAGGGCAACATTCTCCCTTGGGAACAAATCAAAGGCAGAATCATCTTTAGTGTAACATGTAGCTGGGCCACACATCCTGACTTGCAGAAGATAGACCTACATTTGAAAGGCTTCCAGCCCATGATCCTCTTTTCAAGTTGTCTTCTATACAAAAGGTTATCCGAGCCAAGCCTTCAAAGATTTAGGATTCAAGCAATAACAAGGGAAGTCAGGGAACTTGAAGCTGCCAATCCCACAATGAGCACCAGGCCAGGAGAATCATCAGAAACATGGGTCACTAAGGCCGTGGTCACACCTGAGTTTCGATCCTGATCTTCTGAAGGTCCGGCTTTTCCTCTTCGTCCCATCACGTGACTGAATAAGTGGGACAGGAGTTCACACCTCAAAAGCTTTTTAAAAAAATTTTAAAGAGCAGTTCAGCCCCCATGGGCAGCAGGTGATGCTAGCATTTTAAAAAAAAGGGCCACTTGGCTGGGGAAAATGAAAACTTGTAGGACCAGATAGAGCTTCCTGTTTCTCCAAAGGTGAAAAGCAATTAAAAAAACATAGCTCATCAGCCCCAGGAACAGCCGGTTGGTGTTTGAAAAAAGAAAGAAAAAGAAACCCGGATCATCTGTGTGGTCCCACGGCGTTTGCCTCCTTAAAAGCTGGAAAAATTTCCCTACCTCTTGGGTGAGTCACAGAAACCTCGCTTCAAGGGGCATTACCGTTTTTTTTTCTTTTTTTTCAAAAAGCCCGGTGGCCGTGGGGATGGCATTTTTAGACACAGTTTATCTGGTAATTTAAACTGCTTTTAAAGGGACATGGGACCGGGGCCTAATTATTCCCCACTTGGTTGCTGAGCTTTACAATTCAGTTTAAATTATAAAAAATAATAATTTCTCAATTAACAGTCCTATGTGTAAATTAAGTTATCTAAAATTATGCAAATCAAAGAAGTCATTTGTCTTCCTGTCTATTATGCACAAATGGGCACCTTATATTAGGCTGTGAAATGCTTCTGTTCATTCTCCCGTGTCATTCTCATCATCCTTCTAAAGCAAATGCAGATCAGCCCTGAGAGGGAAAACAAAGTCTTTTCAAGGTGAACCAGAGAAGTGCATATACATTTTTTATTTTTTCTCCTTTCTTTTATTTGCTTATTATTTATTTATTTATACAAATTTATATGCGCGTACTTTTTTTAAAGCCCGCTGCTGTTGGGAAAACAATTTTATGCTCTAGATCTGCAAGTGTTTTGCAGTGGATTTTAGGGGTCATGTAAAAGGGCTTTTAGATTATCCAAGTTCCATTCTTGATGGAGCCATGAAATTCACTGGGCAATTTTTGTCAGGCACTGTCAAGTCATTTTTGACCTCTGGTGACTGCTGTCCAAGGTGTCACTGGTAGAGAATACTTTGAAGTAGTTTATCATTCTTTTCTCCTGGGGGTGACCTAGGAGTATGCAGCTTGCTGAAGGCCACATAGGCTGGCTGAGAGGCACAGTGGGGGATTGAACAACAAAGCACTAGCTGTGAAGCCAGATACCTAAATCACTGGACTGTCCAACCAGCACATAAACAAATAAAACACTAAATAATTGCAGGATGAGGAAAACATTTCCCTCTGGATGATTTGGGATTCCCCACCCCCATAAACACTTCCCATTGTTCCAAGGGGATGCTGGGACCACAGAACACCTGGAAATCCACATGTTCCTCACCATTGCTTGAAACAATGAAAAACATTTAATGCTGCAAGGTTTACATGCTAGTCTACCAGCATGCCTTTCTGGGAACTACTGTTGAAGAAAAGCAAATGGAGGTCACCGCTGTATAGTCAACACAGAGAAACCATTCACATTTATCTCAGAAGGTAACTGACACTCACAGTAGTCACTACACAAACGGGCTCTGTGCCTGAGCAATTACAGACCTCCAAGTACTCTATGAGAGGTACATCCATCCACTAAGTGGGATAGGTATCCATCTGTAAGTTAGCAAATGAAAGCTAGAAATATGATGGGCCTCCATTTTTGCAGTCGCAGGGCTGCAAACAAGGCTCTAAATATGCCCCTGGTTTGGCAGGGCATGTATGTTACACAGGTTCAGGTTATGCGACTCCACCCTTGATTTCAAAAAACCCCACCACATCCGTCACTTGCCAAGATGAAATCACTTTTCAACTCATACAGAGGTAACAGCCTGGCCTGTGAGAATTCCCCACCAAGTATAGCAATTAGCAAAGTTTGCACATACTATAATCAAGAGGACTTTGGATGTCCAAAACTGAATTTTTAGCTTTCGGGAAAGCAAGTGATTTCTTAGAAATGCAGGTGTGTTTTTATGGTATGGCCTAAAGCATAGCATACAAACAGATGACTCTTGCAGGAAACCATTTAAAAGAAACAGAAACTAGTTTCATTCTTACAGGAAATGCTCATTGAAATAAAATTTCCAAAATGTTTAAAAAATGAGGCCGGGGTAACATATGCAGCAGAATAAAGAATGTGTTGTTCTGGTTGAGGTGCTGTCTTTTTAATTTTCCCTGCTTCTCCTTTCCTTTCATTTCCTTTGAAAATTCAGAGTAATTAGGCAGTAGGGCAATGTGGATCACAGTCCTTTGGTGCTATTATGGTGTTTAGAATATGCATGCATGGACATGTGCACATACACATGTGTGTGGATCTGCCTGCATGCATGCATGCATGCACACACACATGGACGCACACACACATGCATATCAAGAAGGTGAGTCCGCTGCCATTTGCACATGGGAATGTAAACCCAGATTAGGGCAACATTCTCCCTTGGGAACAAATCAAAGGCAGAATCATCTTTAGTGTAACATGTAGCTGGGCCACACATCCTGACTTGCAGAAGATAGACCTACATTTGAAAGGCTTCCAGCCCATGATCCTCTTTTCAAGTTGTCTTCTATACAAAAGGTTATCCGAGCCAAGCCTTCAAAGATTTAGGATTTCATTATAACAAGCAATAACAAGGGAAGTCAGGGAACTTGAAGCTGCCAATCCCACAATGAGCACCAGGCCAGGAGAATCATCAGAAACATGGGTCACTAAGGCCGTGGTCACACCTGAGTTTCGATCCTGATCTTCTGAAGGTCCGGCTTTTCCTCTTTGTCCCATCACGTGACTGAATAAGTGGGACAGGAGTTCACACCTCAAAAGCTTTTTAAAAAAAATTTAAAGAGCAGTTCAGCCCCCATGGGCAGCAGGTGATGCTAGCATTTTTAAAAAAGGACCACTTGGCTGGGGAAAATGAAAACTTGTAGGACCAGATAGAGCTTCCTGTTTCTCCAAAGGTGAAAAGCAATTAAAAAAACATAGCTCATCGGCCCCAGGAACAGCCGGTCGGTGCTATGAAAAAAGAAAGAAAAAGAAACCCGGATCATCTGTGTGGTCCCACGGCGTCTGCCTCCTTAAAAGCTGGAAAAATTTCCCTACCTCTTGGGTGAGTCACAGAAACCTCGCTTCAAGGGGCATTACCGGGGTTTTTTTTCTTTTTTCTTTTTCAAAAAGCCTGGTGGCCGTGGGGATGGCATTTTTAGACACAGTTTATCTGGTAATTTAAACTGCTTTTAAAGGGACATGGGACCGGGGCCTAATTATTCCCCACTTGGTTGCTGAGCTTTACAATTCAGTTTAAATTATAAAAAAAAATAATTTCTCAATTAACAATCCTATGTGTAAATTAAGTTATCTAAAATTATGCAAATCAAAGAAGTCATTTGTCTTCCTGTCTATTATGCACAAATGGGCACCTTATATTAGGCTGTGAAATGCTACTGTTCATTCTCCCTTGTCATTCTCATCATCCTTCTAAAGCAAATGCAGATCAGCCCTGAGAGGGAAAACAAAGTCTTTTCAAGGTGAACCAGAGAAGTGCATATACATTTTTTATTTTTTCTCCTTTCTTTTATTTGCTTATTATTTATTTATTTATACAATTTATATGCCACCCTCTACCCAAAGGTCTCTGGGTGGCTTACAATTCAAAATTCAAATGAACAATTAAAAGCAATTAAAACATTAAGATACAATACAATACAATACAATACAATACAATACAATACAATACAATACAATACAATACAATACAATACAATTAAAATTAAACTAAGTAATACACTAAAATTGCTGCCAGGACCCACAATCTATGTTGTATCTGTTAAACGAATTCTGGACCAGGAAGGTTTTGCCTGGCACTGAAACATCATCAACACTGGCAGCAGGTGGATCTCACTCAGGAGGGAGTTCCACCTGTGGACCCCCATCCCTTGGTCTAGTGCAGTGTTGACAAACCTATGGCACTTGGAGCCTTTTCTGTGGACACCCAACATTGCCCTTCACAGCCACCTGTATTCAGGTTAAATCGCTGTATTGGCACTTTGCGAAAAATTAGTGGGTACTGAATTGCAGTTTGGACATTCGGTCTCTAAAAGGTTCACCATCACTGGACTACAGCAACTCCCTCTCCCCGACCCTACAGATGAAACTGATGCTGGACCGAGTACCCAGGTGGACATAGCTGGGAGAGGGGTACACCAGCCTCCTTTCCCACCCAGATCTTGGTAATACATGCCAGGTCAGCACCGTCATCCAGAATGACATTATGGATGAGGGCAGTCTTATTTTGTACTGACCTGGCATTCAACAACAGCACCATGTAGCTCATGGGCTCACGGATATGGTCACCTGATTCCTTCTGGCTAAGGGTGGAACCAGAAGAGGGGATAGACGTAAGATATCTAACCTCTCTTCTCCTATGCACATTTCATTCCTACCACCATGCTTTCCCCTATCCAGCACAATCTTAATGGCTGCCCCCTCCTGCCCCCTCTCCCCTTCCTGTTCTGTCAGTTCCATTGCGGGTCCTTATCTCCTATACTTGTTGACAAAAAAAAAAAGAAAAGGGGGAAAAGCATCCATACAGTCAACCCCGTCAGTCCACGTCTCCCTCCCTCTCAATTCTGCAATGCATTTTAAACCCAATTGAGTACCAGCCAGGTGCTGAGCAGATGCTACGATGGTAGTGCTTGGCTATAGGTGACTTTCTTACACCTCCCAAGAGGATGACTGGAATTTGGAAAGTTTTCACCCACAAGATATCTTTACTTCAATCACACACTTGAGTGTTGCTTTGTCACTACAAACATTTGAGCGTGAATGAGTGCATGAGACTTCCTCTCATTCACAGAAGATAAAATGGTTGAAATGGAAATATGTGAGTAGACTAAAATGTTGTATTTGGCTGTGAGAGAGTTTACCATCAGCACCCTGGATGGGCTATCTGTCCCGGCCCCTGATCCTCAGGTGAGCCTAGGAAAGACCTTGTCTTTCAGCAGCTCAACAGGAGAAGGGGAGAGTCAGTAGATGTCTACCAAAGAGCTGGCTGATGAGAGGCATCTGCACAGAATGGAGGAGGAAGCAATGGTGGAAATAAAAGAGATGAGATAGGAGGACTATGGAGGCTTGGGATCCTCATATTTGCAGCTCTAGAGAGATTGAGAGAAGCTGGGAGGAGAATCCCAGAGGCAAAGCCTTTTGGGCCTAACCAGTTGAGCAAAATAAGGAGCCGCAGATGGGGGCGGTTTCCTGTACAAGTGCCTCCTGAAGCCCCAGCATCACACATGAGACCTTTTGGCATCCATGGCAGCCCATGGAGCGGCCGCACACCCTATGACCTAGCTGGGGCACAGGTAATGAAAGGGCCAGTATGAGAGGCAGAGGAGATGCCAGGTGGAATAGAGGAGTGGAACTAATTCCCCATCTCCCTGTTATACCGGCCATTGCTGAAAAACTGTGGTCAGGTTCTGGACTCTGTAGCATTAATGTGCTCGCTCCCGGCCGTTCCACAGGCTATTGACAAACACCACTTCTGATTTGCTCTGTCACTGCCAGCAACTAGCTTAGCTAGTAAATTAAAGCTTTCGGACTGATTTTAAGTTACATAAGAACATAAGAACATAAGAAGAGCCATGCTGGGTCAGGCCAAAGGCCCATCTAGTCCAGCTTCCTGTATCTCACAGCGGCTCCACCAGATGCGTTTGGGAGCGCATGAGACTAGATATCTGTCTCCTGATACCACTCCCCTGCATCTGGCCCTTGAAGTACCCTGGTTTAAAGCCTAGAGATTACACATCTCCATCATGGTTTGTAACCCGTGATGAACTTTTCCTCTAGGAATCTGTCCAATCCCCTTTTGAAGGCATCCAGGCCAGGTGCCATCACCACATCCTGTGGCAGGGAGTTCCATAGACTTACAACGCGCTGGGTGAAAAAATATTTTCTTTTGTCAGTTCTTACTCTCCCAGCACTCAATTTGAGTGTATGTCCCCTAGTTCTGGTATTTTGAGAGAGGGAGAAGAGCTTCCCTCTATCCACTTTACTCATACCCTGCATAATTTTGTATGTCTCAATCATATCCCCCCTCAAGCGCCTTTTTTCCAGACTAAAGAGGCCCAATTGTTTTAGCCTTTCTTCATAAGGGAGGTGCCCCAGCCCAGTAATCATTTTAGTCGCTCTCTTCTGCACCTTTTCCAGTTCCACTATGTCTTTCTTGAGATGCGGTGACCAGAATTGTACACAATACTCCAGGTGGGGCCTTACTATTGTTTTGTATAACGGCATTATAATGTTGGTTGTTTTATTTTCAATCCCCTTTTTGATAATCCCTAGCATGGAATTGGCCTTCTTCACTGCTGCCACACATTGGGGAGACACCTTCATGGAGCTGTCCACCAACACACCAAGATCTCTTTCCTGATCCGTCACGGATAACACAAAGCCCATGAGTTGATAGATGAAGTTTGGATTTTTGCCCCAATATGCATTACTTTACATTTGGTTACATTAAAACACATTTGCCATTTCTCAGCCCACTCCCCCAGTTTGGAGAGATCCTTCTGGAGCTCTTCACCACAATCTTCTCTTGTTTTTACCACACGGAAAAGTTTTGTGTCATCTGCAAACTTGGCCACCTCACTGTTTATCCCTGTCTCCAGGTCATTTATGAACAGATTGAAAAGCACCGGTCCCAGGACAGATCCCTGGGGCACACCGCTTTTCACTTTTCTCCATTGTGAAAATTTCCCATTGACACCTACTCTTTGTTTCCGGGATCTCAACCAGTTCTCAATCCATAAGAGGACATGCCCTCTTATTCCCTGACTATGCAATTTTCTCAGCAGCCTTTGGTGAGGGACTGTGTCAAAAGCCTTTTGAAAATCCAGATAGACTATATCCACCGGTTCACCCAAATCCACATGCCTGTTGACCTTTTCAAAAAAATCTAAAAGGTTTGTAAGGCAAGATTTACCCTTACAAAAGCCATGCTGATTTTCTCTCAGCAAGGTTTGTTCTTCTATGTGTTTTAAGATTTTCTCTTGGATGAGGCCTTCCACCATCTTCCCTGGGACAGATGTAAGGCTAACCGGCCTGTAGTTTCCTGGGTCCCCCCTCCTTCCTTTTTTAAAAATTGGTGTGACATCTGCTATCCTCCAGTCCTCCGGCACTGTGGCCGTTTTAAGAGACAAGTTGCATATAACCGTTAAGAGATCTGCAATTTCATTTCTCAGTTCCCTAATAACCCTTGGGTGGATGCCATCTGGGCCCGGTGACTTGTTAATCCTCAATTTATCAATTAGTCCTAAAACCTCCTCTCTTTTAACCTGTATTTGATTTAATTCTTTAGTCAAGAGGGGCGGCTCAGGCAGCGGAATCCGCTCAAGGTCCTCTGTCGTGAAGACAGACGCAAAGAACTCGTTCAATTTCTCTGCAATGTCCAAGTCCTCCTTAACCTCCCCTTTTCCTCCCTCACCATCCAGAGGCCCAATTGGTTCTCTGGCAGGTTTTCTACTTCTAACATATTTAAAGAAGCTTTTATTATTACACTTTATATTGCTAGCCATGTGTTCCTCAAAGTCTTTCTTTGCCTCCCTTATCATCTTTTTACATTTCTTTTGCCAGAGTTTGTGTTCCTTTTTATTTTCCTCATTTGGGGAGGATTTCCATTTACAGAAGGACCTCTCCTTGTGCTTTAGAGCCTCTCTAACTCCACTCGTTAATCATGCCGGTGTCCTCTTGGACTTAAATGAGCTCTTCTTTCTTTGTGGTATGCACTTGTGCTGGGCCTCTATTATTGTTGTTTTAAACAGGCTCCATGCACTCTGAAGAGATTGGATTCTTCTAACCCTCCCCTTCAGTTTCTCTCTAACTAGTTTCCTCATCTGAGGGAAGTTTGCCCTTCGAAAATCAAGGGTTTTTATGTCTGATTTGGTTGACACTCTTCCTCCGACATGCATGGCAAAGGTAACTGCAGCATGGTCACTGTTTCCCAGAGGCTCAGTGACATTCACATCCCTGACGAGGTCCTGAGTATCACACAATATTAGATCTAGAGTTGCCTGTTCTCGGGTGGGCTCCATGACAAGTTGCTCTAAGGCACAGTCATTCAGCAAGTCGAGAAACCCAGTTTCTCTTTCTTGCCCAGAGCTCGCATTGGCCCAGTCAATGTGGGGATAATTAAAGTCCCCCATGATTACTATCCTATCCCTCTTAGCCACCTCCATGATTTCTCTCCTCATTTCAAGGTCCCCCTCAAGTTTTTGATCTGGTGGACGATAGAATACTCCAACTATCACATCACTTTTTGGACCTTGTAGTTTAACCCACAGTGATTCTATGGTGGAGTCAGACCCTCTGTCAATCTCCATTCTGCTGGATTTTACGCCTTCTTTGACATAGATGGCCACTCCTCCTCCAACCCGCCCCTCTCTATCCCTTCTATAGAGTTTATAGCCTGGGATTGCTGTGTCCCACTGGTTCTCCTCATTCCACCAGGTTTCTGTTATGGCTATTATATCAATGTTATCCCTAGCTGCCAGATGTTCAAGTTCTCCCATCTTTGCTTGGAGGCTTCGAGCACTGGCGTAGAAGCACTTGTACAGTGGGTCCCGCAACAGCTGCTGCCTTGTTCTTCTCCCCCCACAGCTTTTATTTTCAGTAGACGAACTGTCACATTCCGCTATTCTGCCAATGTTAATACTTGCTATGTCATCTCTATGTGATTCTCTACCCTCTCCAACCTCATTCCCCGAGGATGAGGTGTTCCGAACCAGATGCCACACAGCTCCTGTTGACTTTCCCCCAGTTATCAGTTTAAAAGCTGCTCTGCTGCCTTTTTGAGATTGCGTGCCAGCAATCTGGTCCCATCATGATTCAAGTGCAACCCATCCCTCCTGAACAGGTTTGGCTTGTCCCAAAATGTTCTCCAGTTCCTGACAAATCTAAAGCCCTCCTCTCGACACCATCGCCTCATCCACGCATTGGGGCTTCTGAGTTCTGCCTGCCTGGCGGGACCTGCATGAGGAACAGGTAGCACTTCTGAAAATGCTACCTTGGAAGCCCGGGACTTCAATCTTCTACCTAGCAACCTGAATTTGGCTTCCAAGACTGACCGCTTGGCCTTCCCGACATCATTGGTACCGACGTGTACCATGACCACTGGCTCCTTCCCAGTTCTCTCTAACAAGCTATCTATATTTCTGGTGATGTCTGCAACCTTTGCACCCGGCAGGCAAGTGACCATCCGGTTATCATGCTCCTCACAAATCCATCCCTCCGTATTTCTAATGATAGAATCCCCTAGCACAATGAGCTTCTCTCCTGCAGCCTGCTCATCAACATGTACCTGATCTTGTATCTCATCAATAGTGATGAGGGAGAGATCCTCCGGTGGAACCACTTCTTCCTCTATGTGTGCCTCATGAGGTGTGCTGCTGGGAAAGAGCTTCAAATTGATTGTGCAAGATGAGACTCTCTGAGCGATGCCTTGGCCTTCTACTCCTTTGAGTCACATTCCTCCACCCATCCACCTCCTGAGTTGGGGGAGTGACTTCCTCCTCTGAAGTGTGCCCTGTCTCTTCTTGGACCTGGATAGTCTCTTCTGCTCTGTCCAGGAACTGCTCAAGCTCCTTAATATGTTGCTGGTCCACTATGCGAGCCTCTAGCTGCTGGACCTTCTCTTCCAATAGCGCTACCAGCTTGCACTTGCAGCAGATGTAGTTCTGCACACGCTCTGTCAAGATAACAAACATGGCACAAGTACTGCAGGTAACTACAGCTGCTCCCTCCAACTCCATTTTAACGATTACAATAAAATGTATTCAAGGTCTCAAAAATGTAAACTTGCACTTTTTTTTAATCTAGTAAGACTCTTTACTTCTTTTATTGTTTAGTCAAAATCTAACAGTGTAGGGGCCGCTAAAGGACCTCTACTCCAACTGCAAGCACGTCAGGAAGTGTAGGACCTCCTGAGGAGTTGCTTGGCTTGGGAAGCAGCTATTTAAAGCTAAAACTCCGCCCCTTGCTCCTGCAAAAAGAAGAAGTTAGCTCTGCCCTTTGGCCGTGTGCTCCTCTGACCAGCTCCTTCCTCTCTGCTGCTCTGCCGGAAAAGGACTGAGAGACTGCTGGTAGCAGCTATTTAAAGCTAAAACTCCGCCCTTTGCTCCTGCAAAAAGAAGAAGTTAGCTCTGCCCTTTGGCCGTGTGCTCCTCTGACCAGCTCCTTCCTCTCTGCTGCTCTGCCGGAAAAGGACTGAGAGACTGCTGGTAGCAGCTATTTAAAGCTAAAACTCCGCCCCTTGCTCCTGCAAAAAGAAGAAGTTAGCTCTGCCCTTTGGCCGTGTGCTCCTCTGACCAGCTCCTTCCTCTCTGCTGCTCTGCCAGAAAAGGACTGAGAGACTGCTGGTAGCAGCTATTTAAAGCTAAAACTCCGCCCCTTGCTCCTGCAAAAAGAAGAAGTTAGCTCTGCCCTTTGGCCGTGTGCTCCTCTGACCAGCTCCTTCCTCTCTGCTGCTCTGCCGGAAAAAGGACTGAGAGACTGCTGGTAGCAGCTATTTAAAGCTAAAACTCCGCCCCTTGCTCCTGCAAAAAGAAGAAGTTAGCTCTGCCCTTTGGCCGTGTGCTCCTCTGACCAGCTCCTTCCTCTCTGCTGCTCTGCCAGAAAAGGACTGAGAGACTGCTGGTAGCAGCTATTTAAAGCTAAAACTCCGCCCCTTGCTCCTGCAAAAAGAAGAAGTTAGCTCTGCCCTTTGGCCGTGTGCTCCTCTGACCAGCTCCTTCCTCTCTGCTGCTCTGCCGGAAAAGGACTGAGAGACTGCTGGTAGCAGCTATTTAAAGCTAAAACTCCGCCCCTTGCTCCTGCCAAAAGAAGAAGTTAGCTCCGCCCTTTGGCCGTGTGCTCCTCTGACCAGCTCCTTCCTCTCTGCTGCTCTGCCGGAAAAGGACTGAGAGACTGCTGGTAGCAGCTATTTAAAGCTAAAACTCCGCCCCTTGCTCCTGCAAAAAGAAGAAGTTAGCTCTGCCCTTTGGCCGTGTGCTCCTCTGACCAGCTCCTTCCTCTCTGCTGCTCTGCCGGAAAAAGGACTGAGAGACTGCTGGTAGCAGCTTTTAAAGCTAAAACTCCGCCCCTTGCTCCTGCAAAAAGAAGAAGTTAGCTCTGCCCTTTGGCCGTGTGCTCCTCTGACCAGCTCCTTCCTCTCTGCTGCTCTGCCGGAAAAGGACTGAGAGACTGCTGGTAGCAGCTATTTAAAGCTAAAACTCCGCCCCTTGCTCCTGCAAAAAGAAGAAGTTAGCTCTGCCCTTTGGCCGTGTGCTCCTCTGACCAGCTCCTTCCTCTCTGCTGCTCTGCCGGAAAAGGACTGAGAGACTGCTGGTAGCAGCTATTTAAAGCTAAAACTCCGCCCTTTGCTCCTGCAAAAAGAAGAAGTTAGCTCTGCCCTTTGGCCGTGTGCTCCTCTGACCAGCTCCTTCCTCTCTGCTGCTCTGCCGGAAAAGTTGAATAAAAACAAAAGAAGTTTATTGTTTACAAAGTAGAATCAAAGTCATCAATGGTAACATGTTGAAGTATAAGCAAAAAGAATAGAGTTCAAACCCACTTAAGTTTGATCACTAATAAAGCTGAATAATGTGCACCCAGTTCCTAAGTTTATTAACTTTAAACACTTAATTTTCTGCACAGACACTCTAAAAACCTATCTCTTCTTTAGCCCTCTCTGAATCTCAGTGCCAGGCCTTATCTGTCCTTTAGCCCTCTGTAGACTTTTCTTCAGAAAGGATAGGGCTCTATCTCTAAGTGAAGGTCTTTCTGTCAGCCCCTATCTGGCTAAAATGCTGAGCAGTGCCTCAAATCCTCTCAGGCCACTCCCCAGGCTCTCCCACTGGTCCACCAACCCACTGTTCGATACAGACACCTCTCATACATTATAAATCACATAGGTAAATGCCACAGAGTCATCCTTCTTACACTTCAGAACACATACAGTGACTCAGGAGAGAAATATATATGGAAGTAGCTGAGATGAATGAGTGCTATTTAGTGGAATGCAAATATTTGTAATAGAAAAAAGGAATCAGAACACCCAGTGACAGTCCCTCTTCTTCATCACTGCTTCCTCATTGCTACCAGTTTCTTAGCCTAAAATTGTTATTTATGTGACTATTGCATCCCATGAGTATGCTGTATCCTCCTCCAGTTCTTTTTGTGGATAGAACTAGTTGCTATTTGAGTTCTTATGATGTGGAAAGGCAACTTCAATTAATATGTGTTGCCTAGATGCTGTATGTTTATTCCAACAAATGGAACTATACTCTGCCACCGGTACCCAAGGGAAACTTGAATAAACAACAACACTGGATATGGATATTATACTGCACTATATGCATGTTGGTGTATGAGAGCACAACCTTCAAGAGGTGCAACTTATTTATTTATTTTATTTAGAATATTTTTATCCCACCTTTCTCCTTAGAAAAGTACCCAAGGAGGCTTACAATAATGAGGGACAATATACAGCCCAGAACATTTAAGACTTTTACTGTTTCTTTATCTGTTTCAGTCTGGGTTTTCTGCCAACACCTTTCACCTCTACGGACCACCCTTTACATTTTTGCCAGCTCCTCAGTAAACCAGGCAGCCACTTTGGCTGTACTTCAATGATGGAGATGTTCAGGGCCAATCATGTCAAGGGCTTTGCTCATTTCCTTATTCCAGAGATCAACCAAGGATTCAATGGAATCACCTGTCAAGGAGGTAGGAAAGTCCCCAAGAGCAGCTACAAAACCATCTGGATCCACCAACCTTCTTGGATGAATTGCCTTTGTCTGACTTCCATCCCCGCCCATACTCTGAGCTCCAGTGAGCCTAAAGTGCACCAGATAATGGTCTGTCCAAGACAATGGGACTACAGAAAGTTACTTTGCCCTGACGTTCCCAATATCCATACCAGGGCAGAAGACCATGTCCAAGGTGTGGCCTGTAGAATGAGTAGGGGCAGACACCATTTGAGACAGACCCATGGTTGTCATGGAGGTCAGGAAGTCTTCAGAAACCCCTAACAGAGCTGCCTCAGCATGGATGTTAAAATCCCCCAGGATGATGAGCCGAGGGGAATCCAATACCACCTCTGTAGTTAGCTGAGGTAGAGAAGTTGTTGTGCCACAGGGAGAGTGGTAAACCAAGAGAATTCCTATCTTGTCCCTGATCCTACATTTTGGAGTGTAGATTCAATCCATGGAACTAGGGAATGTGGCATCTAATAAGAGGGATGGAATTGTGGTAGACTATTGCCACTCCACCACCATGCCCCCCTGGTCTTGCTTGTTGTTCTACAGAGAAACCTGGAGGACACAGCTGAGTGAGATTGACACCCCAGCCTCTTTGAGCCAAGGCTCTTTGATGCAAGTGAGATCAGCACATTCTTCCAGGATCAGGTCCTGGATGACTGTTGATTTCCCATTCACTGATCTAACATTATTTTTAGTCCAGGGATCTTGCCATCAAGGTTTTCAGAACATTCAAACTTTGCAGATACCTTGGGAGTTACCGAAACCCTGTAGCCTGTCCTTCTTATATGGTGTTGAGGAACCTTACGATTGCCATGTCTCCCTCTACCAAGAACAGTAGAATTAAGTTTCCCTTAATTGCCTTGCAAAGTCTCTTTTCCATAAGAAGACATCTTCCCCGGGTAGTTGCACAACAATCGGTGGTGCTCCCTGCAGTGCTAAGGTGTGTGCCAGAGGCACTGCCTCTGCCAGCCAGGGCTAAGTTATAGTTACCTGTGAAAAGGAAGAGGGCGGAGATGAGGCCAGCTTTCTGCTTTGATGCAATCAATAGGTCCAGCTGGTCTGCTTCCCTGGGAGTGGCTCCAGGCTTTCTCCTCCCCAACACAGAAGGTCCCCTACTTTGGTGTAGCAGCCATAGATAAGTTATAGCTACCCATGAACAGGGCAGAGATGAATCTGGCTTTTATTTTTTATTGTTATTTTTATTTTATGTTTTGCATTTTGGATTTTAAATGCAAGGAAGCCCTTAACACAATATGTTCAAACAAAAGATTTCTTGTGAATGAAAGTTGACTGCACTTTTTTTGGGGGGGGGTGACATTTATGTATTGGGGGGAAACACATTCCCCCCCCAATACAGAAACATCATAATGTGCTTGCTTTACTATGAAAGGGTAATTATTATTTCAGAACGCTAAGCAACATTCTGAAAATATCCACAAATTGCAAGGAAATTTTATCATAAAATCATACAGTGTAAATCTCTGAAGGGTTTTATAAACTTGTAAATTAAGGGTTGTTGACGCAGTCACCATATATCCTGGGCTTGTTAACGTGACAGTAGAGGTTCTCCTGGGACCTGTAAATGCAGCTGTTGGCATGGCTATTTTCCCCATTTTCTTACTGAAATCTGTGTTCTGCTTCCTTGAGCCACTTCTCTCTTTTGCAACCAACGGTTTGATTTGTGCAGAGAAAATCTCAAATTGTAATAAGCGTTTTGCTTATCCACAGTATTTGGCAATAGACCTAGCAGAAATATTTCCACTTTAAATTCTAATTCTTGTTTTGAGATCTGCTTAATGCAAGTATGTATTTTGACCTAGTAGCAGCCAGATTGTTATGGCCCCAGCTTTGGAAATGTGAAAACCACCAATGATATGATTATTAAAAAAATACTAGAAAGTGCAGACATGGACAGATTAACTAAGAGAATAAAGGGACAAGAAGAATTGATTTTTTTTTATTTGAGCTGGAACCTGTTTTACAATTGGTGGAAGATAAGAGCCTTGTAGTAAAGTGGGGGGAGGATAAATAAACAATAGAATGTCAATGATAGAAACACACCAAATAAGATATGTTATATTTCAAAACTGTTTTATATGTTTTAATTTTAATTTTTATTTTTTTCTCTTTTTCCTATGTTTACTTTTTGCTTTTTAAATAATAATAATAATAATAATAATAATAATAATAATAATAATAATAATAATAATAATAATAATAATAATAATAATAATAATAATAATAATAATAATAATAATAATAAAGTCACCATCAGTCAGCTGCAGAAAGCCACCTTACTGGGATCTGCTCGCATAATTTGCTGATACAGTGGAGCCTTGTATAACAAACGGTTTGTATAACATAAAATTTGTACAACATAAAACATTTCGGAGATAGGGGAAATTTGCTTAACATAATCGCCTATGAGGCGAATCTGTACAACATAAAAATGGGATCACTCAGTTTTCAATGCATTCCTATGGAAATTTGTATAAAGGAAAATTTGCTTAACATGATTTTATTTGGAACAAATTAATTCCTTTATACAAGGTACCACTGTACATCACATAATCCTAAACGCTTGGGAAGTGTTCGACTATTGATTGGTAATACAAAATCCAGTGTAGTTTGCTGTGGATTAATTTAATAATAATAATAAATGTCAACCCCTACTTCAAGTGTTCAGGTTGTTGACATGCTGGACTCTAGTTTCATGTAGGGCAGTAGTTCAAATTCCTCTAGTATTCAGACTCTCCTGATCTTGAAGGTGAATCCCATTTGTTCAGAAAGAGAACATTTGTTCAGAAAGAGAACGCCCTACGGAACTTTTTCCTGTTGGCCGCTAGAAGGAATTACCCCAGGGCATGATACATGTGAAATGCGCTCCCTGAACAACAGTCACTATGGGTTGTACGAAAGGAGATTCGTTTTAAACTCTGGGCACGCTCAGAGGCACAGTCTGTAGCCGGGAAGAAGGTTTCGCCGGAGGATTGCTCTGTGTGATGACGGGGTTATTGGGGGGGGAGGAATCACTGCGTTCTCTCGAAATGGATTCCGGAAAAATGCTTTTTGCTTTACACTGTGGCCATGCCCAGAGGCTGTGAAACTTTTACGTCACTCGCAATGGGTACTAAAAAAGGAGATCCGTTTTAAACTCTGTGCACGCTCAGAGGCACAGTCTGGAGTCGGGAGGACGGTTTTGCAGGAGGATTGCTCTGTGTGCAGATGGGGATTTGGGGGGGGGAGGAATCACCGCGGTCTCTCGAAATGGTGTACGGAAGAATGCTTTTTGTTTTACACTCTGGCCATGCCCAGAGGCTGTGCAACTTTTCAGTCACTGTGCAACTTTCCAGTTCCAAAAAAGAAAATCGTTTAAAACTCGGCACGCTCAGAGGCACAGTCTGAGCCCGCATGAGCCTCAGTCGTTGCTGAAGAGAATAGTATTCAAGCGCCAAGGGTTATAGTTTAAAAACTGTTTCTGGAAGGGTGAAATGCACATGTTGGGATACGGAAATCACCCCGCATTAATAGGTGATATCCGGTAAAAATGAAAAAAAGGAAAACCAACGAGTAGCCACCAGAAAGTAAAGTATCATCTCTGGTGCAACACAAACGCCACCACTTGGCTGCGAAGTAAATAAGGAAAAGAAGGGGGAGGGGTAAACAGTGACACCTGGCATTTGTTGATTTCTGTAAAAAGAACAGACATGAGACAGCGGGATTCATGTTAACCCCTATAAACAACCGCAAATACATGTATATTGAAAGCGCAGAAATCAGGATCGAAAGAGCGGGTAACCCGAAATATCGATCGTCGATATTCGTAGGAATAGTAAATGGAAAAAAATATTTCAAAATAATCAGTGGCCACACGCGAATTTGGATGCGAAGCGGGATGCGGGCGGGAGATTCCCGGCCTCCGCCAGGGGGAATCTCAGGTTGTTGAGCACGCTTTGGGCGTGGTCGGGCGTGGTCGGGTGGCGCCGCATCCAAAATGGAGGATCGTGAGGACAAAACCGACCGATCTTGAAGGAAATCCCATTTGTTCAGAAAGAGAACGAGAGGTTATTAGAGAGAATCATAGTTTGTAGTAGCAAACCACTAACCTTGCAATGGCAGAACAAAGATCCTCTGTACATTCCTTCCACTTTAATTTTGTGCCTGTATGTGTGTTCTCTAAATCACACATTCTCAATAGAGATGGGTGTTTGGTTTTGGAAGGGGACTGGTTCTGAAAGTACAGTTGGTGCTCTGTGAGGAATTCAAATCTGGTGATAAAGAAAAGAAAGAGGGTGTGCTGGCCGGTAATGATGGAAAAGCAGAAAAGCTGAGGGTTGAAGAGAAAGGAGTAGAGAAGAAAGAGATGCATAGGATAAAAGAACAGAAAGAAGAGAGTCAGGAAGGAGATCAGAAAATGTTAAATCCAGATGTAGTGATTGAGGGAATGTGGATAAGTGACACAGAGATAGATGAATGGCAGGAAGTTTGGGGTGAAGAGGAGGAAGAGAAGGGAGACGTGCATGAGGTTGGACTGCAAACAGACAGTTGGGGGACAGTTGAACCGCTGGAATGGAGGGTAGAGGTCATGCCTGGAAACACTGGCCTTGGATGGATCCAGTAAGGAGAGAACCCCAAAGCCGGCAGGATCGGGAGATACCGAGATGGGCTCGCCATCCATGCTGCGGGACAATTTGCCCAGGGAAGGAGAAAACCTACTCTTATGTGAGAGGAAAACCTCAAAGTTTTAGGAAGCACCTTTATTATTGAAGAAGGAAATGTTATCGTTAATAATGAAAATCTGTTATTTTGTAACTTTCAAGAACATGTGCTGGAGGCAGAAAGAAAGAGTACGTTTATATCAGTGTTGAAAAATAAAAGTTAATTGTATTCAAATACTTCGCCCATCGTCAATTTATTCGCAGAGTTAAATGTGACAAAGCCAAAAGATGAAACCCAATCACACGCTCAGAATCCAGTCCCACCCTCCAGAACAAAATCAACCACTGTCTTACCTTGCTCTAGTTCATGCTGGGTGAAATTCCAACCAGGAAGCAGCCTCCAATGCATCATCTTTCCATCTCCCTGGCACTGGCCAATCAGACAGGGAGGTGGGATGATGCATGTCCTTGCAGAGCTCCTGACTGGCCAGCACCAGGGAGAGGGGAAGATGGTGCATAGGAGGCTGCTTCCTGGTTGGAATTTCGGCCAGCGCCAGCTACAGTAAGGTAAGACATTAGTTGGTTTTGTTTCAGAGGGTGGGACTGGATTCTGATTGCCACCTGTGCTGGCGTGTTTTATTTTAGAACCAATCCCCTTCTGAAATAAAACACCCATCTCCAATTCTCAACTTTTTCTTGGCCATGACCATTAACATAAGGTGAAAGAAATAAAGCCCAAATCAGAATTGTGTAAGCCGAATAAATAATCTTATGAGTTTCTGTGTAAATAATTGTTTCCAGTCTGTGCCCCCTTCCAATGTACCAGGGCCCCCAGTGGGTCCATATTGCTCCTTGACTGCTCTAGGAGGCAGGTGAATAGCGTTAGAATAGCATTGAGAAACATGAAGCAATTTCATTTTTATACTTTTTGAAACATATCATTGCCTTGCTTTTTTGTTTTGTTGTACTGTCAGATCTAAATGATTGTCTAATAGATGTGAAGTTATTTATTTATTTATTTATTTATTTATTTATTTATTTATTTATTTATTTATTTTTAGAGTATTTTTACCTCACCTTTCTCCTTGAAAAAGGACTCAATGTGGCTTACACTAATGAGGGTCAATATACAATCCTATACAATTAAGACATATTGAGAGCAGAGAGTTGAGGGACATCTTACATCATTTATTTATTTATTTATTTATTTATTTATTTATTTGATTTATATGCTGCCACCATCTAGCAAGAAAGCTACTCTGGGTGGTTTACAAACATATACAAAATATAAAAAAAGATTAAGCAACTTAAAATAGAAAATAAAAACCAATCAATCAAACCAAATAAACCAAATCATAACAATAAAAGGAACAAATAAACAAATAAGCAGAAATACAATAAATCAAAATGTATTAACAATTCAAAATAAGAACAAATGGGGAAAAATAATTAATAGAAAATTATCACAAGGCGGGGAAAATGACAATGTCCTATTTATAAAAGTTGGTTGAATCAGAATAATCAGGGAAGGCTAACCTATAAAGCCTGGTTTTCAGCAGTTTCTTAAAGGGTTCTAGTGACGGCGCCAGGCGAATCTCTTGGGGAACCTCGTTCCACAGATGCAGTGTAACCACTGAGAAGTCTCATTTCCTTGTTGATGTTTTCCAGGCATCCCTCGGGGTCAGTACCTGCAGATAGCCCACCTGGCTTGAACAAGTGATTCTGGCAGTTCTTTTTGGGAGGAGCCATTCTGTCAGATACTGAGATCCCAAACAGACAACATTACATTAATGCAATCCAAAAGTCTATAAACACATAAAAGTCACATAATAAGTAGTCCATCATTCAGTGGAAACTATAGGCGCTTTTAGATGACCCCTAAAATCCGAGGCAAAGGGCTCCCAGATGCGCAGCTTAAAATTGTTTTCCCACCAGCTCCAGACTTTAAAAAAAATTAAGTGTGGCCATGCCCACCTAAGCACGTCCCAGTGCATTTTCCAAGTACCTGGTCTCCTAAGGTGAAACATTTCTGATGCGGATGTAAAGCAGTGAGTGTCGGGCTCTCCTCGCCTTGTGTTTGTTTGTTTTTTGTCCCCTGCCCCTTTAAGAGATCTTAAGAGACTGGAATGCTTGCTTCCGGGGCTGCGACCCAGCAGACGGAGGTGAGCCTGCAATTTTTTCTCCCTCCCCCCTTCCCTCATGCAGACGGGGGCAATGGCATGAGGAGGGGTGGGAACACAGGAAGAGCGACAAACCCCCAAGATCTCTGATCTGAATTTAAGTGGCCAGCAGATCTTAGGAGTCGTGTAAAAGCACCCTATTTGTATTCATATCCCTGGGGATGCAAAGATGAAGTATGGCACCAGAACTGGCTGGTCCATTGACAGAGTATGCACCATTCCTCATCACATATGCAGCAAAGTGCATAGATTGACATTAACATTAATGGTTGAGTTCTGATGCTCATGGCTTATTAAGTCAGAAAATATT
This sequence comes from Phrynocephalus forsythii, assembly GCA_029282475.1. NCBI lineage: Eukaryota > Metazoa > Chordata > Lepidosauria > Squamata > Agamidae > Phrynocephalus > Phrynocephalus forsythii. Next base: position 16,017,872 of record JAPFRF010000005.1, read on the forward strand.
AAATACATGCCTATTGTGGTATTTTTTGTCCAGCCAATTTTCACAGAGTTATTTATTTATAGTTATTATTTATTGTTCTCAATCCACTTCCATCCTAAGGCAACTTTGTTAATTAATTATCTTCACGAAGTCCTACCACTTACAAGTGTGTTCAGATGTTGCAGCCTCATGGCTCTGACTTTCTTTATCAGTCAGTTTACAATGAAAGACATAGACTAATGGGAGCCAATGTCTGAAGTACATATGACAAGCACTCTGTCAAAGCCTTTACAGATGTTGAGAATGAGGGCAACTACTGTACGTTGTTTTTCTATGTCTCACATCATGTGGGAGAAAGCATGTACAGTATAGTGCATTCTCTTTGGGGGCAACAAACAAGACTGTAAAGAAAATTAAAAGCTTCTCAGTATTGGATTAAACTTGTATGCTTTCTTTGGGCAGTGGAGTTAGTCATACAAGAAACCAAAGTAGCGCTGTCTCCTTTCTTCTGCACAACTACAATATATGAAGCATGTACAAAAATCTAAACAACTCTGTCCTGCAAAAACAGTTGGCTGAATGCTTTTCAAGTCTTCTGTACACATTTCAGTTCCCTGTAAAAGGGAATGAGAATGTCTGGTTAACAAGCCTGACTTGGTGCGGTTCATTGTTTACCTAACAAGATCAGCACAGACTGCACTGACAGGAAAGCCACCAGACAGATGACATATATCATAGCAACTGTTTGGAGGGCCTCTGCCTTCCTGTGGTTGAGCACATCTCAACACAGATGTACACATGGGATGGTTTTTACATAGTTCTGCGGCTGTAGTGTCTTTCCAGCTACCAAAATAGACCTTTTCATTCAAAAAGTACCTCAAAACCGGATACCATCTTCTATAGGTTGGTTCTAGTGGTGGTAATACATGAGTTCCCTCATATGGATTACCCAATATGTTTTCTTCTTTTATTCCAACAGAAGAATTCAGAGGTACCCAGAAGAGACATGTGGAGGAGGTAGATGGCATCTAAGGGAAGCATGCTTTTTCCCAAAGCATCTATTTCTGATGCATTTCTCAGGAGAGCTTTTAAAATATTTAATAATCTATTCCTTCATTGCCTGTAACAAAAGTAGCAAAAACAAATTGGATACGCTTCCTTCTTGCCATAAACAAATTGGCTTGGAAGCAAATTCCAAGTGGAAGTTGTTTTAGTGGAAGGTTTGTTTGGCTGCATAGTCATTTTATTGGCAGCATTGGTTGAAGAAGAACCATAGAAAACTAGAGTTGGAAGGGGTTCTGTAAGGCCATCAGAGCTAACGCCTGCTCAGTGCAGGAATCCAGATCGTAGCAGATCTGACAGATGGTTGTCCAATTTTATCTTACATGCCTCCAGCATTGGAATGTACACCACCTCCCAAACTAGTTGGTTCCACTGTCATCCTGCTCTAACAGTTAAGAAATGCTTCCTGATATTCAGCCTAAATATGTCTTCCTGTAACCTGAGCCCATTATTCCATGTTTGGCACTTTGGGGTGATCAAGAACAGATCCTGCCCTTCCTTTCAGGTATTTGGAAAGTGCTATCATATATTCTAAAGGCTAAACATGCCCAGTTCTTTCAATCTCTCCTCACGGAGTGTGGTTTTCAGTCTCCAGTAGACATGGGCACGACTTGGCGAAATTCTCGTTTCCGTTTCCGTTACTCGTTTCCGTTACGCAACGGAAACGGTAACGACAATTACTCCCCCAGAACTCAAACTTGAACCGACAAAAGAAAAATTGGGTCTGATTTGTCGTTGTCGTTCCTGGCATCCCAGCGATCGTGCGATGCCAAGCGGCACAGAAAAAAAGTTTTAGAAATAAAAAAACCCCAATTCCCGGCCAAAAAAGCAGGTGAAAATATGCCTACCTAAGGGCACCTACCAGAGGGGTGGTTTCTGGGGGGGGGTCCCCACTCCAGCCTTCCCCCCCCTCCTGTCCTGGGCTGCTGGTACCGGGCTGGGAGGGGGCATCCTCGGCGTCTCCATTTGCCATGCGGTGCGGGGGATCCAAAATGGTGACCACAATATTTTTTTTGAAATCGTGGTTCAAAAACCCACCAAAGCACCACAGAAACATGTGAAAATTAGCTATTTTAAATGCTTGAATTTTTACAGTAGCAGCAGTGGGTTTTTCTTGCAATAAAACGTCTCCATTGGTTTTATTTTATTTTATTTTATTTTATTTTATTACACCTGCGCACGCGCAATGATGGGCTGGCCATGGGATGGGACCATGCAAATTTTTGGAGCCATTCCACCAATCACATGGCCAGGTTTTGCTGAGACTTCTGGATGTGCCAGAGAGGGCATAAAAAGCCCACCAACCCTAATCCTAATCCTAACCCTAACCCTAACCCTAACCCATACGCCAGTACACTGTGTTCTTATTGGGCCAGACACCTAGAGGTACAGCCCACTAACCCACCCTAAACTTAACCGTTACCCTAAGCCTAGCCCTTACCCCCTAACCCCATGCTCTGGGAAGTCAAGTCGTGCTAAATCGTGGCGGTAACGACAAACGACAAACGACACAATAAAATGACAAATTTTTGAAAAATTTCACGAAAAACGGAAACGACCCAAAACGGACCCGTCCCGAAAAACGACAACTCGGAAAAAAATTTCTGGTCGTGCCCATCTCTAGTCTCCAGATCCTTCTTGTTGCCCTCTTCTGAACTTGTTCCAGTTTGTTTGCATCCTCCTTAAACTGCAGTGCCCAGAACTGGTCACACAGTACTCAAGATGAGGCCTAACCAGTGCTGAATAGAAGGAGGCAAGACTCTCACAGAATTTGGAGACTATACTTCTGTCAATGCATCCTAAAATTCATTTTTTTTCTTTTTTCTCTCTCTCACTTTTTTCTCTTTTTCTTTTTTCTTTTTTGGCATAGTTTGTGGAGTGGATCCAAGCACTGGATAACCCACATCTCCACTGATGCCCACCAGCCCAGCCTGATGCTGGGAAGCTACAGACTGGCATCTCCTTGGGGGTTCAAACCAAGGCACAAGCTCATGAGGGGAAACGTTTTAGCAGGTTGTTGGGGAACATGGCAGCACTCCCAAGCTGGACATGCCTCTTCCATTTCCCTGCTCCATTCCCCACTGTGAAAGGGGTAAATACCAGGACTATGGCCTTACTTGTCTACATCCCATTTCATGGACCTGCTCTTATGCACAAAAATAATCTGCTACCAGAGACATTGATACAGAACAGAACATAGCCTTTACAAAATATATTCCAACCATAACCACCCCCAACAAACTGAATATTGCCACAAAACATCTTTGTGTACAATAAATACAGAAATGTAATCCACATGGAGAAGTCTAATGAAGGGAAGGATAGGTGGGTGGATGAAATCCTGCAGCAGACCATGGGAGAGAAGCCCACACAACTGCTTATAAAGATGGAAGAACAGAGATAAGGATCCTCTCTGGTTTCCCAGGGCAGAAGCTCCTATCTGGATGACCTGCTCAAGGCAGGATGCACAGAAGTCCTCAGGTGCCGCATTAAGCCACCTGGGAAGAAAATGGGGACTCTGAAGGTGTTGGCTGCTTTTTCTGCTCCAGGAACTCGCTGGGCAACAAACAGGACCCCTTTAGTTTTGGCCCTGGTCCTACCAATAAGCAGACTCAAGGCAGCTTACAATGTGTTTAAGATACAAATGCAGTTGCAATATGCTACAAAATTGAAAAAGCAATTAAACATGTTATATGAATATATCAAGTAATTTTTGTGTTTGTTTTTTAAATCATTTAATGTCCACAAAGCCGTGACGTTGGTGCGTCCAAGGTTGGAGTGCCTGCACCTATTGGTGGGACAATGGGATAAGTTTGGGATCATGCTGGTTTACTGGGCTCCCCTACCAGAGCTCTTGGAGTTCATCTCAGTGGCATTATTGGTGGTGGGTGACTTCAATGTGCATGCTGGGATGGGGCTTTCCGGAGTGGCTCTGGATTTCAAGGAGTCCACGGCATCCATGAACCTAACCCAATATGTCATTGATAGGTCCGGGCACACTCTGGACCTGGTGCTTGCCTCCAAGTCTGTGGATTCTGATCTGAGGGTTGGGAATCTCCGCTCCCATCCCATGTCATGGTCCAATCATCATTTCCTGACTTTCTCCCTGGGGGTTGCTGCCCCTCTTCGCAGGGAGCCTGGCCCCTCTGTTTGGGCCTGTCCCCAGAGGCTTCTGGATCCTGCCCGGTTCTTGGAGGGCTTTGGAGACTTTCTGGATGGTTTGGTCTAAAATCTGGTTGATGCATTGGCGGAGAGGTGGTTTGGGGATGCCTCCAGACCTTTAATTTAATTTAACTCTTCTTTTTTTACGCCTCTTGCCAATGACCCTCTTCACTTTTATTTTTTTAAATTTTATAATTTTATTGTTTTATAAGAAAAGGGTGATTGTTTTGCATTGATAACAATAACAGAATGCAAACATCATTTATAAAGTTTTTAAGACAATTATTAACTCTTGCCATCTTCTTGACAAAACATCTTCATCTTCTCCTTTCAGGTGGCCAGAAAGTCTGTCCATTTCAATAGCCGAGTATAATTTCCCTTTCAGAGTGTCTTTTGAGCGTATTACAGAATTCTTCCAAAGTTAAGCATACAAAATTCTGGCAGTTACAATAATGTGGTTAATTACACATTTTTGGTCATATGTTTACCTCAGTATCGATAATATTTAACAAAAATAATTCTTGTGTATATTTTAATTTGACCTTCAGCACAGTGTCTAGTAAGTTCATTATCATATTCCAGAATAATTTAGCTTTTTTACAAGTCCACCACATATGGTAGAAAGAACCGTTTTCTTGCTCACACTTCCAACATTTAGCTGAACAATTATACATTTTAGATAGTCTATGGGGGCTAAGATGCCATCTGTAAAACATTTTGTAACAGTTTTCTTTATAAGAGGTGGATCTGAACATCTTGATCGTTTGCCGTAGCATATTCCATTTTTCTAAGTGGATAGAGTGCCCACAGTTTTCCGCCCATCTTACCATACATTCTTTAACCTGTGAGTCACTTGTTCTTTCAGCTAACAGCATAGTGTAAAATTTACTCAACAGTTTTTTCTTGCCTGCAGTCAATATTTTGTCAAAAACATTATCATTTACCATAAAGCCACTTTCCTTCTGCACAGACTTATAATGCGAGTATATTTGTTGGTAAGACAACCAGTCTATTTTTAGCCCTTCGAGGGATAACTGATTTGGTGGTTTTAGAGACTGGTCCTCGTACAGAAGTTGTTTATATGTTAAGATATTGCTGAATGACTTCGGACCTGGTCCTCTAATTGCTTCCATTGGAGATAACAATTTGGGAACTTTAGGATAAAATAAATCTTTAACAGACAGCCAATCTTTAATTAGGGCATTCCTTATCCAATGTCTTTTGAACAAGGTTGGAATATTTCCTCTGTACTATAAATAATGGTGCCACCCTTTGTCTAAGTCATGGCCTTCTAAACAAAACTCTTTCATTCGTCATCCCGTATCCATGTCAGTGCTGCTGCCCTATAATACAAAAACAGATTAGGTAATGCAAAGACTCCAAAATTAGTCCTATCTTGCAAATAAGCATTTTTAATTCTAGCTTTTTTCTTTTGCCAAATAAATACATGGATATGTTTCTCTAGGTCGGACAAAATCTTGAAATTGGATAAAACAGGTAAGCACTGAAATAAAAAGAGCAGCTTTGGTAAAACAGACATCTTGATGACAGCTATCCTACCCATTAATGACAACTGAAGTCTAGCCCAGGTAGCTAAGTCTGCCTTTATGGATTTAACCAAGGGAGTATAATTGTGATCAATAAGGGTAGAACATTTGTTTGATACCGTTATGCCTAAATATTTCACTTTATTCACATGTGTGAATCCTGATAGATCCACTAATCCTTGAATATTGGACACAAAAATATTTTTGGTCAACAATACAGTTTTTGTTTTATTAGTCAAGAAGCCAGATATTTCTGAATATTCCTTTAGGGTTCTTAGAAGCTCTGGCAAAGACTGTGAGGGTTCTTCCAAAATTAATAGTAAATCATTGGCAAAGGTTTGTATTTTATAATCCCCCCCCCCGATTATTCAAACCTTGTATCAACACTGAGTTTTTAATCACATGTAGTAAGATCTCTAAAGATAAAATAAAAAGCATCGGCGAAAGGGGGCAGCCTTGCCTTGTACCCTTGTATATAGTAATCTTGTCGGTAGAAAGCCCATTCACAATAATCTTAGCATTTTGAGTAGAATATAACTGTTCTACTGCTCGAAGCATTCTATGACCACATTGTAGATAGTCCAATTGAGATTTCGGTAAGGACCAGGAAACATTGTCAAAGGCTTTCTCAGCGTCCAAAAAGATAAAGGCTGCCTGCTTTTGGGAATGTATTTCATAGTACTCTAAAGAATTAAGTTAAGTTCTAATATTTGACTGGAGATGTCGATTTGGCAAGAACCCTCTCTGATCTGAGTGAATTAAAGTAGTAAGAATTTTCCGCCATCTATTAGCCAAAATAGTTGAAAAGAATTTATAATCCCCAATTTAAAAGGGCCATAGGCCTATAATTCTCAATAGCATCTTTTGGTTTTCCATCCTTGGGGATCAGAACTATGTTGGCAGATTTCCATGTGTCTGGAATATCTTCTCCTTTCAGAATTGAATTGAAAAGATGATGCAATCTTGGGGCTAAGATATCTGAACATTTCTGATAGTATTGTGCCAACAAAGCGTCCGGGACAGGTATTTTATTAGGTTTTGTCTTTGAATTGCATCAACCACCTCTGCTAAAGAAATTGTGGCATTAGTTAGATTCCTTTGTTCTTCATTAAGTTGTGGGAAATTATGTTTCTCTAAATAATTATATATTAAATTGGGGTGTATCTGTTTTCCTTTAAATAAGTTTTGATAATATGCTTCAATAATTTTCATAATTGAAGCTTGGTCAGTTTGATTAATTCCCTGACTGTCTTTTAGATTTATAATTGTTCTTTGGGTTTGTTGTTTCTTAAGTCTATAAGCCAACCAGTTTCCTGGTTTATTAGCATTTTGAAATGGTTTAGCCTTGCTAATCTGAGCTTGTGTGCAATGTCTGCAGAGAGAATCAAATTCAATTGGTGTCTAGCTTGTGATAGCTCATTGAGATATTGTTTATTTCCAGTGTCTAATATCAGTTTGTTCTCTAGGTCTCCCACTTTACTCAGAATCTCTGCATTCTTTGCTTTCCTTTCTCTATTCTTCTTAGACATATATTGTATCACAATATCTCTAAAGTAAGGCTTAGAGGCATCCAAATGGTTTTTGCTTGCATTCCCTGCGTGGAGTTTATCTCAAAATATGTCTTCAGGTCCTTCTCTGCCTTACTAAGAAAAGTTTTATCAGACCAGAGCATATGATTGATTTTCCAATGTCTGACTTTATTGGTACCCTTTAAAGACCATAAAATGGGATTGTGATCAGAACATGATCTTACCAATGTTTCAATGTCCTGTGTTTGGAGTAACAAATCTGTACTGGCCCAGATCATGTCTATTTGGGAAAAAGAGGCATGGTGGGCAGAGTAGAATGTAAACCCATTAGTAATTGGATGTTTTCTCCTCCATATGTCCTGAATCTGCAAAATGCTAGTTAAATGTAAGAAAGGTTTGGGTGGAGTATCTACCCGCCCCCCCTTTTTCCCAGCTGGTGATTTTTTGTCTATATTTGGGTTGTGAACAGCATTGAAATCTCCTAAAATAACTATTGGGGCATCTATGTATTGTAATAGCTCCTGCAGCAACTCTTCAAAAAAAAGTTCTCACAACTTTTTGTCATTTGGGCTGTATATACCCACAATCCTCTTCACTTTTGTATGGTCTTTCTCTTAGTGTTTTTTGTTTGTTTTTAACTTATTGTAAACCACCCAGAGTTCCTTCGGAAGATGGGTGGTATAAAAATATAATAAATAAATAAATAAATAATAAAATAAATAGGGCAGTTGACCAGATCACCCCCAGGCGCCTTATCCATTGCTGAGCCTGCTCTTCGCCTTGGTTCATGGCTGAGTTGCGGGAGATGAAGCAAGAGAGGAGAAGGCTTGAGGGCAGATGGAGGGAAGATCGGATGGAAACTAATAGAGCTGTGGCTATTATGCTGACCAGGTGCTATGTCCGGGTGATCAGGGAGGCTAAAAGATCTCATGCATCCCTGAGAATTGGTGAGGCCTCAAACTGCCAGGCGGAGTTGTTTAGGGTGGTTCGGGACCTCAACAACCCTGGTTCAGCAGAGGCCTCCTCCTAGTGAGTCCTTCACAGCCTATTTTAAATCAAAAATAGACGAGCAGAAATTGAACTTCTGCTCTTTGGTATGACAAAGAGCACCTCTATTTCGCCTGGATTAAGCTTCATTCTGTTTACCTTCAAAATGTCTGTAAATGTTACCAGTACCAGTTGCAGAGACAAAACAAATTCCGCAGATACAAATGAAAACATGAAATGGAATTTGGTTTGATCAGGGCACTGATGGCACTGAAATTGAACTCTCCAGCCAGTCCCTCACAGTGGTTTCATGTAAATGTTGAATAGCAGAATAGAATCTTGATGGATGTTAAAACCAATGGCCAGGGCATCAAATATAGGTAGCACAAGAGCATGCTCTGTGTTCAACCTTCCAGGAAAACCAAAGCCATTAAAAATCAGTACTTCTAAGTCCATTCACAACTGACTACCATAAGCATGCCATACATATTAGAGATGGGCATGAAACAAAAATATAGTGTTTTGTTTCTTTTTTTATTAGTTTTATTTTGTTTTGTTACTAAAAATTAAAGGATTCACAGAACAAAACGAAATGAAATGATTTGTTAATGGTTCCCGTGGGTCCGAGAGGCACCAAAATGGCAGGGTATCTTCTTTGTTCTCTTCCTTTAAGCTCCCAAATTTGGAGAGGTTTGGGGTTTAGGGGGCTGAGTTATTAAACTTCAAAGGGGGTCCTCCTAGGACAAAATCATTTCTAATTGAGTTGGAAAACCACTAAGAGCCCCCCCCCCGGTGGGGGAGCAATTAGCTGTTTCCATGGGGAGCAATTAGCTGTTTCTGACTCAATTAGAAATTATTTTCTCCTAGGGGATCCCTTTAGAATTTAATAACTCAGCCTGCTGAACCCCAAACCTCTCCAAATATAGGGGTCTTACAGGGAAGAGTCCAAAGGAGCTACCTTGTGATTTCCATGCCAATACATGGCTGTATATGTTTATTTTGTAATGTTTATGTACTCAAAAATAGGAATTGCAGCCAGATATGATTTTATCATGTTAATCAGTACTGTTTTCATTCCATCCTAATTACTCACCCAGGAGACTTTTGTAATAAAAGTCCCCTTACATTTTTTTCACAATCCTGAACAAGGAGAAGGCTGGAAGTTTCACCAGTTAGGGACCATCTTCTTTTCCATTTACGGACCTCAGTGTTCTGTAGTTTCTGGAGGCCATTCAGTTCACATTTGACTGTGACCAATCCCACTTTTGCTTTCTTTTAATTTAAGACAGATTTTTCTGCATGATTAGAAACCACAGCGGTATCCATCAATATTTTTGAAGGTAAGCACATGTTCATTATTAGGAGGTATAATGATTAAGACAGTGATAGAGGTACCCTCGAAAAAGAGCAGGATATATGTTTTATTCCCTAGAACACTTTTCTCTAGAATTATGGTATAACACATACTCCACTTCTTACTTCTATGATAGCAGCAGGAATAGTTTCAAACAGCAATGACTTGATGACTAAGTTTTCAAGATTTTGTGCATGACAGAATTATGAATAGTCTACTCTTAGTATTTTTCTTCTCTTAAACTTCTAAGAGCAGACAAATATTAATGTTTGAATATGTACTTGAGGAATGGTTTGATAAAGTGTTGTTTTTGTTGTTGACTGCCTTACCTCTGACATTTATTTATTCATTTAAAATACTTTTATGCCCCCCAGCAGCTCTTAGACAAACAGTCACTGGAAGACATGGGCACGGAGCGGCGAAATTCTCGTTTCCGTTTTCGGTTCTCGTTATCGTTACATAACGGGTAACAGTAAAGAGAATTACTCCACTCCAGCTCGAACCTGAACCGAAAAAGAAAAATTGGGTCTGACTTTTTGTTGTCGTTCATGGCATCATGGCATCGCGGCCAAGCAGCACACAGAAAAAGAGTTTTAAAAATAAAAAACCCCGATTCCCGGCCAAAAAAGCAGGCAAAAATATGCCTGCCTCAGTTAGGGTACCTACCAGAGAGGGGTGGTTTCTGCGGGGGTCCCCGGCCTTCCCCCCTTCCTGTCCTGGGCTGCTGGTACCAGGCTGGGGGGGCCATCCTCGTCGTCTCCATTTGCCATGCGGTGAGGGGGATCCAAAATTGCGATTGCAATATTTATTTTTAAATCGTGGTCAAAAACCCACCAAAGCACTACAGAAACATTTGAAAATTAGGTATTTTAAATGCCTGATTTTTATAGTAGCAGTAGTGGGTTTTTCTTGCAATAAAACGTCTCCATTGATTTTATTTTATTTTATTTTATTTTTATTTTTATTTTTTTACACCTGCGCAATGATGGGCCGGCTATGGGATGGGACCATGCAAATTTTTGGACCCATTCCACCAATCGCATGGCCAGGTTTTGATTGAGACTTCTGGATGTGCCAGAGGGCATAAAAAGCCCACTAACCCTAACCCTAACCCTAACCCTAACCCTAACCCATACGCCAGTACACTGTCCTTCTTAGTGGGTCAGAGGCACCCAGAGGTGCAGCCCACTAACCCACCCTAACCTTAACCGTAACCCTAAGCCTAGCCCTTACCCTAACCCCAACCCTAACCCAGATCCGTACGCAAGTACGCTTCCCTTCTTAGTGGGTCACAGGCACCCAGAGAGGTGCCTCCCAGCCAGAGCCCACTATCCCTACCCCTAACCTGTATGCCAGCACGCCAGTATGCATTCCTTCTTACTGAGTCAGAGGCACCCAGAAAGGTGCCTCTGCCACTTACCCCCCAACCCTAACATAATGTATGGTACACGGTGGCTACGCGAAACGCTTCCCTTCCCTTCCCTTCTTAGTGGGTCAGACATCAGAGGCATCCAGAGAGGTGCCTCCCAGAGCCCACTTACCCCAACCCCAACCCCAACCCCAACACAAACCACAAACGACAAACGACAAACGAAAACGACAAATTTTTGAAAATTTCTGCGACAAACGGAAATGACCCGAAACGGACCCGTCCCGACAAACGACAACTCGAAACATCATTTCTCCTGGTCCTGCCCATCTCTAGTCACTGGTTTTTTAAAAAAGGCACCCTAAAAAGAAAGATCACCTCCTGGTAAATAGAAGGGGAAGAAATGGAGGCAATGACAGAATTTATTTTCTTGGGCTCCTTGATCACTGCAGATGGCGACTGCACCAATGAAATAAAAACATGCCTGCTTCTTGGGAGGAAAGGAATGGCAAACTTAGATAGCATCCTAAAGAGCAGAGACATCACTTTGCCAACTAAGGTCAGGATAGTCAAAGCTATGGTTTTTCTAGTAGTGATGTATGGAAGTGAGAGCTGGACTATAAAGAAGGCTGATCGCCACAGAATTGATGCTTTTGAGCTGTGGTGCTGGAGGAGAGTCTTGAGAGTCCCCTGGACTGCAAGGAAATCAAACCTATCCATCCTGCAAGAAATCAACCCCAAATGTTCACTGGAAGGACAGATTTTGAAGCTGAGGCTCCAGTACTTTGGCCACCTCATGAGGAGAGAGGACTCCTTGGAAAAGTCCCTGATGTTGGGAAAGATTGAAGGCAAAAGGAAAAGTGGGTGACAGAGAATGAGATGGTTGGACGGTGTCATTGATGCAACCAATATGGATTTGTCAAAACTCCGGGAGGCAATGGAAGATAGGAAGGCCTGGAGAGCTCTGGTCCATGGGGTCACAAAGAGCCGGACACGACTGAACGACTGAACAACAACAAAAGAGAAAGAACTTTTCCTGCTTGTAGAAAGACAGCAAAGAGGGAGCCAGACACAGAAGAGAGTTTGCCAGCTTGGGAGCAGTGACAGAGAAAGCCTTCTCTCGTGTTCTCACCTAACACATCTCTGAGAGTGCTGGGATTAAGTAAGAAGGACCTCCTGTGTCCTTCGAACTCAACCTATGATAAACTTCTCCATTTATTTCATTTGCAGTCATTGGGGGTTGAAGAGGCTGGGCATGAAAACTAAAATGGGAACATGTACCTAAACCCTTGCACCACCAGCTGGATCTTGTTGTTAAGTGTCATCAAGTGACCTCTAATTTATGATGACCCTATGAATGAGTGACACTCAAAATGTCCTATTGTTCAGGGGATGGTGGTTGTCATGTTGCTTTTCCTAGAATAACAGCTTTGTTTTGGAGTCTTAAGGGGGGGACCCAAAAACAATATGACAGGCATCACCAACCAACTAGAGTTCTAAAGCCTCTGGGGAGTTTGTCTCAAAGTCAAAACTGATGGTGGCCAAATTATGAGTCATAGTGTCACTGTGCAGAAAATTATAAATCCAACTTCCAACTGAAGTGCCTTCCTTTTCCAAAATATGCTCAAAATTAGGTAAGAATAAACTTCACAAGAGATGGCCACAAAGCTAAAAATGAACCAATAAATTCATTCAAAATCATCACTTCATTGCTTCTGAACAGTGCAAATTCCTCCAAACTAGAGAATCTGGACTTTTCCTGAAGCAACAAATGTTGGGGCAATTTACAAACTTCTGGGTTCATTGCCTACTACTGGTTCCCTGTGCACAAGTGCCTGCCTCTCAGCTGAGATGTTGGTGTTTGCACACATGGGGCTGGCTAGGAGCCAACTGCAGCAAAAATAAATAAATAATTTTTTTTAAAGTATTTGTTTGTTTATATGCCTTTTTAACTGATGGATTTTTAGACTCGTGCACACACTGAATAAAACACATTTATGAACATTTTTCTTTGTCATATTTAAACACGTGTACAAGTTGCCTAGTGCTTTTAACTTTGGCTTCCCACAGAATGCACTGTAAATCTATTTGTAATCCCAGATTATATTAAGGTTCACACTCAACTCTGAGAGGAACAGACCAAAAAAATCAATTTAGCAACAAACAGATACTCTCAACTTCACCTGTTCCTCACTGAAACCTATCCTATCTACCTTTTTGTGAGGAGTGGGCTCATGATCTGGAAAAAGCTAGGCATACAAAACTTCCCCTGACATCAAAGGGAGAACCCAATGGCAGGCTCAAACCTTTGATTATACCAACACTGAACTTGAAGACCTGCATACTTTTTTTTTAAAAGAAGTCACTTATCTTCTGATATGTTTCTATCACCCAAGGGAACTGCTCCCATCCAGATTAACCACAACCCCAAGACAGTGCTGTCTCTCTTTTGAAAACAGTACTCTGCACACGTCATTCAACAGCGAAAGAAAAAAGGAAGTTCATCCGTTTGTGGTAATGAAGTGTGACAAACAGACGTCTTCTTGCTCACAAAGTAACTGGCATGTGCCAGTATATAAACCCACCAGCAGAGAGTTGTTTGGTCAGACCTATACAAGCTGCATCTTTCAAGGCTTTCCCATGAAAGAAATGCAAAAAATGCCTTGGCTGTTCCTGTGGTCAACCCATTCAGCTAAGATTAAAGATGAAGACCATGAGGCTACAGAAGGCAAGGATCCTAAGAAGAAGCACAAAGCTTTGTAAGTATACTTGCCCATCAGAAAAGGGTCATTGGCACCATAAATGGTTGTGTGCATCATCTCTAGGATGAGGAATATATTCTTACCTATCCAGTTGACTGGCTAGAAATTAGACTCTGTGATGGCTCTGCCATTGCCACATTAAAGCCAGCCTTGGATATAAAACACTGATTTTTAAGAATGGGCAGATTTTCAAAGTGTTGGAACTTACAGTCTTTGAAAAGCACTGCAACACACTCATCGGGTTACTATGAACTAAGGCCCATTGGCAATTATTTATGAGCAAACATGCAGTGGTTGCATTGCTGGATGCGTCCATTTCAATGAAAATTGTTAAGTTCATGCTATAGTAGATGTGTTAAGTCTTCTAAATGTCACAATGACTAATTGTTGGTTTTTCTGATACAAATGGACTTGGCTACTCTTTTGGAAATTGTTGTTTGTCTTTTTCTTTGATATAGCCAGTGTAAATCAGTTGGATTTTAAAAAAACCAAAACATAGTTGTTCTGTATTTAGTTCACATGGATATATAAGAGTTTCTGAAAGTTTTAGTGCATTTTTCACTCCCTGGCTTAAGAGCTGAGTGGGGTGTGTTTGTGCTCCCTCAACCAAAGTGAATAGTGAAAAAGACCCCAGCGGCCTCAGTTGTTGTTCTGAATTGCAGTCTGGATTAGCTTACATTTGTGGCATGAAGTTTGCATTGGCAGATATGGGAAAACATTTTTAAAATGTGAGTGCATCTCCATGACAGCCAAGACAGGATGTATTGCATCATCTTGCAAGAAGAAAGAGGCACTCTTCACTCCATGTTCCACAAAAAGTATTCTAGGATGTAGATGTGGTTGCCATTTTTAGGGCATGGCATGCACATCTGGGTGCCCACTGCAGTAAAACATGTCTCTCTCAGTCGTCTTCATTTACAATGTGAATGTCTAAGGCAGAGGCATATTGTTTTGCTGGCATTCCTCTTCAAAGGTTGTTGCATGCATATTATACTGCACAAGCCATGCACCAAATTGCTGAATGTGTGCTCCAACACTGGAGGCATTCAAGAGAAACTTGGACAACCACCTGGCAGATATCCTTTGATTTATATTCCTGCATGGAGCACGGAGGTGGACTTGATGGCCTTATAGACACTTTCTAACTTTACTATTCTATGATTTTATGACCAAACTGATGAATGTGTTTTATCCTGGTTTCAGGGGTGTAGAGCTGAAAAACTATTTGATGTCTCTCATGCCACACATGGACTCAGCTGAAATCAAATATTCTCTCTCCAAAGAAGTGATGTAAGTCCTGCATAATGCTGCAATCTGAGAATATAGAAACTTCCCTGTACAGATTATTGCTTCTCCCTTAGATGTAGGAAGGGAGATCTATATCTAAAATGCACCGTTCAGTGTGAACACACAGGAGGATTGATCTTTCCATTTATACCACAATGCTTAAGTACTTAAAATTAAGTTAACCCAGTGCATTGATTGGTGCAAAGAAGAAGCACCAGGAAAGCTAGATCAGCAAGACTAGGCCTTGAAAGGCTGTTTTGTTGTGAAGTAAAGCCAAACGGTATGTGTTATTAAATGCTATGCCAGCAGTGATGTCAGAATATTAATTAACTCCATCATGAGACCCTGTCCTAGATTTAAATTAAGTGTGTGCAAAAAACAAGGGCTCAGTCCTTTCACCACCACTTCTGGGATACTAGAAAGAAGGAAGAAATATCTCCCTTAAACACCTGAGCTGGAAATAACAATAAGAACAATAAGCCCCCAATGCCACCAGTGAGAGATTCTTTTCTGTTGTCATTTCCAAAGCTGGATGTTTTAGATTTAGATTTAGATTTTTTGAGGATCATCAACTTCCGAGTTGCACATGCTATGATCTCAGTTGAGATCAGGTTTCCCCTCCACTTGATTTGATGGGGTGGCGATGAGACTGAGATCATTTCCGGAAACATATTTGACATGATTTCTAGCTACAACCACAGTCAAGTACTCTGTGTTAAAGAACTACACTAGTAAGATTAGAGTAGGAACATTTGTTTTGTTTTGTTTTTCTGTTTAATCTACCTCGACAGCAACTTCAATAGATAATAGATGCTGTGGCTGAATGCAGCAATTTCTCCTATCTTTGCAGCAAATGCTGATGTCATGTTTGACCAGGTAGCAGCAGATCAACTGGCTAGAAAATTAGTACCTTGATGCTTTTCTGCCCGTCACTTAGCTTTTAAGGCTACCAGAATAAGACAATTAAAAGAAGAATATTATTTCCTTACTGATTTATTTGATCAGGACATCCTAAGACTCTCGGAGACAAGCTGAGTACAGAGAAACCTGTGATGGTTTCACCCAGTGGTTCTCAACCTGTGGGTCCCCAGATGTTCCTGGACTGCAACTCCCAGAAATCCTGGGCAGTTCAGCTAGTGATGAAGACCCTGGTTTCACCATTCGAACTACCACCACATCATTGTGGAACTTGAAGAATTAGAAATGTCAATGGATACACATTTTTTCACCAGTTCTGTGACAAAGTCTTTCATACACTGTACAGTCTATCACCTCCTGCTAGATATGATACCAGAATAAGCCCATTAAAAGAAGAATTTAAAACCCACTTATTTTTTGATCACGACATCCTAAGATATGACAATTTAACCTAAATACAGTGGTACCCTGGTTCTCAACCTGTGGGTACAAATGTTCCTGGACTGCAACTCCCAGAAATCCTGGGCAGTTCAGCTAGAACTGAAGAGCAAAGCTTTTCAATTTCATAAGCTTTTCAGGAAATTCAAAAACTTGCACTTTGATCCTCGCTTTCCTAAAGAGTAGCACCCCATCTGCCTCTCTGCCCTGGGCACTTCCCCCTCTACTCAGGCAGAGGCAAAATGGAGGCAGTGGTTTATGGACTCCTTCATAGCCCCATAGCCCCAGTTTACTCTCCAGCCATGCCGCTTTTGGGATGCCCAAAGCAGCGTGGCTGGAGAGTAAACTGGGGCTATGAATGAGCCCACAATCAGCTGCCTCCCCTTTACCTGGCTTTCTGCATGGGGCACAGTGGTGTGCCCTGAGCAGAGGGGAACTGCCTTGGTTGTGAGGGGGCAATGTCACATGCCCACAGAAAGGGCTCCACCTTTGGCATCCGTGCCATAGATTCGCCAACACTGCTATAGGCTACTGGAGGGGTTAAAGAAAAGTTTAAAGGTGTCTGCAGACATTGGAAGCTAGGTGTCTGAATTCTGTCATATTTACTACTCCCTTGAAGACCTATCCAAATTTCATGTATATCAGTGCATTTTTTCAAAAATATTCATCACTTTGGTTTTCCACTGCAGGGGTTTTACACATGTACACATTGATTTAAATCTACACTACAGATCTAATCACACAGGACACAGATTTCTCTAGATCAGCTGGAGATATACAGTATTCTGAATAGCCAGATTGGCCAACAAACCAAATTGTGCACAGCCTTAGTAGGTACACAGGGAAGGGAGGGAAGGAGGTAGAAAGAAACAGATTTTTTTAAATGTTCAGATTCTTCTCTCAACAACTTTTCTTCTTTGTGGAACTAAATCCATGTATTAGTCTGAAACAGAGCAGATCCAGCTTCTGAAACTTGCACCAGTCCTGAATTGACAAGTTCCTTTCATTCAGCCAGTCTCACTGGATTGACAAAGTGTATCTGTCCGTACCTCGACGAGTCCTCCCTGAGGACAGTAGTGCAGGCCCTGGTGATTTCGAGGACCGACTATTGCAATGCCCTCTATGTGAGGTTGCCCTTGACCCTCCTCCGGAGCCTCCAGTGGGTGCAGAATGTGTCAGCCAGGCTGGTGGTGGGTGCTCATAGATTCAAGCACATCACCCCAGTTCTGGCTTGCTTCCACTGGTTACCCGTTGTCCTCCGGATTAGGTTCAAGGTCCTGGTTTTGATTTCCAAACCCCTCCACGGCTTGGGACCAGAGACCTGGTGGAGCGTATCTCCCAGAGGTCAACTGGGTCCAGACCCACGAGAATGGCGCAGGCACGCTCACTGAGGGTGGCCACACCCAGAGAGGTGTGGAAATCATGTACGTGTGACTGCACCTTTTCTGTGGTGGGACCCATGTTGTGGAACCATCTTCCCAGTGAGCTGCACCTTGCAGTGTCCCTGCCTGCCTTCAGGAAAGCCCTGAAAACCCATGTATTCAGGGTGGCCTTTGGCGACCTTTTCAGTTAATTTTTAATTTTCATTTATTTACTTTTATTTATTTTATTCTTTTTATTTTATTTTATTTTATTTTATTTTATTTTCCTTGCCGCCAATCCCATCTCTTGTCGGGGGGGTATGGTTCCTCCCCACTTTTATTGCTCCCTGCTCATTTTTATGCTTGTCTTCCCTGTTCGTTTTTATTGTTCACCGCCCTGAGTTCCTATAGGAAGATGCAGCGGTATATAAATGCAACAAATAATAAATAAATAAATAAATATATTTAGCTCATTGATATATTTGAGGGAAATTTCCCTTCCCTCCCTTTGAAGAAATAATAACAAATTGAACAATTGTTTTCCTACCCATTGTCATTTCTTACAATTCAGTCATTTCTTTTGTTGTTTCAGGCTTCATGCTGAAGAAGTTATAGAGTGGTCCCAGTCTCTAGAAAAGCTTCTGGCAACTCAGTGTAAGTACTGGATGGTGGCACTATAAAGAGATGAATTACATGGGTCTTGAAAGGAGAGGCTTGAACAAAACAGTAGAATTGTCACCTTCAGAAAAGATGATTTGGTTAAGTATTATCCTCCCTGCCACCCATACCTTTATCCTGAACACCAAAGACTAAACCAGACATGTTGTGTAGTACATGCTTTTAAGCAGGGTTGGTGAATGTGTAGCCCTCCAGATGTATCTCAACTCTTATCTTCTCTCATAATCAGCTGCAATGTCTAAAGACCAATGACACCTGGAGGGCTACCTGGAATCACTGCTTTGAAAAGTGCCTTCTAGGACAGGCTCTAGGTTTTATCCTAATCCTGGGGATTAGAGATGGGCACTGGTTCAACAGTTCGATGTTTTTGATTTTATGTTTTATTTTTATTTTTTGTTTTCATTTGGCCAAACAGGTGTGTTTGTCAGTTTCTAGCACACACACTCCAAAAACAGAAAAATTATGAGTGGTGTTCTGTAAAAATGCACAATAATACATCTTCATGTTACTCCTGTCTTATGGTGGGAATGTCTAAGTCAATGGCTAAATCACTGGATGAGGTGATCATAAAAAAAAAACCTCTTGCAGGTACACTTCCTTACTAATGAATAGCATGAAGTGTATGTCCTCTTCTCATTGAAACTCTCACTTTACTACATTAACATTTGGTAGAGTTATTGATTGTCATGTTTCTGCAGACTTATTTCAAGGTAGCCACCCATCAGTTTAAAACAAAATACTTTCATAGCACCATCAATAGTAGGTGCTAAACCTCCATCCTAATGAAAGCCTGCATGGTGTACTCAATCAATTGAGTTCTTGCTCCAGATCAGGGAATCCTTATATCCTTATTCATGTATTCATTCAGAAAGTATATTCTCTTTATTTCAGGATGACCTGAATTATTTAAAAAATACTGGATTAATCCCATCCAGTTTCATCCTCTGTCTTTGATAACCAACTGCATTTTGATGATGAACATACTGGGCGATTCTTGTACCAGTCTTGTGGTATCACAAGACAGAAGTCCAAGGTCTTCCTCAACACAATGGACAGAAGGCCCTCCAAATAAGGCAGGCCTGTCATTCCATATTTGGATCCAAGAAAATAATCCACATTATCTTCTAAATTAGGGATGGGACCTCTTTAATGCTTCAAATATTTTGGTCTATAGTTTCTCTTGCCCTAGGTTTTTTCCTCAAGGATTTGAAATCCAAATCTGGGGTGCTAAGGGTTGCCCAACCTGATCTAATGTGCTCCAATACTTAACATAACATAGCAGAAGCTATTCCTGTAACATATTGGCGAATATGACATGTGCTCCCCTCATTTTGGCTGCCCTGGAGTCCTTGGCGAAAGAGAATATGTATAAAAACTGCTTTAAAAACATCTTGTATTAAAATGTACAGATTTAACAAGCCTCAGAAAACTGAGCAATGAATTGACCTGGAAGACCTTTCTGAAGAGGGAAAAAGAGGGTATTTTATATCCTCAATGTGTCTCCTGGGAAGATCCAATCCCATCTGACCTCAAGATATGGAAAGTTACTGCTTTGAACAAAGGATGATAGCTGATTCAACTGTGGTTCCTTCTTGTTGTTGTTGTTGTTGTTGTTGTTGTTGCTGCTGCTGCTGCTGCTGCTGCTGCTGCTGCTGCTGCTGCTGCTGCTACTACTAAATGCCTTTTCTTTTTTTTCTCCAGATGGCCGAGATGCTTTCAAGGAATTTCTGAAATCTGAGTTCAGTGATGAAAACATTGAATTTTGGCTGGCTTGTGAGGATTACAAGAAAACCCAGGCTGATCATTTACATGGCAAAGCTGAGAAGATTTACAAGGAGTTTGTTCAGTTAGATGCTGAAAAACAAGTGAGTTGTAACTTCTTCAGGCAACCTCTGTTATATATAATTGGGCTTCTACTGGTTTAATGAAAGAGTACAATCAGTTTCATACTAGGGATGCATTGTTTATAAAAGCATCTCTGCTTATTTTAATAGCATTGTAGTGTGTCTGTTGCTCCCCACTGGATGATGCCATAAGATGATGTGGTTTCCAGTTAAGACCTATGTCACCAAATTACCCACTATTTTACTAATCCTCATTGTGGTAGATTGTCCAACACTTATTTTAGTTGATATTCATCATGTCTAAAAATTTACTTCATTGAGGGCCTAATTTCCAAGCATCTATTCAGAATGCTTGCTTTGCTCCTTCTCCTCCTTCCTTGTGGTTCCAGAGCTGGCACCCAGACGTCTTTTGGTACACTGGCTGGTAGCTGGAAAGTGTTATTTCCAGTCATTGATTAGCGATATTGGATAATTCCTTTTCTTCTTCCTGTTGAGGAGGCAGAACAAGCATTTTCTCCTTGGAAAAGTCTATATCTATAAGCCAGAAATTCCTTACACCCCAAAACTCATTTTAGTGCATGCAAACATTCAACCTCATTACTAAAATGCACTGTTATCTATTGCAAACTATATCTATCTATCTATCTATCTATCTATCTATCTATCTATCTATCTATCTATAGATATAGATATATATATAGATATAGATATAGATATAGATATAGATATCCCTTAAGTTGCCCTCTTGATGATGATCATGTTTATTATCTTGTGTTTTTTTCTTTTTATTTTCTTTTGATTGTTGTATTGGTTTTAT
The DNA here is from genome assembly GCA_029282475.1 of Phrynocephalus forsythii. Taxonomy (NCBI): domain Eukaryota; kingdom Metazoa; phylum Chordata; class Lepidosauria; order Squamata; family Agamidae; genus Phrynocephalus; species Phrynocephalus forsythii. The sequence continues at coordinate 16,038,966 of JAPFRF010000005.1, forward strand.
ACTTGTATTGTGTTTCTCCCTATTGTTAACCGCCTGGAGTTCCTTTGGGAAGATGGGTGGTATAAAATAAATAAATAAATAAATAAATAAATAAATAAATAAATAAATAAATAAATAAATAAATAAACTGTACAAGACAGGTGTGTATTAGACTAGGTGTATACCCACATCTGTTTGCATTAATGTTGTGGACCTTGGCCCCAGTCAGACGTCATAAATTCAGATACACTCACCAGAGGAAAAAGGCAGAATCCCAGCCACACCTTACTCTGTTGTCGTTTCTGTCACCCTCCTATACATGAAGTCTAAAGAAGGAGAGTTATGTTACCCTTAAACTATTTCCTGACTAACATGGATAGCTGATATGGATAACAACTGCACAGCTCTATCTCCTTAGACTCTTCACCCACCATACTGTCTATGGTATGAAGACGAAACCAGAGATGGGGAGGGCAGGTCTAAATTGCTTCCTATCTTGTGGATAAGTATATCTTACATACATAATGCCTGAATAGGGCTATTATGCTATGTGTATCCTCCTGATTACTGCACTCAGTTCAGGAATTGTGGGAGAGAGGGTTGTGCATCTCCAAACAGAAAGGACAACACAATACATATGTACCAAGGACAACACCATCAGCTGTAAACTCTGCTTAGCATAGCTCTCATGTGAATTCAGTTCTACACTAGTGTTGGTATCCACAGTTGCTATTTATGGTGGAAGGCAATTTTTCCTGGAACAAAACTGTATAGTGGTATGTTAGCATAATTCATGGGATAACTCTCTTAATTCTGATTCGGTGGCTAAAATCATGTTGCACAGGATTGTACCACTGATTAAAACCTCTCTGTTTTTTGTGATCTCAAGGTCCATATGGATTTGTTCAATTGTGTCCAAGTCACATACACCCCAAATCTCTCTTAAACAGTAGCAATTTGCTAACAACAATGATACAATTCCTATTGTCTCATGGAGTGGCAACCAAAGGATTTCAGCTAGTGCCTCTGTATGTGTACAGTGAAATAATACATACATTTAGGAGTAGGTGAGCAGCCAAAAAAAGAAAAGAAACAAAAGATGTAGCCAACCATAGTTCCCTTTACACTAACAGTGAAATTACCACCTGAATTAATGGTATTTTTGGAAGCTACATATGTTCCATAGACCTCCTTAAGAGGAATTAAAATAATTGCAGGACCTAAGAACTCTAATAGATCTTTTAGCAGTTGCATAGCAGTGATTAAAATGACCTTATAATTAACATTTATTCGGAAGCATATTGAACCATTGCAATGTCAATGAGATTTCAAAAAAAAAAAAACCTTCTAAACCCCACTTTTCTTTTTCCTAGGTAAACATTGACTTCCACACAAGAAAAAACCTAGCTGAGAAAGCTCAAGACCCTACACCTTCCAGCTTTGATGAGGCCCAGAGACTTGTGTATGTGCTGATGGAGAGGGACTCATATCCGCGATTCCTCAAATCTAGATTCTATCATGAACTGCTAAGTAAAGTTGACTGCAGTGGTCTCAAGTGATGATTCCAAAGAGAACCAAGGAAAGCCCTGAATCTTCCTTGGCACTGAAAGCAGCTGAAATGTGGCTGGATATCCAGACAGAGCATGGCACAGCTGGGACTGAAAAACAAAGTGGAAGTTGGAAAACTCAAGTCATGGCCTTGTCCGCCTGAGATACCCTGCAAAGGGAAAGGCATCCTTGCTTTGACACCTCTGAGCTAAAGACTGCTGTCCATTTTATGATTTGCTCTTTCTGGACTTCCATGCAATTCACACTTGTAAAAGGTGATGTCCTATGGGAAGGTGGATGACTATTAATGCTGTTGCCGAAAGAAGCTCATCCATAGCATGTGCTATGGCTTAAGGCCAGCCTGCATAAGGCAACAGCTCTGCTTTATAAGCTAATTTGTAAGACTTTGTTGTGTGTACCAGTGCACATTATCCTTTGATGCTTCACACAGCCTCCAAAAGATCAACATGCAAGGGTCAAATAAGACCCATGGTGGCATATGGGACAGAAATCATCTTCAGGTCTGGCTTGCTGCACAAATCCCATATTATACTGACTGTGTGCACCCAAACCTGGAATGTCAGAAATATTGCAGGTTATAATAATGTTGGTCCAGTGTTTGATCTCTAAGAAGTCAGAGGCAAATCCTAATCCAGCCATTTCAAGTCAACAACCACCAAGATAGTCACTTTCTCTGCCACCTGAGAGGGTCAAAACAATGGCATTTCCTTCTTTCTAGCACAGACAGCCATAAATCAGAAAGCTTGTTAACTATCTAATAGGCTGTGAGGCATAGCTAGTAAATAAATAAGAACAATTGCCTACCACCAAGTCAATTCTGACTTATAGAAAACTTTCCCAGGGATGTCTAGGTAGAGAATACACATAAATGGTCTACCATTCCCTTTTCCTGAGGGCAGCCTGGAGCTGTGTGGCTTGTCCATGACTACATAGCCTGGCTCTTCTCCCAGGAGGCACAGTGAAGAATCAAACTGCCACCCTTTGTCTCCACAGCCAGATGACTAAACCACTGACCATCCAGCCCACATAGCAGGTAGTTTATGTCAAATTTACCTTCACCCTATCCATTCTCTTCATACCTAGACCTCTACACAGCTTCAGTGGCCTCAGAACCAGTTTATGACAAGGCATGGATGGAGGCTATCCCTCCAAACTGGGCAGACATCCTTCGGTTTTGGGGAAACATTTTCCCTTTCCACAGGATATTTTGGTTCTCATTCATTTTTATTCAAGAGGGCCCTCTGACCTTCCAAAGAGATGATGAAGAATGGTGGCAGAAAATATTTCTTCACTGAGACCTCTTTACATTTATTTATTTTAGGATTCAAGCCAAAATGTTTCAAAAGAGTGACACCCATCAAACAAAATGGCTGCTGTTCCTGATTAAGCCATCTGTGGTAAATAAGCTTTAAGAGGTGTGCAGCTTTAGGAGGCTGAGCATTGTCTATGTTTCTTTCAGTCCCAACATAATGGAATCATGTAAATATAAGATAACTTGTGAATTATTCTATTGTAGTGTTTTTCTGTGATATAATAATATTTAATTTATTACAAATTATATTTTAATTGCATTAAATAGCAACTATACCATAGATATCTTGAATTTAGAGGACTGTTTTTGTTTGTTAGAAGCAAAAAATATTCGGGAGGAGTCTGAAACACTTGAGTAGACAGTGGATAAAGTGTTGGACTTGAACTCAAGATATCTGGGTTCAAATCTCATGGGGGGAATGCACTCATAAAATCAGTTCTTAAATGTCTCACACACTTTGGAACTCCTACTAGAGTCACCATATGTTGTAATTAACCTCAGATAATGCATGAAGAGCCTACACAACCCTTGCTGTTATTATTTACTATGTCTTTTTAATTTGAACATTATTGTCTTTAATTTATTAAGAGACTATAATTTGTATTTTATTTTATTGTGTTAAAATTAACTCTTTTTCCTTAGAATTATTATTGAACCATATTGTTTGTTATTGTAAACTGCCCAGATTGGCCTTGTGGTCAAATGTTAAATGAATGAATGAATGAATGAATGAATAAATAAATAAATAATGTCTTGTTACAACAAGAAGCATTGTATCACAAGTAATATCTGTTGCCTGTTACTTTCAAACTTGGATTTAGATTTAGGACCAGAATCATCAGGCCAAAGGACACTCATTCAGTGATGAAGAGGTACATACCTTAGGCAGGGAAGATAGGTTGTTCAAGAGAGTTAAGAAAGGGTATACATGTGCATACAGAAAATCCCTCTCTCAACAGGAGTGGAAGACTTAGATATGTTCTGTTCCCTATTTATCATGCTGCCCTTTCATCTATTCCCAGAAAAATCAGGACCACTTCACACATCTACCAGGGATGCCACTGCTAATGACCCATGCTTAATGGGTGTTGGGAAGGGCTTCAGAGATGTGACTTTCACACACACACACACACACACACACACACACACACACACACACACACACACACACACACACACACACACACACACACACACACACACAGTGTGCATCTAAAGAGCCTATTTAGACCAAGCTGAAGTGAACCCAACTTGGAGTATACATTGGGGGTGTCCTACCAACCTTCCTCAGACTGAAGAAGTGACTTGGATGGGTAGCAAAACATTTTGGCCTAGCAAGAAAAGAAGTCCATTTGCCTTGATCAATTCCCAGATAACCTCACTGGCTGACTGAGAATCTTTACAGCAATGTTGGGTTTAGATGCTATTACACTGGTGTTTCATGGCTGCTCTACTACTTTTTAAAATTCATGGTATTTACATAAAGTTTGAAACTCAGACTGACATTTGTTTTTAATCTACGGAGGACAAACACATACTGTAAAGTATATGCTATTTTTAAAAAGTTGGTGTTTTTGTGATGTTAAAGTGTTTAACAGGCTGCAAGTGGTAGTGGGGGTTTTCTATGTTTTTAAGTTCTGCCTGGCTTCCAGCCTCCCTAGAAACTGCAAACAGAAAAGTGTTGGCAAGCCATTCAGAGCACAAGAAGCATTGCTGATGGGCAGTGTTCAGCTTGGTAACTCACAAGTAAAGAAGAAAAGCCTTCTGTACAACATAACAAGACATAGCAAAATATTCTCAGCTAGGGATGGGCACAAAATGAAAAACAAAATGTTTTGTCATTTTGTTATGTAACAAAACAAAACGAAATGAAACGAAGAAGCAGCATTTCGCTACAGATAAAACCAAATGGTAAATTTTTCCATAAAATGAACTGTTTTGATCCCTCTGTAAAACAGCTTGCTTCCACGGGTTAAAAAAAAAAAAGTGCTGACCTGGCCTGTGGGCCAGCTGGTTGGCGCTAGGGTAAAATAAAAAGTGCCAACCCAGCCCAGCTGGTCAGTGCTACGGATAAAAAAGCAACAAAAAATGTGCCGACCCAGCCTGTGGGCCAGCTGGTTGGCACTAGGGGTAAAAAAGAAAACAAACCCACCGACCTGGCCTGTGGGCCAGCTGGATGGCACTAGGGATTTTAAAAAGCCAACATGGACTGCGGGCCAGCTGGTCGGCACTAGGGTAAAAAAAAGAAGAAGTGCCAACCCAGCCCATGGGCCAGCAGGTCAGCGCTAGGGTAAAAAAAACAACAACCGGCCTCCCTTCAGGCCAGCTGGTCAGCAGGAGAAAAAAAAACACCCACAACCACAGCCACAGTATAAAAAAACCCAAAATGAAACAAAATGAAATATGAAACAATTTTTTAAAAAAAGTTTCATAATAAATGAAATGAAACAGGGAAGAAACAAAAAACAAAATGAAACACTGTTTTGTCATTTCGTGCCCATCCCTCTTCTCAGCTGACAAATAGCAGGGCACAGTCACCAATCACATGTTATAGTACCGAGTTGTTAAGAGCTCCAAACGTGACATGGCTTATTTATTTATAAAAAATGACAGAGACTGACCAGCAGGCCAGTTCCCCACTCCCTTGGTGGAATTTTTCATAGAAACATAGAGAGTAATTTACAATGGCAACATTAGCGTGAAAGGGCAGCTTACATTTTTGTTGTTGCCATTCTTGTTTCAACCTTTCAAGTTGACTTTTTTTCGTACCCTGGACAGCGTTTGCCAAGGCAGACCACAAGGGCTGTATTGTCAGCTCTTCAACTTATGGCATAATAGCTGTTCCTGGAGGCACAAAGGAAGAGTCACGTGGAGGTAGAATTACTGCTATTGTAGCAGTCGATTTAAGCACACAACTTTAGTCAGTCAGTGTCATTTGTAGGCTGTCTTTCTCCAGGGACTCCTTTTGGCTTTATAAGAACCACGAAAAACAATGAAAACAGTTACTGATTACATCACCCTCTGACTCAGAGAAGAAGATTCTTTTCACCCTCTCAATTTTTAATTCATGGTTGTGTCCTTCCCCCAACCCCCTTCACTAGACAGAATCTTAATTTGTTTCCATTTACAACCACTAGGCTTCAGATTACAAGCTTGTAGGTGCACTGGATCAAATATTTTTTTGAGATGGCACAGGGAGTGACTTTTGGCAAACTGAAGGTATTTCACCTTAATCCAATTGTTAGTCCCAACTGGAACAGTCTCGTTCACAAAATCCCATTTTAAGTCACAACTGAAGTAGGCCCATTCGATCAATAAAACTTACAGGATTTGTTCCACGAAATTCTCATGGATTCAATGGCCTTCTCGAGTTGTGACTTAGGCCACAGTCATACCTGCGTTTTCTCCGTAGTTTCCCTTCAGCTAACTGCACATAAAAAGATTGCATCCTAACTGCAAAGAGAAGCAAATTCCGCTCCCGGCCGACCACACCCCTTGAACAGCAGTTTCAGCGAAGTTTCAATAACCACCGCCAGGGGCTGGATTTAGAAACTTTGCTTGAAAATGCTTACTTATTTACTTCTGTAACCATGACAGGACCCAGAAAATACACAGTAAAATCAGTTGTTCCCCTTTTTCGACAGCTTCCTGTGGAAAAATGAGAAGTAGACAGGTAGATATGGAACCAGGATAGGAAAATACGATGCAGAAGAGAGGACACTAACTGCACGTTAAAAAGCACGTGGCCACTCGGGGAAAAAAGCATGAAATTTATATACACAGAGAACGCTGGTGTGACTACGGCCTTACTGCTGGATTGCAGCCATTCAAGTTGTGGGAATAGTCATAAGGGGTGAGTCACCATTCAACAGTTGACTAAGCAGGCCTTTTGTAGATCAAACTAATAAATGGATTTAGGCTATCATCTGAAGACCCAATGAAAATCAAAAGATAAGTTAAGAAGCACAGAACTTGAATGGAATATGATATGGGACGTAAAAGGTAGAAAGGAAACCACAGGGTAGAAGCAGAGTTTGGGAAAGTTATTTTCAAGCTATAACACCCAGGATTCCCTAGAAAGCCACTAGTAATCCAAAATAAACTTTTTCAAAATCAGAAGGACAGATAGAATAAGGTAAGAGTCTAGAGCTAAACTTGGTTAAATATAGGGCATCTCTTCTTCTAAAAATATGTTTTTAAGTCTTTGGCCTTGCTTTCTCGATTGGAAATGTTTCATGTGATTAGAGCCCTCATGACTGTCTTGCGTCTATATGGTATGTAAAGTGGGAGGCAATGGGGAAGCAGACATCTGTGATAGGAAGCTCACAACACAATTCAGTGCCTTCAGATTTTCAAAAGTGGCAGTTATGACATTGGTTCATGCCAGAGTTAGTGTGATATGTTAGCAATTAAAGTTGACAGAAGAGAATTTAAATGTATTTAATATATGCAAAAACATTTCCAAAATAAGGGGAAATAAATATTCTTCCCATAACACGGCTCGGATTGATAAAATTAATGGTCTGTTGTTAAAAGCATTGATTTTAGGGCAAGACCGGACATTTAGTCTCCACAACATATCTGATTTATGGTAGAAGTTATCAATATTTTATCCACCATCCATATAAAATGTCCCTTTCTTTGGTTAGAGCAGTGACATTTTCCATGATTTTCAATGACTTTTGGTTTCCTCAAAAGACATTGTCTATTTCTGATCTCAGTTTGTTCCAAAGGGAAGAGTTTAGCAGCAACACACTTCACATGCAGTTCACTTCCATGTTCATTCTCTCCCAATCAAATAAGCATGCAAACATCAAATGAACAAATAATGAAAAAGGAAAGGAAGTTCCAGCAGGAAGTGGACTTCATGCATGTTTATTGATTGATTTCTAAAAACGTAAAAAAAATTATTGAAATAATGCAGCTTATTAGAGTGATTGGACAACAATCCCAGGATGCCTCCTGCTTTTTCATGTAAATGAGTTTGGGAAAATGGGGAAAAATTGTCCTATCTGAAAGCATAGCAAATTTTAGTTTATAGAAAATGTTATACCGTAATTATTATGGAGTTTTCATCTCTCAGGTTTTTGTTATTTAAATACTTGTGAATACAAACCCATGCTGAATTGGTGTCTCCTTTGCAACAGATTTCCAGAGTTCTGAAGTGTTACCTTTCTGGACTCAAATATCTAGAATCCCCTAGCCTCTGGATAAGAGAATCTGGACTGGAGCTGTGGTCCAAAAAGTAACGCTTCTAAAACTCTGACGTTTCCCATTATACTTTAGTAAAATGTTAAACATAATACTGTTTAAATACATGAATATGAATGTGCTTCTAGAGGTGAACTTGGCAGATCAATTAAAACCACCCAATGAAGCAAGGATCTGACCCTCAGACTTTCCAGTTTACGGTCAATCACTCAAAGTAATGCACCACACTGGCTGATTTATTCCTTTTTTTTTAATTTCTTTTTCCCCCACTGCTACTGCTGCTATATGAAACATATCTCTGGAACGCAAGGAGCTATCCAGGTTTTGGCATGAATTGCTTTGTGACAAACATCTCAGAATCTTTACTTTATGGTGAGTTAACATGGTGAGAAGAGGGGCAGAGTCATATTTGGCAGCCAACGCAATCCTGATGCATTCCAGCCTCCTGAGTAACACTACTGTGCTCTGTTTAAGGTTAAATGTAAATGTGGTCTCTCCATCAGCCTGCCGCTAGCTTCAATGCTATAGACTGTTGCTATAGCAAGACAATACAAAACCAACACAAAGCCATGAAGGCTTTAAAGTTATGTGCACATAAATATATTTAATGGCATCCATTGACAGAAAGCAGCCAATGAATGTTGTTGAATTGCCAATGGCATGTGAAGAAATAACAGCAGCATGTTGAATTTCTTCCATTCCCAATCCTATTTGCCCCAGCTTTTTATAAAGTGCACCCCGTTCCTTATCCTTTGTACATTAGCATCACGGCAGTGGCACGTTGTGTTCACAACAGAGAGAAAATGAGTGGTCTTTTTATTTATTTATTTATTTATTTATTTATTTATTTATTTATTTATTTAGCTTGTATGCCGCCCACTACCCAAAGGTCTCTGGGCGGCTCACAATCAGAATGAACAGTTAAAACATCAAAATACAATAAAATTAAAACAATAAAACATTTAGATGCAATAAATACGATACATTAAAAACACACCACTAAAATTGCCATCAGGGCCCACAATCATTAGTTAAAAAACTTTTAGAATAAGAGGGTTTTTACCTGGCGCCAAAATGTTAGCAACGTCGGTGCCAGGCGAGTCTCATTTGGGAGGGTATTCCATAGTCTGGGGGCAGTTGCTGAAAAAGCCCTATTCCTGCAAGCCATCCCCTTCACCTCCTTAAAGGATGGCTCTTTCAGGAGGGCTCCCTGACTAGATCTTGATTGCCGGGTAGGTTCATATGGAAGGAGGCAGTCCTTCAGGTATCTAGGTCCTAAGCCGTTTAGGGCTTTATATGTCAAAACAAGCACTTTGAATTGGGCTCGGGCAGCAACTGGTAACCAGTGAAGGTTATACAGAATCGGCGTGATGTGTTCCTTGGTGGCCCTACCACTCACCAGCCGTGCCACGATTCTGAACCAGTTGCAATCGCCGAACCGTCTTCAGAGGCATAAAGCGCATTACAGTAATTAATACGGGATGTTACCAGTGCATGTGTAACTGTCATGAGGCTCCGTTCATCTAGGTAGGGGCGCAGCTGGTATATATTCCGCAGCTGGAGAAAGGCACCCCTGGCCACCGAGTCCACCTGGGCTTCGAGAGTTAGACCGGGGTCCAGGAGCACCCCCAAGCTACGGACCCTGTCCCTTAGGGGGAGTGCAACCCCATCCAGAACAGGGGAGTGGCCCTCTAGTCTGTCTGACGAAGCACCCACTAACAGCACTTCCGTCTTGTCTGGATTGAGTTTCAATTTATTAACCCTCATCCAGTCCATTATCTGGCCCAGACACGAGTTCAGAACAGAAACCGCCTCACCTGGATTGGTGGAGAACGAGAGGTAGAGCTGAGTATCATCAGCATATTGCTGACTCCTCAGCCCAAACCTCCTGATGACCTCTCCCAGCGGTTTCATGTAGATGTTAAAAAGCATGGGGGATAGTATTGAGCCCTGTGGAACCCCATGACGTAAACGCCATGGAGCAGAGCTACTATCCCCCAGCACCACCTTCTGGACACGGTCAGCCAGGAAGGATTGGAACCACCGCAAAACGGTGCCTCCAATTCCCAACCTGGCCAGCCTATCCAGAAGGACACCATGGTTGATGGTGTCGAAAGCCGCCGAGAGGTCCAGGAGTATCAACAGGGTTGCACTCCCCCTGTCTCTCTCCCGGCAATAGGTCATCGTACAGCAAAGGTCATCTTACCCTTTCATCGTAATGAGCCGTTCCTTCTTAGATCCTTCCAAAAACATCTTGTGAGCTGCCATTGTGCAGTGGAAATGCCATTTTGGATGAGTGGTATTGCTGTCACACCATGTTTTACAGCACATCATGGTTGTTTAGAGATGCAACATCCAAAGCCTATAACAAGGTTGGCATCTCTAGTAGGAGGAGCAGCAGCAGGAGAAGACAACAGAGGTGTAGTAGGCTCAGCCTCATAACTTTTTCCATCTTCAAGATGCTCAGCATCATAGTTTCTATTCCATTCTTACATATCTAGGGCAGAGATGGATATGGACTTCATTTTGGTGGTATGGTTTGACACAGCAGCCATACAGCTGTTCCACAGGTTCTGCACCAATCAGAGTACCCACTTCCCTCCTCTGGCTCCTCTGATTTCTACCCACTCAGACAAGGAGGTGGTGGCAGGGAAGCCTGCAGTACTGCCTTTAAATGAGTGGCCATCCAAGGAGGGAAGTGCAATCAGTGAGTATGCAAAGGCAAGAAATGGGAGTTCACAGCACCTGTGCAGCTGTTGTTCCAAACTGGGATGAACTGCCAAACTATGGTTCCTGCCCATTTCTAATAAAGGGATGTGAAGAAATGTCGACTTGGGTCCCTTCGGGGAAAAGGCGGCATAAAAATAAAGTAGTAGTAGTAGTAGTAGTAGTAGTAGTAGTAGTAGTAGTAGTAGTAGTAGTAGTAGTAGTAGTAGTAGTAGTTGCTAATATGTCATTTATTATAACAAAGGCTATTTCAACATGTCAAGGCTATGTGACACTCACACTTCTCCTGCTGGTGTGGAAGTTCTCACCTCCAGCTAAGAGGAAGACATCAAGTCCTTTTCTTTTCCATTATTGGTTGAGCAGTTTGAACAAAATGTCCCTAGTATCCTTTTTCCTTCTTGAGCTGAGCAACAGAGAGACAGAGAGAGTATGAAAGGACAGGCTGATTGCTTACAAAGATAAATAATGTGTCTACCTTTAAGATGGCCTTAGTGTGTCAAGGAATCAGTTACCCTTTCATTTGCATCATTGGACAAAAATGGACTTGCGATTTCACAAATGTGCACATTCCTTGCCCACCCAGACCAAAATAAAACACACGACACAGGGTTTTATATGGATTAAACAAGGGCCACAACTGTATTGATTTAAATAACTTTAACTTAGAAACATTAAACCTGACCTCCAGCAAGGGGGCCTAAACATAGTACAACCAGGTGAAGGGCATATCAAAATAATTACTTTTCAGCTCCTTGTAGCACAAACCATTTAATAAATCCAAAAGATGCTGCCCACCTGTTCAGCATCTTCCAGACTCCAATTGTTCCCTTAATTAAATATAGCCCTCAATATAGCACTTAATAATCCTTTAACAACCTGACTTCCTCTGTGTATTAGACTCTAATTCTTCATTCTTTCACAGGGCTGCATCCTAACTGAAAAATCCACCCTGGCAAGGACGTTTTAACCTGTTGCACTACCTGCCAATTGTGACCGGGAAATTAATTACCCACCCTGCACAGAAGCAAGAATGGGGTGGGCGAAAACTCACTACCAATCCAGGCCGATCAGACTGATAGACAAAAATTCCCACCCGGCCCAAATTGCTACCAAGTACCCTCACTTTCGCTTCAATAAAATTGGGAGGGTGGTAGGGGGCTGGAAGCAAAGAGAAGAAAGCGCTGGGGGGACCAGGCTTAAAAAGCCTGCCTGCCCCTGCACCGGAAACCCTGTTCTCCGGGCGCCTTGGCACCATGAGTTCAGGTGCGCAGGCAAAGGTGCCCCACCCAAAACCAGTTTGGAATGGAGCTATGGTTCTGAAGACAATAAAAACAAATCTCATCCTTTCATCATAAGGAGGTATTTTTGGTTTGTAATTCTCCATTTAGAACATGAAGATAACCCAGTGCATGATTTACATTCCTACTCAAAGCCAATCAATAGCTATTGCTTTAACTCATTCAAATATTTTCTGAGATGCTTTGTTTTAGAGCATTTCTATTCTATGTATAGATTTCTGAATGAGAAAGCTTCTGTCCCCTTATCTTGCCTTAAATTCAGCTGAAACATCAAGAGTTTATTCACCTGTTCATCTTCTAATGTTATATGTTGTATCACTGCATAGAACATTGGAAGTGATGTGATATCATTGACCAACAGTACCGTGCTAGATTGTGTAGTATGGCTACACAAAGTAGAAATGAGCACAGGAAACTAGGAAGGACAATATTTTGAAACATAAGTGGACTAGGGGCTCCTTTTTCTGAAGGAAGTGAGCTGCAGTTCACAAAATTGTGTGGCAACTAAAACTTCTTAGTCTTGTAGGCCCCAAAAGGCTCCTTGTCGGTTTTTCAAAGGCACAGTTGTACCCTAGAACAAGTGATGTTCCCCTCTGATAACGTAGGATTGCAACATACTGCATTTATCCTTTCACAAGTGGGAAAAAAGAAATCACAGCACAGTCATTTGTTAGATGCCGCTTTCAAATCCTGGTGGTCTACAAATACGAACCTACAGTTCTGGGATAAGGTAGAAGTGAAGATTGGCCATGATCCAATCTAAGACAAACCCATGCTGGACAGATGACTCGGTGCCTCCTTTGCATGAAAGCAAACAACAAATAAGGCCATATAGATAGGATTGATTTTTAATTGTTATCAGATACACTCTGATCATTAGCCTCCTGTAACTTCATGTCGTCCTCAAGTACTGTTGTGTATTGATCTGTAATTGCTGGTTGAAGTAACTGCCTCCCTGTTCAAAAGGGAAAAGGCCTATTGGTTGATTATAGTTGCTGCATTTGGATCTTCAATCCTATTGGTTCCCGCCAAAAGGCAGCCTTGTGGTTGGTTGTAATTGTTCCCTCCAAAATGTATCTTTTCCTAGCAAGTCCTGGCCCCTATAAATGTAACCTCCTCTCCCCAGTCCCCAGTCTTGTCTCTCCCTGATTAAAGTGCTGTTCACTAGAAGCTGTCTCCAGCCTGCTTTGTCTCCGAGCTGAAATCACTGCTGAATCACTAACCCCACGCCACAATACTGGCGACGAGGATCGGATCCAGAATGCTGAGTAGCAGAGGCTCATCATGCTGACTCAGAGTCCGGATTGCAGCAGAAACAAGACTCACCTGCTGGCTAGAAGATGACCCTGCCCGCCTGGAGAATGGAAAGTCCATGGGTCTTGGAGCCCTTCCAGCCGTCCGAGCCTCACACTTGGGAGGACTATGTTGAGCGTTTCGAGTTCTTCGCGGTGGCTCAAGGAATCACAGATGCCAGCAAAAGGAGGGCCACATTCCTGAGTTGCTGTGGGCGGGAGACCTTCATGTTGGCCAAAGCACTGCTCGCCCCAGCAAAGCTGAATGAGACAGCACTCACAGATATTTTCGCCCGGCTGACAAGCCACTTGGCACCAACCAGAACCCAGATGGCCTGGCGGATGGAGTTCCAGAAAAGGCAGCAGCAAGCCGGAGAATCTGTGGCTGCATTCCTGGCAGGACTCTGGGAGCTTGCTCAGCACTGTGGCTTCCCAAATCTTGAAGACATCTCTTGAATCAATTTGGTGGGGGTCTCTGCAGCAAAAAAGCCCAAAGGCGCATTGTGGCAAAGGAAGATGTCGCCCTTGCCTCCGCCTTGAAAGAGGCCTCTGCCACAGAGAATTATGAGCAGGAAGAGCTCAATGCCAGTGGCAAGACCACGAAGCTGCGGGTAGAGGCTGCCCATGCCATGGATGAGCCAGAGGCTAGTCCAAGCCAGAGCCCAGTCCGGGGTGTTGAGTTGATGCGTCAGGCGAATGCACGGCCCAAAGATCACCGAGGCCCTTGCACAGGCTGTGGCGGACACCATGAGCGGAAGAGCTGCTGTTTTTGTGATGCTACGTGCAGGGCTTGTGGTAAGACAGGACACATCGGCCGGGTCTGTTGGTCAGTGGCAGCTGCAACAATGGAATCACGTAGATCAACACGTCACAGATCATCCACCACGACTCATCTCCTGGACGACTGCAATTATCTCACAGAGATCAACGGAGAGATCGTGCAGTTTCCGGCGCAGGGCAAACCATCCATCAGAGTGAAGATCGAGGGTTGACCGTGCGACATGGAGGTGGATTCCGGATCTGGATTCACTATTGTCTCAGACCAGACTGCAAGGGGGCTCTTTCCTGAGGGTAAGTTCCCCTCTCTGGAACCATTCCCAGCAACCTTGCAATCATACACGGTGAGCCACATCCACATTCTAGGAATGTGTGCTGTGAGGGTACAATTCCGGGAGAAAGAGGCCATGCTTAAATTGGTGATTGCACAGGGGAGTCGCCCCAGTCTTTTGGGTACTGACTGGTTTCCTGCCTTGGGGCTGAGTATATCAGGGCTCAACTCAGTCCAAACTTCCCCAGAGTTGGGCGAGGTATTAGGCCAAGAATTTGCTGAACTCTTCAATGGAAAGCTGGGTTGTTATAAAGGGCCTCCAATTGACTTTGAGCTGGACCCCAGGGTGGCTCCAATCCGACTCAAGCCAAGGCGAGTGCCTTTTGTGCTGCAACCCAAAAGTGAGGCGGAACTGGACAAATTGGTCAAACAGGGAGTTCTTTCACCTGTGGACTCTTCTAAGTGGGAGACTCCTATCATCACACCCCTTAAGGCGAATGGGGAAGTGAGGATTTGTACAGACTACAAATGTACTATCAACAAGGCACAGGGGAAATTCATACCCCATTCCGGTCATCTCACAGATGTTGGCAAAATTGGCTGGGGGGAAAATTTTCGCCAAACTTGATCTGGCTCAAGCTTACCAACAGCTGCCAGTGAAGCACAAACAATCGTAATGCACAAAGAGGCTTTCAGAGTGAACAGATTACAGTTTGGAATTTGTGTGGCTCCAGGAATTTTTCAAGGGCTAATGGAGCGCCTGTTAAGGGGTCTGCCAGGGGTCTTGCCATTTTTTGATGATGTTCTGATTGCTGGAAAAGACCCCCAGGAACTAGTGGGGCGTATCCGTGCTGTGTTACTCAAATTTAAGGAGGTGGGGCTGCAGCTAAAAAAGGAAAAATGCAGTTTTGGGGTGCCATCTGTGGATTTCTTGGGGTTTAAAATTGATGCAATGGGCATCCACCCCACTGACTCTAAAATTAAAGCCATTACTGAGGCACCACGACCACGGAACAAGACGGAGTCACAGTCATTCCTGGGTCTTATTAACTTTTACCATTCATTCCTACCTCAAAAAGCTTCAATAGCAGAACCGTTGCATAAACTATTGAAGAAAAAGAGTGTGTGGTGTTGGGCTCAGGCACAGCAGAAGGCTTTTGACACCTTGCGGGGCATGCTGACTAGCAGGAGCGTCCTTGCTCATTATGACGAGTCGAAACCTCTTGTCCTGGCATGTGATGCCTCTCAGTATGGGCTGGGAGCTGTGCTGAGCCATAGGGAAGCAGATGGGTCAGAAAAGCCCATCTCGTTCTATTCTCGTACGTTGTCGCCAACGGAGCGCAACTACGCACAAATTGACAAGGAAGCCCTGGCAATAGTGGCAGGGATTAAAAAGTTTCATGACTATTTATATGCTCACCACTTCTTCCTTGAAACTAACCACAAGCCTCTGTTAGGCTTGTTCCACCCGAACAAACAGACGCCGCAGATTCTCTCCCCCAGAATGTTGCGATGGGTTCCAGTACACCCTGACCCATGTTCCAGGGAAAAGGTTGTGCCACGCTGATCCACTAAGTCGCTTGCCCCTTCCTGGTGTGTGCGATGCAGATCCTGCCCCAGCTGAACAAGTGATGATGCTGGAAACACTTCTGGGGGGCCCTGTAACTGCCACTGAAATAGCTGAGAGAACAAGGAAAGATCCCGCTCTCTCCCGTGTGCTCACTTGGGTGGGGAGGGGATGGCCAGGTGGCCCGCATGAGGAAAAAATTAGACCGTACGCAACAAGGCAACATGAGCTATCCCTGCATAAGGGCTGTCTCCTATGGGGAGACAGGGTAATCATCCCAGCACCACTGAGAAACAGGGTTCTGGATACACTGCACTTGGGGCATCCGGGAATGGTCAGGATGAAGTCGCTGGCCCGGTGCTATGTATGGTGGACTGGGATGGACCAAGAGGTTGAACGATGGGTACAGACATGCAAGGCATGTCAGGAATACGCCCAGAAGTGGCCAGAGCACCGGTCCACTGGTGGGAGCAGACCCGGACTCCCTGGAGCCGGCTGCACTTAGATTTTGCTGCCATTCCAAGGAAAGGTTTTTTTTGGTTATCGTTGATGCATATTCTAAATGGTTAAAGGTGGCTATGGTTCCCAGCATGTTGTCAGCTGCAGTCATCAAGGTGCTGAGACAGCTGTTTGCAACCCATGGGTTGCCCGAGACCATTATCTCAGACAATGGAGCAGCCTTTGTATCCCAAGAATTCAGGGCATTTCTGGCTGATAATTTCATAAGAGGGGTCACCTCAGCTCCTTTTCATCCCTCATCCAATGGGCAGGCTGAGCGCATGGTGCAGACAGCCAAAGGATCCCTTGCACGCTTGATGGAGGGTGACTGGTCAACGCACATTGCCCAAATGTTGTTCTTGCAGCATGCGACGCCGTGTACTACTATGAGCAAGTCGCCAGCAGAGCTGCTTCTAGGTAGAAGACTGGTGATGGTGCTGGAATATGTCCACCCAGACAAAATGCCAAACCACAAGGCTAGAGCACCTCCACAGGCAGAGAGCGACTCTACAAGGTATTTTGCTCCTGAAGATTTGGTCTGGGTGAGGAATTATGCCAGAGGTCCCCTGTGGGTGCCAGGGGTGATTACCAGAGCATCTGGACCAGTCTCTTATTACGTGACCATTGAAGATGGCAGGGTCTGGCGTAGGCACATGGACCAACTGAGGCGCAGAGCGCCCATTAGAGTTGGTACCAGTTATGGGTGAATTGCAGCCTGAGAGTGACACTACCCCCATTAATGAGTCCCAGCTGCAAGACCAGAGCGGAGATGCCCCAGGAATGCAGGTACCAGTGGCGTCAGCAAATGAATCTACTCCCGCATTTCCTCATGGCGCCGAGGAACAGATCAGGGACACTGAGCTGTCTGAAACCCCCTCTGTGTCAGACGAAACGATTACAGTAGACTCTCCACCACAGACACTGCCTGCTGAAGCCCCTGCAACACCCGTAGTCAGGAGATCAACTAGAAGTCGCAGGGCCCCACAATATCTAAAGGATTACGTGTGCTGTGCCCACCAGGGGGGGAGGGGTGTTGTGTATTGATCTGTAATTGCTGGTTGAAGTAACTGCCTCCCTGTTCAAAAGGGAACAGGCCTATTGGTTGATTATAGTTGCTGTATTTGGATCTTCAATCCTATTGGTTCCCGCCAAAAGGCAGCCTTGTGATTGGTTGTAATTGTTCCCTCCAAAATGTATCTTTTCCTAGCCAGTCCTGGCCCCTATAAATGTAACCTCCTCTCCCCAGTCCCCAGTCTTGTCTCTCCCTGATTAAAGAGCTGTTCACTAGAAGATGTCTCCAGCCTGCTTTGTCTCTTAGCTGAAATCACTGCTGAATCACTAACCCCATGCCACAATAAGAACATCCCTCAATTTTCTCCCACAAAAATAAATGCTTCAGTCATTCTTGGGGAGAGGTTGAGATAAAAGGAGACACAGAAGCTTTAGTTTATTTAGTAGAGTTTTAAGACATGCCATGTTTTCCCTATGCTGCCTCCCACATATTCGGTCATTGAAACATGACCCAAGTTCTTCCTAATTTCAGACACTTGGGGAAATGTTGACATCCTCCCCACGTCTGTGATGTCTTCCCACACTCCAGCAGCAAAAAGAGAGTTCAACATATAGCATGGGCCAAAACTGAAAGAAGAAGTGATGAGCTAGAAGCAGAAGCAGTAGAATGATTTTTTTCTGCAGCTGGACAAGCATCCCTTGTGTTTGCAAAACATTTAGACCTGTTGCTAAGCAAGGCACTGGAGCAAAAGCAAGCCCTATGCACTCCAATGTGATTTTTCTGGTCACCATTTCCAGTGACAGTCATAAGGACATCTCAGCTCTTCACATTCAGGACCCCTACAGTCTTCATAGAAAGGTCTCCTCTCAAACGTCTTGTCATACACCAATCCCTTCCCCACTTCAGTACCAACCAGCTATTACTTTGGACTAGTCTGATTTAAAGAAAAAAATACATAAATAAATCCAAGTTTCTGCCTCAAGACAGCTTTTAGGGGCTATATTGACTCAAAATTTTCCTTTTGTAATTATAAAATTACTGTACAGTATTTTTCAACTCCACAGTTAACTGTCACCACAGACAATTGGAGATTTAATTTCAGGGGTCAGTCAAGGGGTATAAAGTCGGGGGGTCCAATCTTGTAGCTTTATTTAATTAGAAGAGGGTAATGCCTAGCTTTGGAGGTTCCGGGGCTGAGCTGCTATGAGAGAGGTGACTGAGGAAATGCATAGACCACTATTACCTCAGTGTCTTGGCCACAAAGACCTGTCAGGCAATCAGCCACCGCATAGGTTTGGTGAAGTTTGGGTACAGGATGTCCAACTCATGAACCCCAAATAGGTCCTCCCAGGGAAGTTGCCCCTAGGCACCTAGAGACACAAAGCTTGCAGAAAAGCTCCCCTCCAAGTTTGGTGAAGATTGGGTTTCAGATATCTGAGTTACAGACTCGTGCACACACCCCAGAAACTGCCCTTTGGTAACTCACTTGGGGAAACCAAGTGAGTTGTGAGTTGGTACAAGGCCACCAATTTGTAGTTCACCGTGATTTCATCCTACCCTGGTCTGATGTTGGAGGCCTTGTACCACAGACTGGCAAAGCTGCTTGGATGAGTAGTGAAACATTTCGATCTCACAAGAAAAGAAGTCCAGCTGGCATGAATCAACTTCCAGATGACCTCACCTGGATGACTGAGAATCTTCACAGACACATGTTGTAAGTAAATCTGTATATTACAGCTATATGCAAAACTGAGAATCCAATAGTCGGTATCAACGTAGTGCTTTCTTATAGAGCACACTGGGGTGTCTGACATCTCTCTCAGCATTTACATTAATACCAAAGTGGAAGCGGTTAAAAAACCAAGCATAGATAGGGAACACAAATAGAAGAGTGAAATGAGCTCCTCACAAATCCTCTCACTAGTTCACCATCCCTGAATGGTCTTCATCTACGTTCAATCATTAGGGATTTTACACAGCCTAGTATGAGGGAGGGAATGAGCTGGGTTTGTTTTTTTCCAGGCTCCTTTACAGGACTGCAGCCTCTGCACAAGTCCTGCTGGAAACGAAAGGAAAGCTGGGCTATTTCCATTCTCCTCCTCATATACAAACGCATAACTTAGTGGATACCAATTCTGATAAGGAAAAGCAACCCTTCTTGAAGCTCTGGCCTCGTCTAATCCTTTCATGGAAGGGGGGAAGGCATGAAGGAATCATATAACGTTTTGTCTTAATTGGTATCCCACAGAAAAAGGGGGCAGGAACTCACACACAGGTACACACACACACACACACACACACACACACACACACACACACACACACACACACACACACACACACACACACACACACACACCAGAGTGAAATGGTGGGGAGGGTTAAGGGTTGGGCTCATTCACACAGCAAAAGTAATGTAAATCTTATGCACACCCGAAGCAGAAACCAGTGTATCCAGGCCCTCCTATCAATCTTTCTGATCTGTGGAAAGGATTCAGAAGGGAATAAGCTAAGATGTGTGGCAGGGTCTGTGTGTTGGGGGGTGGGGGGTACAGCTTTCCTGCTTCTGCTGCAGAGGGCCTGCCATTGGAGTTGTTCCATGAATCACACCTGCTTTGATTCCCTGCTCAGAGACATGTTATAACATCCCTGTCTTCCTGTCAGGTTTAGCATGCTGGAAATCAATTTGAAAATATCTGCCTAGTCACAATGTATAACTAAGGACTTGTTTTTTCAGGTGGTAAAGTGAGTTTTTTTAAAAGGCACACACAAGGTGGTTGTTTATTTTAACTCAGTTACGAATGCAATTTATTTTAAATCATTTTAGCATGTGTGAACACTTGTGTTGGAGTAAATTGTGCCTGTGGGGTTTGTCAAGTTTTGGATGACAGGGTCATGGATTCTTCTCTCTCTCTCTCTCTCTCTCTCTCTCTCTCTCTCTCTCTCTCTCACACACACACACACACACACACACACACACACACGGGGGAGAGAGAGAGAGAGAGAGAGAGAGAGAGAGAGGACTATGTCACTATGCCTCTTCAAACCTGCCAGTGGGAGTCCTACCCTCAGCCTCAGTAACAGGGAAGGAGAAGTGGGTAACCTCTGCAGGACTCAGAGCCAGACGAGGATTAGAGATGGGCACAAAATGAACTTTTAGTTCATTTTGTTATTTGTTATTCATTTCGTTACATAACAAAATTAATAACGAACCTCAGAGTGGATTTAGAATGAAAAGAAATAAACCAAAAAAATATTTTGTTTCAGTTCGGTTCGTTAATGGCAGTGGAGATGTCTCCTACCTGGCCCTGGTCCTTCCTGGACGGTCTGGTCTTCCTGGCTGCAGGGAGGTGGTGAGGCAACCAGAAAAGAAAAAGCCAACCAGGCACAATACAGCTGGTAGGCGGCCATGGTCATGAGTAAATAAATAAATAAATAAATAAATAAATAAATAAAGATAGATAGATAGATAGATTCGGTACCTGGCCCCGGTACCGGCCCGTGGAACAGGCCAGTGGCTGGCAAAAGTTTAAAAAAGCTGATCGACCTGCATACAGCTGTAGTGCGGGCCAAGTGGTCGTCAGTAAAAAAATACAATAAAAATAAAATAAAAATAAATCAACAACAACAACAACAATCAACATCAACATCATCAACAACAACAACAACAACAACAACAACAACAACAACAACAACAAAAGGAGCACCGACCCGGACCCAGGGGTGGCCGGGTTGATGCCCTAAAATAAAGGAAAAAAATAAAATAAAACAAGCACCGACCCAGCCCACAGAACTGGCCCGTGGCCAGCACTTTTTTAAAAAAAAAATAAAGCTGACTGGCCTGTGCTACAGCTATAGTGTGGGCCACATGATTGGCAGTAAAAAAATTACAATAAAAATAAAATAAAAATAAATAAATACATTTTAAAAAGGAGCACCGTCCTGGCCCTAGGTGTGGCTGGGGTGGCACCCTAAAATAAAGAAAAAATATAAAACATAAAACCAGCGCTGACCCAGCCCCAGGGGCCGCGTGGTCAGTGCTTGAAAAAAAATGAGGCGCTGGCCCCAAGCCAGCATCTCAAAAAGCCCCTGCCACAGGTGCCAGGATCACTCTGCCGCTGCCGCTGCCGCTGCCGCTGCTGCCACCACCACCACTGCAGCCCAGTAACGATAAGGGTGATGAGGATGTGGATGATGAGGAAGAGGATGCTGCCAGTCCAGTTTGTGCTGTTGTTGTGAACATCTGTGTTTTTTTATTTTTTTAATGTTTTCCCAACCACACACTGTCAAATGGATTAGATCGCGCAAAGCGGGGAAAAATAAATAATGAACAAAACAAACCAACAAAACCAATATTTGAAAAAAAATGTTAAAAACAAAACAAACAAAACCAAACCCTAAAACAAACTGAACAAAAAAATCACCATTTTTTTTGTTTGTGCCCATTTCTACCCAGGATGTTTGCATAAGCCAGGACATGGCTTGTGGACAGCTGTGTGTTTTTTTTTAAATGAAAACAAGTCTCTGTGTGGCGGGGGTACAGCTTCACTACTGCAGCTGCAGAGGGACTGCCATTGGATTTGTTCTATAAGCATGTGTGTGTGTGTGTGTGTGTGTGTGTGTGTGTGTGTGTGTGTGTGTGTGTGTGTGTGTGTGTGTGTGTGTGCATGCACAGGCACCTATACCTGAACCCCCACCCCCGCTCACAAACAACATTATATCAATTTCTACATCTTCAAACCAGCTATTGATTTAATACAATAGTACAGTATACTCATGGCCTCAGTCTGAATTGTTTCTTTCACAAATTAAGCCTCTTGTTTTAGAAATGTATCCTATTCACATTGACACTGTTTATGGATCATCTGCCTCAAATTTGACATAAATATTTCAAAGTATCTACATATATTTGTATGGGTCTGAATAGTGAAAAGTCATGAAACTAGAGAAAATTTCCATCTGGAAAGCTATCCATTCACAGAGAACTATACATAGGATTTTTGTGACATTGCCACTTAAAAAGTGACAAACAATTTGTGTGTGTGTGTGTGTTGTTGTTGTTGTTGTTGTTGTTGTTGTTGTTGTTGTTGTTGTTTACTCCAAGATTGGGACAGTTTCATTTTCACTACTTTCTGTTGAATACATTTTGCCCTGCTTCATGCAAACCTGGACGGCTGCAGTTGGAGTACATTAACAAAGTGTAACAAGTTCCAATGGGCAATTTCTTCTGCTCTCTCTGCTGGCTGATTAAAGCATTTTCACTCAGGGAAACCTGACTTTCCAAGTGTGACTTCCCACCAGATCATTTTTTTAATTTGTCCACCTGTGTAGTTGTACCCTTAGTTGACCATATTCAGGGCATTGGGTGGAGGGGAGAAGGGACACTGAAATTCTCAGGGAATTCAGAATATGCTAACCAAAACTGGAATACATTGCAGTTCCCATCTGATCAGAAAACACCCCAGAGGTCCTTAAAGTGAAGATTTTTATTGATCTGCATGATGCATAATAAATAAAAAATTAAGTATTTCAAGAAGTTCTTAATGTGCTCTTGGGGCAGGGTGGTGGGGGGGAATGATCTATTTAGTATGGTCAACCTCAGCCTCAGAAAATACTTGCCACACCTGCTTTTTTCTTATGTTTCTTCTACAGCCCACTTTGTAGGAATTAGTGTCATGTCTCACTTTTCTTCAGTGCTAAGAATGACTAGGTGTTTGCATTCCGTGTTGTGCTAAAAAGGAAGTTTAAAGGCCAAGTTCTTCATGACAGAAAATAAAAAGCTACACATAAACCCAGCAGCCTCACGGTGAGGTCTCTGGATCTGTTATGTTTAGTCTAACTTCCTCCTTTCACTGTTGTCATTATTTTGTACCATTCCTTAGCCTTGCTGAACATCATTCTTTGCTGTTGACATTATAAGGAACAATACCCTATAATAAGGATATGGATTTCATGGCCTCTCAATCTCAGAGAGAAACTGAATGGAGAAAATCATTCTTCCTCACAGAGAGATTTCTGTGTGAGAAGGGTTTTCCCCCTTGAGAACTCTCCTGGGAGTTTTCTCAAGGGTTTTGCCATCATTTTTTTCCTGGAAGAAATGTCGAGCTTCAATGGATTATTCCATTTCCACATTGATGTCATCTTTCCTATAAACAGGATAGAATGATAAAGAAAGGCCAAATGTGTTTTTTTCCTTCAGCAGAATATTATAATTCAGTTCTGAGGAAGAGGAAAGTCAATGATTTTTAAAATTGTTAGTACTTGTCCTTTAATCTTTCAGTACAACTGGTCATTAAAACACCGGCTGTCCTCACATATCTTCATTCCAAGGGCAACAAGGTGAGCATATAAGAGAGAACTGAGGCACTGATGTTCCCATCCAGATTAAATGTTATCTTCATTCTTTGAAAAGTTCTTTCCATATGTGGAAAGGTTCTCAATACCGTTTTGAGCAATAAAGTGCCATGTTTGCTCTGTTGACCAAAGTGGTGTTTTGTAGGGCAGGTTCCGTGTGCATTTTACGATGCTCCGAACAGGCTGTATTAGAACAAAATGGAATTACACCGTGTCATTTCAAGTATCTAATAATAGACAGTACATCTGTTCAGCCCCGTGTCTTGTTTAAAGGGTGGGGCGAAAGATAGTGAGAAGGAAATATGTGTTGTAGGTGGGGTGGAGGAAAGATAAAGACTCTATCCTCCAAGTATTCAGCTCCATCACAAAACATTGCACTATTTGGCAATGTTTTGACAGTGAAACAAAACATGTGCATGGCACAAAGCATCTCTACAAGGTATGAATGCAGGCCAGGCCTGTACTAGAGATTTAATGGTTGTGGTTCAGAGAAGATTAGCAATCTTCCATCTTCAGCACCACTTTTAAAAATTAAATACAATTCTTAGGGTTCTTGCAAGACATCCATGATAAATAGTAGAGATGGGCACCAATCAAAAAAATGACGTTTCATTTGTCGTTTGTCGTTTGGAGGGTCTGTTTCGTTTGTTTCCGTTTTTCCAAATTTTTGCAAAAAATTGTTTTCATTTTCTTTCATTTCGTTACTGTTTTGTTACCATTTATTTCATTTTTGTGATTTTTTTAGCATTTAAAGCAGCTCACTGTATTGCAGTAACGGAAACGAAACACACGACAAAATTTCCGGCGTTTCTGTTCGTTTCGTTTCATTTTGGAGACAAAATTTGTTTGTCATTTGTTGCATAATGAAACGAAAAAATGAAAATGGAAATGAAAAATTGTTCGTTTCGTGCCCATCTCTAATAAATAGGAACTGCTTTTAATGTTATGCTTGACTGTCCTTTCCTCTCAAAAGGGAAGGGAGCCAGGAAGTAAGGGCAGGGCAGGAAACAGAAGCAAAGCAAAGCTTTTATTTATATGCTAAAGCTTGGAAGTGCTGCATCTGAATAGTATAGACAGAAATTAGGAGTTTACACTTACAAATGAAATTACTCAAATAGAAAGAACTGAGTTATATGTGCCCAGGAGTTTCCATTTGTGATCTAGCATTAACAAGGTTGGAAGAGTGAAGACACAGTGTCTCCCAGTGAAATCTGAGGTCTATTTTAAAGGTTGAAATTTGGGTTGGGCACAAAATAGAAAGGCAATGTTTCATTTCAGTCCATTTTGTCCCCCACACACACACATTTTGTTTTGTTTTATTTCATACAAATTTTTATTTAAAAAAAATCATACGAAATGAAAGATTAAATGAAACTCCTCATTACATTTTGGGGTTTGGCATTGTTGTCAGCGGCAGGCCTAGGCCAGCCTGCCATGCCTGCTCTCACCCTCTTCTCTTTAGTTGTGGCCATGGCAGTGGCAGCGGCAGTGGTGGCAAGGCCTCCAGCTGGGCCCGCTCACCCTCTTCTCTCTGGCCACGGTGGCAGTGGTGGTAGTGACAGGGCCTCCAAGCCCAGCAGGTAATGGAGACAATTTACAGAGAAGCAAAACGGTTCATTTTTTAAAAAAAGACTGTTTCGTTTTGTCTGTAACAAAATGCCGTTTCCTCATTTTGTTTCATTTTGTTTCTCTTTGTTAGCTAACAAAATGATGAAAAAGTATTTCTTTTTTTGTTTTGTGCCCATCCCTAGTCACAATCATGCTTTTCCCAAAAGAGTTCAAGACAAAATATATGGTCCAACCACCTCCTGTCATTTTATAATCCTAGTAACTTTAGGATGTTCATTAGGCTACAAGGTAGTAAAATAGCTCCTGGCTACGTGGCTGAGGGCCAGCTACGTGGCTGAGGGCCAATCACTAGTTTTGACTAATGTGACCTCAGCTCCAGTTTGCTGAGGGACTGAGGCAGTCTTTCACATTTGAAATATCAGGTGTTCAAAGCAAGTGCACCCACAGGATTTTATCAGAGATGTAGCATAAGTGTCCCAAGGGTGATATTCTACCAGGGGTATGAAAAGAAACACATTTTGTTGGGGGTCTGTGAAAGGTGGGCACAGAGAAGTCACATTTTAATGTTTTTCCCATTATGTCCCAGAAACCTGTTATAGACAGTGGAAAAGAACAAAGAAATGGTCACCCAATATAGAAAATGAAATTTCCGTTCTTCCCTGTGTAAGGTTGTGCCCTAAACTAATTGCCCTCCCACTCGAAATGACGAGACGAGTCAGGAAATTGGGGTAACTGGGCCACACTTTATTAAACGAACAACAACTACAACAACAACAAGGAGGGGCCGGGCATCAGCACACGTGGTTGGAACCCAGGGGTCACCCAAGACCCCTCCAACCGGGCAGCTTAGGGCGAGACAACCCCCAGGTGGTGCAGTAACTTTACAGCACCCACCGGGCCAGTTGATGTCATTCCCCTCCCTTCATACGATAGCCAATTCTGGGTAACTCCCAGTGCAGGGAGGCGTCCCCTCGTGACCGCCCCGACACCGAGACCTCCTGATCCGCAGTGCCGTGGTTATGGTTACTTGGGGACAGATGTTGTTAGATACTCACCACTGCCCTCCATCCGCTTCTCCCGCCACTGCCACAGGCCTAGCCTTGCTATGGCCCAGGCCGCCCATCCAGCAGAGCTAGCTCTGCAGCCAGGCCCCTCCGCAGGTCTTGCAGGAAGAGACCCATGCCAACGTCCAAAAGGTGAACCCCATCAGGCCTGTAAAGCTCCACCCTGTGAACGTTAAACTCATGGTGGCCCACCACCGCCCCGAAGTCCCGGCACACCGCCCGGCAGACTTCCTGGTTCACTCCCCTCCGGGAGCGATTCAATTTCCGTGGGTCACAGTCCGCCCTCCAACACTGGCGGGGTATCATAGTTGACCAAACGATCCTAGAAGCAGGAAATGAGGCCTTCCAGGTCGCAAAGTCACCCAGAATCTGGATAACTAACGACTTGCATGTTTGTCTGGTTAAGTCGTTACCCCCCAGGTCGACCAACAGGATGTCCGGGGGCCCGCCCAGGGCTGACGCCATGGCAGCGGCCCGGAACTCCTGCCACAGCATCCCCCGCTTACCCTGCCTTTCGATAATGGCCTCATTACCAAGACCCAGGTTGGGCCCCCAGCCAGACCGGCGGGCAAACTTCTCAGCCCAATAAACAAAGCTGTGGCCTAGAACAACCACTCTGAAACGAAAAGCCCAGGAACTGGGACCTGTGGAAACAAAAGAACAGATTGCAGAGCCGGCAACGGCCGGACATAACATTTGTAACAATGGGACCTCCATCTGCCCAACTGGCGGATGGCCGCTTGATCGTACCCCAGGGCCGCTGCGGTGGAGGCCGCCCCAATTCTGAATGAATGGGTCCTGAATGTGAGTCCACCGATGCCCAGCTAGCGCAGAAGCCTGCTCAAGAGGTTGCCGAATTGGAATTTGGTCAAAGGGACGCCATCACGGTGCAGGAAAAGGTAGCCATCGCCCAGGCCCCGCAGTGCCAGGTACGCTCGCAGGGCCCGCAGCGGGCAAATAGCCTCCACTGAGCAGGGCCCCAAGGTCAGTGTGGTCCCCCTGCCGCCCTGGTCGGTCTTGGACCAACGCACTCTCACCATCACGCTATTAGGTGCCATATGTACATCCGTGAACTTTAGGACAGTAAATGACACATCGTGCCGGCCAGAAGCCACCAGCTCGCTTATGCGAAGGGCCCCAAAAAGGCCAAGAGGGATGCAGCCCTAAACAGGGCTACTTCGAAGGTATCCCTACAGATGTCCGGCCAGCCACGACTCATGTCCCCCAGCAGCTGGGGAGTAATAGGGAATCTGGCGTCCGACGTTCGACCCCTTTCCCTGCTCCACCCCACCAACATGCCCCTTACCTGGAAGTCCCCCGTAGTATCAGTATGCCCGTTAAGTTTGGCGTAGAAGGCAAGTGCCGCCAGTCTACCCTGTAGGGAGCTGGGTGCCAACCCTATCACGTGCAGCTGCACCAGGTATCTTTGGATATGCAGTGGCCATTGTTGGCTCAGCCCTTGGTCAGCCCTGAAGGCGGTGAATTCTGCAATCGCCGACGCGTAGCCCCTCTGTGTCCTGGGAGCTACAGAGAGGCCAAGAGCTCGGTTGGCTTCAGCTCGCCAACCCTCCATACCTGCTCCGGGATCTCCACAGGCAGATCAGCCACTGCAGGGGCCAGGGGCCGGAAACGCTCAGCCTGTCGGCAGGACAAAGCATTGGCAATTCCATTATCCACCCCCAGGACATGCCGGGCATGTGCCACGATGTTGTACTGCAGGGCCCTTAAGGTAAAGGACCTCACAAGGCGCATCACCCTGGGCGAATGTGATGTTACATTATTGACTATGTGGACCACCGCGAGATTGTCGCACCAAAAACGCACAACAGAGTTTGCCCACTCCTCTGACCAAATGTAAAGGGCCACCCATATGGGAAACAACTCCAGGAAGGTGAGATCATGTGTGGTGCCATCAGCATGCCATGCCGGGGGCCAGGTGCCATTGCACCAAGAGCCTTTCCAGAAAATTCCAAAACCCAGGCCACCCGCAGCGTCTGTATGCACCTGGAACTGAGCTTCAAGGCGAAGCTCATCCCTCCAGAAAGATATCCCGTTAAAGCCGGCAAGGAAGGCCTGCCACACAGCCAGGTTTTCCCTCATGGCTGACGTTACCCTGGTTCTATGTGTAGGCCTACGAAGCCCCGCCATTGCTGTGCAGAGGCGGCGGAGAAAGGCGCGCCCTGGTGCAACCACCTTGCAAGCAAAATTGAGGTGGCCCACTAGCTCCTGCAATTCCCTCAGGGATAACTTACTGCAGGACATGGCGACACTAACCCTCTCTCGGAGCGCCAGCAATTTGTCCAGGGGAAGGCGGCATGCCTGGGACCGGGTGTCTATCTCGATGCCCAGAAACGTGAGGACTGGTAGGGGTCCCTCAGTTTTCTCCTCAGCCAAGGGGAGGCCCAGCTCCCCCGCCAAAGCTCGAAAGCTATCCAGGAGGAATCTGCACCGGCCGGAGCCCGCGGGCCCACAGAAAAGAAAATCATCCAGTTAATGGGCGGTGCTGCACAGGCCCGTGGCATGGCGCAAGCGCCACTCTACAAAGGAACTAAAGGACTTGAATATGGCGCAAGACACCGAGCACCCAAAAGGGAGTGCTCGGTCCATGAAGAATTTGCCCTCAAATTGAAACCCCAGCAGCTCAAAATCGGCAGGGTGTACAGGGAGAAGGCTAAAGGCAGACTTGATGTCACATTTTGCCATCTCTGCCGCCACCCCGCACGTGCGTACCATGCGCACTGCTGCATCAAATGAAGTGTACTTCACCGTACACAGCTCAGGCGAGATGCCGTCGTTAAGAGAGGTGCCGCTTGGGTGAGAGAGGTGGTGGATTAGCCTAAATTCCCCTGGAGCCTTTTTGGGCACTAGGCCCAAGGGGGAACCCATAAATTGGGCACTGGGGGTGACTGGAATGGGCCAAGGACCCTCCCCTCCCTGACCTCCTTATCAATTTTTTCATGTACAATTTGTTCGGCTCCACGCAGGGAATTAAGGTTGTCGGACCAGACCGGGCATCTAACCCCCTCAAAAGGGATTCTAAATCCAAATTCAAACCCTTCCAACAGGAAGCGGGCCGCGTCCCTATCAGGATACTCGGCCGCCCAACCCTTGAGCACAGCCAATTCAATTGGGCTGGGGCATTTTGGAAGGGGGCGTCCCCCGATCCAGGCTTACGTCCTGGGTTCAGGTCCCTTGCCTTTCCTGGCTGCGGGCGGGCCCTGCTGCAGTTGATGGGCGGGTGCTGTGCTCCACAGACTGAGCACTCGTGCTTGAAGCAGCATTGCTTTCGGGCGCAGGCGCCCTGCCCATTTTAATCCCAACAGACCAGCCGTACTTGAACCGACTGGCCCGCTGCGGGGCGGGCAGGTGTGTTCGGTGGCCCCTTCCTAATTAAGTGGCCACTGTCATATTGTTCGCTCAGGGATGGCCTAACTGGGGTCATAAACTGCAGCCAAATGGGTGGCAGGGGCTCGTCCCAGCGGAGCAGTGGGTCCAAGGCTGCTCTACGACGGAATTCCTCGTCATACTGAAGCCAGGTATGGCCGGGGAATCCACAAATGCCCTGTATATGAGGTCCAAATATTTAAGCATGGACTGGGCCCTCCAGGGGTGAGCCTGGAGTGACAAGGACATATATATAAGATAGGCTGGCAGCCACGTGGCCCACGAGCGCTCTGGCTTTTTCCTCAATCTCCTCTCCTTGTCCGGAGGGTCCTCCTTGTCCAGTTCTTTTGTATCGAGCTCCCTGTTAAGCAGGCTGAAAATGTCCAGATATTCCCCTCGCCATATTTTTTTCTTTAGTTGCTTGTGCAAGGTGATGCCCAAAAGGTGAGGCATAATCTTCATATGGGAGAGCCCCGCCCGGCACACCCGCATATCCAGTTGGCGGCCCTAACAATGGCCCTGGTAGGATCCCAGGTGGGTGCTGCCCCGCTGGTGGCCACCCCGGGGTCCAGCCCCGCCATGCCTGGTGACCAACCTCTGAGGGCGTGGGTGTCACCCCCGCGGGTCCTACTGCCGAGGTAAGCTGGGTCAACCAGGGAGCATCGCCTGGGGCTGGAACATTGGTAGCAGTTGGATGGCAGGCCACCATGGGCAGGGGTGCCAGGCGGTGGCTACTGCATCGGTGCTGTCTGTGCAGTACCAAAGGCCTGGGCTACGGGCATGGGGACCCCCATGCCGGCAGGCCAAGGCCAAGAAACAGTGGGCGCTGAGTCAGGCGCGCAAGCCAACTCACTGGAAGGTGCGGTCTCCGTTGCCATGGATGTGGCCGCGACCTCTTCCTCGCCTTCTTCCTCCCGCACCATAGCTGGTGGCTCCTCCGATGTGTGGGCCGCCGCCCGGGGTCGATTGCTGGCGGCTGGTGCGGCGATCCGTGGTCCCTGGGCCGCCGAAGCGGCCTGCATTGCTTCCAGCACTGCAAAACAATTAGCAAAGCCATCAGCCACCTCCATTAGTTGTGCTCGTTTCCTGGCCTTGGCAGGCCAGGACCCTGTCCGAGGAGCAGGGCCCGGCTGTTCAACGGCCCCACCAACACCCTTCTCGGCCTCCAAGGCCCACAAGCATGCCTCCAACTGTGCCCAGATGGGCCAGGTCTCCTCCTCCACGCAAGGCCCAGGGGCCTGGGCAGGAGGCGGCTGTTGAGCCCGCGCAGGCTGCTTCCCCTTTTTGCCCCCCTGACCTTTCTTGGGTACCATGGGGCCCAGTAATAGCTACCCCACTCGGGCCTCAGGTATCACAGGGCTACTGTCTGCAATCACCCTCTGATGGACAGGCTAGGGGATGCTCCCTGGTCCAGGGGAGGCCCCAGCCACAGGGCAAGGCCGAGGCTGGCGCTAGGCCTGCAAACCCCACTGGCGTGGGACCAGGCACTCACCCCAGGCCCTCAGAGCTCCCCCCCCAAGCACCACCCAGCCCCGGAGAATCGCCCGTCTGGCAAGGTAAAAGGCAGGGGTCCCCCTAAGGGGCCTAGGCCTCCCCCACCCCTGGAAAAGCAGCCCTGTTGGGCTGCCCCAGCTGGCGTCCCGCCTGCCCCCATGCCAGGGGTCCTCCGGGCTAAGGTCTGGGTTCCCACCGCCCCCACCCGGGGCCCGCAACCAGGGCCTGAAACAGGCTGCAACTCACACCGGGGAGGAGGCCGTTGCCTCCCCCCCTCCGGCTGAAGCTTGCCGCAAAGCTGGCGGCCGCAAGCAAGCGGCACCGCGGCACAACTCCTTCGCGGCGGCAAAACGGCTGGGCCGCCGAAACGCCGCCGCACTCGGCGTGGTTGCCGCTCGCCTGCCCGGCGGTCCGACGGCCAGGCAGCGAGCGCACAGGGTACTGCTGGGGCTCGATCCACCCCCCCCCGCTCTCTGGAGTCAGCTGGGTCACCGGAGGAAGACCGGTAAGCCCCACAAAAAATGGTGGCCACCTCGTGGCATGCGCAAAATGGCGTCTGCCGCAGCGGGTCCAGCAGGTCTTCCCCTGCCGAACACTGACTTGAAAAGCCTGTTGGTGGGGGTCGGAGCTGCCCTCTTATAGGGCGCTCCTCCCCCCACCTTTTGGATGCTCCCAGCATCCCTTCTCCCTCTCGTCCCTCTCGCGAGAGGGCAAGGCTGCTCCGGCTGGGCGGAAGGACCGCCCGCGGAGCAAGAATTCTAAATATCAGCATTGAAAGCTGCACAACTGTTGGTGGTTTTGGGCTAATCTGTGGCACATAAACAATCCTCTTCAGTGTATCAATTCTGCCTGCTTCCCTGACTGGGCTAATGCAAGGCAATGTTATCGCACAGTTCAACAGGAAGACAGAAAAGAAAAAGATTGTGTGTTGAAGTCAACTTCCTATAAATACATGCATTGAAGTTAAAGGGTGGGAGGGGTTCCCTGGTGAAGTCATAGAAGACAAAAGGGCTTCTAAGGCACAGGATTGGAAAGCAATATGTATATATACAATACTATCATCTGCATTGACCTACTAAGTACTGGCAAGATGTCCTGATTTAGGCTGAGACTATAACATGGAGCTAGTGGCATTCATCCTCTGTTCATAGGTCAATTCTTGATGCAGTCCACTGTGGACTAAAAATATACTAAAACATCCTTGATATAGGCAATTTCTCAGACACGAGTCTTGATCGAGCGTACAAAAGATCCAAAGATTGGCCAAGACAAACTAACATACACAAAGCTTGTACCATATAAACATATTATTTTTATTTACCCACCTCTTAAGGAAGGAAGAAATGGAACACTTAAGTGTTTGACTAACTAAAGCAAATACCATAAATTTTAGCAGTCTGCAGACCCCCTTCCAGTTGGTAAATTTAATCATCCACTTGAAAAGAGAGGTACATGTTTAGTACTTTGTTGGAAGAGTCTAAACTGTTATAAAAATAGTAATGTGCATGCCCAGCCTGCAGTTTTTCATCACTTAGATCCTTGTATCCAAAGATCTGTCTGAAGAATACTGAGGCCAACAGCTGTTCTCTGTCTATGTCTATCAAAGAATCATACTTTAAGACTTTACACACCGTGTTATGTAGCAGCTTGTGTTTACTAGTCTTCCATATATCCTAATGACTTCCAATAATCTCAGAGACTTCATTGGCTAGGCCAGTTTTGATTTACACAACCCAAGAGATCACAGTATACACAAACATATGCAGGTGGCAGCTCAGTTATTTGCACTATGTTGGGAATTAGGGAGGATAGTAACTGACTGAAGGAGAAGGGGAGTAGGTCAAGATATGAACCAGATTGGCCTGCTCATTTTTTCCTTCCAGCTTCAGCCTGCAAGACAGATGTCAGCAGCCAGACTATTTTGCAGTGTGGCAACAAACACTAAATGAACAGAGATTAGAGATGGGGATAGAGCATAAAAATGGTGATTTGTGTTTATTTGAGATTCATTGCTTTGATTTGTCAATTTGTTTTTAACTTTAGAACCCTATAAAATGGCCCCCAAGGTACCTAGAGATGCCAACATTGCATGAAGGCTTTCCTTGATTCTCCTGTATAAACACTCCAGCTCTGGTGAAG
The DNA here is from genome assembly GCA_029282475.1 of Phrynocephalus forsythii. Taxonomy (NCBI): domain Eukaryota; kingdom Metazoa; phylum Chordata; class Lepidosauria; order Squamata; family Agamidae; genus Phrynocephalus; species Phrynocephalus forsythii. Next base: position 16,072,483 of record JAPFRF010000005.1, read on the forward strand.
ATTGGGTTTCAGATGTATGCAGGGCCGGTGCTAGGTTTTTTTGCGCCCTAGGTGAGGGACGAGGGGTGGGGCAGGCAGGGGGTGGGTGGGGCAGGCGGCGGGGTGGGTGGTGGTGGGCAGGTGGGCAGGGTTGTGGTGGGTGGGTGGCGGGGTGGCAGGGTGGCGGTGGGGGGCTGCAGATGGCGGGGGACGGCGCCAGGCACGGGGGTTGGGTGGCGATGGGCGCAGCAGGCAGCGGTGGGCAGTGATAGGGGGGAGCCGGGTGGTGGCTGGCAGGCGGCGGGGGGCGGCAGTCTGTCCAGCGCCCTCTCTCCATTTTGGCATCCTAGGCAACTGCCTAGTTTGCCCTAATGGAAACGCTGGCCCTGGACGTATGAGTTATATATCCACAAAGTGGATGTGGAAACTGCCCTTAGAAACGGGGTTGGAAAAACCCAGTCTTCACCAAAAATAGAGGCAGTGTAGAGGAGGACCACAGGATGCTTCTCTCCAAATTTGGTGTCTCTGAGTTCCTTCAAAACCATTTTATAGCCCAACAAATTGATGAATCAAAAATCTCTAAAAATTCATCAATTCATATTTGTAGGGGAGTTATTGATTCATACAAACATGAATCAATGATTTAGCTATTTTAATGCAAATTTTCAAATTTTATTTGTGCCAATATCTAATAGAGATTACTAACAGAACAGCCCATTGCCACTCAAACACATCCCTTAGACAGGACATACTTAGTTGAGGAAGTTTACAAACGGGCTCATTTTGCTTTGTAATTGATCATCAGGAGGTAAGTAGAAGCTTTATTTGCAAATATCATTCTTCAGTCATTAATGTTGGACTCAGACTTGTAAATATATGGAATCAATTCTCTGTAATCCTACCAGGATTTTACTGTTTACTAATACGCTATCCAGGAAATACTAAATCTATTTCCTCTAAAGAGAAATTAATAGATGGAGAAATCAAGAAGAAGGGGAATTGCTATAGTCAAAGTCACAGATGCTTGTGCCTACATTCTCCAGACTACTTTATCAAAGCAGTATTTGTTTATTTGCTTGTTTTTAAGTCAACAAAGAGACACTTGTGAGCAATCTCCAGCATCTTATCTAGTTTGGCCCAGAAAATAAAAGACATATGGGCAGTAGTTTGTGGGAAATGGGTAATATGTACAAGTAATGGGTAATAGGTACAAATAATGAGGAAAGCTATGGCCACAAGAAAAGGACTAGATGTATACTGAATGCCAGAAAACTGTAAAAGGAGAATCACAAAAGAAAAATAGCAAAATAAGTTATCTGGAGCTTACAGATTCTGTTTCAAAGTTTGTTATGCTGAAATAATTGTAATAAAATACAAATAAGGAGAGAGGGGACTTTCATATAGGCATATACATTTGTTTCCATGGCCCCTAAAACTGGAGCAAAGCTGCTTCCAAATCTATAGAGCTTACATGTGGATCATCTACAGTGCTTGCTACAACATAACCACCAGAACCTGTAAAATATTTATTACAGTAAAGATCATTACTTGCAACAATTTATTGGAAGTAATAAAACACAGCCAGTGTGGTGTGGTGGATACGGTGTCAAAATATTTGAACAAAAAACAAAACAAGAAAATCAAAACAGATCTTATGATACCTTAACAACTGCTATATTTTAATGTAAGCTTTCATGAAACATGCCTACCTCATACAACATTGTTGTTGTTGTTGTTGCTGCTGCTGCTGCTGCTGCCGCTGCTGCTGCTGTTGTACCCCAAAAAAATCTGGCTATTAGCGAAAGGCACAAAACAGAAAAATTGTGTTTCGTTTCATTTTGCTTTGTTCCCCCGTGATTTGTTTCATTTCATTAGGAATGATTTTTTTTAAAAAAAATGCAAATGAAATTAAACAGTAATGAACTGATTTGTTATTCTATAAAATGGGTCCCCTGGGTCCTAGAGGCATCACATTTGGTGCCTCTAGGACCCCGGGGAGCTGCTTTAGAGCTAAACAAATTGGTTCATTTTAAATTTTAAAAAACCACCATTTCATTTTGTTACTAACAAAACACTGCTTTCCTGTTTTGTTTAGTTTCATTTCGTTTCATTAGCTAACAAAACAATGAAACACTGTTTAATTTTTTTGTTTGGTGCCCATCCCTACTGGCTATACAGCTACTCTGCAAAAGAGTCAGAATACAAAGACTACATGATAAAACAATTCTAAGATAAAGGGACGTGGAGTTTGGTTCCATTTTGCACCTAATAACATTTTAAGGCCTCTGTTTGGTGTTCATAGAATCATAGCATCATCATAGGGCTAGAAGGAACCTCAGAGATCTTCTAGTCCAACCGCTTGCCCATGACAGGAGACCTCATACCACTATGGACAGATAGCTGTCCAATCTTTTCTTGAAAACTTCCAGTAAGGGGCACCCAGAACATCGGGAGGCAAGCTGTTCCACTATTTAATGGCTCTCACCATCAGGAAATGTCTCCTTATTTCCATGTTGCCTCTCCCTCTGATGAGTTTCCACCCATTGTTTCATTTCATACACTCAGGTGTAACTGAGAATAAATTAATGTCCTCTTCCCTGTGGCAACCTTTCAGGTATCAGAAGACTGCTACCATGCTTCTCCTCAGCCTTGCCCCCCCACGGCGGAATAACCACACGAGGCAGGGTGTTGGGTTCTAACTCCGGGCCACTTTATTAACAAGTCATACAACACAACACAACTTTAAACTGGGGCCTGCTGCAGTGTGGGGTGTAATTGTTCCTTTGGGTCTCACCGGACCCCCTTCTCTGGCAGCCTATCTGGGCAAGTCGCTGGCCCTGAGTACGTCCTGCCCATGGGCAGGGTGGCCTCGGTCAGCCGGTCCCCTTTCCCCAGCCAGACTGCCCAGGCCCGTCCTTTGTGCCTGTCAGTCCAGTGGGCCCTCCAGGTACATCCATCCCCCGGCTTTGTGATCTCCGATCCACAACGCCGTGAGAGTGGACGGTCCCTTCGGGAAATTGAGACCTGACTCCCTACTGCCTCTCCATCCCGGCACTACCGCCACGGTAGAGGCCTGGGCTTGCCATGGCCACTACCCACCCCACCAACGAGACACAACCTCCAGCAGGCCCCTCTTCAGGTCGGTCAGGAATAGCTCCATTCCCAGGTCTGAAAGATGGACCCTGTCCCCCGATATAATTCTGGGACAGCGGCCAAAATCCGTGGGTGACTCACAACTGAACCCAAATTTCAGACTACTGCTCTGCATACATCCCTGTTGATGCCCCAGCACACTGTATTCATCACCTGCGGGGCACACTGTGCGCTCCACTGGGGCCGGGGCACAACATTGGACCACACCAACTCTGCCTGGGGAAAGGCCTCTTTCCAAGCTGTCAGATCCCTGACGATATCCTGGGCCAGCGCCTTCCCGGTTTGGGAACCCACGTCGTTGCCCCCCAAATGGACTACCATGACATCAGGGGGTGGCCCCTGGCCTCCAGCTGTGCTGCCCGCTCGCACTGGCACCAACGCATGCCTCTAAGTCCCTTCCATTCAATAACAGCCCTTCCCCCCCATACCCAAGTTAACTCCCCAGGCTGTCCTGGCCGCATACTTCGCTGCCCAATAAACGTAACTATGGCCCAGTATGAGAATGCGGCACCTGGAGCGTCCTGGCCCAGGTCCTGTAAGGAAACAAAACCAAACAGTTAACATTGCAGGAGGGGGGCGCACGTCGGTTTTAAAACGTGCCAATGCCCACCGTCCCAGGGACTTTATTTCCCGTGGCCCATACCCTAAGGCCGCCGCTGTGGACGCTGCGCCGATCCTAAATGAATGGGTCCCGAACTTCATCCCCTCCAGACCCAGCGCATCCAGCGCATCATTCCCTCCAGAATTGGAATTTCATGAGGGGGTCCCCGTCCGCGTGCTGGAACAAGGGGCCCTCCCCCTCCCCTCGCAGGGCCACGTATTCACCCATGGCCTGCACCGGGCAGACCTCCTCCCTCGAGCAGGTCCCGAGTTCGACCCTCTGCCCTCGTGCCCGCTGGTCCGTCTTCGATCGGCGCACCAGGAACATTGCCTTACCTTGCGACTGGTGGAAGTCAGTCCACTGCAATGCCCGCCTGGATCCATCTCGCTTGCCAGCCGCGACCAGCTTGCTGATCCAGAAGGCCCCAAAAAAGGCCACAAGGGCCACCACCCTCATCAGGGCTGTCTCGTAGTTATCCCTGCATAACAGGGCCCATTGTTTGCCCATCCGGGCCAAGATGTCCGGCGTTAGGGGAAACTGGGCATCCCCCTCCCTGCCCCCGGCTTTGGCCCATCCCTCCAACATCTTCCTAACCCAAAAATCCCAGGTCATGTCTTCGCACCCCAGGGCCTTGGCGTGGAATGCCAACGTGGCCAACCGCCCCTGCAATGTGCCCGGTGTCAGGCCCCTCCTGTGTAGGTATACCATGTACTGCCGGATGTGGTCTACTGGGGCAGGCCAGGTAGCCGGCAGCACCATCAGGTCCCAGAAGTTGCCAAAGTCCTTGGTCACGGCCTCATATCCTCGCCTTGTTCTTGGCGCCAGTGCCAGCTCCAGGTCCCCGTCCACCTCCTCCCGCCAATCTGCCATACTTCTTCTGGCAGCCACTCGGGCAGCTCGGCCACCTCCGGTGCCAGCGCCCTGAAGCACTCGAGCTGCTGGTGGGAAAGAGCGTCCGTGATGGAATTATCCAGCCCTGGGACATGGCGTGCGCGCACCACGATATTATATTGGAGCGCACGCAGTGTCAGGGCCCGGACCAACTCCATAACCCTCACTGATTTGGATGTTAAATCGTTGATGGTGTAGACGACAGCCATGTTGTCGCACCAGAATCAGACAATGGAGTTAGCCCAGTCCCCAGACTACAGCCACATGGCCCCCACTATTGGGAACAGCTCCAGGAACATCAGGTCCTGGGTGATCCCGGCTGCCGCCCACTCGGGTGGCCAGGTGCCATAGCACCACTTACCTTTCCAGTAGATGCCATAGCCCTGGGAACCCGCAGCGTTGGTCTGCACCTGGAAGTCTGCCCCCAACCTCAGCTCTTCCCACCAGAAGAACACCCCATTAAACCCCTGCAGGAATTCCAGCCACATCCGTAGGTCTTCCTTCATCCCCCCCCCGTCACTTTGGTTCTGTGGGCTGGCTTCCTCAGGCCCCGCATCGCATTACAGAAGTGCGGTATAAATGGCCGGGCCGGCGCCACCACGCGGCAGGCAAAATTAAGGTGTCCCACCAACTCCTGCAGCTCCCTCAGGGTGGTGCTCTTGCGCCGGAGGAGGGTTGCCACTCTAGCCTTGAGGTCTTCCAGCTTATCCCCGGCAGTCTGCAGGATTGGTTCCATGTGTCAAGTTCCACCCCGAGGAAGGTGAGGAAGGTTGCCGGGCCTTCTGTTTTATCCCCCGCCAAGGGGAGCCCCAATTCATCGGCCAGGTCCTGGAAGGAACTAAGCAGGAACCCACATGCCCCCAAGTCCCTTCGCCCTCAAAAAATATAATCGTCAAGGTAATGGGCAATACTGCCCATCCCGGTGACGTGGCGCAACTGCCACTCAACAAAGGAACTAAACCGTTCAAAAACTGCGCAGGATATCAAACATCCAAACGGCAGCGCCCTGTCCAGGTAGAACTTCCCCTGGAACTGAAAACCTAACAAGTCAAAGTCATCGGGATGGACTGGCAGGAGCCAGAATGCAGACTGGATGTCGCACTTGGCCATTTTGGCTCCCACCCAACAAGCCCGAACCATGGCCACTGCTGCGTCGAAGGAGGTATACCTAACCGAGCAGAGCTCCTGGGGATCCCATCATTAACTGACGCCCCCTCCGGGAACGACAGATGATGAATGAGCCGGTATTCTCCCGGTGCCTTCTTTGGGACCAGCCCCAGGAGGGGGGCACCCTGAAGTTGGGCAACGGGGGGTCATCAAACTGCCCCAGCACCCTCCCTTTAGTTACCTCCTTCTGGATCTTTTCCCCAGCCACCTGTTCCATGCCCGTCAATGACCTCAAATTGGGTGCTGCGAATGTGCGCCGAACCCCTTCAAACTGAATACGGAACCCCACGGCAAACCCATCTGCGAGAAACTGAGCCCCCTCCCTGTCTGGATATTGGGACAGCCACCATTCCAGGACCCTACAGTTGATTGGGCTGGGGCACTTTTGGCGGATTAGGTCCTCCCCCTTGCGGGGGCCTCCTCTGCTGCCCCCGGTTCCCTGCCTACCAAAGGCCCCCTTTGCCCTGGGGCAGTTGACTGCTGCGTGTTGGGCCCTGCAGACCGAGCATTCATGTCTGAAACGGCACTGGGCCTGGCTGCAGGTGCCCTGACCATTGAAGTCCCAGCAGACCAGCCGGGGTTGAACATGCTGGCCCGCCCCCTGGCGGGTCCCTGCTGCCTGGGCCGGGCACCTGATAATATGCCCACCGTCAAAGCGATCTCCCAGCGCTGGGCACATGGGGGTCATTTATTGCAGCCACAGCGGGGGGTATGGCTCATCCCATCTTAGGTGGGGCTGCATGGCTGCCTTCATACGAAAATGTTCATCGTATGTCAGCCAGGCGTGACCCGGAAAGTACACAAAGGCCGTATATATCATATCCTGATATTTAATGAGTGACTGCGCTCTCCACGGGTGGGCGTGTAGGACAATTGACATGTATATACTGTAAGCCGACAACCAGTTAGCCCAGTTGCGTTCCGGCTTGCGCTTCAATCGGCGCTCTTTGTCTTTGGCGTCCTCTTTTTCCAGTTCCTTAGCCTCCAGTTCCCTGTTAAGGAGGCTGAACAGGTCTATATAATTCCCCCGCCATATCCGCTCCTTTGTGGCTTGGGCCAAGTGGTCCCCCAAGGGGGACGCGTAATCGGTGTGGGGAAGTGCAGTGTAAGGGACCCTGGCATAAACTGGGACCGTTGCCCACCCATGCGGGGGGCCCTGGGGGCTGCCCACCCCTGGGAACCCGCCAGGTTGTTGTGGGGGCTTGCTGCGCTTGAGGCCCTTGCCATGCCGGGCCTGGTGGGAACTGTTGGGGTGCCTAGTAACAGCACCCCGTTGGGTTGTGTGCTGTGCTTACCTGCTGGGCATACGCCCCAGGACCTCCTGGCAAAGCACTGGAATGCGCCCCCCATGCCCGACCCCCCAGTCCAGCCTATGCTTGGAGCCTGGTGGATGCCTCCTGCCAGGCCCACTGCCCTCCTTGTGTCTGCTGGAGCCCCCCCCCCGCAGGCCCCCAGGGCCACGCCTCCTGCGGCCTCCACTGCTGTGTAGGTTACTGTTGCGGGCACCGCCACTGCCATCTGGTCCTGGCCGCCTCCTGAGGCCATCACCTCCGCGGCCGGGCGCGGGGCTGCTGGTGTCTGGGCTGGCTGGCCCATCTGTGCCAGGCCTGGCTGGGCTAGTGGTGCGTTCCTCTGCGTAATAGAATCAAAGCGGTCTGTTAGCCTATGCACCAACTGCCTCCTACGCACCCTTCTCCTGGCCTTGAACAGCCTGTCCATGTACCGGCTGGCTGATGGCCCCTCCCGGCCTGCTGGGCCCCACTGGGGTCCCCCTCTAGTTCCTCCATGCGAGCCTCCAGGTGGGCCCACTCCTGCCAGTCCTCCCCATCAGAGGAGGACTCGGCTTCGGATATCTCCGGGGCAGGCCGCTTAGCCAGGTGCTTCCCCTTGGGTCCGCCCTTCTGCCTCCTTCCATGCCCCACCCCCCCGATGTGCCCGGTGGGCCTAGTCCTGCTTGTCTCCTGCCAGGGTGGGTTAGTATCCCCGCCCCCTTGGGCTGCCCCCTCGAGGCCCGTGGGGTCCTTAGCTTCGGCCCACCTGGCCCACAGCCCCAACTCAGTGCGCCCCGACCCGGCTTGCTGTAGGCCCAATGGCCACGCTGGTAGTCAAGCCGGCCCTCGCGTCCTCGTGGGGCCCTATGGACCCACCGCCTCTCCGCTTGCTGCCCCTCCACCAGGCATCCCGGGGTTTTGGGCCCTCACCCCCTGGTTAGCTGTGGGCCCAGCAGCTGTGCCGGCAACCCCGCCAGGCCTCCTGGCCCCGCGGGGCCCTCCCGGACCCACTGCCTTCGCGTGAAGCATCCCGGGGGTTTTGGGCCCTCACCCCTCACCCCCGAGAGTCCTGCTGTGAACCCGGGTAGGCTGCCTGGCCGGGCTCCCAGCCTGTAAGCTGTCAGGTGGCCACGGCTGCGGCCAGGGAACAAGAACAAAAGAAGGGGGTCCCCTCCCCTGGCCCCCTTCCCGTGCGCCCCCAAGCCCTGGATCGGGCCCCTGGGGTCCGGCGAACCGCGGTAGGCCGCCCAGGGAAAGCTCCCCTGGTGCCCCCGCCTTGGCCCATCGGGCCGCAAACCTGGGGGAAGGCGCCGCCGCGCCTCCCCGGACGACTCTCCTCGCCTCCTCCTCTGGATCCCGTCCTGGGTACGCCAGCGAGTGAGGCCGCACCCGCTGGCTACCGCTTCTCTTCACCTCCTCGATCCTTCGGCTCAGCGGGGAGCGCAGCCGCACCGCCGGCAGTGCCCTCCAGCAGCCGCACCTCCGCTGGCCTCCTCTCCGCCAGCTCCGGCTCTCCTGGAGCTCACCGCCGCACCGCTACGTGCAACAAAATGGTGGCCATGAGCAGCAGAGCTCCGAGCTCCCTCCTCCAACGCCGGTCGCCGCAGAGAGAGGCCGGGGACCACGAGGCGAGCCCTTATAAGGGCTCTGGTCTCCGCCCTCTGCGAGACCAGGTAGGCCTCACGCGGCTTCCGGCCGGGGGCAAGGGAGCTCCGTGCGGCGCAGTCGCGCTGCAGAGCCGATCATTCTCTTCATCAGGCTAGCATGCCTAGTTCTTTTAGTCGTTCTTCATATGATTTAGCCTCCAGTGCCCTTATCATCTTTGCTGCTCTTCTCTGCACTTTTCCTTGGTGTCTTGTTTGTATTGTGGTGACCAGAACTGGACACTGTATTCTAAATGTGGCCTCATTAGGGCAATATAGAGTGGTACTACCACTTCCCGTGATCTTGATGCTTTCCCCTTCTTGATGCTGCCTAGGACCATGTTAGCTTTTTTGGCAGCTGCAGCACACTGCTGCTTCATCCTTGGTTGGTGGTCCAGAAGGACACCTAAATCTCTCTCACAGGTACTACTGCTGACCCAGGTACCACCTATCCCAGTGTTGGTGAACCTATGGCATGGGTGCCAAAGGTGGCACTTGGAGCCATTTCTGTGGGCATCCAACATTGCCCCTTCACAGCCACCTGTATTCCAGTTGAATTGCTGTATTGGCACTTTGCAAAAAATTAGTGGGTTTTGAATCACAGTTTGGGCACTCGGTCTCTAAAGGTTTGCCATCACTGACCTATCCTGTACCTATGCATCTGGTTTCTCCTGCCTAAGTGCAGGGCAATTCAATTTTTTGAAGCTTGGTTCTTGGTTAAAAGAAACAACAGCAGGAACATGTGGTATTTTAGAGAATGACAGACTTCACCATTGAGTCCTGTTCTGAAAAGTTGAATCTGGTTAGTTGGGAAAGAAAATAGCAACAGAAAACAACGTTATTATATAGGGTAATGATTTAAGAAGCCTTGGCTAATATTTAATCTACTAAAATAGATGTCTATGGATTTTATTTCAGCTGTTTCCTTCTAGTTTCCTCTTCTGCAATTTTTCTTCTCCATAATAGCAAGTTTCATATCTTGTGAAGAGTGTGTCCTGGTAGAATGAAGTGACTTGAGACAGGTTTATTTGTATTACATTCTCTGGTGTCTGATTTATGCCCATTAATTCTTTCACACAGAAATTGTCCCATCTGCCCTATGTAAAGTGCAGAACGGAAATGCTGACAAATGATGATGACATAGATCGCATTAACAAAGGAACAACTAAAGTGCTCCTGATGTTGTACATGACATTGTTGTGTCCTATGATCATGTTGCAAGAGTAAATGTGTAGGCAGAGCTGGCATCTGGGTTTGTGACAGTTTATAATGAGGTTTTTAAAAAAAAGACATTGATGTTCATGATCTTTTTGCACAGCAATTATTCTTCAGACATGCTGCTTTTAATAGGGACAGATCAATGCTTCTTCTCATCTCAAAGTTATTGTTTCTTTCTCTCTGAAAGGTTTAAACAAAGGTTAACCGTGTTTTTTCTTTCCAGTACAAACACAGAGTGAGGTGATGCAAGAATTATGGCCAGATGCCAGCATTTCTTGGACCACAGGGAGCATTTGGGGCTTGCAAAAACAGCCTTGGAGGGTGACATGTGGTCACCCAGACTGCACTGTATTTCTCTCTTCTCTAGCCACTTGTAAAGGAGAGATGGCAGTCTGCCACATCTTCAGCATTGTGTTCTGCTCTGATCTTACTGGAAAGAAGGGAGGAAGGAAAGGGGCCCTGTACTATTCTGTATTGCAGGGAAATCTTTGATATGTATTAAAATACTCAGAAAATAAAAACTGCATCTGTAATTAGAGTAAGAGGGTTCCCTTCACCCCCAAACAAGGAAAGCAGAATGTTTCCTACAAGCAACACAGAACATTGATTTTGTTCCTCCACTGATAACACACAACAAGAATGAATGGTGGAGTGTTGAAATCAGGACACGGGGTCTCTATCTAAGCTATTGAAAGTATTCACTGCACCTTCTCTCATTAGTCTTCCATACAAGATAACCAAGTGTCAAATCAGAACATGCCAAATTAATAGGGTTGATGTGGCTTCCTTTTCTCCTCTACCAGAGCAGGCCTCCATGGTGAGTGTCCTATGTTTCTTTCCTTAGGAGTTGGAGAGGAGTAAGCCACATAGCATGGGATATACGCTGGCCCATAAAAATAAGCCACCCCACTACCAAATGGCATCTGAGCAGCATACAACAATAAAACTATAAAACAACATAATTATTAAAACTATAAAATACAATACAATTTTAAACAATCAATATAAAATACAAATTATAAAATCCTACTACCCATGAGCCCAGCTAAAAATAGTATCTAATTAAAATGCTGGCTGAACAAGAAGGTCTTTGCCTGGTGCCGAAAAGCCAAAAGTGTTGGTGCCAGGCAGATCTCTGTAGGGAGGGCATTCCAAAGTTGGGGGGGGGCAACTGCTGAGAAGGCCCTGTTATGACATGCCACCACCACCACCACCACATCTTTGAAGGATGGCACCTTCAACAGGATCTCCTGGCCAGATCTTAAGGAGCAGGCAGGCTCATAATTAAAGCAGGAGGATGTTAAGTGCCATCTAACACTTTTCAGGTGGAAGTGCACTTTCTGTGAAGGATGTGGGTGCTACCATAGCCCTGGTAGAATGGGTTGTAAGGTTATTTGACTAAGGGACCTTTGTGGGGCTGGAAGTCCCTATAAAATATAAGGATACTGGGCTGTCATATCAGTTTCCACTTTTTAGTAAGAAGCTGGTGGAAATAGGTGGTTTCAAATGACTGTTCTGGATTAGGTCATAGTGGCAAACTCACCAGAACTCAAGTTCAACAGTATGTGGCTCTTGCACCCTTATAGTTTGCATTTGGGAGCAGGAGATTCTTTAGATTACAGAAATTAACACTAAACAAAGCTACTGTGAGAATGCACAAAGACAGCATTGCTGTATATAACAGTTTGCCATCTAAAAACATGCTTAATATTCAGCTACACCTCCATTTTAGGTGTGTGTTCATTACTCCCAGACCTGGCATCTATTAATGTTGTTTCCCGGCAGAAATTGTTGGCACCTTCAACTAAAATCTGCTTTCAATCTGCAGGAGATGGCTATGGTGCACTCAGCACACAGCAAGCATATTAAACGGTGGGAGACCAAACAGGGTATAAATAAATTAATCTCCTTAAAACCAAACATCTCATTCTTTCAGACATGCATACATTGTTCAAAACATCTGCTGATCACCTGCAACATCAATCCAATTAACCAAACAAATTAGAGCTGATCTGCTGTAATTAGCATTTTAAAAGGTGATCAAGACATGGTTCCACAGATGTGAACATGTAGGGCTGAATGGCTCTGCACATGAGCAGAATTCCATTCCTGTGAAGTTGTAACTGGCTGAAGACATTTTAACACCTGAGGCAAAGGACAAGATGGCACCCTTTCTATGTCACACACAGTTAGCTGGATGTTGCACCAACACTTACAGCAGGGTTATTTACCACACATGAAGTCAGCAGGCAAGTTTAGACTACAAAAGGCTAGCCTTATAATTCCCAGGCTTATCGTTAAAGGATATCATTTGAGGGTCCTTTTTAATGGAGTCAAGGATTTACCTACTGGGAGTTTCGGTCTTTTAGTATGTGTGGTGGCAGCATTTCTACCATTCCCTTAGGCTGGTAAGCAAGTAAATGGCACAGCTTTGTGGATTTTGGTAGCCTAGTCTAAATCACACTGGTGCACTTGGAATTGTGCTCTGCTGAAAGGTTTACAGTCAAAGCCACAGTATCCCTGCCTGAGTTTCACACACATTCAGGAAGCGATAAAGAACATGTCATATACATGACGACCCTTGGCGCGGTAAGATAACTTCCCAACTACCACTGCCAAGAGATGGCATTGGAGATCAGATGGTAGAGTTCTCTAAAGAACAGAGATTAATAATAATCTATCTACAAACAGTGAGTTTTGTCCTAGAAGCCAGTTTTTATTCATGCAGAAGAGCAAGCAAGAAAAGTAGATAAGAACCTTGGTGAATCTTCAAGTTGTGCAGATGTTCAAACATTAAATATAACTCAGGAATTCCACCTTGAAGAGTGCAGCAGAATCCCACTAAACAGTAGAAAGAGGACTGAGCTTGCTGAATGACCACAGAATAGGGACTATCCAATGGAGTAGACTCTCCTGAAACAGTGGATGGCTGCTGGCTGGAGATTTGAAAAACCCGCATCATAACATTTTCTAGCAGGTCTCACTTGTCACCTGAATGTTTACAGCTGAGTAGTTTGTTGAAGATTGGACAACTGTTTCCTAAAATATCTAATCCTTAATTCTAGGATTAGGAAGCAGGAGATCTGGTTCAAATCCCTGCTCAGCCATGGGAATGCACTGGCAAGTGATAGTAGAGGAGGGAAACTCCACTCCTTAAATATTTCTCATACCTTGAACATCCTGTCAAGGTCACCATAAATTGGCTGTGACATGTTGACACGTAACATGGACATCTTCATGCGGGAATAGTTCATGCCATGAGACCAGTCTTACCTCCTGTGTTTGCCTTCTGCCTGTCAACCCTGGCTGGAACCTTGAGCCTTCCCTTGGTACTGATGTGAGAGGCAACTCGTTTGCCCTTGTGCTCCATAAGTTCAATACTGGAGAGCTGCCCCATTCATTACAGACAATGTCTAACCACAGTTTCTTTCAGTGAATATCAGAAAGGTTGGCAAATTCACAAATCATTTTTATTATAGACACACACACCCCACAGAATTAATTTCCAAACATAGGTACTACTTGATAACTTGGTTTTCTGAGCACATTTGCCAACATGGTTTTTGTTTAAGAGCAACACACTAACAAACAAAAAATAAAATGAAAAGAAAAAGATGTTCCATTACATTGATATCAGATTGTACCACTGTGATAATATTAGTTCTTATATTTTTCTTGTTTTCTGTTGGGCTGGAAGAGGAGTTCCTCATGACATTGGCAACCGCATCCCTTATCCAGCCATCATTCTATGGGTTTCTTTAATTCATGGCTCCGAAGCTGCTTCCTTTCTAAATAGGCAGCATTCCTGTGCAGGGTTGAAAACAGAAATAGGACAAAGACATTACTGTGATTCATTGTAAACTGACAAAATCAAGCATCTTTATACAAATATTTGCACACAAGTTACACGAGGGTTGAAAAACACTGGCTGAAGTCTGGGAAAGTATATAACAGTAAAGGTGATCTGTGGCACCAGCCTTTCCTGTCTTAAAATATCTTAGTTTTCAGATGCCTTGGATGAGAACTGGATCAGATGGCAGAAATGAACAACAGGAACAATGAAACAAGGCGAAAATTACAGAGAAAGCCATAGAGATCTCTTAAAATAACACAGTATATCCTTCACTCTTTCAGACACATTTCTTTTTTTTTTCTAGACACAGATCATGTTGATTTTAGAATTGGCTATCTTCCTCATCTGACAGACACTGAACGAGAATTAACGTTCTGAAGCATTCAGTTCTTCAAAAACAAAAACCCTCCAGTTTATGAATGTGGCATATGGTGCTTCCTCTATCCACAATTCAAAATGCCAGGAAATGGCCTGATATTGCTGCACAATATCATGATCAGATTGCAGCAGGAAAGAGGATGGCAACTTTTATGAAGCAAAGGGCAACCTGAATGTTGACAAAACTGCTGGATAACTTGGTGATTTAGGTATCTGGCTGTGGAGCCAGAAGCTGGGATTCCCCACTGTGTCTCCTCGAAAGTGGCTGGACTCAGGGATCCTTAGGATCTTTTCTAGATCTTCAATTTTGGGATTACTGTTGCTAATGCTGCAATAAAAAAGAAACGTTGGTAACCTTTTGGAGTCCTCTGACCCTCTGACAAGGGCCTGAGGAAAAAAAGAGTAAAATGGAGGAAAAACGCATGCACAACAATAACTGGCAAATAAGGCTATGAACTTGATTAAAACAAGGAAAGGGGTACAAAAAGGGAAAAGGCTAACCTTGCAAGGGGAGTGTAAAATATGGTTGGAGACTAGGGATGGGTATGGAACAGAATTATTGCATTTCCTTTTGTTCCGTTCCCACCTTTGCATTTCCTTTCATTTCCTTTCGTTTCAATTTTTGTCAAAAAAAAATTGTATGAAATGTATTTTTTACAAAATGAAATGAGGGGGTGCCTGGAAAGCTCCAAGGCCCCTACTTACCCCTCCTCCAGGGTTCTCGCTCTGGTGGGGGCCTTCCGTGGTGGTGGCAGCAGTGGTGGCGTGGTGTACCACCAGGCCGCTTGCCCTCTCGGGCCGGCCTTGCTGCTCAGTCTCCCCAGCCAGCCAGGACCTTCAGTGGTAGCAGGGTGGTCTACCTCTGGACTGCTCAGCCTCTGAGGCTGGCTGGGGCATGCGGCGGTAGCATCAGAGGAGGAGGAGGAGGAGGCCCAGGCTGGCATGCTCAACTTCACTGGACGCCCATGGCAGTGTCAGCTTTGGTAGTGGTGGTGGTGGTGGAGGAGGAGGCCCTGGCCGGCCTGCTCAGCCTGGCTGGACCCCCACGGCAGCACCCATGGCAGTGGCGGCTTTGGTGGTGGTGGTGGTGGAGGAGGAGGAGGAGGCCCTGGCCAACCCATGTGTCCTGGCTGGGCCCCACAGCAGTGCCCATGGCAGCAGCAGTGATGGAAGAGGAGACAGAGGCCCAGGCTGGCCTGCCAGGCTCGCTCTCACCCTCTCTGGCCTGATTGGGTGGTCTTGGCGGCAGTGGCGATGGGACACCAGCAGGTCAGGGACTTGTTTACAGACAGAATGAAATGGTTCTTTTCAAGGGAAAAAAACACAATTTCGTTTTATCTGTAATGAAATACTGATTCCTCATTTCATTTCGTTTGTCATTTTGTGCCCATCCCTATCGGAGACTGATGTTATGAGCAGCTCAAAGTAAATTCAATAATGCATAGCTATTAAGGTTTCTTCTCAATGTTGGGCAGGTAGAGCCAATGGTCACAGTGGAACTGAGGCCCAGAACATTCTGGTGGGCATTCTTGTGGTGTTCTTACTTCTGAGGTATATCAGTTACATGTGAATTCAGAAATACAGTAACTGCTCTGACTTCCAGTTCTGGTTGCACCATAGCAACACAACTTGATAAGTTCTACAGCTTATCAAGTTGAATTCCTCTAGATAAAGGGGATCCTAATAAGTCCCTAATGGACTTCACAGGGAAAGAGAAAATTCAGAAAGGGAATTTATGGCTGAGTGAATCGATTACATTTTTAAAAAAGTTTATTTTCTGTATTTTGACTGTCTAAGGCTATTAACTGATTGTCATGACATGGGAAATGGAAAATGGAAAGGTGAAGATCAATCTGAAATATAAATCAATTTTAATCTGTTAGATCCTTAAAAGAATCATAGTATTTAGGTACAAGAACTTCGATGCATAAAGTGAAATCTATAGACCAAGATGTAGTGCTTTTATAATAGCCCATAAAGTACTAACTTGAGTTAGAGAAAGCTTTTGAAGTTGGGTATTTTTAGAAGAATAGGTAAACATAATATATTTGTGAGTTTTCAGGCTGTTTTTCGAGCTCCTTGCCCTCTGAAGATGCCGGCTACAGAGTCTGGCAAAACATCAGGAAGAAAAACTTCCAGAACATGGCCAAATAGCCCAAAAACACACACAACAGCTATAGGTAAATATACTTTGTTGGTGACATTTATTATATATATAGTTACCTAAAATATATCCTAAGTTGTTTAGCTAATTGAAAATTAAATATCAAAACTGCATATACTGTTGAGATTAGACAAACTATATATTTGCCCATCCAGACCAGAGTAATGAGGTGAGACACGAGTTTGGATGTCAAAATTGGGCCACACTTTATTTAGCAACACATAACTTAAATTTTAAGGGGTGGGGGCTAATGTAGGACAGAAGGCAAAATCCATCTGGGACCGGCCTAGTCCCAGACCGATCATCAGATGAGCTGGAATAAAATACAGGAATTCGTTACAGGCCCAAACCAACCAAGGCCCCTGGTTTTAGTTGACTGTAGCCTGCAGGACCCATCTTTTCCCACCTCCCAGGGCAGAGTCCTCGTAGGCCATCAACACTGTGAGGTGGGCCAGCATACACCCTTAAAAGGTCTGGAAGTTGAGTCATGGCTACTGGACTTCTTTTTGAGAGATAGAAACATTTCGCTGCTCATCCAAACAGCTTCCTCAGTCTGAATACAGCTAGTGCAAGTCCTCCATCTTATAGTCAGCTTTGACCTCTAGTCACCCTGGTCTGAATTAGGCTCATAAGATGAACAATGGCTTGAATAGGCTCGTTAGGAGACAATAGTATCCATAAGGTGTCCATAAACTCAATTCAAACACCCATCCATAAGGTGTCCATCCAGAAGGTGTCCATAAACTCAATTTAAACACCAGCCTCCCATCACTACCCACTACAGCACCAGGGTTATGATATATCCCTACTTCATTACAATTGTATGATGACACTGCATCTTAGCATGTACTATACTTGTGACAAGACCTGTCCCCAGCTGAGATGAAATAAGCATTTTACAGAGCTGTGTTTGAAACAGAATAAATGATACTTTGTGGTTTAAATGTTCACTTAAAGTTTTGGTGTGAAGAATAAGCTAAATAAACTATTTTTGTTCCTTTGACCAAACCTATGCTGTCTGTAAAATGCATATTTCAGAAACTGGAACAGAAGAAGGGGCCTGTGGTCTAACTTTGAGGAAGTTTAAGCCCATCACAATCAGCTAACTGTAAGGACACAGAGAAGAAAGGCTTTATGGAGGGGTTCTGTGACAAAGCAGATGGTCTTTTGTTACAGAAAAAAAATCCAGGCCTGCTGGGGAAAGGTTTCAGGGAAGTGTGAGTTCAGGTTAAGTTAATGAATACCACCCAAGATTTCCAGGGAAGATGCTAAGGAGAAAACTGCAGCCGTTTCCAATAGAAAAAAGAAAGGCATCAGCATGTGTGATGCGAGGCCGCGCGATGAACTCTTCCTGAGTGAATGACGAAGAATGCAAGCATCAAGCCAGAAGGGGATGACTTGTGACACGCAGGAGAGAGAGAGAAGTCAGAAAGAAGATCTGCCATAAAGACTTTGATGAGTAATCTTAAGAGGATGCAGTCCAGAACCTTTGGAGAGCTGTGTTTTGCACTCCCTTGGCCTATATAAACGGAACACTTTTGCTTTTTGGGCCTCATCTGGAAGAATCATTTCCAATGTCTCTGTTTCAATGTTTTTCCTCCCATACTTTTTTAGTAACTCAGATTCCCAATTCCACCCAGCCTGTATTTGCGTTAGCTTAATGCATTTGCTGACCTGCCAGGCTGGCAATTGGCAGTGTCAGGTGAATGTCAGTTGGCAGAGAGTGCCTGTAATTGTGGCGCAATCACAGGTGGTGCTGTGCTGTCTACTCCTAATCATCTTGCCTCTCAAGTAAAGGAAACAGAACGACCTTCTGCAATAAAAACAGTGGAGAAGTAGATATATGTTGGCAGGCCGTTGCACGTAGGAGGGCGCCTGGGTATAATTCCTGTAATAGTCTTGGGAGTTTTAAAGCAAAGATAAAAATGAGTAAGGGCCCATTATTTGGAAATGCTCTCCTGCTGCACATGCTCTCAACATGACGGTCTCCTCTATTTGAACAACTAATGCTCTGGGGTCTTCATAATTGATGCAGGACTTAGTCAGGGCTGACTAAGGCTCAAAGCAGATGTTAGAGAAAATGTGTATCTTTCCTGCAATTGGCCTATTTTTCCTCATAGATCTGTGCCTCGGCAATTATTTGCCAAATAAGCCCATTTTGACATTCCAGTTACCAACCACACACATAAACAATTCTAGACAGCAAGGTATGGAGCTGAGTGGTTTGTGCTATGAAAAATATTGTATTTCACCATTAAAAAAAAAAAGAATGCCTACATTCAGACTATGGTATTTTGAGATGGACATGCTCTGAGATGGGTCCAGGGATGATTTCTGCCCTTCTCATCATACCTTTGAGGGCTGCAGGCCCCTCAACGCACAATTCCTATAACCAACATTAAATAAACGTGGCAAATAATGCTTCTCAACAAATCTGGGAGTACAAATTACCACAGGAGATGGACAAAAAGGGGTTTCTAGTATGTTAAGGTATCAAGGCCCTTTAGAGGGTACCAGGCTTAACCAGGGACTGACTACAAACTGCTCTACCCACCCTTTATTCTGCTTGCCATGAAGATGGAGACCTTAGACAGTCATAAGTTACAAGAAAGGGCAACAAATTATGATTTTTTTCAATGGGAATATCAGAGGTGGAGTTCTGGTGGCAGGGGTGGTGATGGCAACGGGGTGAGGACAGCAGGGGTGGGGATGGTGGGGGTGGGGTGGTGCAGCAGGTCGGGGCAGAGGTGATGACGGTGGTGGTAGGGGGTGGTGACAATGTCAGCAGGTGTGGCGAGGGTGACGGGTGGGGTGGCAGGGGTGGGGGCAGCAGCAGAGGGTGGCAGGGGTGGCAGGCAGTGGCAGGGGTGATGGCAGCAGGAAGAGGATGGTGGGGACAGTGGGTGAGGATTGGGGTGATGGCAGGGGCGGGGGCAATGGCAACGGGGAAGTGATGGTGATGGCGGTTTGGGGTGGCAGTGGTGGGGCATGGGGGTGTGGTGGGGTTGTCAGGGGCAGGGGCAGGGGCAGGTGGGGTGGGGTGGGGTGGGGGCGATGGGGCAGCAATGGCAGGGGGCAGGGTGATGGCAGCATGGGTGATGGTGGTGGTGGGGTGGCAGGGGTGGCAGCTGTGGTGGGGTGGGGCGGTGGCAGCAATGGGGATGGGGGTGGGGTCGTGGTGGCAGCTCCAGCAGCAGGGAGTGGTCACAGAGGCATGTCCAAGCCAGGTTGCTGGGCCCATTCAGTGTCTCTGACAAGCGGGCCCAGCAAGCTGGCCTGGACCCACCTCTGCGACCACTGCACGTACTGCCGGAAAACCTAAATGGACCCAGCAGGTTGGCCTGGTCCCACTGCTGCCACTGGAGAGGGTGAGTGAGTGGGCGGGGGGAATTCCCTCACGGGGCGACCCCTGAAGGCGCCACCAGTCAATGTCTTGGGCCGGCCTGACGTAGAGTTATGAACATAAGTGGCATGTTGTGCTTTTGCCTACCTGGCAAAGCCCTACACCAATTAAGATATCAGGTTTGCCTCTTGGATCACATGAAAACATTTGGTATATAATTGCTACTATTGGCTTGTGGTGTGAGTGGAAGGGGGGCTTCCAATCACACCACGGCACTCTCTTTAAATTAAGCCTCTTGGACCATGGGCTGTGTCTAAGAACCAATATATTTTCCATGCAGACGTCCATTAACTACCCCTCTTTCATCAGGCAGAAGTGGAACTCTAATTTTGAGTAATCTATAAAGATTGCAAGAAGAGGAAAATACCCTTGAACAGAAGTTCAAGGATGCCTGAGCCACAGAACCATTATAGTAACAGGAAATATTTTTTAAAGAAGCAAGGTTGAATCTCTTGAGTGAGGTACTTGTTGATAGTGCAGCACTTGACACATTGTTGGTCAATGACAGGTATTTCTAAAGTTGGTTGGGTATTGAAACGCCAGCCTGTTTTGTTTTTTTTAATCACTAAGTAGCACAAGGAAATCTGTGGCATTTCTAAAACGGTAGCACATCCCACCTTGCTTCTTTTCCTCCTTCTTTATCCTGCTACTTGCGGCTTCTTGTCATTTCCACATCCAACTGTAACTCCATACATCTGCGCTTTTCTCTGTCTTCATTCCTGTCCTTCTACCTGTCAAGATGTGAAATGCTGTGTTAACATAATTAAGGGAGTATAGGAAATGCAGTCCTGGAAATGTACATTGTAGTTTAAAAATGAAGTTTGAACAGCATTTTATTAAGAGTAGCTGCAAAACAATCAGCCAGATCTCCAGACAAGTTTAGAAACAAGTTCCTTGTATAGGAGCCTTGCCATAGGAAATATCACATGCACACACACACACTGTGGCTGACAGTAGAACATATTTAGATTGCAATGTGTTAAAATGACTTCAGATGGCATTTGCAACTCCTTTAAATTGCACTCTGTAGCTAGTATATTCTTGTTTTATAGTAACTCAGTGTACCAGCTCATTTATTTTTACAAGCCTTTATTCCTACAGGCTTTGCAAATCTGCTTCACAAGAATAACTCTTATCTTTATAAAGTAGCTTGCCAGATTCTGAGTTACATGTCCTTATACAAGGTGCTGGAACAATAGAAATTCCCATTATAAAATTTGATTGGTACACCAGGCCCCTATACCTCCAGGACCAGCAGAATAGTGTTGATGGTTGATGAAGCATATATAAAGGTATAAATAACAGTCAGGAAAGATAGCCAAGGTAAGGAGCAAAGGATGGTAGGAGAGACACACAACATCACATCAACACAAGAAGGCAAAGCAACACTCCACACCACGCATGTCAACATGCTAAAAGCAATCATGTAGCAGCAACAGCAGTAGCAGATGAAGACAACATAGATTTTCCTCTGTAGATTAAAACTGGTTCAGCTGGATGAGCATTTAAAATAATGTATTTCAGTTCTTAATATGCTTAAAGGCTAAAAAAGTCATTTTCTTTAATAGACTTTTACTTCAAGAAACTGTACTATTTTAGTGTTATATTCACCGAGTTTGCCATATGCTTTTTTCCATTAGACTATAATCTTAATGGAACTAAAACATTCTTTTTGACATTTCTGTTATGTTTGTTACTATATTTTGGATTGATTTTTGAGTTGAGTACAGTATTTGCCTGCAACATATGTTTAGCTTTCATAATTTAATATTTGCACCAAGTTTTCCATAGGCATAAGACTTTTGGATGATCCCAATATTTTAGCATTTTTGTGTTTATGGAACATAGAGTGTAAATAAATAAAGCTTCCAGAATTTAACAAACAGATGTTGCCTGGAATTATTGTAACAATGAACAGACTCATACTTCGAAATCCAGATGAATGTTGATATGATTTGAGATGATGATCTGATTTCATTTTGAAATCGATCCTTAACTAGGATAAAATACACAGGCTTCTGATTTTTTCCCTAGAGGCCTATAAAGTTCTGTAAGGCTTTTAGGGAGATGGTCAGGCATCATACTCTCTGACCTGACACTGCTGCAAACTGCAAATCCTAACGGGTGCACAAGAAAAGGGCTTTGTAGGGTGGAGCATTTCTAAGCACAGCAGATTCTGTTTTCTCCAGAAAGCACAACCCATACATAAGCCATTGAGTTTGGCTGCCTCTTTAGACACAGAGCACAGAGCAGTGGTTCTCAACCTGTGGGTCCCCAGACATTCCTGGACTGCAACTCCCAGAAGCCCCCACCACTTGCTGTGCTGGAAGGGATTCCTGGGAGTTGCAGACCAGGAACATCTGGGGGCCCACAGGTTGAGAACCACTGGCATAGAGCAAAAGAAAGGGGCTGGAGAGAGCAAAGGTCTCCCACTAACAGATCTGTCAAATACTTCAGAGCAAGCAGGTGCTGCCCAGGCTATATGCAATTACTGTTAAAAATAAAAACTCAGGAAAAATTCTGGTTGCTACTAGAATTGGTGGGGGAAACACTGGTGACCAGGAGTCCCATATTTAGTTTTGAAAAGGCATTTCCACATTACTGTCTTGTCCAACAAGCACTCTTGGAATACTACCTCACAGAAGCGCTAGTTGATCCCAATAACTGCTCACCTCAAACTACACATACAATTTATCAGATGGAAAGATTATAAAAATCTCTGCTATGTTTTTGTTTTTGTTTTTGGTGACACATATGTAGATATGCCTCTTCCACACCCAACTCGCTTCAGGCATCTTGAGTGAAGAGTACTCAGTGTTTACAACTACTGTATCATAATTCAGAAGCAGACCAGTTGCAATAAAGGTAAAGGTTCCCCCCTCCTGCACATGCGTGTTAGTTGTGTCTGACTCTATGGGCGGCACTCACCTCCGTTTCTAAGCCAAAGAGCCAGTGTTGTGCAAGTCAATTGCCATGTGGCCAGCATAGCCAAACACATTTCTGTGTCTGGAAAACTGTTTATCTTCTCGTTTTTTATGGCAGTACCTGTTTTGTCTACTTGCATTTACATGCTTTCAAGCTGCTAGGTTGGCAGGAGCTGTGGTTAACAGCGGGAGCTCACTCCATTGTGTGGGGGTCCTGTCAGCTGGATAATGTGCATGTGTACCATTGGGGTGGATACTCCAGGGATACCTACCACTGAGACCTGCTGTGGGGCATTCCCAAAAAGAGAGCTGGGGGAAATGCAGCAGTATCAAGGGGCAGGCGGACTCCTTGATGTGTTGGATCCGACCCAATGTCTCAGCCAGAGTACTGCTTGTGTTTGTAACCAATAAAGTTGTGGTCAACTTATTTTTCCAAACATTTCATGGTCTTGTACAGTTATTCTTTGTAAATTTGAAGGCTCAGCTATAGGCAACAAAACAGTCCACTAAACTGAGGGCAAAAAGGATGTTAGAGGGGTTCCATTGTGAGAAGAAAACTCTTAACTAATGAAAGCACTTGAGTACCACAACAGAAGCTTCAGTGCTGTTTATACAATTTTTAGCTTGCTTCGTTTGATGAGTGATTTTCAGAAATCAAGAATCAGGTTTCTTTGAAGTCTGACGTCAAACCTTAAAGACTGTCTCAGTCACCCTTTTCATATCATATGATCTGTGCTCTATTTTGAGATTGCCTGTACCTTGTATCTGTTCTGTTTTAGTACACAAATGAAGACAGTTTGTACGAGTTCAAAACTCAAGTGCCTCAGAAAAAAATGCATGATTTATGATTTGATCAGGATCTGTGGATGTCTCATTATGGGACAAAATGCGGTTAGCAAATATCTCCAGACCCCAGCTCTTGTCAGAAGAGATTTCACAGTCAACAAGAGGAAGTGTCGTTTGATAAAACAGTGGAAAAATGTTGCCACAAAAACGATCGCCTTCTCTAACCGTAGAGACAAATTTTCATCATCTAGAATTACAAATGATGGTTGGTGCTTTATTTGATCAGTAAAGATAGTTTAATAGAAGAAACATCCTTTACTCAATGGTTAGAGGCCAATGGAACGTTTATGGAAAAAAAAAAACTTCATACTAACCACAATCAATGTTTGAATGTAAATGCATCAAGACAGTGTCACACAGTATTACAGGCAGTGACATTCCAACTGCGTACAGGGAAGGACTTGATTCTTTCAGAAATATCACAAAGACTTTGACAAAGAAGTTTTTGGAAGTATGTCGAACAAGTGTCATTGCTGCAGCAACACAATCTGTTAATAGCAGCCCCAAAATTTGAATATGATTGATTTTAAACAGAAGCAAGTCATTTATTTCACAGTCACCGAAAATCACTAAATCCTGGAGGATATTGTGGTGAGTACACATACTCTTTAAACTCGTCACCAGGAATTTTTAATTTATTTACGTATTTTAATCTGTTTCTGTTTTACAGTTTCTAGCCAGACTCATCTATCTATGCGATCATCCTTTCTACAAAATTCACCATTTTAAAAATCTGTTGGGTCAAAGAATTCACTAAGCAGAGGTCGATCTAAAAAGGTGTCTCTTTTCACGCCTTGCCATAAAAGCATTTGAAAGGCCTGTGTGATCCAAACTGCTTCTGATTAAGGCACTCTGGTTCCTGTTGATAGTATGCTGTGAACACAGTGCATTGTTAAAGAAAAACTTGGTTTAGGAAAGGAAATTAATGGAAATGGGATGCCTCAGTTTAAGAAAATATTTCAATGGTATGCCCCGGTTTAAGTTTTTTTCGCAAGGCATTAAAAGCTGGTTTGTGATGTTCACATGACAAAAAGAATGGGGAGACTCGGTTTAAGAAAAGTTTAAATGGAATGCCCTGGTTTGCCTTTTTTTCTGACCTCCGGAATGAATTGGTTGGTTTCCAGTGCATTGCTTGGTCTCCAGGACATTGCTATGATAAAGCACATTTTGTTTTATAAATTTTTCGCATTACAAAGCAGCCCAGAGAACAAATTAAGTACTTAAACTAAGGTACCACTGTATATGGCTAGATATGATTGACCACCTGGTTCTGCACTTGTAGTAGTGGATTGCATTTGTTTGTTTTTCCCAATATGGCTTCACATTAAATGATGTTTGGCAGGTGGATGGCTGACATCTAATCTTTCAGGGACTCCATTACTCAGCTGTATGGGTGATATATTAAAATTCGCAAATCTTATGACTCTAGTGATGTTACATGATATGAAGGTCCCATATGTGATAGTTGGCCTGGAATGCCCTTTTTACTGTACAGTACATGTAATGACAATTCAGTCAACCAGTTTGTACATGTGAATGTGCGCTTCGTGTTCACATACCACTAGAAATAATCAGAGGAAGTGTTCGAGCCATCTTGGTTTTGAAGTATGTGCTTCCATAGTCTTGATTTGAGAAGGAAGACTGTGGAGCAAATGTGTTTCGTTTTATTTATTTATATATGGAAATATACATACAGGGTCTCTAGTGGGATAGTTCAGTGAGTTAGGTGGATTGGGAGTTCAGTTCTCTACTCCTTAGAGAAAAGCTACCGTGTGTGGTCCTGGACAAGCTGCATAATCCCAGGATGCCCCCAGAAGATGGGAGTGGTAAATCACTTCTGAGTATTCTCCACCGAGAAGCCCTTGAAAAAGGTTCTCATATATCAGAATTGATTTGAAGGCACATTTTATTATTATTATTATTATTATTATTATTATTATTATTATTAT
Organism: Phrynocephalus forsythii; assembly: GCA_029282475.1. NCBI lineage: Eukaryota > Metazoa > Chordata > Lepidosauria > Squamata > Agamidae > Phrynocephalus > Phrynocephalus forsythii. The sequence continues at coordinate 16,097,923 of JAPFRF010000005.1, forward strand.
TATTATTATTATTATTATTATTATTTATTTCTTTTCTCCACTTAAACATTCAAGGGCTTCTCAGATTTATATTTAACATGTCAAAAGTTATTAAAAATTTGATCAGCTCTGATATTTGCCAACAGAGATGCCTTATGCGAGAGACTTGTAAATGTGCATGAAATGACTTTTCTAGCAAATAATCTTGGACAAAAACAGTATTTGGAATAAGATTAATTGCAAGTTTATCAGCTCTGTTTTGCCCTTCAACAGCTTCTTTTTAATGTACTCCTTGCAGGAGAAAGCACTTGTTTGTACATCCCTAGCTACTTACCTACTTAAGGCTGCTGGAATAGCAAAACAGTCCTTGATCATTTTACTATGATACCGCCAAAGTTTGGGCTATTGCCTTGATTTAAAAGTTCCCTCACCAAATCAGCAGCTCATTTGGCCAGCAGAAATCAGAAAAAAATTCTTAGAAAAATGGTTTTCATAGCTCAAGGATGTGAGCAATGAATGCCATTAATGTCACAATCCTCTGCAAGTCTATTCAGTTAGACATGTGTCCCGTTATATTCAGTGATATTTCCTCCCAGGTACCTGCACATAGAATTGTTGGTATGATTACCAATGGACATTGAACTAGATATCTGAGACCTTGTTGCCCAAAGAACCTTCTAAGTGTTTCCAGTACCAAAACGATGCCCAACTGATAGGCTTGGCAAATACAAAGTTGCAGCTATATTCCACTTTAATTTGGATCAATCACATGGCTGTTTTCTCAGTGTGCAGCCAAGGAGAGCACTAAAACAGATAGACCATGGGTTTTGAATTTGGTTTAATAATTACAGGACAGAAGGATTAGACAATGAGTTCTATCTAATCCCACATTCTACTTCCATCAAAGTGCCTTTGAGAAGTTCGCAGACTGGCAGAGCATAAAGGCAAGTGTCTCTCTCTCACACACTGTTGTTTCCCACAATTCTTACTCAGGAGGTGTTGAATAATCTCCAGGCTCAAACAGGTGTGTGCCTGATGTATCCCTGCTTATTGCATTGCTCTGTCCCTGCCTCCTTTCAGGAAGATTCCATGGAAGGTGGGACACTCTTCTGTATCTTTGTCAGTGGAGTGTGTGTGTGTGTGTGTGTGTGTGTGTGTGGTGTCATTACAGTTGTGACTGACTCTTCGTGACCCCATGTCCATGGAGTTTTCTTGGTAGGAATATTGGAGTGGTTTGCCAGTTCCTACTCCAGGCACCTACAGCACTTGGTATTCCCTGGTGGTCCCCCATCCAAGTACTAACCAGGGCCGACCCTGCTTAGCTTCCGAAATCAGGTGAGATCGGATGTGCTTAGGGCATCTAGGCAGCGCTGCCAGTGGTGTAGTGGGACTCAAAAGCAAAGGTGTGCAAGATTACTGTCCCTCAGAGGAGGCTTCTTGTTGTGTCACTGCATGAACTGGGCATGAAGGTCAACTTTCCTTCTAGTCAAGAGGGACACCTCAATATGTTCCCTTTTTTGTAAACAATGTTTCCTTTTTGTATTTGATATACAATATATCAAGTACAAAAAAGGAAACATTTTGGCACACTAGGGTGTAGTTTTAAACAGCAATGCAAAAGCAACCAGACTCTCTTTGTCTGTTAGAAAATGGATCTCAGGAAAGAGAACAGGAGGCTTCAAGACATGCCTCTAAGGAAGCACAAAATAAATCCTTTGCTCAACAAGTTCTAAAGCTCCAGATACAGTATTTGCTTTCCTGCCTTTGCAGTAGTTCACAGCTTACCAGTATTTTCTTAGTTGTCTTCTTAAAAGCAGTGGTTCTTGTACAGATGCCACTAGGGAAGAGAAGTAGATTTTCCATTTATTTCAGTATAAAGCACAACTTGATCCATCCCTGATGAAAATGAAATCAGGGCAGAGTTGTACATGTAAGTGCCTCAGACCTGGATAAAGAATTTCCATGGGTAAAATTCATCATAGAGAAGAAATTTAAATGAAGTAAGTAAGTAAGTAAGTAAGTAAGTAAGTAAGTAAGTAAGTAAGTTCAAACAACTTTGTATTTACCCTTTATTTGTTTTTATTCATTTAAATGTCTTCACTATGGTGAACAACTTTTCCAAAGTCAAAAAGACCCACAGAAAGCTGTTCTAGATTGGTTCAGATCCTCCTTTCTCCTATTTATCGCAGAAGAGCATGGAATATATTGGGATTTTCATCCACACCTCATTTAACAAAAATAGCTTCCCAGGAAAGCTATTTTTCCACACCAGAAAGCAACAGTATGCTACTCTCTGGCCCACAAAGTCAAATCACAGTAAAATAAGCCAATCTCCAGGGGGCAAGAGTAAAGCACAGACAGACACACATTTTGTACCTCAGCTCCAGGCTTGATAGTTATACTGCTATTGCCATCATTTAGATCATTTCAAAATCTTTTTTTCCTATGACATGTGGACAACATCAACTTATTTGGGGCAGGAAACAATTTACTTACTCCTAACTAGGAAAGTGGTTTTAAACTGTATCATAGATGTATCATTTCATTTCTTATTGTTTCAGCATATGAGTTATTTCCTTTGTGAAGGAGTTGGGGTACTGTTGTCACTTCATAGCCACTGTACTTGTACCCGTTTGAATTATTTTTTGTTTTAAAGGGGTATGGGCAAAGCTCTAGTAGCAGCCACTGCCACCACGAAAATAACATGAAGACATTGCTCAGAAGGAGACAGCTCAAAGGAGACCTTCTTCCCCACTCCCTTGTGGATGAAAAAGGGCCTGAAAGAGAGATATTTCACTCCTTCTTTTTTAAACCCCACACTTTACTCTTTGCTTTTAAAACCCACTTCCTTCTCCTGGTACTGTGAAAAGGGGAAAAGAAAAAAATGAAGGCTTGTATGGCTCTATTGCTCTACTGCTATATCACTTTTGTTGTTTAAAAGAATTACAAGTGAGGGGCTGATGTCCTATAAAAAAGCAGAGAAAACAAATCAATCAATACAAAGTTAAATAGCAGTGTAGTTTGCTATAACAGTTCAAATAGGAAAAAAATAATCAACACAGTTAAGAACCATGTGAACACTCTTCCTGATATATATACCATGTGACTGCTAAAAATAAGTATTGGCACAACAGAGGTATGAAAAGAAGCAGTAAATTTGGGGTTCTTTTCTTGCATGTGATCAAGCCCTAACTAACTGAAACAAGCCTTACATAATGTGGAACGTAGGAAACATTCAGATATATTTTGGAGAATGAATATCACACATTGACTCAGATTCATCTAAAGATAGTAATAGCTTCCTGTCCAAGGAACACTGAAGTTTGCAGAAATGCAGTGTACTTTAGAGGAAAGGAGGAGATCTGAACAGCCCAGTGAGAACTGAATGCTGTCAATGGCTACAGAAATCTCAACGTCTTAGGAAAGGAAAACAGACAACTGGAGGGATATAATGGAATGGTATATCCTGGGCAAGAACATAGCTTGTTGACTTGTTGGACGGTATCAATTAGGTATGTGCACTGTCTCAGACATGTTTCTAAAACCTACCACACCAGAGTATTTGTGTGATTCTGGGGCAGCCACATGAAAGAGGAAAACTCCACGGTTCACTCTCAAGGTGGCACAGCACCAAGATTGATCCTTCATATCCTCTTTGGTATTTGGCATGTGCTGAGTTAAAGAAGGTATTTGAATTTAGGAAGAGAGAAATGCAAAGTAGCACAATATGCTGAGCTTCTGGTACCAAAGAAGAAGATGGGTGACAACGGAAGCCTTCATTACAGCCCAAAATTGACCCTGGAGCTTTAAGAAGAGTTCAAACTAAGGTGGCCACATATACTATATATGCTCTTGCACCCTCTCTGCAAGCCATTTCAGAAGGCTCTAAGATGAAGTGAAAGACTTGTGTCACTGTTTAGATGTTAGATAATGTTTTTGCCTTCTTGAAAAGCATAATTACTGTATTTCCTCACTTCCTTATAAATATTGTTTTTCCTTATAAATATTGTTATACTATATTATTATAGTATTAATTTATGCTGTATATTCGGATACTCAATTACTGCTGGTTAGCTCAGCGCCAGTTGGGAGTTCCTGTGCCTTCCTGACAGGGGAATAATCCATAGCTTCCCTTCCATTTGTGCATGTCTAAGATTGTTGTTGTTAAATAAGTAAATGATACTAAGAATAGTATCTTTTATTACATAACCAGTTAGATTTCCTCTGAACTTACATGAAGCATAAGTTACTTTTTCACTCAGTTGGCTTAGGAAGAGGTTTTATCTCCTTGTGACTTTGGTTAACGAGGATGGGTAAAGGAATTTGAGGTGACATGTGCTGTGAAGGGTTCCAACCAATATTCACTATATTCCATAGTGAATATATTTACTAGAATCAGAATGAGTGTGAATTCTGCTTATATCTCCAGATTTTCATTATGATATATGAGGAACAATAAGAACTTATGTTGATTAGGCAGCAGATGTTTTTAATATGAGAACACTAAGTTCAACACTCAAGAGCATACAAAATCTCACAACTAAAAGCTTAAACAAGAACACAAATAGCTGAGTAAGAACAAAAGAAGGCATATATTAATCCCATATTTCACAAGAAATGAAGACAAGAACTCAGAATAAGTAGTGACAATGAGAGCTAAATGTGTTTTTCCTCTATGAAGCAAACCATTATTTTTATCTGGGTAAAAATGAGCATATGCAGAATTTATGACTCACACCTGTCATCTTGATCTGTGTCTTCAGGTTGCTTCCATGTGAGGTCTTGAGTGTACATCCTTTGACCTTCTTCCTTGTCTCTTGGAGTGTGGACTTCCAGGAGATGAATATCCCCTTATAAAATTCCATTACTCCTTTTTAAAACAATTCTGACAAAAATGTAAAATGCCATTAAGGGCGAAGGAGAAGGAGAAAGCCGCCTAAAGTTGGCTATCTGGAAGCACCTTGAGCCTTGAGCCTAATTCTGCTCCCCCACCCACTCCAAAAAAGTTCAAAAATTCTCTTTTCTTTATCCAAGGTTATGAGTCCTGGCATCTGTTGGTTTTGCAATACATTCAGAGATGGCACAAGAAGGACTGCTTCCAAGTAAGTCCAGGCCAAATATCATTTATACAATGCTATAAACTTGAAAAAGGGAGACTTTCTTCTACTTAATGAGTAAAAGCCACCCTAGAACCATGTTTGGTTTATGAGTGTGATAATAATAATATAGTTTCAAAATTGTTTTCTCAGAGACAGCATTACTAGCACTGTAAAATAATGCCTAGAATGGGGCGGGCGTGGGGAATGCGAAAATCTGTTTCATTTTCCCACCTTCTGATTCTACAGAATTCAGCCCCCTTCATATCAGGTCCCCAGAACTTTTTTCTTCTTCAACCTACATTAGAATTTATGCTTTCTTTTCCTAAAGAACGCCTTTTCTGTCCACATTTGACTAAAGGCTTCTCTGTTTTCACAATTGCCTCCAATGCACTGGAGCTTATTTGTGCATATTTTGCTGATACGGCATGCATTTTTAATTGTGCTTAATTGTGAATTTTTTTAAAAAAAATCAAAGAAAAATATATTTATATTTTCGTTCTGGTTCTGAGAAACTAAAAGAAATGCTTGCACTTTCATTAATAGTCTCACAGAGTACAAGTTCAATCAATTATTTTTAAAAAAACTCAGGGAATGTGATTTTATTTTTCCTCCCTCCCTTTTAGTTTCCTTTTCAGTGGGGAAATTTAAAGAAAGCATCAGTTACCGGCCACCTTTGGTATATAGCCTTGAGGTCATACTGCCAAGGTGTTAAAAAGTCCCCTTGTGCCTCTGTTTGGCTTACAGGACTATTCCATTATTCTTGCACGGGCTCCCAGCAACCTAGGCTCTCTGTCCCAACAACAACATATTTACTTCTATATTTTGGAAATTCAAGATGAATGTGGACATTATCTCATTTGGCCACCACCACCCCCTCCCACCCCGTTTTGGCCCTAACCCTTCTGGATTGCAAACCTTTCGCTGCAGGCAAATCTAAAAACTAGTTTTCAGCCAGCTGAGAAAATCCACTTCTAATATTAAATATTGCATTTACACAGATAGAACTTCCAAGTGTTTAAATTTCTCTCAAACATTATTTGGACAGAAGTGAATAGGTTGTACCATTTTTATTGCCCAAAGGTTAAAACTCACTGTTTTAAAATGTTCATTTTAAGTAAAAGAGAAGCTGGTTGGTTTTTTTTTTTTTTAGAAGAAAAGAAAACTACATTACCTTTTTTCCCTTCAAAAAGAACTAATCCAGCTAAAGTTAGCAATGAGTAAATCCCAGAGAAATAGGCAGGGGAAATTAGTCATGCTTCAGCAGCAATGAATCAGAGCATTAAAGTCTGCTTAAAGATAACAGAGTTCCAACGAATCAGTTGCCACAGCTTATTACAAATAGAGATGGGCACGAAACACTGAAATAGCGCTTCTTTTCATTTTTTGTTTTCTTCCATTCCCTTCTGTTTTGTTTTGTTTCAAACTATTTTTTAAAAAAATATTGTTTGTGGTTTTTTTTATTTTTCATTTTTAACATGTGTATGTGTGTATAAACAGGGCAAAAGGAGCAATCCACCCACCCACCCACCCCACCCCCCTCTCTCTCTCTGGTGTTTGTGCAACTTTGTGTGTGTGTGTGTGTGTGTGTGTGTGTGTGTGTGTGTGTGTGTGTATTAGAGATGGGCACGAAACAAAAAATGGGCTTTCGGTTTTTCGTTTGTTGTTTGAGAGGTCTGTTTCGGTTCATTTCCGTTTGTCGTGAAATTTTTGAAAAATTTCGTTAATGTTTTTCATTTTTTCATTTGTCGTTTCTACCTGCTTTTTGTGTGATTTTTAAAGCATTTCCATGCGCAGGCATCCCCCAATGCCCCAGACCAGAGGGAAGACACTAAAAAAAATGGATGCTGGCAGAGACATAGTATAGACTAGGTATGCAGGGAGGCTGCAAAGGCAGTGGCTGGCGTTGCCCAGGGTGCAAGGCAACCGCAGAGTGACTGCACTGCGGGGCAAGGAGGGTTACAAACCCAAAGTCTATGTGAACCTATAGATTCATATAAAATACACATGGTAGTCCATCATTCAGGACTTTTTCCCTCCCCCAAGCCCCGGGCACCAGCTAATAGGTGCTGGGGTGGGGGAAAATTTTCCCCACCCCAGCACCTATCAGCTGGCATGTGGGGCTTGGGGGAGGGGAAAAGGAGTTTTAAAAGCCCAGGGATGTTGAAACTTTTTTATCCTCACCCAACCCTGCACTGTGGTGGTGGGGAACCTTTTTTTCCCATCCCAGCACTGATCAGCTGGCACCCAGGGCTAGGGAGAGGGGGAAATGTTTTTAAAGGCTTTTAAATAATTTCCCTCCCCTGAGCCCCGGGCACCAGCTGATTGGTGCTGGGGGGGGGAGGATTTTTCCCCACCCCAGTGCTGATCAGCTGGTGGCCAGGGTTTTGGGGAGGGAAATTACTTTTTTCCCCACCACCACAGTGCAGGGTTGGGTGAGGTTAAAAAAAGTTTCAACAGCCCTGGGCTTTTAAAACTCTTTTCCCCCTCCCCCGCTGGAGCACCAATCAGCTAACATGTGGGGCTTCAAGCAGGAAAAAAGTGTAAAAAGCCCATGGTTTCCCCATTCCCGATTGGTTTCCTGTAGGAATGCATTGATGGGTCACTTCATTTTTTGTTTCATTAGGGAACGAAATGAAAAATGAAAAATGAAATGAAAAAAATCATTTCATGCCCATCCCTAATTACAAAGAATCATATCAAAAGGGACCGGTGTATATGTTACAATATAGGTCCATTTCAGCTGCACATTGCAGAAAGCCAAGGCATGGAAGCAACAGAAAATGTTCTGCCTACAGTTTGTAGAAATAGGGAGAGCCTCTACCCCTTGTGTAAATATGACCCTACTTTTAGCTACAGCTTGGAAGTAATGTCTTAAGGGCAACAATCCATGACATCTTATTCCACATAAAAACTTGACAGCCTTTAAAGCATCACAGCTTGCTCGGTTTTCTGGCAAGCTGTGATCATGAACTAGCCCAAGCTTGCCCAGTCCGGACCCTTTTTGGTCCAGCAGCAGAGCTGCTAATTTTTGGAGCTGGGCTGGAGAAATCTGGACCATCTCACATATACTTGGAAGGGTTGCTTTCAAGACAGCACCTTAAAGCCTATGAACTTTGGCTCTACTATATCACTTCTCACCAGGCTTAGAAAAGGAATGAAGCCATGTACTTCAGATCACTTGCCATTTTAAGTTTCATTAACGAACATCATGAGCAGTGTTAGCAGTTGATCATATTGTGAAGATTTGGATCAATTGCCAGCACAACAGTCTTTAATGAGGTTTCCCTGTCAGCATGTTTTTCTCTCCCATGTGGGGGACCATGGCCTAAATTGTGTCTAGTTATGCTGAATGGCTGGTAGGAGTTCTGCATACCTCCTCACCAGAGTTCTTGGCTAGAGAGCATCCTGCCTTTTACACCCAAAATGAACTACATTCAGCACAACCATACAGATTAGAAATGCTGATGTTAAGCATTTGTTATCATATAGGTGGGAATGAAGGGAGCAATTCCTTAAGTATTCATCATACCTCACATAATCTTCAAATTTGTTCTGGGATTGCTCACCGGTAGGCTAGCACAGGCTTCATTTGCAAGGTATGATTACTCAGTCACAAAAGTTCCTCTGAAGCATCTCTCTGAAACACTAATGGGTTTCCACTGCTAATGGAGGGGTATCTGTAACAAAGATTGTCTAGGTCACAATGCATTCTCTCTCTCTCTCTCTCTCTCTCTCTCTCTCTCTCTCTCTCTCTCTCTCTCTCTCTCTCTCTCTCTCTCTCTCTTCTCTTGCTCTCTTGCTCACTCTGCCACTGATTTCTTGTCCAAAATCTGATTATCCTGTTCTTCAGAGATCTAAAGTGTACATGCAGCACCCACCCTGTAGGTGCATGTCACCTTCTGAGTTCTTCAGATAGCCTATTCCATTCAAAATCCATCTAGAAGGATTTCCAAACTTGTTTGCCCCTAACTACTAAATTCCACTGAGAGGATATGTAACAGTCATCCTGGGCTATTAACGTGTATGTTCTTGGCCAAGTATAAGTTATATTGGACATAAAAGGGCCACCAAACATGGTCTAATGCTGGAGGGAAAACACTAGGGTGCCGCATACCAAAAAGCATAGAAACCAGGTCCCATCACATGCAGCTTTGCTTGCATTCCAGAGATACAAAAAGCCTCATTGGGGGGGGGGGGACAGAATGATTTAAACACAAATAACCTGGAATGTGTCTTCTTCAGAAAGTGAGTTTGCTTGCTAACAATGTTAATAACAATCACCTTAAACCCAGGGAATTTTCTAGAATAAACTAACAGTTACCCAAGGCAAATATCAGAGATAATTATAACTTAACAAGGATATAAATCCCGGCACACATCTGTTGTACTAGAGACTGGTTTCTACTGGAGGCAATCTTTTATTTGAGCTCTGCATCCCAAAGTTAATTTTGCTTTTAATCATGACTGAATTATAATTGGATGTTGTAATAATTATATGGCTTTAGCGAGCCTTTGGGAACTGGTGTCAGGCCAAGATGAGAAAACCACTTCTGAGTTTCAGAATGGGCCAGGCAGCCCATAATAGCTAATCCTTTTCCTTTCCTGAATATAAAACATTCAGTGTATTCACTCCTGTCTCCATTATAACAGCAAACATAATGAGTAAATGGTAATCCATGAGCACCAGTGGCAGTTTTGTGCAGCAATGGTAAAAATCCTGTTTCGCAGATTTCACCGATGCAGCAAGAATGACATAGTTGTCAACAGCAATTTTGGGCTGCTCCTTATTTCATTTTGCTGCATGCAAGCTGTGCACACCCTGAAATTAAAGTCTTCAATCATTGAAAACTTTAATCAGTGGAGTTAATTTTCCCATGCACATATGTATAACTGTGGCACTAAATGCTACCATTATGGAGTGCATGGGGTGGGGGGGGGAGAAGTATAGCATTGAATGGTCACATTTCTATTCCAAAGCAAAAACAAAATCTATAGGAAAAAGCTGGTGGTTCCCCTCCACCCCCAACTTGGGGAAAAGCGCAGGCTTTTTTTCCTGCTGAAGCCACCACTGCTCAGCTGTAGTGTGGGGCTTCAGTGGGAAAAAAGTTTTAAACTCCTGCCCTTTACCCCACCCGATCAGGAGCGATTGGGTGGAGGATAAATAATAATAATAATATTTTAGAAAGTGCCGATCTAGCTGGTTGGCACGATAAGTGAAAAAAATAATAAAAAACATAAATTTTTTTTAAAATAAAAAAATGTGCCAATCCGGCCCACCGTTCACCTGGTCGGCACGATAAGTGAAAAAATATAAATAAAAAATGCACTGACCCAGCCCGTGGGCCAGGTGGTTGGCACGTGAATAAATTAAAAATGAAAAAATAATAAAAATAGGCACCGACCCGGCCCACAGGGCCAGCTGGTCAGTGTGTGAATAAATTTTAAAAAATAAATAAAAAAAAATGCACCAACCTGACCCATGGGCCAGCTGGTCAGCACGTGAATAAATTTTAAAAAATATAAAAATAAAAAGTGCCGACCCAGCCCATAGGCCAGCTGGTCAGCGCGTGAATAAATTTTAAAAAAATGTGCCGATCTGGTCCGTGGGCCAACTGGTCAGCATATGGAAACAAAATAAAAAGTAAAAATAAAAAATGTGCCAACCCGGCCCCCAGGCCAGCTGGTTGGCGCAAGTTTAAAAATGAAAAACTGAAAAAATGAAACACGAAAAACAAAATGATTTTTTTAAAAAAAAATGTTTTAAATGAAGCAAAAACCCCAAAAAGCCCCCCCCCAAATTCTACTAGCCACCCATAACTGCTTCTGACCTATGGCCAGTACTGTCAAGCTGCTTCTGACGTATGGTGAATCCTAGCAGGATTTTCTAGGTGTGCCATACGCAGACTTGGCTTATCAGCCCCTTCCATCATGATGCTCTAGAAGTATGCAGTTTGCTACACAGGCTGGCTGTTTTTCCACAGCTGGGTAGTCACTGAGTTGTATCCAGTAAAACGGGTCCTTTTAAACATAGTTGCACTTTATTTCTTTGTTATTCCCCATCATTTTTTCCCAGAAAGTCACAGTTGTTTTCACATTATTTAGCTAGTATTCTTACCTAGGCAATTCATACTTATGCCCAAGTAGTCCTGGTTAGATACAGGACATCTCAAAAAAACGACATAGGACAACGATTGCCCCTGACTTTGTGACTTTGGTTGTGAAGTTCCTGGTCATTCTAAATTCAGGTACCTTTATTTCTCACAGAGTAAGCTTAAAGGAAGTGCTGCAGTGGTCTCAGTCATTCGAAAAGTTAATGGGTACCAAACGTGAGTAGTTATATATTTACTGATTACAGCACTAATGCAGGGTGGGAACTTTATATATGAATATGTTGGACCTTTTATTTATTTATTTATTTATTTATTTATTTATTTATTTATTTATTTATTTTTTATTTATTTGAAGCAGTAGCATTCATAGGTAAATATCAGGATGACAACAGATAGACATGGGTGAATGCAATGATTTAGGGGGAATGTCATTTGGAATAAATGACTGAAGATAAAGTGTATTAATACTAGTGACACTGGAGGTGAGTGACAGCTGGGTGGGAGTCCACTTGAAATGAGCTATGCAGCATATTGATTATTTCGGAAGGACTACGATTTGATAGTGCCTGCAAAGTTCAGGCTAAGCTCCTGGGCTGAATCACTTCTTGACTCATAGTGCCACCAACCTCTGTGGTCCAGAGGAAAATGTTGTAGAAGTACCAAGAGCTACAGTGATGAATGGATTGAGTTTTGCTTCCATTTCCTGTATCTTATAGCTTAAAGATGGAGTGAAAATATTCCTTTCATGTCACTCCAACTTCCATTAGCCCCAACCAGCATGGCCTATGGTCAAGGATCATGGCAGTTCCCAGGTCTCAGTCTAAAGAAACATGTGGACCTACTTTGCCTTAATAGGTGCCATCAAGGTATAAAATGAAGCCACTGCTCATATTTCATGAATCCTGCTGGCTCTTCCATTAGGCAGAGTGAGGAAACCACCTCAGACAATACATATTGAGTGAAAAGGGCACCCCAACGTTCATTGTTGAACTTTGTACTGTTGAATTTTTACAGTTCAGGAGGGAGAGTGCTTGAGGCATTTCTGCTTCTTAGACCAAAATAATTCACCCAGCTTTGGGTTCTATGCATATTGACTTGAATTAATGGGAGATACAATTTGCTGTCTTTCCCGCAAGCATGGAAATGTAATATTCAGCTACAATACAAGGAGAAGGAATTCAATGCAGATTTGCCAGCAAATTAAAAAGCACATCTGCTTACACCTGCAGGATCATGGGATGTTATTAATGAGAATGAATCACAGTGGTTTTAAAATCTATATTTAATGCCTTGTTGACCTAGCCCAGAAATAAAGAGGCAAAACATATCTGAGGGATTTAAATTGGGCCACAATTTATTGATATAAATGCACTCAATTCAACTGTTAAACATCCCGTAGACAAGGGGGCCTGATATAGTGTAAATGGTTCACTTAATGATCCCTATTATTAGCAGGGTGCTGCCCATCTGTTCAGCACCCTCCCAAAACCTGCAGTCTGGGCAGACCATATTCCTAAACTTTGAACCTATTTATACCTAACACCCAATGTTCCTAATGTTCCTAATCCATTTCCTAATTCATATTGAGGGCTACCAGCTCAATAAGGGTATATTATTCAATAACTTTCACCTGACTTAAATTTACCATTTGCAGTACCTGCAATTGTGACCTATTATAAACCTCCCTTAACCTTAATAAAAATGGTCCAATCTGAGTGGCAGACAAAAATTCCCATCTGGCCCTTATGCGGCCAGCTAATCTCATTCTCTTTTTAGGGAGGGAGAATGGGAAGATGACTGGATCCAAAAGAGGCCTCTCGCCATGTGGTGAGGCTTTATCTAAACTACCGCCCCTGCAAGCAGCCCCATAAGCTGCACACACGTGATGCCAGCCGGGTGGGCAGACAAAGATGCCCCACCCTGCACTACAGCTGATCGGAGCTGCCATTAGGCACAGCAATTCCTGAACAGAGCTTGGGAAGGCATGAAAAATATTGCTATGGGCATCATTCCAACCCACCAAAATAGTCAGTCATATAGTCATTTGAAACACATCTTGTTACTTTCCTGATTCTCAAAAGTAGCTAAAGTTGTTATATTAACATTTTTAAAGCTGACTTTCTTTATTTCTGCAGAACAACCCCAAGTTTGATCTAGTATTTGTCCTCTGTGGTATTTCTACTAGTGTGACCACATTTACACAGCCACAAATAAAACTTACAGTCCTGCTGTGAAAGGAAGAATTGTTAATATACAATTGCAAAGGAATCTAGTTCTACCTACATTTTTAAAAAGAGAACTTAATTGCGAATAACACATAAGAAGCTTGAATGTTTTAGCAAGTTTACATCTGACTTGCCTGTCCGACTTTCAGATGGACCTTTCATCTACCAGTCCTACCTGAAGACTGAATACAGTGATGAGAATATTGAATTCTGGTTTGCCTGTGAAAAATATAAGAAGATTGCCTCACAGAGGAAAAGATTCTCAGTGGCACAGAAACTTTTCAAAGAATATATCAAGCCTGATGCACCAAAACAGGTAAATTTCATGTGCTGGTGAGAAACACAGAATGTCTGTGTTTTCACCACAGCCTGGGTTGTGAGATTTTTTTTATTTATATTTTATTTTGGAAAAAGTGACTGTATGTGGCAATGGGGTTAGGAAGCTGCCTTACTTTTTAATTTCAAATTTAGGAATGCACATGAAGCCAGAGATATTGGATCTTTATATTTGGGGGATGCTAATTAATCTCTAAGACAGTGTATAATAATAATAATAAAGTACCATCAAGTTACCTTATGGTGACCCTTTTCAGGATTTTTAGATAAGGAGTACTCAGAAGTGGTTTCCCATTTCCTCAGGGCTCTGTGGGACTATGCAGCTTGCCCAGGGCCACCCAGGGTGGCTTTCTCCCTGGGGGCACATTGAGGAATTGAACTCCCAGCTTCTGGCTCTGTAATTCACTGAGAAAAAATCTAGAGAAAATTACTCCAAGGCCATAGTTGACGACCCATACTTTATGGGTTTCAGCACCTTAGGCCATTGTTCCCCTGAAGGCCTATTAAGACTACTGACTATTCATGCCATTGTTCATTATGAGCCTATTTTAGTCCAGGGTGACATGTCAAAGTGACCTATAAAATGGAGGAACTAGCTTTCCTCAGACTGATGAAGCTGTTTGGATGAGCAATGAAACGTTTCAATCTCTCAAAAAAGAAGTCTATTTGTCATGACCCGACTTCCAGATGAACTCAACTGGATGACTGAGAATCTTCACTGACACTCCATTTTCTAATTTGTGCAGGCAAAGGGAGTTATTCCCCCCCCAAAAAATTAATTTCCTCCATGATACTCTCCAAACCAAGACACTTTGCTATCTGAGGTAGTGCAGTGCAAAATGTCCCCTGCCTACCCAGCCACCCAAAGGCAGCCAAAGCATTTTGCCACCCAAGGCAAGAAGCCCACAAGATGCAAAGGCAGCCAAGGCATTTTGCCACCCAAGGCAAGAAGCCCACAAGCCTTATCCTTGGCAGTAAAAACAACTACCGTATATACTCGAATATAAGTCAACCCGAGTATAAGTCAGGGCCCCTAATTTAAACCCCCAAACTGGGAAAATTTATTGACTCAAGTATAAGCCTAGTTTGGGAAATGCAGCAGGGCCTGGCTACTCCTCCTTTGTGAGCTCGGTGTGTGTGTGATTTTTAAAATGACTTTTAGCCACCGAGGCAAGCGCTTGAGTTGGTGGCTAAAAGTCATTTTAAACATTGTTTTAAAATGACTTTTAAAAAGTCATTTTAAACATGGGGGGGGGTCAGGAGAAGTGGTGCACAATGTTTAAAATGACTTTTAGCCACCGACCCAAACTTGCCTCAGTGGCTAAAAATATTGACCCGAATATAAGCCGAGGACCCCTTTTTTCAGCCCAAAATTAGGGCTGAAAAACTAGGCTTATATTCGAGTATATACAGTAACTTGCTTACTTTTCATAAGACTCTGAATCTTCTGCCTGAGTCATCTGGCTAATATAAAGCTGGCTTTTGAAAAAGCCCCCTCCCAAGCTGGCAGAATGGTAGTGTCAACAGCACAAAAAGGCTGACAAATGCTGTATACTGAGTAGGAGGAGGCTGATGTCTTTCCGGATCAGATCTACTCGTGACTGAGATCCCATATTCACAAATATGTGATTGTTCTTTGGGAAAGTGAATTCCCCACCTCCAAAGATTAAAAGCAGAACACTTTGGGATGAAATGTGGCAGCCTTGTTCTACTGGGCCATGCCAGGCCTCTTTTCTCCAAAGAGAATCCTCTCAGCCCTTCACTTCCCATCATCTGGGTTTCATAACTATCTGAAGCTATATTATAAGGAACTGGGCCAACCGATAGCATGGAGGTCATTTATGTTTAGGTCAGCTCTGCCATTAGGCAGAGTGGATCAGCAAAGTCAAGCAGCATACATGGTGGGCAGGGGAGAGGCAAAGAATTAAGGTCATGATTTGATATGTGTGCCATTCACAGTCATGTGCAACTGATCCCACTGCCATTTTGATTGCCTTATGCATACCAACTGAGGAAGGGTGCAATGTTTTCCCATGCCTCAAGGACCAGTGTATTTTTTTGCCAGCTCTGCGTCAACAAGAGATACAGTGTTGACAAACTCTGTAAGAGCGAAGAGTGCTTTCCCATTTGTTTTCAAATTCTGTAAGAGCGAAGAGTGCTTTCCCAGAAGACTGGGTGTGGAAGGATCTGAAAGCTTTTACCACATGATGTGTCACTTTCATCCTGTCAGTACCCCCAAAGGAAATTAACTTTGAAATGAGCATTGACATTAATCAGCCACTGAAGCCTCTCATTCATCATAGTTGACAAGAACTCAATAAAACTTTCATTCCCTTTATAAGGAAACTCAGATCGTTTATAGTTCAGGTGATGAGATGACAGCTGGTGTAGAGACTTATATAACACTCATCACCCAGTGAGTCTGGCAAATTTCAACTACCACCAGCTGTGTTATGCATGAGAAACAAGGGGTTTTCCCCAATAGAATGCTTCTATTGCAAATTCATGTCGCCAACAGATACATAGGATTCCCCTTCTGCACAATCTTGGACATGTCATCACTTCCAAATATATTATAAGTGAGGATTCAGCGATACAGCTACAGAATGGGGATGAAGCTTTTCAAAAGGCTTCCTAAACAAACATGAAGCCGCAGAATTCCAACTATAAGTATGCTGAATGATGAAAAACCTTTTGGTTTATTTCAAGTTCATAGATATAATAAAATATAATTCTCATTTCATTTTAAGTCATTACAGTAACATGCACCACTAGCTATTCAGAGATTTTGGGACCCAACCATCCAACCACTGGGATCATTTGAACAAGTAAGAACAGAAGAGCCCACCTAGGAAATCTGGTATCATAAACTATGTCAAAAAGATGACAGAGAGAGAGAGAAGTGTGGGTGGGGAGAGACACTGTATCCATTATGCCTTTTCTTATCATTAAGAATTGGAGGAACCCATTTGAATTATGAAGAGTAGGTTGCCCTGTTTACACATGAGTACATGTACATAAAGAAAAGGAAACTTGTTAACCAAATGTCAATTTAAAAAGAGTATTAGGGCTGAAGCTAAGGGCACAGGACCAAACTAAAGTGGCCAGCACCAAATGCAGTCACTGCCAATGTGGACATCTTCCCACCAAGCATATTAAATACATCTTAACTCTGGCAAAACACTCCAACATTCCTGCCAAGACTCCATGGACATGGGGTTACGAAGAGTTGGTCACGACTGTAATGACACAACATGCATACAACTCATATCTTTCTCCTTAAGAATAAGGGCTCATTTGAAGCAGATCGGGGCAAATTAAATAGGATTGCATAAGATCAGGTAGAGGTGTAGAAGGACCTTTTATTTCATTTTTTTTCTAAGTGATAAAGCACTACCCTAATTTGTTTTTGTTTGTTTTTAACAAAAAAAAAAGCTTCCGTCCTGCCACTGCTCTGTGCAGTATCTGGTATTCAGCAGTGCATTTGGCTCTGGGATGATTCTCAACCCAACCTTTAAGAAAAGTCAAAGAAAAGAAAATTCCTGTCCTTGCCCCCTCCTTTTGAAAGTGTTTAATTTTTTAAAAAAATCTAAATGATGCAGCATATTATAGCTGTCCTAAAAAGTTTTTTTTTTAAACTTACTTTCTCTGCCTCTCCGTAGAACAGAGGAAGTATTTAATTTCCCAACATCGGGAAGCGGCAAAGCTGTCTTCTTAAGCCTCTTAACAATATGGGAAGTTGAAAAAAGAAGGCATATTTAAAGCCATAAGCTTTCCTTTGCTTACAGCAATTGCACATGCTGGAAATGGGCTGAAATGGAGTGATATTACCCACACTTATGTGGGCAATGTGCTTGTTTCCACCTGCACTCACCTTAACCAGCTTTTAATTTCTATGTTCCTCATATTATCTTGTTCCTCTCTCTTTCTTCTTACACTTTTAATGGGGAAAATACTGTATTACTGAAAACTATTTTCTTTTCTAGATTAATATTGATGGTCCTGCAAGGCAATTTATTACCGCAAACCTCCAAGAACCAACTCAATCCTGTTTTGATGAAGCCCAGAAGATTGTTTACATGCACATGGAAAGGGACTCATACCCCAGGTTTCTCGGCTCAGAAATCTATAAAAACCTGGTCTTTAGTCTTTCAAGCAGAAAAGAACCTTTGGACTCCCTCAAAGAAAGGCAATGAGTATACATAAATCATATCACCCACAGGCCAACAACATGAGCAGAGGCATATGGGAGGGAACTGCCAGTCTGCCTCTTAAAAAAAATTAAGACAATCTGTTGGCCACTGAGTTGTCTTTTTAAGTTGTCTTTTTAATCATAAAAGAACCAACAAACTGAGAATGACAAACTCTGTGCCCCTTCATTCAGAGCTCCTTTTCTCCCACCTACCCATAGCTATCATTCCTGTTGTGACAGAAACTGTTGGGGCATTGTGCATGCACACAGGCAAAGTCACATGCACAAGGAAGAGAGCCCTGCCCAGCAAATGAATGACAGGAATCAGTTGTGTTGATCAACAAAATGATGGAAATGGAAACTATGATGGATCTATGTGGTAATCATCCAGGAGTTTTCATTGCCCTCAAAGGCGAGTTGTACCTTTCTTGATGTAAACAAACTGTACAACTGGCATGCTCTTTGACTTTTGAATTAATAAGGTCATAAAAGCAGTTTGTTAAGCCTCTACCGGAGGAGCAAAGTGGGTTTGTTTCCTGAGTCACGGTGCCAGCCACTTCCTACGTGTGATAGTCAGGCATCACAAAGAAGGACATGTGTTGCTTAATTGATTCTGTGAGGGGTCTGTTTGCACTCGGGCAGATGCTGAGTATTATGGTGGAAATCCTGACATTTCCCTCCTGTCATTCTGGGTAACCTACCCACAAAATTACTGTTCTAGGGAAAGGACTTCTCACTTCCCAATTAAAATATTTTGTTGGATTTCACCTCCTGTCTATGAAGCACATGTTTGATCCTTATGAAATAGTGACATTTTTCTTTGGTGGGGGTTATTGCTATTTCTACTAATAATTAAATTATGTAATTTCTTTTCTGTTTAAAAGTGAGAAAACAAGAAAGTATCAATACGAACTTGCTGATGTCAGAGTCAAATTCTCAGTCAGGGTAAACCAAACAGTATCTGAAATTGTATTCATTGACTGTATCTTTTAAACAGCATATAGCAGAGCTGTTCAACTTTGAACAGGCCAAGGTCTACTTTTTCCAGCCCAAAGTGCCTGAGGGCTCCTATACTAAAACCTCTATTTGCGAATTTTATCTGTTCCGAGCACATGCTCATAACTAAAAACTTTTTGTAAGTAGAGCAGTAGTTTCCCATAGGAATACATTGAAAACCAATTCATCTGTTCTGGAGGGAACAGATTTCAGTGCACCATGGCTCTTAAACTGCCCCGCTCGGCTGAAACAGGCTGGCAGATCCAGAACTTACCTGGGGCAGTGGTGGTCCTTGGGATGGGGGAGGGAGGGGTGGAGAACTTATCCCCTCACTTTTTTATTGATGGCTGGTGGGCTACTTTTGAACACTTCACGGGCTACCAGTAGCCCGTGGTCTACATGTTGGGCAGGCCTGGCATATAGTAACTTTAACTTAGGAAAGAGGCCATGTCTTCAAAAAGGCTTGCTATTCCTTGGTCCCAATGGTGGAAGATAGATAAGAGTCCAAATGATGAAGTGATTAATGGTTATCAACAAAATCCTTGAATGTGCTGAAATGGATAGATTGACTTATAGATTAAGAGGAAAGGAAGAAAATAGATTTGCACAGATAAGTTTTACATATGGTAACACAGTAGAAAATATATATAATTTTTTTCAGTTTAGGTAAGCTTTAGTAATGAAGGGAAGAACTGTATTATAAGCAATGTAGCTAATTGGAAATAGTAGAATATGTAAATATGTTATTTACTCTTAAATATGTGATTTACTGTTAAGCCACATAATGAGATAAGCAGAAATGATTTATATCTTTTTTTCTTTTTTAACTTTATGCTGTGAAAATTATGAATAAAAATATTATTTTTAAAAAAGGCTTGTTATTCCAGCAAGGATCGCCTACTGGGACTTAATGTAGAAAGAGTGTCCAGGTCAAGTCTGATTTTAAGATTAAGAATCATAAGAAAATAGAGAAGGCAGCCTTGAAGCTGCCCATTAATAAGAGGAAACTATACAGTAGACTGAGCATACACAGAGGTCATCTAATCACTATCATCCTTCTTATGGTATAATGTATAATGCTTCGATTTCAGTTGTAGCTGCATGGTTAAATGTGTACACAAATTGTACACAAATTCTATGTATTCTGTCTCCTTTGGTCTTCTTTTCTGGCAATGTGCTTGCTCTTTTGGGGCCATGTGTAAGGAGTTGCCTTAGTTTTAGCACCATAGGAAGTCACTGCACCAACACAGCAGTGTTCTGATACACTCTACAGGAATGTCCCACTGATATTCTGCCTTCAGAAGCAGAAATTAGTCCAGACATCCACTCAGATGAAAGAAAAGACTAGTGGTCATTTTGTGGCATGGAACAATTTTCTGGTCCTGGACAATTTATTAGATGTTTTGAACCACAACTCCCACAGTCCTTTGCTATTGGAAATACAGGCTTGGAATTCTGGTAGTTGTCCAAAACATCAGAAGGACCAAAGTTCAGACATGCCTGGCTTAAAGGGAAGTATTTTCAAATACTTTTAAATTACAAATGTTTTCCCCTGGGCACCCCCTTTGGAGTTGAATAACCTGCCCCCTTGTACGTCAAACCTCTCCAAATTGGAAGTGCTAAAAGGGGACAGCTTGAGGAAGCTCCACTGTAATTTCCATGCTGCTAGCTGAGGGAATTACTATTTTCAAGCACACAACCTTGCAAATACAAATGTTTTTCCAGGGGGCACCCCCTTTGAAGTTGAACTCGGCTCCCTGAACCCCAAATCTCTCCAAATTTGGAGGGCTTTAAGAGAAGAGTCCAATTGGTGCCTCTAGGATGCAGAGGACCCATTTTGTAGAGTAACAAATCAGTTCATTGCTGTTTGATTTGATACATTTACAAAAAACAATGTTTCTAATGAAACAAAATAAAATGGAACAAAACAAAACTCAATTTTTCCATTTTGTGCCCATCCCCAACCTACATACAAATTACAAAATATATTCCACACATGGTAGGAAATACAGTGGTACCTCTACTTACGAGCAATTTGACTTAAGAGCAGAAAATTGTTGGCATATTAATTGCTGCCTTACAAATTTTAGATGCCTTCTGCTCTATTTACAATTTTTTAATTTATTTTTTCAATTTTTTTTCAATTTCTTATTTTTTTATTTTTTATATATGGCTGCTCTACTTATGAGTTGTTCATCTTATGAGAATGTATTTGAAACTGATTAAACGTGTAAGTAAAGGTACCATTGTATGCCATGTACGAACCTAGGACCAAATTGTCACTCACCAAATATGATCTATAGTATTTTGTTGCCCCTGAAATTCAGCAATAGTCTAGTTTCATAGTGCTGCAAGGTTTACAGCTCAATTTAAATGATTTGCTTTGAAATATGAACAAGAACATTGGCATCTTACACTTAAATGACACTAAGAACCCTACAGTTATATCAATCTATAATTTGTTCAGGCTTTACAAAGTAAGTGGTGTAAGGGTAGGATTTAAATTCATTGAAATGTACAGGAAATCGCCTGCATAGGTCAGGCTGTGAATCAAAATGTTCTTCTTGTTCATCTTCTTTTAAATACTCTGATCCACCAATTGTTTACTCAGAGGTTGATCTGATCATGATCAGTAGGCCTTACCTCCTAACAAGGGTGCAGAATGTGGCACTTGTTTACCAATCTGTTAACCACAAGCTATGTCTCTTATTTCAGTGCTGATTCCGGCAGACTCAGTTTATTGTAAATGGCTAAAGAGTTTAAAAAATATTTTTGTTTATTTTGTCATATAACATTTGAAAGGTTCAGACATTTGCAATGGAAATATTAACAGCTGTCTCTTACTGGATATCCTTTGTTCATGAGTGGATGCACAGCAATGCCTTTATCAGACCGTACAGTTCATAATAATAGAAGTTCGTCACAGCTGCAGAAACAAAGCCTGTGACTGGCTTTCCTTTAAACATTGTCAGGAAAGGCACCTGAACATCACGTTCAACTGCGCTTTCCATTCACCCCCTGCAACCTGCCAACATAAGTGCCCCCGTATAACTGTGAAAAACTTCAGCACCGCAGTGAGCGAGATATTCAACAATAGAGGATAGCACAGGAAAGCAGCCCTCCATTCTTCCTATTCCTTTCCGGGAACCAATTCAGCAACACAAACCCAATAATGTTTGGATTCAAGAATGAGCTTTAAGAATAATAAATACAGATACAAAGTAAAGCAACCAACAAGGACACAGCAGTCAATCAAATTGAAAGACGATACTGACTACATCAGGGCATTAGCTTAACTTCAAAATATCCTTATTATTATTATTTTTTTACAACAGCTCCCAGAATTATACAACCATGCTAGCTGGACAATTCAAGGAGTTGTCATTCAAATAGGCAATTCCCCGCCCCCCAAGACTCTGGGCATTGATAGAAAACATACTAGCAATTATCTTCTTTGTATACATTCCAATTATCTGATTATGGTGTTATTTCTTCACCCACCCAATTCCACTAGCTTTTAAATAAGCAGCACATTCCCAGTGTTGCAATGGCGAATTTTGAATTGCACAACCATGCCCATAGACCCCACCACCACCAGAGATTCTCCCTAAAAGGCAAGCCACTCTGCTGATTCATATCAACAAACCATTTCTTATGGTTTTCTTTCCCATCAAGACAATCTAATGGGTCTTAATTGCCCACTTCAAACTACAAAGCTCATAAATACTTAGCAGCCATAGTAACAGGGGTAGCTCACAATGATATGTGGTTCCTGGGATAATCTGTCCCATACCTCCACCCACTCCATCTACTGTGAGTATTGCAGTTATGCTGCAAGGGACAAGGAAGCTAGGGTAGAGGTGGGGATGGAGCGGGTGATGACACTGTCTTGGTTAATGAAATAGTCCCAGCACTCTAATATTGTGGCTCTACCACATCATTGTACATTTCATTCTGACATCGTAATAGAGGCAACTTAACCATGGAAAAAATATAAGAATGCCCTTTCCTGGACCTGCCTCCAGATGGGAAGAACTGCACAACTGTGACTCAAGCAGAGGCACAATGGACAGCCTCCACCAAGATCAGTTAACTCTGTGGCAAGTCATCGTATCTGAAGCAAAGGGTGTGATTATATGTTGTTATAGGATAGCCCTGGATGATTCTGGAGAGGATTGCTTCGTTGGGTATGATCACCTTTAAAGTGACCCCTCCATGAACTCATGACCTGGTCCCTGTCACTCCAGCCCAGCTCCAAAACAAAAGGACTCTGACACTGGACCAAAAAGGTCCAGCTTGGGCACATAGCTGGTTCAAAATATCTAGCACATTGTCTGCATACTGGAAAATAGACCAAAGCAGCCCATGCTGTAGGTGCTCCACGAGTGAGCAACATCACCATCTGAAAACTCCCAGAGTGAATCTATGATCCAATCATACAAGTGACAAAGAGAAATGGCAGAATGATCTGAACTGAAAGGTGGGGAGCTTCAGCAACTACTTACATTTCCCTCAGATGATCAAGCCTCCGAATACCAATAGAGACCTTTCACAGTGCAGTCTCTTCATCCCCAGCTGGCCACTGGATACTTCTGAGCAGAACTTAAATAGAAATCTTCATGTTCCAGAAAAGCCTTGATGGAGCAACATTTTCCTGAACTTCACTATTCTATGATTTATCATTCAAGAGGAGGAAGAGAGCAACAACATGGGGAGAAGGAGGGGCCATTAGTCAAAAGACAGCTACAGATTCTACTGTAGGTGAAAGCTTGAGGTAGGCCACACTCTAGAACATAGTTTTTGTGGTGGTAGCAGCAAGCTTGAGCAGACAGTCCTTGGATAAGGCACAGGAAGAGGGCACTCATCTTGTCAATAAGATGATTGCCTTGCTTGAACATCCATTGTCCACTATGGAAACCATGGTCTTCCACTATTTGCTTCTTTTTTGCCCCCCAGCATGCCCTCCCCCACCATAAATCCTGTCCTCCTTCTATGACTTTGTGTGGAAGTTGGTCTGGGCCTAGCTGTCACATATGGAGTACTGGTCACCACATGTACTTTCCGCTCACAGTAGAGTGGTGGTAGCTGGAGGATCTGAAGGGTGTCAGGACATCAGTGACAGGGCTACAGGGGAAGGCCCTTGTCCTTCCACCAGGCTACAGGCACAGAGCTTGGAAGCTAACAGGATGGGGAGGAACTTTGCTAATAAGAGCTTTATCCCTCCCCACTCCACCTCCTCTGTGTGTGCTTCCCTGGCATGAACCACTGGTGAAATTTCCCCCAAGCCAACTGCTAAAGGGTACTTTCCTGGGGAAATTGTCTTGAAGGTACATAACTGGACATCTGAAATCCAAACTTCACAAAAATTGGAGGGGATGAAGAGAGGAGACAGGGGGAAATATGTGATTATTTTATTTATTTATTTTGAATATTTTTACCCCACCTTTCTTCTTGGAAAAGGACCTGGGTGGCTTACAATAATGAGGGACAATATACAGCCCAGAACATTTAAGGCATATTCACATTAAGAACAGGGAATTCAAAGGGCGTCTTAGAACATTAAAAGGTAACATTAAAGCTACAAAGAGCACACCAAAAGAAAAAAATCCATTATGAGGGGTGGAAAGTAAGCATGGAAACACTGGTGTTCTTATTAAATCAGTCAATGTATGGTAATCCATATAAAAGTCACATAGCAGGTAGACCCTCATTTGGAGAAAGCTTGCCTGAACAGGAAGGTCTTTGCTAGTTTCCGGAAAGATAGCAGAGATGGGGCAGTCCTGGACTCCAGCGGGAGGGAGTTCCAAAGTCTGGAAGCAGCAACAGAGAAGGCCCTTTCATGTGTTCATATAAGATGCATCATTGACAGTGGTGGGATGGAGAGAAAGGCCTCTCCTGATGACCTTAGCACCCAAGCTGGTTCATATCACAAGATTCAGTCTTTGAGGTAGCTTGGACCCAGGCCATTTTGTGCTATGGTTAAGGACAGCACCTTGAATTGTGCTCAATAGCTGATTGGCAGCCAGTGGAGCTCCTTTAGTAGGGGTATAATGTGATCTCTGTAACCCGCTCCAGACAGCAATATTGTAGCTGCATTCTGGACATGTTGAAGTTTCCTTATAATGAGCCAAGTTGACATCCTCAAGCCCAATACAACAATCAAGGTGAAGTGTTTGGGTTTATACAGGCTTTGTTGATTAAGAACATCTTTTGTTCCAGCCCCCTAAACTATAACTTGACCAGTAACTCGCAGTTAATAAACAGTTGAACATGCTTTTCATTTCCATTGAATAAGATCAGCTTTAACTCATTCATTGGATTACATTTGATTTATGGATTGTGTGGCAAATAGCTTCAGTGCACCATTAAGAAATCATCTTGCCAGCCAAGCACAGCAGTCATCCAGAACCACATAGGCTGATGTAAGCTAAGTAAAGTGTCAATATTTGCAACAAACTATTGTGTTCCAGAACAGCAGCAACAATGCCACAGATACTGCAGGCCAATATAGCCCATTCAAGGAGTCTGTTTCTCAAGCTGACGTGGCAAACATGCTTCCTAGGGAAGGTACAGATCCGCCCCCACTGTCACATTCTCCACGCTTTCAGCACCCCGTCTGATGAGCAGAGATTTCCACTCACATGCTCTTCCTCCATCTGTGAGCAAGAGCCGTGAAATATTTTGGTTATATAATCATCAGCAGCAACATTATAGAACTGCAGAGCTGGATTCTCCTTAATGTGTACAGTTTACACCGGAGCTAGAGCCTCTCTTTAAACTGGGCACTGGAAGTGTGAAGAAGACATGGGCAGCAGTTCATACTGCTGGTTTGTGCAATACCTGCACAGGGCTATGGTTGATTTACAGGTGGTAATAAGAAAAAAAATAACCCCATTAAGGCCATATGGACTGTTGTTCACCCAGTGCAAGAAGCTGGATTTGTGTTTGCATGGCCATAAAAATCCAACGAGAGCCATTTGGATCACACCCGTATGCTGTTCACACAATGGTTGGCAACTGTGACTATTGGAAGCCAATAAACGGGTCATGAACATCAGCCATGCCCCCTCTCTTCTGTTCCCCAGCAACATACATGTATATTGGGCCTCTGACACTGAAAGTGATATATAGGCATCACAACAAAAGCCATTGATGTCTTAAAATTCCATGGATTTATCCAATCGGCTTTTAAAGCTGCCTACCCTGACAGCCGCTATTGATAGTGCATTCCATTTTTACCACTTGGTGTTATGTGTATCAAACAGTGATGGGGTATGCAGCATCATAAAACCCAGTATGTCTTCTCAAACCAGACTCTATAATGTATATCAGTGATGGCAAACCTTTGAGAGTGCCCAAACTCTGATTAAAAATCCAATTGTTTTTCGCAAAGTGCCAAGATGACAATTTAACCTGAATACAGTGGTACCCTGGGTTACAAAGGCTTCAGGTGCTACCTTTCAGGAAAGCAAGGATCAAACAGCAGGCTCGTTCATAGCCCTAGTTTACTCTCCAGCCACGTGGCTTTTGGGATGCCCAGAGTGGTGTGGCTGGAGAGTAAACTGGGGCTACCAACGAGCCCACAAGCTGCTGCCTCCCTTTTGCCTGGCTATGTGCATGGAGCACAGTGGCATGCTCTGAGCAGAGGGGGAAGTGCCGTTGCTGTGAGGGGGCAATGTCGTGTGCCCACAGAAAGGGCTCCACATGCCACCTTTAGCACCCGTGCCATAGATTCACCAACACTGACATATAGAGATGGGCACTAAATGGTTTTTTGTATTTCATTTTTCATTTCATTTTTGGAGTGAAACAAAAAATGAAATGATTTTTAAACAAAAATGAAACAAAACGAACTGGAAAATTTCCGTTCATTCCTTTTCATTTTTTGTTAGTTTTCCCATAGGAATGCATTGAGCAATGCATTCCTATGGAAAACCACTTTAAACAACCCATGCCTCCCCCCTCCATTGGCATGTTGGGGGGGAGGCACAGGTTGTTTAATATATCTTAGAGCCACTGAGGCTGCCTCGGTGGCTCAAAGCCATTTTAAAAACCCTGTGCCCCCCATTGTACACATTGGGGGAATGGTGCAGGATTTAAAAAAAAATAGCCACTGAAGTTAGTGCTGATGGCTGCAGCCGCCACTTGCTTCAGTGGCTTTAAAAAAAGTTTTAAAACCCAGCACCATTCCCCCTCCCCAACATGCCCCATTGGGTTTTAAAACTTTTTTTTAGCCAGCAAATCAAGCGGTGGCCACGGCCATCAACACTTCAGTGGCTAAAACAAGTTTTAAAACCCTGCACCATTCCTGCCCCCCATATGCCCGATCAGGGCGGAAAGGCACAAAGTTTTTAAAATTAGGCATGTTGGAGGAGGAAAGGCATGGACACAGTGTTAAAAAAATGAAACGAAATGAAAAATGAAATGAAATTTAAAAAATATTTGTTTCAAACAAAATGAAACAAAACGAAATGAAGCACAACAAAATGAAAAATAAAATGAAACACCATTTTTGTGTTTCGTGCCCAGCTCTACTGACATATATACTGGACAAGGAATTTAGTCCTAGCTTTTTTGCTGAGGTGGTGAAACTGTACAAGGCCTATGTCTTCTCAGTATAACATTCAAGGGAATGATAGTCATATGGCTAAATACTACACTATAACCAAACCACCACCACCATTGGCTAACCCAGAAGAATCCATCCTAACCTTCTCCTTGATATGTCACATTGCTGCACAATGGTGATTTGGGGGGGTTGAAGAAGAACATAGTTATGTGAATGCCTCCAACAATAATCTGGAGAGCATTACTCTCTCAGTGAATATCAGACCTCACTTGAAGACACTGGTACAGTCTCCATTACAAGTCAACCTAGGGGCAGACCTACAGGGTAAATCACAGAAGCCTATATATTGTTTATAAATGCCAAAGGTTTACTAGGTTCATCATATCTGACAATATCACAATAAAGGATTAACACCAGAATCAAAAGAGGCAAATATTGACAAACATTTCAAGATTCATCTGGGTATCTTAAGTGTAAGTAGTTTCCTTCTTGCAATCCTTTTATCAACTCCCAAACTTGTATTGGCTAAGCTTTATTTTTACTACATTGCTCCAAGGTTCCATAATTCAAAACTAGCAAAATCAAAATATGTATATTGATGACTGAAGTTGTGAGGAAAAACTTGTAGGCACCGAATTCTTAAAATCCATTCTTGCAGTTTATGAAAAGATGTAGATGTTAAAACTTAAAAATATAGGAATAATATACAAGGAAATGGCATTCAGAAAGTTTTAAGTTACATCCATCAAATATATAGCCCAAAAGGGCAGGTAACACACATCTACATTTTAAAACAAAAAGCGTCATTATTTTACTAGCCTTTGGAAGCCCTAAGAGCCTTTTTGGAACAATGTAGAAAAGAGTAAACACACAAACACATACATACAACCCAAACTTATTTAGCTCTAAGCATTGTCAGATGTGTTTATTTCATTATAAACACACTAAAGGGATATGATGAAATGAAAAAAAAATGTGAAGAAATGACCCAAATTTATCAGAAGGACCTATGTAAGAATATTTCCATAAATGCCTGAACTGTGAATCCTCTTTAGTCATCATCTCTATCAAGGGTGGCAATGGAGGTGAATGAGGTCCTACTCCAGCAAACACATGTTCTTAACCTTGTCTTTACCAAGATTAACAGGACTGCAGGAGAACATTTACATCAATTCAGTAAGCCTCCCGTGCAATTAATCCAGCCAACAGCAGCTGTTTTCAGTCTGAATGTTCCCTGCGCAATTTTTCCCATAGCTGCGGAGATGAGGGATTAAAAACACAACATGGAAAGATTTGCTTAGAAGGAAGTATGGGCAGCAAAAGTATATAGAACCACTGCAGCTTCTAAGTGACCACCCATCTCTTTAATGTTATGAGGAAAGAAATGGTTTTGAACACCCCTGGTCTTCTTTCTATCTAGTACTGTGTCTAGGCCAGTACTGTCTAACTAGTACTGCCCTAAACACAGGCTTGTTGGGCTTGGAGTATATGTTTAAGTTAGCAGAATACAGCAATCTAGCACTGAATTTATGGCTACTGAAATCTACTTCATTGATTATTTGGGAAAGAGTAGCTATGAAAAGGAGACCTGTACTATATTGTGCTTGGAAATCTTTTCAACAACAGGAGGGGGGAAAACCTGGTTCATTACAAAGGCCCCTAGAACTGGATTCCTTGCATGCAAGTGAAACAGCAACTTTTTTGAAGATAATGTGTGTGGATGCTTTCTCTCTGTCTTGAAACACAAACAGACCACTTGCAATGGGAGAGTAAAAACATCAACCAACAAGTAGCATTGTTCTGTATAATAAGCAAGTGTTCTGTATATAGAACACACTTTTATTTTATTTTATTTTTGCTTTCAGTAGTGTGTGAACAATGGTAACCCTGATTATGTGAGAGGGACCTCAAAACATACATTCACAGAGAGACATGCACTACCCTTCATGCATATACCATATTAAAGGGAATTCAAATTGGGGGTTCTTATAGGGGAACTCCAAATTGGGGCTTCTTATAGGGAAGAGCTTGAGGAACCTCCATACCAAATTTCATGCTGCTAGCTGCCTGGGATCACTATTTTCTAGCACAGAAAAATACACTTAGAAATGTTTTTTTCCAGGGGCACCCACTATGAACTTTAATAACTCACTCCCCCTGAACCCCAAATCTCTCCAAATTTGGAGGGCTTTAAAGGGAAAGTCCAAGGAAGGTAACAACCAAATTTGGTCTCTCTACAACCCAACAGTGCCATTTTACAGAGAAAAAAACCTGTCCATTTCAATGGGAAAATCTTGATCTTTTATAATTAATGAAACAGCACATCCCCATTTCGTTTTGTTTTTTTTTTTCCATCCCATTAGCTAAAGAAATGGCAAAATGGCATGCCATTTTTGTGTGGTGCCCATTCCTAGTGGGAAGGGGTATGATGTGCATATTAAATTGTAAATTACCCAGAAAGTCCTTTAAGCACTATGAGGTGGCATATAGGTGGCATGCTTTTTGAGAGGGGTCACCAAAACAGCCTTGAGTCCCACTGTTCGCCCACCTCTGCTTACAGGCATTGCAAAGGCACTTGGATC
The DNA here is from genome assembly GCA_029282475.1 of Phrynocephalus forsythii. Lineage (NCBI taxonomy): Eukaryota > Metazoa > Chordata > Lepidosauria > Squamata > Agamidae > Phrynocephalus > Phrynocephalus forsythii. Next base: position 16,128,011 of record JAPFRF010000005.1, read on the forward strand.
GAGTGGGTAGTGCTACTCAACCTTGGGATAGAAGCAGAGGCACCATGCTATTCTACCTGTGGTTATCCTTCATGCAGGGCCCATGTGAAGGAAACTTTGGTTCCCATTTTATTTATAATCACAACACACACAATTCTCAAGTCTGGGAACCCCCTGGCACCTGCTTAATCAAATGCCTGATCAAACAGAGACAGTGGCATACATCAAGCAAATTCATTGCTCTGACAGCAGAGAGAAACCAAAACAGTTTAATGTGTCACACTAATATTTGGCCACTGGCCTGGCCTGCTGCTTTGACAGGTTGCAATAGAGTAGTAAATCCATCAATGGTTTATAATGAAAAAGTAGATTACTTCAATTAGCTATCCACCCCAACTCTCCTCCTATAGTAAGATAAATGAGCCCATTAGTCAACTGTGTTGATGCTTGTTCATTCTGGTTTAAGTATGCCATTTGTGTTGTTAATGGCACTTTCTCCTACCTTTTAAGGTCAGGTGACTTTATATCACAAGGGCAGATTTTCCTTCTATTAAGGAGCTGTTTGCTTTAGATGCTTTCATGCTGGAACACAATTTTACGCACCTGGAACACACATCTGTTCTGCTGTAACATATTTAAGACCAGTTAGGCATATTGCTGCCTCACGGAACCACCCTGCACCAAACCATACATTTCCAAACACAGTGGTTTGGAAAAGTTTCAAGCCATACATTAAGGGAACTGTATATTACATGCCAGCTGCCTAGATGCCTTAAGCACATCCAATCTCACCTGATTTAGGAAGCTAAGCAGGGTCGGCCCTGGTTAGTCCTTGGATGGGAGACCACCAGGAAATACCAGGTGCTGTAGGTGCCTGGAGTAGGAACTGGCAAAACCACTCCAGTATTCCAGTCAAGAAAACTCCATGGACATGGGGTCACGAAGAGTTAGTCATGACTGTAACGACACACACACTGACACATATTACATGTCACTGTATTTTCTAAATGTCACTGACAGTGGTGCTCCATAGTTTGACTCTTTGAGTGGTTAGAGGCTATGGATGGTTTACATCAGCTCTGGACATAAGAGGGCAGCCTGTACTCAGGAGGAGCTACAAGAAGGAATGGGCTGTAGGCAGAAGTTCATGAAATGTCAGCTTATTTCCAGTTTTGTTGTGGGGGAAGTCACTTATCAGAAGCTGGCCAGTCTGTTGCCAAAAGTGGGACTGGACGCTAAGGCAGTTGTGGATTGGTGTAGGGTTGACACCCTAAAATATGAAGACATGAGCCGTCTATGACTGGAAACAATGCATGCCAGTTTTATGGAAGCAGATTTCAAATAAATGTTAGACGGCACTTCCTAAAGACTGCTGTTTTAAGAGACTGTGGAAAACAGGAAAAAGAGATGTAAAATAAAAATGCAGAACTCACAGCCCATTCCTTTAAAAGGTCATCTACTACAGACAACGTAGACAGGATTGGTTAACTGCTATTATTGGCCGTTACTTCACGAAGTTCGCCGCAGCGGGACTTCGCTTTGAATGCGAAGGCGGTCACGTGGTCTGACACCCCTCTTTCTCTGTCCTCACCAAGCGAAATTTTCGGTTGAATCCATTGCCACCTCACGTGCTCCCTTCGCATTCGGGTGCTTTCTTTCAACGTCCGGTTTTCGCTTTCTTTTATTTTTAAAAAAATTTACCGCGTGGCGATGCATCGATGCACCGATACCCGGCTGTCATTTGCGGCAAAGCTGAATTACTGTATGATCCTTCGTTTTCCACTCCCGATTTGTATTGCGTCCATTGGCGGCCAAAAAAATGCTGTTCCCGTACAAGGTGGACCAGCACACAACATTTGTTGTTTATGATCCATCGGTCCTCCAAGGGGTAATCCCTTCCTAAATCCCTAGAGCAGTGACCAAGCAACTTCCGCCTCAAACTACCATTACAAAGCTATATGCCTGCCTGTTCATCAATCGGAGAAAAATAACTGAAAAAAATTTAAAAAAAGAAAATTAGTCCTTCCCGGCCTCTGGCAGGGGATGGGCTGTCGGTTTTGTGCACTGTGCTCGCGCGAAAGCAGCAGAGGTTCGTGAGCCATTGAATGAATCTGTCCTTCTCGATGGGCTGTGCTTGTGCTTGGGGAGATAGCCCTTCATCCCCATGACCTACATTAGGCTGTATTCTTGAAAGGAAAACCAATAATAATAATAATACCTTTATTGTCAATGTACAACATGTGCACAATGAAATTGGCTGAGTCTCCCTTTCCCACCCTCACCTCCATCCCACCCCCATCCCACTAGCAACCACTCAGTCTTTGAGATTTTCATATGGTAGGCAGTCTTTGCAGCACTTCAAATATTATATGAACAAATACAACAAACACATCAGATGAACCCAGAGGCTTCAAAGCCTGGGAGGATCCAGGTACTTTTGGACTACAAGTCCCAGAATTCCTGGACACTTGCTGTGCTCACTAGAGTTTTAAAGCAATGTCATTTATTTATTTTAGAGTATTTTTTTATTTTAGAGTATTTTACCCCACCTTTCTCCTTGGAAAAAGACCCAAGGTGGCTTGGATCCTTTTCGTTGAAGAAAATCTGGGGACCAAAGTTTGGGAACACCTGATTTACATTATATCTTGAAGGCTGTCTCCTATCTGGATTGCACTGTTCCACATGCGACAGAAACCATTGGCTCTAGATATGCATCCACTTCTCCAACCACATAAAAGACAAGGAATAGTGTTGTGTGAGTGGCATCTGTAGAACTGCGCCCTTTTCTGATGGAGACAGCAGTCTTTTGATATTTTTCATTGCCTGGAACAGCCCCTACCATCCTAAAACATGGATGAGGAACTTATATCCTGAGGTTGAATACAGGTAGCCTGGGATCCCCATCTATCCTCATCTACATAATACCATTCTTTGATGGCTTCCCAGGTTCTTATGTTTCCCAACCCACTACTTAGTTAACTTTAAAATAAAATATGCTGATGTTTTTGATCCCACACTTTTATCATTGGTAGACATGGGCGCGACTTGGCGAAATTGTCGTTTCCATTTTCGGTTATCGTTTCCGTTACGTAACGGAAACAGTAACAATAATTAAGCCATCAGAACTCAAACTCAAACCGAAAAAAGAAAAATTTGGTCGGGATTTTCCGTTTCCGTTTGTGGCATCATGGCAATCGCGCAATGCGAAGCACAGAAAAAGTTTTAAAAGTTTTTTTTAAAAAAACCCGACTCCTGGCCAAAAAAGCAGGAGAAAATATGCCTGCCTGAGGCTTTGCCACCTACCAGAGGGGTGATTTCTGGGGGTCCCCAGCCTTTCCCCCCTCTTCTCCTGTCCTGGGCTGCTTGCACCAGGCTGGGGGGGTGTCATCCTCATCGTCTGTCTCGCTGCATGCCATGCGGTGGGGGGGGTCCAAAATGGCGACCGCAATTTTTCTTTTGAAATTGTGGTCAAAGAACACACCAAATCACCACAGAAACATGTGAAATTTATTTATTTTAAATGCCTGAATGTTTATAGTAGCAGCAGTGGGTTTTTATAGCAATAAAACATCATATTGATTTTATTTTATTTTATTTTATTTTATTTTTTTAGACCTGCCCATTTGGGCTGGGCATGGGATGGGACCATGCAAATTTTTTGAACCATTCCACCAATGGCATCGCCAGGTTTTTGACTGACACTTATGGATGCCGGCACCTTCCAGAAATCGCAGTCGGGTGTATGGATGTGGTTGAGGGAGGAGGGCTGGCTGCTGGTGCTGGTGTGATCCGATTGAGATTGAGGAGGGAGGCTGGAGGCTTTAGGATTTAAGTTAGGCAGGCAGGGAGGGAATTGAATTTAGAAAATAATTTCTTTGATTCCCTGCAGCTTTGTCTGCTGAAGGGAATAGCAGTTTATTCTTTATTTCTTCTCTGGCAGTTTGAGGATTTTTTCTGATATTGGATAAAGGGGGAGGTTCGACTGGGAGTGGGAGGTGTGGATTTATTTTAAATATATATTATATACTACCATTTATTTTCGATTTTCCCAACTTCAATTTGCTTCCACACACACACATTTGGGGTGCAAGCCAAGAACAGAACCTCTATCCTTCCTAAGTGATATCCTAACTGCCCACTCGCCCGTCCGCCTGCGCCACCACCCACCTGTGGCCTGCGCCGCTGCCCGCCCACTCGCCCGCCTGCAGCCACTGCCCACCCATGGCCCCCCACCACCGCCCACCGCCCGCACCTCCCCCTGCCCACCGCCCCGCCCACTGCCTACGGCACAAAAACACCTAGCGCTGGCCCTGATTGCAGGACACCCCTATGCTCTGGGAAGTCAAATTGTGCTAAATCACGGTGGAAACGACAAATGACAAATGGAAACGACAAATTTTTGAAAAATTTCACGACAAATGGAAACAAGCCGAAACGGACCCGTTCCGACAAATGAAAACTCGAAACATCATTTTTTCTGGTCGTGCCCATGTCTAATCATTGGCTTCATCTACTATTAGATGGCACAATGCCTCTCCCCAAAAAATATGTAGCTACCTGTAAAACGCACTCCTCACAGTCCTTGATGTTAAGAACTGTGACATCTAAGGAGGCCAAAAAGCCAACACAAAGAACAGAACTTTCTCAATCATGACAATGTAGGCTGCGGTGATGACCATTGTAATAACACATACCTTTTAAAATTTACTCAGAAACAAGTCTTGGTGTCTTTGGTATGGTTTAACCCCGGGTAAAGTGTGCAGTTCTACAACACACATAGGACAGAGAAATACACCTTATCACTCATTCATCAACTGGATATTCGGGTTTAAAAAGTTCTGTTTCCAAATAATCAGCATATTTAAAATCTGACTTTTTTCCTTTTTTAAACTCACTTGAAAATGATAGGGAGATTCTTTCTGAAACTTAATAGCTCACGTTATTTATAGCACTGGAACACTTACAATTTTATTGTGTGAACAATACGTGACCATTTTTTCTGAGGGTTTCGGAACTTCCTTGGAGGAATGCTAAATCAACAGTCACATTGGCAACAGCTTTTTAAAGATCTGACAAAAGGGAACACCAGTGACTCATTCCCCAGTGCCTGCTCATGACAAGCAAGAATGGAGTGGAGCTGTATAGTTTGTGGGTGTAGGTGTTGTACATGTTGATTTTAGCACTATGGAGGTGGAAGCATGCTTCTGTATGCTATGGACGTTGTGTTCTTCCTAGTTTGCATGCTGGCCTTGGATCAATATATGTTTATCAAAGAACAAGGTTGACCTTTGCTTCCCCTCCTCTAAAGAGAGCTTGGCCAACCCCTTCTCAAACATCAACTTACAAGTATTTTAACAAATGCACTATGGAATATGTTATGGAACCATTCCCCAATACTTTAGCCTACTATACATAAGACACAACTTCCTCCTTCACTAGAATAAAGGAGGAGAGGCATGCAACTAGATAGGCTAGTATTTATTTATTTATTTTATTTATTTATTTATTGAATTTATATCCCGCCCATCTTCCCAACGGGAACTCTGGGCGGCGAACATAGCAAACAAATCATAATACGCATAATTAATACAATAATCACAATAAAAGACATAATCAACAAATAAACATGAATCAATAGGAAGCAAATAAAAGAACTGCAGCAGGGGCGCACCCTTTAATTCAAGCCTCACCGCTGCTATATCAGATTCGTCCTGATTATCGATGGCGGAAAAAAAAAAGTTAAGCTAGGTCACCAAAGGCCTCGCGGAATAGAATGGTCTTCACCGCTTTATGAAAGGCCAGCAGGGACTCTGCAGAGCGCACTTCGCTAGGGAGGCTGTTCCATATAGAAGAAAGCCCGGTTCCGTGCGGGACCACCTGGCTTCTCGGAGAGATGGAACCTGAAGAGTGCGCCGCGACTCGAATCGGGCGATGTTGACCGCTCCGCTCCGCCAGGTAGTCCGGGCCCAGGCCATGGAGGGTTTTATAAACTAAAACCAGGACCTTGAATCTGATCCGGGAGGGAGCCAATGCAGCCGGGCCATAATAGTGCACCCGCCACCAGTCTGGCCGCTGCATTTTGCACCCGCTGCAATCGGAGGAAGTCAAGGGCAACCCCATGTAGAGAGCATTACAGTAGTCCAGCCTCGAGATCACCAGCGCCTGGACCACTGTCCTCAGGGAGTCCCCGTCTAGGTAGGGGCGAATCTGGGCGATCTGGCGAAGATGAAAAAATGCGGTCCTGGCCACAGCCGCCACCTGGGCATCCAGGGACAAGGCAGGGTCCAGGATCACGCCCAGATTCCGGACCCTCTCCACCAATTGGAGGGAAACACCAATTTACAATGTTGATGTTGATTACCAAAGAGGAAAGTAAGAGATTCATGCTGTTTCTTATCCACTGCAAGCTAAGAGGGAGGCAGCATAATAGTGAGCAGGCCACTCAAATGGGTGGCCCAACACTTGTAAGTTGCTTCTCTCTCTCTCTCTCTCTCTCTCTCTCTCTCTCTCTCTCACACACACACACACACACACACACACACACACACACACACACACACACACACACACACACACACACACACACACACACACCAGTTGCAGACAAGTCTTCTCAGTTCCTTCATAAGAGTCCATGGGTACCAACAAAAAATTAATTTGGGGTATTTTGTTTCATGTCATGTTATTAATTATATCCCAACATCCTCCTGAAGGTGACCTGCATTGGCTTACAATACTGTAGTTCTTAAAAAGACAATATAAAAGCTAAAATGTAGAGATGGGCACGAAACGCCAAAATGGCATTTTGTTTCATAATTGGTTTCCCCCACCCATTTAAAAAAAAAAATGTTTCATAATTTGTTTTAGTTCGGTTTGTTTTCCTTTTCCTTTTCCTTTTTCTTTTTTTGAACCCCACCGACCAGCTGTAGCATGGCCGGTTGGGGATTTTTATTTTTTATTTTTTTATTTTTAAAAAAATTAATCCTGCCAGCCCACAGGCTGGATCAGGATTTCTTTTTAATTTTATTCTTTTTAACCAGCTGTAGCATGGACCGGCTGGCTTTTTAAAAAAATATATATTTAATTCTTCCGGCCCATGGGCCAGTTTGGCAGCCTGTGGGTGAGGTCGGCAAGCCCACAGGTCAGGTCAGGTGGTCACAGGATGGTTTCAGCAGCCCACAGGCCAGACAGTTTTTTTTTATTTTTTGTAATTTTGTAATTTTTTTACCTAACGAAATGAATAACAAATAACAAAACAAATCAAAAGGCCTTTGCCTGTCAGCAAAGATGGGGCCAGCCTGGGAGGAGTTCCACAGTTTGGGAGCAGCAAGAGAGAAGACCCTCTTTCAAGTCTTGACCAGATGTACCTGTGAGGATGGGAGGATAGAGAGAAAAAGCCATCTTAGATTATCTGAAAACAGGAAGAGGGTTCCGTTTCTTATAGAGCTGAGAAATATATGAGATTTCTCCATAGATAATCATGGACCAATCGCAATCTCTAAGATTATGGCCTTCATTTGGAAATCTGATTACCCAAACCAGCATCTCTTATAAAATCACAGGTCAGGTGCAATGGCATGGCAACCTGAGAGGTCCAAGGAGAGATTTCTCTTTCTTAAAGCCTGTAAGTCTGCTCATTCACCCCAATCTCACCTGCACTCCCAGGACCCCAACAATATTATTTCAGGGTAGCAACCAGCTCATCAGCCATTGTTTAGTAAGGGTTCCCCAGTGGTGTGGGAGAGAACACTTCTATCAGCAGCAACATCACAAAATAATAATGAATGTAACCTAGAAGCATCTTGAATGCCCTTGGAGCAAATCTGACCATTATTCTTTGAGAATTCAGCTTGATGGGTACTGTGGGACCTAAATCATTTTGAAAAATTTCCAAACAGCCAGGACGTTCTGTCCTTGTTCCCTCTCTTCCTGAATTAATTGAAAAATGAGAACCATTATGATTTTATCTTGTTCAAATGAACAACAGGGTAAGGGGGGGGAGAGAAAAGAATGGAGCTCAGGAATGAGCTGTTCTTTTCTAGGTCTAGAACAGGGGTCCTCAATCTATGGCCCGCAAGCCAGATCTGGCCTGCCAGTCTCCTGAATCTGGCCCGCCAGCCATTACAGAACCCCTCCATTTGTCCTCCCCCAAACTGGCTGCAGCATGCATGTAGGCGGGACTGAAGGAACCATGGCAGCAGTGAAGGACCCTCTCACCCCCGCTTCCAGCGCCACATCCCCTTCCCTGATAGGGCCACTGCTGCTGGCACACTGGAGGTGGGAAGGCAAAAGGGAGCTTCCCTGCACACCTCAGTGAGCACCGAGGGTCCCCCTGCCCTGTGCTTGTGCAGTCTTCCCTCAGGCCCCCTCTCCACACTCCATGCTCAATATGTCCCCATTCCCTCCCCCTCCTCCTCCCCCTCCTCCTCTCCCTCCTCCCACCCTCTTCTCTTGCAGCCAGCTGTCTGTCCCTGCTTTTCCTTCACCTGTTGTTCCACCTCCTGGCAAGGGTGAGTGCAACCCATGGAAATGGGCACGAGGAGAGTCTCTCTGTCTGTGTGTTGAAATAGGAAGCAAAGGGAATTAGCCCCTAATTGAAACCAATCAGTCGGTTAGTAACTGCTGCTCCAGCCAGTCGCTGCCAGATAAATCTGTTTATATTTTTTCAAACTGTAGTCCAGCCCCCAACAGTGTCTGAAGGACAGTGAACCAGCCCCCTGTTTAAAAAGTTTGAGGACCCCTGGTCTAGAGGATCTGAGTCAAATGTTCAAGCCAGTGAGGGACATATGAGCATGTTTATTTTATCTAGGGGCAGTCTACAGGACAGTTCTTTTATTTATGACACATTTATTCCATTTATGGTATCTAGAAGCCCATCTAATGCCACTTCCTGGGCAGATTTTATCACATTTAATCTGGGAAAGCTTTTAATCCTCCCAGATTCAACCCAATATGTGTGACTTTGAGTAATAATGTCCATTCATGTTTACACATGACACACAATGCATGGTTTTATACATTCATGTCATTCAAGATGGAGAGTTTATAAACAGGTGAGTTTTATTGAGCATGGACATGGAGTACAGGCTTGTAGCTGGTCACATCCATGCCTTTTCATCTGCACAGCCCCACCTTGAATGCCATTCCATCTATGTTCTAAAATGCAGTGGAATACTGTATTAGAGAATACAGCCTGGTTCAGTTATTTGTGTGTGTGTTGTAGGTGGGAGGTGTTGTAGGAGCGAAAGTATGCTAACTCTGCAATGATCTGCTATACGAACAAGGGGGGGTGGGGATTTCCCATGTTTATTATTTTATTTCTCCTGGAAACTTTTTTGTATTTTTTAGATCTTCTGGTTTCTCCAAGTCTGCTAAGATCTCCCTCCTGTGCTTAGGCACTGGGGTTTTGGGACTCACAACATGAATTCTGGTTAGAGACAAAGTGATGGCCATTTACATCAGCTTATGCCGTGTTCCTTTTATTCATTCCATTTAATTTCCTGGAATGGGTGTTTTGGTATAAGTTCAGTGATTTTACTACGGCTGTCTCATATCCTTTATTTGTCTGAAAATAAAATATGCACTGTATATTAAATTATTTTAAGAAATTTTAAGTCTGATTGGATCATAGCAAGGGCCATCTGGTATGCCCTTCTGCTTCCAGGAGCAGCCAAACTGCCAGGAAGCTCAAAGGTGGGGCATGAAAGCTCAGCATCATTGCTACTTCTCCTGCCATTAAACTGCCACTTAGGCATTGAAGTATTTTTGTCCCTCAAGAATGTTTGGTTCTGGATTCCCTTTTTCCTTCCTAAAGGCACACCAAGAGCCTAGTGCTCCTGGTTAAGGCCTTGAAGAGGAAAGGAGGAACCATGGAAAGCATCAGTTCCCAGCTCCACTCCACATGAGGTTAATGGAGGGGCCATGTGGTGCAATGCTGGTAACACAAGCAAATAAACAATTGTCTGCCATCCTCCAGATGTTATGGACTGCAGTTCTAACAAAGATCTAGCCAGCACTGGAAATATGGAAGTTGAATTCCAAAGCAACCAGAAGGCACCAGATTTCCTCAGCTTATGTTAGCATATCAAGCAAGCACTAAGGCAACAGAGATTCAAATCTCCACTGTGTCAATCCTGATGTGTTACTACATCTGGGTCTAATAGGTTTACGCTAAAACAGGATTGCTGTGAGGCTAAATTTGAGATGGGTGGGAGATGTTTGTGCTTATTTGGGCTTATAAAGGAGAGGCAGAAAATAAATGTAATAAAAGACATAAGTATCGGCTTATTATGTGACTTGGGGCCTTTTTACACGACCCCTAAGATCCGCTGGCCACTTAAATTCGGACCAGAGATCTTAGGGGTTCCTCGCTCTTCGGGCGTTCCCACCCCCCTCTGCACTTCCTGGTTGCTGGCTGCCTGAGGGGAGGGAGAAAAAGAGAAAGAAAAGCATGCCGCTCACCTCGTTCTGCCTCTCGTCTCTGTAAAAGTAGCTCTTAAAGGGGCAGGAGCCAAAAAGCAGCAAACAGAAGCGAGGAGAGCCCCGCACTCACTATCCTTACACCAGATCAAAAATTTGTCACATCCAAAAAGCAGGTACAAGAAAAGTGCGCTGGGTCACACTAAAGTGGGCGGGGTCGCACTTAATTGTCTGCAAACTCCAGAACTGGTGGGGAAACATTTTTAAGCTCCGGAGCTTGCAGCCATTTGCAGCGGAGCTTAGGGGTCGTGTATAAATGCCCTTGGATGCTCTTGCCAGCGAGCCACTGTGCTCTGACCCAGGATCCAACTCTACTACCCACCCAACAGAAGAGCCCACTGAGGGACCTGGAGAGCCAGAGGGGAGAAAGTCAGAAGCCAAGACAAATTACTCTAGAGAAAGTGGGACTCAGACATAGCCCTTGGTGGTAACAGCAGCTCAACAGGAGGGAGAGAAGGGAGGTGGTTATGACCCCTATAAAAAACAGTTCACCAACAGTGATATCCTGGGGCAGAACCTCCAGGGAAGCCAGTGCAACAGGTTGCTGACCTCTGCAAGGCATGGCAGGGAGGAACCATCTGGTATGTTCTGGTATGATCTGGAATCCCTGGAAGAGAAACTTATTTTTATAAGGAGGACAGTGTGTGTGGGGGGGGGTGTTCCTTCTGCATCTCCCAGGAGGCAAAGGGGGAGAAGCCCAACACTTCTCCAATCACCAATTCATCTGTCTTAACTTGGGAGAGAGATGGATGAGTACAGAGGCTAAGTTGGGAAAGCAAACACCTATGCAGACATTGGTGGAGAAAGGGCCAGCACAAGCATTAGTGCTGGGATTAGTGAGAGGAAGGGGGCAGGTGAACAGGGGCAGCTGAAATGAATGAAATTCCACCCCCAACTTGCCTGTCCTCATTGTGAACATACCAGCCCTGTCTCATAGGAGCAGCTTGACACTTAAAGAGCACTGGCACCAACATAATGGTAAGTGGACGCCAGGACCCCCAGTGACTGGAACTGGGCTCCTTGGTCATCCACAGAAGCTCCCGGAAAAGGGAACTGGGAGGAAAGAGACTTTGGAGCTGGACATTGGCCTAACACATTTAACTAGGACCAAAGAATCTGAACTGGTTGTATGTTTCTTAAATGTTACCCCAGTCCAAGTTCCAATAAACCCTGTTAAATCAGATCTTCCATACCAAGGGTTGATGGAACAGAGGATGGAAAGTGGACACACCACCAATATAAACTGCACTGATGCAGCTCCCAGTATGACTACAATTTCTTAAACTAGTAGCTGTCAAAAAATCTCAACTATACTGGTCACATTTTCAGCCACTACAAATGGCTTGTAGATTGACTGGAAAAACCTACTAATGTGGAAGAAAGAAGTTGTTGAACTTTTTGTCATCATCTCTTAATTGCCTTATTGTTTCTCATCCCTTTGCTCTACAGCAGTGGTTCTCAACCTGTGGGTCCCCAGATGCTCCTGGAGTGCAACTCCCAGAAATCTTCATCACTAGCTCAGCTGGCCAGGATTTCTTGGATTTGAAGTCCAGGAACATCTGGGGACCCACAGGTTGAGAACCACTGCTCTACACTCTCTTCTAGGAATCAATAACATTTAGAAAGCAGACTATGCAATTATCTTGCCACATTCCTAGGAAGCTGCAAGAAACTAAAGCACAAACAAAGACAGAACTAAAACATTCTAGCCTCCTTTTAATTGGCAAGAAGATCAACAAAGGACAAATAAAAATGTTCAGCTGCTGAAAGCATCCCTCCAAACACATCTTGTACTTAGCAGCTCTTGTTGATTGCATGTATTTGGAAAGGATCTTGCTCAGGCCATAGATGCTTCCTATAGAAGGCTAACTTGAGAAGTCTGGTCCTGAGCATTGCCTTAAATAACAACTACAAATGGACCACATGTGTAATCTGCTCTAAGCATTTTGGAGGAATGGAGTCTCTGTTTCATAAAGAAAAAGAACCAGCCATACTGGAGCTGAATTACCAATTATTGAAACACTCAAGGATATAAGTAAGTATAGAAAATAAATTCTAAATAAATAAGAAAAACTACAATGTGTGTTCTTGCATTGATGTTTACTTTCTGTTTATTGCAACACACTGAAAATTGGAGAACTCAACTGATCACACACACACACACACACACACACACACACACACACACACACACACACACACACACACACACACACACACACACACACACACACACACACACACCTTCAAAAGCCCAGGCTTTTAAAACATTTTCCCCCTTCCCCACACCGCAGGCTCCAGCTGATTGGCACTGGGTTGGGAAAATAAAGGTTTTTCTTCCCCCACCCCAGTGCTAATCAGCTGGAGCATGTCATTGGTTGCACTGTACTGCGGTCCCGTGATATAGTGGAACCACAGTATATGAACTGTGAAAGGGCGGGGGACCACTGTAATAACAATTTTTCACAAACTAAGCTGATTGTTTCAGAGTTCTTAACTTATGAAGGGCATTCAAGAAGTATATTTCATTTAGATTTTCAGTATTTAGAAATAATAATAATAATAATAATAATAATAATAATAATAATAATAATAATAATAATAATAATAATAATAATAATAATAATAATAATAATAATAATAAACTTTATTTTTATGCCACCTTTCTCCTCAAATACTTAAACAATCATGTTTGAGGGTTGGCTGGTAATCTTGGATTATTTAAATAACTTTCTACAAGTATGTGTGCATGAGAGAGAGAGAGGAGGGGGCAGGCAGAAAAACAGACAGAAGACAGAAACATAATATTTTTTAAATTACTTGAGAAGAAGAAAAGGAGAAATGTTGACACATAGTGATAAATATTGGGTTAGAATGGCACTGGGTTGGGAAGCAAGGCTTGGCGATCCTTAGCCGAGGGAGAGGAGGAGGAACCGGGTGACAGAAGTGCCACTTGAAGAAACCCCGTTGCCCACTTCCTCCTCCTCGTATCCCCCGGCTAAGGATTTCTCTTCAAGCAGCGCCTCCATCGCCCGCTTCCTCCTCCTTCTCTCCCCTGGCTAAGGTTTGGTGATCTTTAGCAGGGGGAGAGGAGAAGGAAGAGGGTGATGGGGTTTCTAGTGGTGACTCCGTCCCCTGCTTCTTCCTCCTCCTCTCCCCCCCGCTAAGGCTTGGCAATCAATTGTTAGCTGGGGCAGAGGAGGAGGAGGAAAAGGGTGACAGGGTTTCTTCAAGCAGTGCCAAACAAACAAACAAACAAACAAACAAATAAGTAATGCAATTCCTGAAATGCACTATTTTCTTTGTCTTTTGTTAGAAGAACTTTGATTTGTTTTTGTCGGATGCTTTTATGCTGTAAATTTAAAAAAAAAAAACCTAAGTTTTAAAAAACAGGAACCAGATCTGGAGGCTGTGTGCCTGTCTCTCCTTATCCAATCTCTGGTCCCCAGTGGAGGTCCTTGATGGATTGTTAGCTTTGAGCGGCCGTTGAGCAAAAAAATTCTCCCCAGCATACAGTTGAGAGAGAATTTTAGCTGGTCCAGCACACTTCCCTTGCGTGTCTCTGCTTGGCTTCCAATCTCCACACACAGGGATCAGCAGAGTAGCTCTCTCTTCTGGAGATTTAGCACAGCGGACTGTCTTCTGCCAGTGTACAAGAATAAATCAGTCTGACAGTCTGAGATAACCTACTGCCTAGTTTATTTACAATTAAGTCATATATTTACACCCGGACTACAAGCCGGCATTTCAGCGTCTTGCAACACACGCGCTAGCAAAGAAAAAAACACAGCTGAACTCACTAACTATCACTCCCTTTGAAACTCCCTCTAACTAACTGAAAGAACCTGGAGTTTTTATCTTCTCTCCAACATTTCACTGCGCATGACAACAGATTTGACTTTAACCCTGTAAGCACCAAATCTGATACTCCAACACCCCCTCTCGCAGTGAATGTTGGAAAAAACATTGTGAGTTTTTCACTCATTCCATACCCAAACCTTCACAGAACTCTCCATGCTTCTGGAAACTCAATGGTTTGGTTAACCCATCAGCGAGGTTCTTCTGACTTGGACAATACTTCAGTTTCACCAAGTCATTCTGTATGCTCTGGCATACATTGTGGTAACGGATGTCCAAATGTTTAGTTCTGGATTTAAACTGACCAGATTCTGCCAATTTCAAACACGGTTGATTGTCTTCCCATACCGTAATAGGTAGACAGCAATTTCCATTGATTTCTTGGACCAAACATCTGTAGTACTCTAGTTCCCTACAGAGATCTGACAGAGCACTGTACTCAGATTCTGTAGAGGAAAGTGTAACCAGACTTTGCTTTCGGGATTTCCACCCAACTAGAGACTTTCCAAATTTCACTACCATTCCTGACACTGATTTTCTGTCCTCAGCATTTGCCCAATCGCTGTCTGACCAACACTGTAACTGCGATTCACCTTCTGCTGACAACTTGAGACAGAAATCCTTAGTGTCTTTCAAATATCTCAGTATTCTCTTGATACCATTCCAGGCAATTTTACTGGGATTTGATGCCTCTCTACTTAGCAAATTCACAGCAAAAGCAATATCTGGTCTGCTCCATTGAGACAGATACAATAAACTTCCAATAGCTGACTGAAACAATTCTGGCCTCTCAAATTTCTCATCATTACTAGTTTGACTATCCTTCTCAAAATTTGTCTCCATTGGTGTTTTAGCACCATTACAGTCAGACATTCTGAACTTCTGTAACAACTGCTCAATCTTGCTTTTCTGGCAAAGTAAAAAACTTCTATCCTCAGTTCTATCAATCTGAACTCCTAGATACATCTTCACATCATCTAGATTCTTAAGCTGAAACTTCTTTCCAAGCTTTGTTGCAAACTTCTTTACCTGATTCTGTGTTTTACTAACAAACAAAATATCATCAACAAAAATCAGGACTAGTCTCCTGATCCTTTCAGATACAGGCAGTTATCGGCTAGACTCTTGTGAAACCCATATTCTCCAAAACATCATTTAGGCACTTGTTCCAATTTCTTGCTGACTGTCTGAGTCCATAGATCGATTTGTGCAATTTCCACACCTGATTTGGTTTCTTGTCCTCAAAACCTGGTGGTGGTAACATGTACAAATCTTCTTCTAGATCTGAGTTTAGATAAGCAACATTTATATCAAAATGAGCTACTTGAAAACCTCTCTGTGCTGCTACAGTCAACAATACGAAATGTCTCACTTCTAGAAGTTGGTGCATACACCTCAGTGTAATGCAACCCTTTCTTCTGAGTAAATCCTCTAGCGACAAGTCTTGCCTTACACTGTGTCTGACCTGTTGCTGTAGTCTTAATTCTATACATACGACAACTCACTGCCTGTTTACCCTCTGGCAGTGTTGTTGATGTAAATACTTTCATAGTCTTCATGGATTCCATCTCTTTCTCCATTGCTGCATGCCATTTACTAGCTTCCTCATCAGGCAATTGCAAAACCTCCTCATAACTCTCTGGTTCACACTGAGCTAAACCTATCCAAACACTCACGGCTGAGTAGTTTGAAGGAGAAAATCTCTCTGGCGGTTTACAGCAGCTGAACGTCTAGGACCAACCTCAGACGCCCCCTCTGACCCAGTTGGACTGCTGGGCACAATTCTGGAATCACTAGCATCAGAACTACTAGGACTACCTGAACCTTCTGACTTGACACGCCTTCTCTGTCCCACTGGACTAGACTGTGGTGATGTTGGCTCAGACTTCACACCTCTTGGAGATACACTTTCTTGTTGATCAGTGTCATCTACCTGTGCATCTGGTTCAGGACCTGCACCTGCTTCATCTTGTCCTACTACATTGTCAAAATTTTCACTTAACACCTCAGGATTAGCATGAACCCTAGTCCATCCTTTCTGCTCACAAAACTCTGCACTTCTACTGACTAGTATTTTGGATCCATCAGGATAGGCAAATCTCCAACCTTTTGTCAATGGTTCATATCCACAAAAAATCATTTTTCTGGATCTTGGCCCTCCTTTCCTACGTAGTGGCTTTGGAATCAAAACATGGGCCTCAGAACCAAACACTCTGAAATATCCTATCTTTGGCTTCTTACCATGTAGTAACATGTAAGGAGCTTGACCTACAACAGAATTGTAAGCTCTGTTAAATACACAGTCTGCCATGCTTCAGCCCAGTAGCTTTTGGCAAACCCGAATCCCTCAACATAGCGTCAACCGCTTCCTGCAGAGGTTTCTCCTTTGCAACGCCATTCTCCTCGGGAGAATAAGGATTTGTCAATCTATGTGCTATGCCCTTATGTCTTAGAAAATTCTGAAGTGTTGTATTTGTAAATTCAGCTCCCCTGTCTGATTGAATTTCGAACCTTTGTGGAAAAATCACACTCCACTGCCACTATCCAATCCTTCAGCTTCTGAGCTGCTTCACCCTTGGTTTTCAGAGAAATACCCAACCATTTCTGGAAAAATCATCAACTACTGAAAGAATAAACTTAGCATTTCCCAAAGAAACAGTTGGCATTTGTCCACAAATATCAACATGTACAAGTTGAAAAGGTTCTGTAGATACCCTGGTTGACTTAGGATAACTACATCTCTTGACCTTTGCAGCTTTGCATGGCCTACAATCCAAAAATCTAGAACATGGTTTCACATTGCACCCTTCAACACATTCAGGCATTTTCTTTAAATACCCCCAGTTTAAATGACACATTCTACGATGGAGTAAATGGGCACAGCTGTTGTGTTTGGGAATGTTAGCACATTGCACCTGCACTGCATTTGCATTGCTGTATCCCTCTGGAACTGCTTTTGCACTCACTGCATACAAACCATCCTTACAGTGCACTTGTATCAGCAGCTTCCCATTCCTAGAAACAGAACATATGTTATTTTCAAACAATACAGAAAAACCATCTCTAACTAGAGCTGATACAGACAAAATACCACGTGTCATGCCATTTAGAACAAAAACATCAACAGTAGTATCCAAACATTCAATATACACTGTTGCAGCAGTGTTCAAAGACTCTTTCTGCCCATTAGCCATTGTAATTTTCTTTGGTTGAGAAAGTTTCCTGCAATTCTCATTCTGAACACCAGGTGGCGCTAGATGATGCGAGGCTCCACTATCTAAAATGAAAACACAGTTGCTTGAAGATTGTTTCTTGAACATTGCCATAGACACCGACATGTGACGTGTGCTGTTTTCTCTTCTTCTTCCATATCCACGCTTGCCTCTCTCAGCTGCAGCTTGCCTCGGCATCCCATGCTGTGGACTGTCTCTTATCTGGTTGCTATGGGAGTTAACCTTGGAGTTTGGAGACTGCGGGCAATTTTTCAAAACATGGCTTGGTGATTGACACCTGAAACATTTCCTTGCAGCTGCGTAGACTCTCACTTCCCCCTCTCTTGGGGATAAGCAGCCTGCATTCCCTTTGCTTTGCCCACCTTCATTGGCTCTCAGTTGCTGTTCATGGACAAGACGTCCCGACACATAGGACATATTGAAATTGTCCTGAGGTAAAGCCTCCATAGTTAAACACAGCGTGTTATAACTTTTGTCTAAAGAGCTTAGAAGAACACAAACTTGTTGGTCTCTCTGTGAAAGCCATATTCAGAGAACGTAACTGGTTGAAAATAGACACCATTGCAGCAATATGTTCTCTGATATCTCCCCGGGCTTTAGTTTCATCTCAAATAGCTGTCTGTACAAATGGACCTTTGCACCTGGGGTCGTTCTGCGATGTACTCTCTCAAGACTGTCCCATATATCTTTAGCATTTCTCAGACTTTGTACATAAACTAACTGATTAAAGTCTAAACTCATAATCAACATAGCCCTAGCTTTTGCAGCACTGAGGCTAGTGCTTCAGCTCTTTGAGCAGCTGTGGCTGATTGTGGCAGCTGAGCTGGATCGGTAGGTAAATTACTTAAACAGTCCAGCAAATTCCTGGCTTCTAGCCAAGCCTGAATTCGGACACTCCAGTCCAGATAGTTCTCAGAATTGAGACGTTGGAATGGTACAGTAAAACTTTCCTGTCCTGCCTCCATTTTGGGCTTCAATCCCCCCTTCTGCTATTCACCAACAGCAATGGGTTCTCTGGGACTGCTACTCACGTCTCCTTCCAGCAAGACAGCCTCGAAGCTCCAAGTGTAGACTTCCAGTTGAGGCGACCTCTTATTTGCCTTGGTACCAACTGTACCCCGAAGCAAAGAGATCCCAACCTCTTTTTTTCTGTCTCCAGACAAAGACTTAAGCTCAGCAAAAACTGCTTGCAGTCAGGTTTTCTGCGTTACTTGGCTTCCAGGCTTCCATTCTCTGCCTTAGCCCTCTTCTCACCACGCACATATAACTCCTGTACTGCTTTCTTGACACTGGCAAATTATCAATACTGTCCTTATCTCTGGGCCATAACCCTTGTTAGCTTTGAGCGGCCGTTGAGCAAAAAAATTCTCCCCAGCATACAGTTGAGAGAGAATTTTAGCTGGTCCAGCACACTTCCCTTGCGTGTCTCTGCTTGGCTTCCAATCTCCACACACAGGGATCAGCAGAGTAGCTCTCTCTTCTGGAGATTTAGCACAGCGGACTGTCTTCTGCCAGTGTACAAGAATAAATCAGTCTGACAGTCTGAGATAACCTACTGCCTAGTTTATTTACAATTAAGTCATATATTTACACCCGGACTACAAGCCGGCATTTCAGCGTCTTGCAACACACACGCTAGCAAAGAAAAAAACACAGCTGAACTCACTAACTATCACTCCCTTTGAAACTCCCTCTAACTAACTGAAAGAACCTGGAGTTTTTATCTTCTCTCCAACATTTCACTGCGCATGACAACAGATTTGACTTTAACCCTGTAAGCACCAAATCTGATACTCCAACATGGATGCCCTGGGAATTTCATGCTTCAGGATCTGGAAGAGAGTAAGGCTGTGGGGATACTGGGAGGGGGGAAGGGGATGCAATGGTGGAGGTGTCAAGATCCTGCCTCTGGCGGCCGAGAGACCCCTGATGGCCCTTTCAAACAAAGAGCACCATGACCATTAGTCTCTTAATAAAGGGAGTCTTGACTTGAAAAGGTTTGGGAAACACTCATTTAGGGAGTCAATCCACCTCATATTTTGTATTCATCTTTTCCTGCTTCCTTTCACAGCATTACTGCCTTTCCCCCACAGAATCTTGCCTTCTTGCGAAAATTAGGACAGCCTGCCTCCAGAATTCAAACTTGATTTGATCTACGACCACTTGTTTGTCTTATCCGGCAGTCCAGGGTATCCTCAAAGCTCTCCTCCAGCACCACATTTCATGCAATCATTTCCCCCCGTCAGCCTTCTATACTGCCTGGTTTTCACAAGTAGGAATACAAGAAGATGGGTGATTTTGAGCTTGTTCTCCAGTGACACATCCTTAAACTTGATGGTATTTTCTAACTGCAGCCCTTCCAAGGCACAGTCTTCATTTGGATCAATGACTGATGTATACAAAATCTCTGACTTTTCAGTTTCTTCATTGTCAACATCCAAGTTGTGTAATCCCGATTTTTGTGTTTCTAATGATCAACTGGAATCCTGCTTTGGCATTTTCTTCTTTATACTTTTATGAAGTCATCACAAATCATTTCTGCTTTCTACCAGTAAGATGGTATCATCTGCGTACCTTAGTATTGTTTCCATTAATTTCACTCCTCCATCTGAATCTAGTCTGAATGTGTACAGATAGAATGGATAAGGAGATATAATCGAATTGCAGGCTTTTGAAAAGGAATCACATGTCTCCCTATAAGAATGGAGGTTTAAAAAGAGAGTAAAACAGCAGTTGAGGGGGTAGTTAACAGGAGGTGGGTAGGGGCAGGTGGATCCAAAGCCTTGGATCCTAAGGTCCCAGAAGGCCATGCAGGGTGCCTCCTGGACAGTTCCTTCTGTTTTGTGAGTTGCCGCCCTTATTAAGTTAAAAGTTAGAAATAGTTTGGAAAGCCAGTGCCAGATAGGAAGTCACAAAAGGACACTGTGGGGAAGGGGCACAGGTAACTGGCAGGGGGAAATGTGTAGTCATTTACTGTCCCAAACTGTGGAGTACTTGTAAAATCCAAACCAGGGAGGTGGTGGGGAGATTGGACACCCTTTTAGGGTTTGATATCATGTGATACAACAAGAGCTGCTGTAGAGTCAGTCTGGTTTTTCGCAGCAGTATTAACTGCAGCCTTGAAAGTTACTGCCCTGGATAGCAAGCCAACTGCAGTGTTTTGCCGTTTTTCACAGCTCAGTGTGCAACTACGCTGTTTTGAATTAAGCTATTTCTTTCCTAGACTGGTCTCATCCTTACCACAGAATTAATCATGGACACAGTTTTAAGAGTATCCATTACTTTCATTCATGTGGGAGGCACTGAGAGCATTAACGACTGAGTGGTGCCCAAAATGCTCTGTAACTTAAACCAAATTGATGTGCAGAGTCGCTGGCTCAACGAGGTAAACAATCTATGAAGGAATTGTGTGTTGCATACAGCCCACACAGCTCTTTTATTGTAGCCTCTTCTCACCTCCTGGCCCTCTCCTTTTCTGGCAAAAAAGAGATGGACACCAGTCCTTGGATGCCTCCAGGAGTGGTAAATAACCTTTCAAAAAGGTAGCATAGTCTCTTCAAAACCATTTAACTTCTTAACATACTACACTATGACCCCTTTATCTGCTCGATCATTATCTGCTGATTCACTTATCCACAGATTGAGGGGGAAATATTTTTAAAAATAATTCAGTAGCCACAAAACAGGCGATTGTCACAAACAGTAGCCTTAAAGCAGGCTACTGTCGCAAACAGTAGCTGCAAAGCTGGCAGCGAAGAGGTTGGTTGGCCCGCTGGCGATTAGGACAGCTGGCATTGGTAAGCTTTCTTTTGTTTTCTTCCCTCCTCACCAGCACAGCAGCCCCTGCTGGCTGACCACCAAGCTCGGTGGTGAAGATGGTGGCCTGCTGGTGGTGGCGGAAGGGAGGAGGGAAGAAAACAAAAGGAAGCTGAGAGATGCTGAGCCCTTCTTGCCACTGCCACCCCTGCAGGTCGGCCACTGAGACTGGCAGCAAAAAGGGTAGCTGGCCAGCAATGGCGGTGGTGAGGAGGTTTCAGCATCAGCAAGTTTTCTTTTGTTTTCTTCTCTCCTTGCTGCTGCAGCCGCCAGTCCCAGCGGTGGAGAGGGCGGTGGTCCAGCTGCGGCAGTGAGGAGAAAGAAAAAGAGAAAAACTTTATTCTCTCCTCGCCGCTGAAGCCACACTACCAAGCATTTCAGGGGTGTCAGGGGTGAAAGCTTTCACCCCAGCACCCAAGAACCCATTGCCCCCATTATCCTCAGATAATAACATTTACTCTTATCCACAGATTTCACTATCCACAAGGGGTCCCGGAACCAATCCGCCGCAGATACAGCAATCGTACTGTACTTTAAAAAAAAACTGTAGGTGACTTTATAGCTACTTCCTGTTTGTTTTGTGTGTGTGTGAGAGAGAGAGATTTGTTCTTTGGAGCAATCTGTATGCCTTCTATAGAGTCCCGGGTATTTAAAAATTGGCCAATAGGCCCCCAAAATTTGTCCACCCTTGCTTTAACTTTTTTAACACAGACAACATGTCAGGACACAGCACTTCCTAGGCATCAGGGATGTTGACCATGTTGCAGGACCTGCTGTTGAGATGGACATAAATTGTGCCAGTGGATCAACTAGGACTCAACTGAAGTTACTTGTTTTCAATGACTTGGACTCAACTTGTGACTAGGAACCCACCCACCTCCTCCTTTTTTCTGGGGGGAAATCCTTGTTTTAATAGAAACTCAGGCTTTGTGCCTGGAACTTGGTACTTGGTACCAAAGACTCAGACGTGTGACTTGATATCAAAGACGTGGATTTGGACTTGGGACTCAGATTCAAAGGCTTGCCAACATCCCTGCTAGTCATTCACAAGACCTGCCCCTGCACAGTAGTGACAGAACCACTCAGGAAGTGACTCAAGGCTCTCTCAAGGACATAGGGTCCAACACACTGCCACTTGCCACCACAATGAGGAGGGTAAAGGGAAAGGGGTTCTCCAGACTGCTGATCTGAGCATCATGGGAAATAGCCATCAGTAGCCCTCAGATTCAACTTTGAAGTGCCAGTTGTGGGGAAGCAATGCACAGGATTAAAGGATATGTGCAGTCTTGTAGAGAGATTCCCTTCCCTGCAGCTGCCAAAGGAAGCAGCTCTGCTCTGGCCGCTGATTTCAAGGCTTTCTCATGAAAGCTGGGGGGATATACAATTCATCTGGCTTCATCTGATGAGCTTCTGATCTGCCTGTGCCATCCAGCCAATGACCTGCCCTTACAATTTGTATTTCCTCAGCCACGAGAATGGCATTGTTCATGGAGGACCAGAAAACCCTTAAGAACTGTCACAGAGCCAGATAACAACTAGGTTGGAGGATAGTGGGCGGCATATAAGTTAAATAAATAAATAAATAAATAAATAAATAAATAAATAAATAAAATACAGTACAGGATAGTGCAGGCTTCAAGTAGCTTTCAGAAGCCGGGTAAAGGCAACTGCCCCAGACAGCAGGTTTGCAGTGTTGTAGAAGGGTATAAAATTGTTAGTTACTGAACGTGTTATTATTGCTATAACCTCGCTGCTAGTCCTCAGAGAAGTGCTTCTCGTGTTTTCTAACCCTCGTGCCAGTGTAACATGGCTGCTTTTGTTACTATGCCCATTGAGCTGGGCGGTTGGTGGACCTCACGTGCTCCTCTGCATCATACAGTACAACAAAATTCTTTGGTCCTATGATAAGACACTGCACACACCTGGCTGTTAGCCCACTAGAGGAGTGGAGGGTTGTACAAGTTATGCAAGCCCACAAAATGGAATGTTATGACCTGTCCCAGCCGTTTTCCAAAATGAAAACTATACCCATGCCAGATGGCGCCTCACATTAACAAGCCTCTTAATTCTGTGATGTCAACAGAAACTAAGACACCCTCCTCCTTCTTTGCACCCAGTTCCTCTTCCTCTTTTGTCCTTTCCATAATTTGTGGTGGTGGTGGTGGTGGGGGGTGTTTGTTCTGAAGAAGCCTCGATATCCATGCAAATCATGAATACCCTTCCCTTTGTTTTGAACTTTGTTAAACAAAACAGCCTAGATTAGAGGCCCTTGAATTACAGAACTGTTGTCTGCGTGTTTATTTTCCAAATGGGTGTGTGCACATGCTCAGAAAGCTATTCCACATTCTGCTGCTTAAGAAAACAAAGATGTGCTGCCAGTGGATATAGCTGGTTGTTAAATGAGAAACAGACTGGAACCAAACAGTGACGTGAGCAAAATCCTGCTCGAAAGAGCAGAGCCAAACTTTACCATCGAAGTTGCTCTCTTTTTTTTGTCCAGTTTTAAATTCCATTTTTTCATGAGAATGCCAGGACCTTATCCCTTGTTAAAAAAAAAAAAAAGCACTGCCCAATTATTCATAGCAGAACGTGTAAATTCAACTCAATTGAAAAGCATTTCTTTGGCGGTTCCGTTATGATTAGAGATGGGCACGAAATGAACAATTTTTCGTTTCTGTTTTTGTTTTTTTGTTTCATTACGTAACGAAATGGCAAACGAATTTTCTCTCTGAAATGTACCGAAACTAACAGAAACACCAGAAATTTTGTCGTCCGTTTCGTTTCCGTTACTGCAATTAGAGTGAATTGCTGAAAATCCTTTAAAAATCACAAAAAATTGAAATAAATAGTAACAAAACGGTAACAAAACAAATGAAAACAAAAATGAATTTTTTTCAAAAATTTGCGAAAAACGGAAACGAAACGAAACGGGCCCCCCCTAAATGACAAACGACAAACAAAATGCAATTTTTTTATTCGTGCCCATCTCTAGTTATGATATGTGATCTGTGACGCTGAACTTCTCCAAGCAAGATGCAACCTACTGCTGCAGTCATCAAGAGACAACAAATGTGCACCTGAACCAACCTTAACACAGTAAGGTTAAGGTAATATTCCCATATAATTCAGTCACAAAATCATAGATTTGGGAGGGATCCTCAAAGGTCATCCAGTTCAAGACCTTGCAAATGCAGAAAAACAGCAACATCCCAGATAGTCATCTATTCACAAGCTTTCTCTCAGCAGTAGGTCTCATACGTTTGCTTCTTCATCTCTGTGTGTGACTTAAGAAGGCAGGTTTAATATGCATTGGTGGAAATATATATACTTGCCTATCCTGATCTTACAAGTGCTCACGAGACAGCGTACTCTATCTCATCCTGCAGCCGTTCCCCAGTCAGACTGATGCTGATCTATTAAATGAGAACACCTTAATGTTGCAAAAATATTAAATATTGTGACTGATACAAATGCTGGGAAATAGCCATCTGAGAGTTGATTCATGTAATTATATGGTGGGGTTTTCTTTGTTCAATATTTGTATAATTACGAAATCAATAAACTCTCTATGTGTGTGAAATAATTACCCCTCAATCATCTGTGTAATGAGTAATTCTGCAGCTTGCATGACCAGACTAGTTTTTCCTCTAGATAAGACAGACTGGTGATGGTTTTGAAATGCACAAGCAGACCATAGGGGCAACAGTCCCACCCTCAAATATTTTAAATCTATTAATTAAAGAATCTCTAACATAGCCTATTCTACTTAGCATAAAGTATTAGATACAGAATTGTCCTATACAAACAGATCTCAAGAGAGGGTACAATCAATAAAATCATATCTCAAAAATCTAACAAAATTCAAGTGCTTAGGAACAAAACAGAACTTTCAAAGGCACTTGAAAATGGATTAACATCTCTCACTAAATGGCTTGAAATATGCACAATGTAAAAAGGAAGTTCCATAAAAGAAAGGGTCAAACAATGGTTGGGGCGGCAGGAAGAGGTGGCACAGGAGGAGAAAGGGGTGATAGTGTTGGAAACCAGGAAGAAGCTGAGGAAAAAGGGGGAAAGATGGTAGCAGAGTGGGATGTAGCTTCTGCAATGAAATTTCAGTGAGGGTAGCAATGTGGTGAAAAGAAAATGGAAGATAGAGTATGAAGGGGGTCACAAAGTCTTGGAATTTGGCTGAGAAAACTCAGATTCCTCAGTCCCTCCTTTGAATGTTGAGCTTTGTTTTACACCTGAAGTTTCAAAGAATAAGATGCTGTCAAACTGGTAAGCCAGATTTGGGGGTTCATGTAGACATATTCAGAACAAACCACCTTATATTTTTTTCATTATCCTGCTCGCTCTAGAGAAGCTGTGGCTGGAATTCACACAACGGCTTTTAAATTCATCGGAGTCTCTTCAGGGTCTATCTGAGAGAAAGACACCATTTTGCAATTGTTATGGAAGGTTCTGGGCCACCATGAAGGTCCGCTCCATGACATCACAAGGGCCTGTCCCCAGGTCTTAGATGCTGGCCCAAATGTCTCAGGGAATGTAGTACTACTGACGTGCAAACCCCAACTTCCATCCAGCAAGGACAGCTGGTACTCACTAGTTAAAGGTCATACTCTTGTTCTCTCCATGTCTCAGACTACTAGCTGAAGAGCTGAATAAATTTCTAATATGCTCTTTTTAAAAAAAAAAAATAGAAGAGTTGCTCTCATTTGGTATGCACAGTTCTGTTATTTAATATTGCTACTTACCAAAAAGTCTACTGTTACCTAAATAATATAGCATGTGCATTTAATAAGCTTGAAAATGTTTTTTTTTGTTTAGCCTGGAGAATGGGGGAATTATAAGTGTTGTTCCAAAAAGCAAGTTTCCCAAGATGCATTCTTGTTTGCCTCTAGAGTGCCCGCAACCTATGCTTCCTCCTATAGAAGCTATACCTACAAGGAAGCAGATCTGTAGTCATCACTGTCGGATCCTTGGATCCAATAACAGTGACTACAGATTTGCTTACTAGTACCTCAGGTTTCCTTGTAGGTGGAGCTCAGACTGCATTTTCAAGGAGTCTTGAAGCAGTCCATCTTAAGCTGTGTCTTTTGTAATAATGATATTCAAGAATTCAGATTGGTCTTCAAGGCCTTTTCCTGTTGTTGTTGAACAGTGCAAGATGCCATAGAATAGCTGGTCACCACCTGAAGAGCAACATGAATTCTTAAACATAATGGACTTTTCACACTATGCAACCAGTGCTGCATGATGAGGTAATCATCGACCAGGTAAAACTATTGATTGGGCTCTAATTTGGCTAAAATTGGTCATTCCTGGTGGTTGAACTAAATTTTAATCACAACTCCGATGGAAGCTTGTGGTGCTTCTGTGTTTTCTTGTTTTCCCTAAGCAAGTGAGAAATTCTTTGAGTTTCCTGAGCAGGATCCACGAGACCTTACAACATAAATTGAAAGCAGATACAGCTAAAATCACAATAGACTATAACACCAGAACACAGTATTGCTATTATTTGGAGCATGCAATTAAAACAACTTAAAAGCCATTTAAAAGCAGTGACAGGGAGGGAGTCTCAGGAGATCACCTACCTTTAAAAGACTGTATAGGCTAGGAGAAAGGAAGATCTAAAATGTGCTGATCTATGTTAAGCACTAAGGACCAGCTTACCTTCCCCAAGTCCTTCATGCAATCACACACACAAGTGCACAGGCATACTGAGAAATGCATTTATGAGATTGCATATGTGACCACATGATGAATTTGGCCAAGGTAAATAAACCCTAGTTTTATTTGTTTTATTTTCTACCCTAACATCAAATCCATCCATCCTTTTTTGGTTTCTATTTTTCTTTTATTTGCAACAAAATGATAATTTTGGGGAAACATTTACCGTCCATTTACAAAAATATAGTAGTTTTCATATTAAGATAGTAATCATAAAAATATATGTGGCATATGTTGTATATGACTTATTTGTATGTTGTTATAACATATAACATATGTTATATTAATATCACAGTTAAATCATTATTATTCTTTTATTGGGCAATATTCTCTGTGAATTAACTAATAAAAATTAGTACGGATTACGATGATCCATTTACAGTAGAACCCTTACACAAAGATGTACCAGCCTTAAGGTATCTGGTACTTGCAAAGGACTTGCCTGCCAGCAGAAATCCCCTTACAGATGGGGAAAATGTCTCGGTGTCACCAGAGCCCCCTTCAACAGAGAGAGCTTCCTGCAGTACGGTTGACTAGTTAGAACCTCCCACCCAGGCAGCAAAATACACAAATATCACCGTATTATTGCTTCATGCTGTATTTTGTTCCTTTTGGTTTCAGACATTGAGCTCACAAATGGTTGAACAAGGGAAAACAAACAGACAACATAAATCACTGCATCTCCTCTTAAGAAAGGGCAACAGATGGTTAAAGGCTTTTGCAGAAGAATGTCATCCAAATGTCTCAGGAAGTTCTCCCATAATTTGGACAGCTTGGGTGTTTATCATCACATGCAATCAAACAACTCCACATGTGTGGCTGCTTTGTATCTCTATGCCTCATTTCTTTCCAAGCCTCTCCTAGGGCTCTAGCTGAGGATGATTATAGGGTGATCTCTTCCCCACTATGTAAACACTCTGAAAACAAACAGAGGCTTCTATTGGGGGCCCATACTGAGAACATTCAAAGCTGGACAGCTCCAGTGACTTAGCTATCTGGCTGTTTGGATGAACAGCGAAACATTTCTATCTCTTAAAAAAAAAAAAAAGAAGAAGTCCAGTAGCCATGACTCAACTCCCAGTTAGCTATCTGGCTGTTCTCCACTGCTGTGCCTCCTTGATAAGGGCTGGACTAAATGATCCATAGGGTCCTTTCCACATCTGCAATTCTAAGATTATTGTTTGCCAATCAATGTGGGTCTTTTTAGGATGATGATGATGATGATGATGATGACGACGACGATGATAACAACAGCAGCAGCAGCAGCAGCAGCAGCAGCAACCTTGAAAACATGCCATAGGTTAGGATACTGTCAATGGTGCTGTGATAGTAGGACAGAAGATGATGCTGAGATGAATTCATCTTCCTGAGCATTCTCAGGAAATATAGCCTCCTCTGTGCCTTCTTCACAACCATGTTGGTGTTTGCGGTCCATGAGAGGTCCTCTGAGATGTAAGTGCTTAGATGTTTAAAGCTACCAAACCCTCTCTACCTCCTCAGCGTTTATGTACAGTGGTAGATGTACATCTCTCTTACTCCTAAAATCAATTATAAGTTCTTTAGTTTTTTTATGTTAAGTATAATACTATTTTCTTTACACCACTGTGTCAACACTTGTGCTTCTTTCCTATAAGCAGACTCGTCATTCTTATCATTCTTATACCAAGCAACTTTCGTCCAATTACAGGCTTGCCAACAATGCTCAAACTCCTTACAGGAATAATTGCCGATTCCATCCAGAGTCAATCAATACAAGACAATTTATACCCCTTTGAACAAAAGGGCAATTGTAAGAATAGCTGTGACATCAAATATCAGCTATTTATTGACAGGATGGTAATTGAAAACTCAGAACCAACTTGCATGTTGCATGTTCCCCAGGGCCCCCTGCACTTAAGTTTTGAATTGCCTTTTGCTTAAAATCAAATCACCTTAAAAATTACTTACCGCATTTCCAATTGCTTTTTCCATGGAGCCCCTTGGCCATGCCCCTTTTTGGCCGCTGTGTCATTTTTTCTTGTGACGGCCACCAGGGGTGGTGTTTTTTTAAACCGATTTCTAGACCACTTTTTGAAGCGATTTGGCTCAAACTGCGGACACCATGCACCGTTTTTTTCCGGGTTTCTCCCTCTGTAGGCCTTATACTGCCATCTGGAGGAGCTGAAGCTGAGGCATCCAGGCAGAAGCGGGTACTTAGCTACATTACTTAGAATGGAAGAAAAACGACATGATGTTACCCTAAAAAAGTATTTCCGAAATAGAAGCAGAGGATGGGGAAATGATGGACAAAATTGGAACAAAAAGCAGTTTAGCAAAGTGCGGACAAAGAAACCAGTTCATGAGAAAACGCCAAGTGCGGAATGCTGAATTGCTTCAGCGACCATGTGACCGGGGGAGGGCAAAAGGCAATTCAAAACAAAAAGCGGTTGCTGTTTGAAGTGCGGTAGCGGCGAAGGACAGGTAAAGAACAGGGACCTATAAGGTTCTGACTCTATCCTTGCCTCTTCCAGAGCCACTTCAATGATTGGGCTCCTTGCACCGCATAAGAAATCCATCAGGACAAGAAAAACCACTGGGATTCTGTAGGCTTGTCTGTCTGCTTTTATCTTATAGCCCCTAGCCAAGAAGGGATTGGTCTGCCTTGTAAGGAGAAGTCAACAAGAAAACACCATGCATTAACTAGAAAGGGAAAGGCCATAATTGAAGCTAAGAAGCTTTGACTCAGAACAGAGCAATAGATCTAGTTATTAGTTGACCCACACGCTGACTGATGGATCAATGAATTAACAAATTGCATGTAAATAAACGAGCATGTTACTAAAAATGTTGCTCTGGTCCCTTTTTGAAGAACATGTGCCTTTCTGTGAAATTAAAGCCAGCTTTAGATAATGTCAGGGCATTTGTTGTGTTTAATAAGAAAAACATGAGAAGCAGGGAGGCAAAGGCAAAGCAGGCTACACAGCTTTGGAAAACTCTTGTAGTTATTGGCTGCAGGGGCACGAGAGCCAGTTAATGCAATGAGCCTCTGCTACCTGGAACCATTCTGCTGAGTTGTTGCAGAACGGTTGTTAACTTTAAGGAAATGAGCTTAGAAGAAGTGTGGGCTATAAGAGATTCAGGCACCAGAGGAGAAGGAGGAGGAGGTAGCACTATCATCATATGAATCAACTGTCATTGTGCGGAGGTTGTGTGGGAGTAGCATATGAGTGTGGGTATGAGTAGCATGTACATTGTGTTTGAGCAGTGAGATGGAACCAGCTGCACTTGAAGAGAATGGAGACAGACACAGAGAAGCTTTCCAAAGGATTTCAAATGTCTCTCAATGCATCCAACTTTTGATTTATTTATTTTTTTACTCGATCACTCATTCAGTCGTGATCACCTTCTTTGCTCCAGCAGCCTTAAACACATTACAATATCTCCATAACAGAGAGAGCTTAATCCTATTGTCAATTCTGTGTATGTCCCCTCTCAAAAGTAAGTTCCAATGAATTTCATCAAACCCACCCCGGGGCAACTGTTTAGGTCTAGGGATGGACACAAAACGGAAAAATAATGTTTTGTTTTGTTTCATTTTGTGCTCACCCCTGTTTTGTTTCATTTCATTTCTTATGAAATTTTAAAAAATATATAAAACAAAATGAAACAAAACAAAATGGCTCCCCTGTGTCCTAGAGGAACCAGATTTGGTGCCCGGGACTCCGGGAGCCATTTTTAAAGGGCTCCTGCTGAGCTGTTATTGGCTGGACCCCTTAAAAACTGGCCCAGTTGGCACCAGTGGGATCCTCTGGTGCTGACTGGGTCAGGTTTAAAGGGGTCTAGCCATTGACAGCTCAGCAGGAGCCCTCAGAAAATGGTCAGGAGGACAGTTCCGGTGATAGTGCTGCCCTTCCAAGCATTTTCAGAGGGCTTCTGCCAAGCTGTCAATGGCTGGACCCCTTTTAACCTGGCCCAGTCAGCACCAGGAAGACTCCCCAGGTACCAACTGGGCCAGGTTTAATGAGGTCCAGCCACTGAAAGCTCAGCAGGAGCCCTCAGAAAACAGTTGGGTAGGCAGCATGAACTGCCTACCCAACCATTTTCTGAGGGCTCATCCTGCTTGGTCAATGGCTGGACCCCTTTAAAACTGGCCCAGTTGTCACCAGGGGGAACCCTAACCCTAACCCTAACCCCCTGGAGGGCAGTACCCCTGGTACCAACTGGGCCAGGTTTAAAGGGCTCCAGCCATTGACAGAGCAGCAGGACCCCTCAGAAAATGGTGGGGAGGGCAGTGCGATCTGGAAATGCCCTGAGTCCCCACCCTTTTCTGAGGGCTTCTACCACTCTGTCAATGGCTGGAGCCCTTTAAACCTGGCCCAGTCGGTACCAGGGGGTCTGTTTTGCTCTGCCCTCCCCACCATTTTCTGATGGCTCCTGCCAATCTGTCAATAGCTGGAGCCCTTTAAACCTAGCCCAGATGGCACCAGGGGGACCCTGGTGATTTCAGGGAAACATTTTATTTCATTTAATTCTCTTTCATTACGTAACAAAATGACCAAAAAAATCGATTTTCATTTCCTGCCCATCCCAATTTACAGAATATACCAGCTGAAAGGATCCTCAAATAAAAAGAAGCCCCCTGTACTGGCAAAAAGCTACTTAAAACTGTACAGAAATGACTCTGTCTGAAGAGAGATATACCAGCAGAACTGCTCTGCTGATTATAAACTATCTCCTCAAGAACCAAGGATGGAGTCAGGCAAAGGGGGAACCAAGTTCTCTCTGATGTATATTTCCCCATAGCTTAGATACACTAGTTCTTTGCTGGTACAAAGTCAAGCCCAGGTAAGAGTACTCTTAAATAATTTTCAAAATCCTCAGGCTGGGAGGGTTTTGGATGCAACACCACATTATTTCAAGTTTTGTGTCAAAAAGAGCTCTCAAAGTGAAATACTATTTTTTCCATGCACATCCCTAGTCCCTTTGTTGTTTACAGTTTTTGGATATATGTGGCTGTCAGGAGAGTTCTTATTTACTTCGGATCCAGCTACAGTTTGGCAAGGTCAAGGCAATAAGGGGGTAAACATATTAATAAACAAACAAACAAAATGCTGGAAATGCTAAGGGTTTGGTGTGGGCTAACCCACTTGGTTCCCAATGATTACATGACACAATGGAAAATGGTAATATATTACAGTACAGTATTTATCATCTGCTAGTAATTAGTTAACAACATGCAATTTTACTTAATAGTTGAGATGGGCAGCAGCCTGTGACTTGGTCCATGTCCAGATAGAATATACAAATTGGTATGCAAATTGGTCCTGGATCAAGCTTTTACTCTTGTCATGCCTTTCCATTCTCAATCCTTTCTGGATCAATGACAGTCTTCGCTTATTTCAAAGGCTTCATGAAAAAAACCCTTCCTTTAAGTAAGGAAAGCACAGCTATGTACATGGGTGGAGCTGAAAGGTTACAAAGCACCATCAGTTTCAGGGAAACGGTAGACTAGAGATTCTACTTTTGACCATGGCACACTTCTCCCAGCCTTGAAATTTCCTGCTGGCAATGGTAATACCACCGCTACAAAGCAAGACAAGTGAAGAGCTGAGTGAGAGGAAATACAGACCCTAACACCATAATTCTGGCACCAACAATGAATGTCCATACAAGAAGAATGTGGGCATTCAGACACAGCCAGCCAGACACACACCTCAGTCTTAGTAGCAACTAGCTTAGTAAACTGAGAGGGCAACTACATGACCAGTTACCACGAGATCAACTTTTCCAGGTGTTGGTGTTGGGGGTGGCACAAAGCACTTATACTATGGGATCTTATGGTCCATAGATGCTCTGCCGACATCACACCCGCTGCCCTAACTATGATTTTAGAAGTAAGCCAGCCTGTCACTGTGGCTGGGAGTACTCAAACAACACAGAACATTGCTTTACATAAATATGTTACATGTGTTGATCCATGGCAAAGAATAATTGATAGAATTGGCAAAATTGGAGGTGTTTTCTTCTCCTGGAACTTCCCCACTTCAAGTAGGCAATGGAGATCTGCATGTCTGAATTCCGTCTGAAGAGAAAAACCCCCTGCAAGAAGGAATTTCTTTCCGGGATAATTCTAGGCTGAATCCTTCACCATGGCATCTGAACTTTTTACATCCACAAAAAGTGTTGATGCTGTTTCATTGGAAAAATGAGACAGGCAATTGTCACACATAAACCTGCAGTCTGAAACAACACATTCTGTAAAACGTTGACCACTTATTTCTCTGATTCCACTGAGGCTGAAGCAAGCACACTTAAATTCTACTAGATTATATCCAGTGACATCCGTGTAATGAGATGGCCCATTTCCCAGATAGACCATGGCTTGGACAAAATACTACATCCTACAGGAAATAAGCCATGACATGGATTTTATTCTGTGAAACCACTATGAAATCCAGTTGGATTTTGGTGCATTTAAAATTTGAATTGCATGAGGAAAATAGGAAATAGCTTGGGCTATATTATGGAACAACAAACTTCATGTACTGAAGGAAGTAATGGGTAAATGGTTTATCATGGGATCTAGCAAATGTTTACATGTGGATCAGCAAGGCAAACCCATGAAGTTGCAAATAGGAAACATTTTTATCCCAGGCAGATTAATCCTTGCCCTTTGACTCATTTTTTTTGTTCTGTTCGACCCAACGTAATCAAATGTACTTTCCAGATGCACGTGCAATACCTTTCTAAATTAGACAAGCTTGCCAAAAACAGCTATCTCGTATATCAGTTGATACAGGTTAAAGTTATTTCTTTAGCCAGCTTTCCTTCCTTTGGTGCCTACATCACATGTTCACACTCTAGGAACCAGAATTTCAAGCTTGCTCTTGCTTGCAAAGCATTTCCTGATTTAGGGCACAATCCTAACTAATGGCAGAGGGACTGGCCAGGCTAGCACCCAGCTAAGTGAGGCTGTGTTAAATCCAAACTCCTCCCCCTCTAGGAACCGTGAAAGTTAATTGTGGCTACCTTGCCTCTGACCTAACGTTGGGCTGCCAATGTATAATGTCTAACTGTGGCCATGAGTTTGGGCTGGGACTAGGAGAGCCTTTGGATCTAGGATCAATCAACTCAACTCATCATAGAACTGTAGAGCTCCATCTCCGAGATCATTCAGCACAAGAAGGTGGTTGCATAGCAAACACAACTGTGCCACAACAAAAGGCTTCTTGCCCATGCCAGATCTGCTACTTTGAGACTGGATTGCACTGACTCTGATGCAGCCATCAGTGCCCACTGTAGAAACCATCATTTTTGAGCACTGCCAGGTCAAGTACAGAAAAGTTGCCAATTAGCAGCACTGCAAATCAACATGGATTTTACTGATGCACACGGGCAAAGTAAGGACCAAAACAGATGAAACTCCACTTCCACAACTGCATGAATTTGTTTTTCAGGAGGAATAAAAATCACCGACCCTTTCAATCTGTAATCAATCCATTTTGAAAGGTAGTTGAAGGCAAAGCTCCAATCTCCTCCCAGCCTATCCCACGCAGCTCACCAAATATGGATATAACTCTTTATTAACATTGTAGTACAGTATTACCCCGCCTATCGCCAGAGTTAGGGACCTGACCCGACCCACAATAATGAAAAATCTGCGATATGCAGAGGCTAGCTTGGGTCAAAACTGCAGGGGCTTATCTGGGGCCTCCTACACTTACCTGATGCCTGGAAATGCCCTGAATGGGCCTCTGGTGGGCTTTCCAGGCCTGCCAGAGGCCCCAGAAATGGTTTCCAGCAATTCAGAACCACTTTTGGGCCTCTGACAGGCCCAGGAAGCCCATTGGAGGCCCCAGAAGTGGTTTTGGGCAATCTGGAAGGCACTTCAAGTTTTCTGGAAGTGACTTCTGGTTCGCCGGAAACCACTTCTGGGCCCTCCGGCAGGCCCGGGAAGCCAGTCCAAGTCCTGTTTAGGGGCTCAAATGGGCTCATGCAGCTTTCCCCAGAAGCCCTTTGTTTCATATACTGTGGTCCCACTGGGATCACAGTATATGAATCGTGAAATGGCAGGGGACAACTATATCTACTTTTTAAATTTCGGATGACCTGATGGAATGACTTGTGTGTCTTGTTTAGTCTGACGCTATGGAGTGAAAAAAGGCAGCCCTTGATAATATGGTAGTTTACAGATAAACACTTGTAACAATGCTCTCGAAAGGGATGAAGAAAACTTCACTAGGATTCTATACCTTATGAAGAACCTAGGGGAGAAGCAGAGTGGCAAAAACTCTTTCCCCCACTTGCCAATGTCATAACCATATAAAGCTGCAACAGAATCAAACTTTGCTTGCTGGCCCACCATTAAGACTTATTAAATTGTGAGAATTAAAAATGGGGGTGGGGTTGACAGTGGTCATATAGCCCTTACAAGTCTCTCTCTCTCTCTCTCTCTCTCTCTCTCTCTCTCTCTCTCTCTCTCACACACACACACACACACACACACACACACACACACACACACACACACACACACACACCTCTTAGCCTAGATGTATTAATAGGGATGAGCATAAAACAGAAAAGTAGTGTTTTGTTTTGCTTCGTTTCCCCTGTGTTTTGTTTTCTTCAGTTTTTAAGTGAATTTTTGCAAAGGTGCCTCTAGGACGCAGAGGAGCCATTTTATAGAGTAACAAATTGGTTCATTTTAAAATAGAAAAAAAGTGTTTCATTTCGTTTTGTAACAAAACGCTGCCTGTCGCTGTTTCATTACAAAATGATTTGTAAGCTTATGAAATGACAAAACAGAATTTTGTTTTTCGTAAAGTGTCCATCCCTATGTATTAACACTCTTGAGATTCAAACAATAATATCTCAACACCTCCAAAGGAACCCAGAAGTAAACCAGTGTGTTTGATCGCCAGCCAGAGCTTGGAAAGTTTACTTTCTTAATTACAATATGTAGAATTCCCTAGTGAACATGGTGAGTAGCAATGCTGGTGAGATATTGTGGGAGTAGTTGTCATGCTGCATAATTTTCAGCCCCACTGTATCATATACTATACAGTCATTTCCTAAACAACTGCTATCTGATACATTTATTTAGTTATTCACTGTTTTCAGTTCTATACCACCTCATTACTGCAAACAGTCCCTGGGTGGCCCATGACCCACAATCCATCAAGGACATAATTACTACTCATACAATAAAAACACTCATAACAATAAGAACACACATTAAACATTATTTACAGTGAAAGCCCTGTAACTAGCTGAAACAATAAAACCTGCCTTTAAATAGAATTAAACACATTTAAAACAAAATTGAACAACTCAGATCAGTAGTTAAAATGCTAGTTAAAAGGCAGCATTATATAATTCCCTTTCCATCTTTTTTTTTCACTGTTACAAGAATTCACCCTGGCTGCTCCTTCAGGAGTGTTCATCAGTAAGCCAAGCGTTCACTGATGCAAATATTAATTAAAACCAGCAATAAAGCACAGAGTTACTACCCAAGCAATTAAACCTCCTTAGAACAAGAGACTGCCTTTATCTCAGTGATGATGATGATTAATAATAATAATAATAATAATAATAATAATAATAATAATAATAATAATAATAATAATAATAATAATAATAATAATAATAATAATAATAATAAAGTTTGCTATCAACAGAGGTAAAAAGGGAAAACCAACCTGGATTAGTCATTGCAATGTTACAGACTTTATCTCAAAAGAGCAATGTGATATTGTAGACCCAGCTCAGCAATATTTCCAATGGCACTTATAGGTATCCAAAGATTTAGAACTAAGTGAACATGGATATGCACAAAATGGCACATTCTGAAATATGGCTACTTTAAACATGTAAGAATAGACCTGGGGCCCTGGGAATCACCTATTGGCCCTAGGGCTCTACAGTCCCATGACTATACATACCTCTGGACAGCATAGTCTTTAACTTCTATACCCCCCAACCCAAGTAGTATAACTATGCCCCACTCCCATGTATAGTGACATTCACACTATCAAAACAAAAGAGCTCCTGATAATCCTGTAGTCCACTGAGAATTTCAGCAAAGTCAGTACCTGATTTGATATTATTATTCAATAACCTTATGGTGTAATACCTTTGTTTAGTGTTTTAGGTGCCACAAGACCCTTGACTTTTGCTGTTGCAATTGCCTGACAAAGCTGCCCCTTTGGAAATGGCCCAATGTTGCTCAGCATAGGGCGTTTATACACGACCCCTAAGCTCCGCCGCAAATGGCTGCAAGGTCCGGACCTTAAAAATGTTTACCCACCAGCTGGGGACTTTGCAGACAATTAAGTGCGATCCCCACCCACTTTAGCGCGACCCAGAGCAGTTTTCTTGTACCTGCTTTTTGGATGTGACAAATTTTTGATCCGGTGTAAGGATAGTGTGTGCGGGGCTCTCCTGGCTTCTGTTTGTTCTTTTTTTGTGCCCCACCCCTTTAAGAGATCTGAATGCTGCCCAGAACAAAAGGGAGGTAAACCGGCATTCTTTTCTTTCTTTTTTCTCCCTCCCTCAGGCAGCCAGCAACCAGGAAGTGCGGAGGGGGGTGAGGACAGAGGAAGAGCGAGGAACCCCTAAGATCTCTGGTCCGAATTTAAGTGGCCAGCGGATCTTAGGGGTCGTGTAAAAAGGCCCATAGAAAGCCACACTGATCGGAAACAAAGAACAATAGATATAGGAACCTCAGAGTGGAATACAAAGTTCATGGGGACATGAGATCAGCCTCTGATTCCGGGTGACACATGGTTATAATCACAGGTTTGTTTGCTATTTGTCAAGAGAATTCATTTGAACACAATTGCTAATCTATTCAAGCATCAAATGGATCGGAGCACAAGAGGACAGGGAGTCATATTCCTGAGGGAAATCTTGTTCTTGTTGTCATCCATTTTAATGGCTTGCATGTGCTTGCTGCCCTTCACAGAACAGTCCTTATTTACCCTCAGCTTTCTGGTGTGTTCTTCTCACTTTGCCAGAAACTCTGGTTCCTTCTGTCTGACCAAAATGGATCCGTCTCGAAGGTCACCCAGATTTTTTTTAAAAAAACTCATTTTATTTGGCTTTTATTTAAAAAATCATCAAGAAACAAGAACTTATTCTAGTTAAAATGTTTCAGTGTAGCTCTCCAGAGTGTGAGGGCCTTTTGGGGGATGGAGATGCACAAACAGCCAGGTTGCTTCTCCTGGCACTCTGTTGACTGAGGCAATCACCTCATAGACCTTCGCCACCAACGGTGCAAACCAGGGTTTCCAGGAGTTGTGGTCCAAAAACACCTGGTTTCCTCTAGGTTGGGAACCACTGCTCTAGAGGACCGGAAGAAAAAAAAGAGTCTACACAACTCACCTGCCTTCCAAAGGTCCTGCTGGCAGAAAGTATGTGGGAATCACTGTCCTTATACACTCTTTCTATGGGCTTCTGTTCCTGGGAGCCAAATGGAATTCAAGGTCACTAAGATGGTTTAATCTCTGTTTGCCAGCAATAACAAAGAACAGCGAGGCACCAAAAAAATGCCTAGGAGTCCTTCAGGAGCCTAACCAAACGAGGGAAGAGGGTGATAAGTAGAGATGGACACGGAACGAACATTTTTTCATTTCCGTTACTGTTTGTCGTTTCCGTTACGTAACGAAACGACAAATGAAAATTGTGATGAAAATGAAATGAAACGAACAGAACCATGAAAATTGTGGTCATTACGTTTCGTTTCCATTACTGGCGATGCGCAACAAAATGAGCTGTTTTAAATGTTAAAAAACGCCCTGGACATCCGTAAAACCGCAGCGATAATTATTTATATTGTCTGATAATACCTACCGGGGGGTTGGGGTCCTTAAAACGTTTGTTTTTGTCTTCTCCCATCACAGTATATTTTTCTTTTCCCTTTAAAATGGATGTCACCACCAGCCACAAAATGGAGGCAAGCCATGTGATGTGGGATCATGTTCAACCAATAGCATGCCCAGGTTGCAGACTGGGTGGTCAGGTCTGTCAGCCACAGAGGGCATAAAAAGCTCTGGCAGCCTCCGTCCTCCTTGCAGTCTCTGGTGGGAGTTAGGGTGGGATTGCTGTCTCTGCGACTCTAGCCTCAGTCCTGCAGCCTCCTTGTGTGCATGCGTGCTGCGTACCTCTCGATGAGTACCCTACCCTGCCCCACAGTGCAGTCACTCTGTGGCTGCCTTTGCACCCTGGGCAACGCCTGCCGCTGCCTTTGCACCCTCCCTTCATACCTAGTCTATACTGTGTCTCTGCCAGCATCCATTTTTTTTAGTGTTTTCCCTCTGGTCTGGGGCGTTGGGG
This sequence comes from Phrynocephalus forsythii, assembly GCA_029282475.1. Taxonomy (NCBI): domain Eukaryota; kingdom Metazoa; phylum Chordata; class Lepidosauria; order Squamata; family Agamidae; genus Phrynocephalus; species Phrynocephalus forsythii. The sequence continues at coordinate 16,167,421 of JAPFRF010000005.1, forward strand.
GATGCCTGTGCACAGAAATGCTTTAAAAATTGCGCAAAAAGCAGGTAGAAACGACAAACGAAAAAATGAAAAACGGTTTTCAAAAAATTCCCGACAAACGGAAACGAACCGAAACAGACCTCTCAACGACAAACAAAAAACCGAAATGCCATTTTTCTGTTTTGTGCCCATCTCTAGTGATAAGGAAAGGCCATTCTTATGTGCCTCCATCCTCGTAAGTCATAACTGAGAATCAGGTATTTGGCAAACAATGCCAGCAGCACCGAGCACCTGGAGGCAGGTGATCAGGAAGGCTTTGAAGCCTATCTATAGGTGGGGGCACTGTGCTGAAAATGGAACTTTTGAAATGCATGGGGGAAAGTGCTGAAGCCTGAAGAATGGCAAGGGCAGATACAAGATCTCGCTGAAGACACTTCTTTGGGAAACATTCTGAGATGTTCCTTTTATTATTGCCCTAGAAATAGAATGTCAACCATCACAATGTCCCAGAATGACACAAGCCAGAGGATATTGCAGGGGATAGCAAAAGGATAGCCACCACATGGGCTATTGTTGCCATTTGCAATAACACAAAAAAGCATTAAGCAGGGCAAATGGAAGGGGGGGAGGCAGTGACAAAATTATGCTACCATCACTACTAATTTTTAAAAATTTTAGATAATTTCTCCTTCCGTTGAAGAAATTCAATGTAATTCCATAAGCATACACACACACAATGTTTCTCTCCTCACAACAGGATAAATAATTTCAAAAGGCCATCTGTTCACAGCTATTACTAATAAATAAAAACACAACACTGTATAATATAGCAACACACAGGATATGAAAGTCCACAAAACAGGAGAATAGGAGCATCCATGGTACAAGAATCACATAATTGACTCTTACCAAACATATGAATACCTCATTAAACAGGAGTATCCTATGAAATCGGAGAAGAGAAGTAAAACAAGTAGCACCCATTAAAAAGTCACATAATTATTTTGCAAGTAGAGATTACACAGCTAAACATATTGTTTTATGCTGGAAACACAGAGGTGTGTGTGTGTCTGTGTGTGTGTGTGTGTGTGTGTGTGTGTGTGTGTGTGTGTGTGTGTGTGTGTGTGTGTGTGTGTGTGTGTGTGTGTGTGTGTGCGCACGCGTGCGCGCGTGCTAGGGGGAATCATTGACCTAACTGCCTATCCCCATATAGATGGCAAGAGCCTCAATTATTGCTAAGAGTATTCGGTGGATGCAGCTAAGCATTGACATAAGATACAAATACAGAACCTATAATTATCCATAATTCCTAAAAGGTGACTAACATTTCCCAGAATAATCATGCATCATCTGATTAGGTGGAAATTAACGTCTGTGAAACAAGGAGCTGGCTGGTGGGGCAGGAGATGAGCTGAAAGAAACTGTGCCATTCCACCCGTGCCATTTAGGGACACATCTATTTTTTCCCTTGCCTGATGCATTGAAATGTTTCTCTGTTTTCAGCTCAGAAGAACATCACCCGTGAACTCTCGGTTGACGTCAGCAGAGCAGGGTTGATGCTGGGATGGCACCACTGCTTCATGAATCCAGGATCAGGCGGCTAAACAGTAAAGGGAGGCACCAAACAGGCGAACTGGGATGCAAATACAGATGCAAAAATGGGAACAAGAACAGCTGAACCAACAGTATATAATCAAATAAAGAGTGTGAGGAGCAGTTCAGGCATTCATTGTGACCATCTCCCCGAAACACACACACCTCCCATAAACAGGCATGCCTCCAAAGAGAGTTCAAACATTCATACCATTGTGTTGCTCTGTATCACCAATCCAGTTGCAGTAATTTTTATCTTCCAGAAAAATCCTTTCTAAAACTAATGAGTCATAATTGGCCATGGATTTATCAAGCCACCTCAAAATGGTTGGTGTGATAGCAGCGATATCATTTGGAAAGACCCACGCACCAACTCTGATGCCACTGCAGTAACTGCACATATTGAGGCTAAATTCAGAGAGAATGGAAAGTCTGGGATGAAGAAGGAGATGATACCATCATCCATGCTTTTTAAAAAAAAAATGAGTCTAGGATTCCTACCCTACAAGCCTCTAGGCTTACAACATCACCATTAAGAAGTACTTCTGAATGCAATGTGTTGAATGTTGATTTGCTGAATTCTGCTCCAGTCAAAATCCTAGAAGTCCTTTGGTTGCAAAAGAACGAATTCGCTCTATTAAAAACAAACACAAAAAACCACACACAATCTGCCTCAAGCAAATCATTCATGCACAGATTGTACATACATTTGTACTCTCCAAGTGTCTGGCATCCAATAATATCCAAGTCATTTTGGCATCTTAAGAGAAAGTCCCACAGGCATCTCTGATAACAAAAATGCAACAACATATAATGTATGGATTTGCTGCTCTTGGTCAACATCTCAGATCAGCTGCCCGAGACACTGCCTCAGCCTCTCAAACAGTTGGGCCAGACCTCAGCATATACCTTTGAAGAACAGAATGATAACCTAATAAGGGCTTTAATTATCCTCCTGGCACATCCCTGAGATGCATTCGAGGTTGCTTATGTCTGCTTTTCCAATGGCCCAAGGGAGTTTTTGCTGTCAGTAATGCCTTGTGGAGCAAATTCATTTTATTTTCATTCATTCATTCATTCATTCATTCATTCATTCATTCATTCATTCATTCAAAATATTTTTTCACTGCCCTCATGCCAATTACTATCTCTAGGCAGCTTCCAGTGCTTTAAATTACTACAATGCTCACACAAAAAATCCAGACAGAAAAATGATTTTTTTTAAAAAAAAAGTTATAGAGGAAAACGTACTGTGCAGTAAAAGGAAAGAAAAAAACACTCTTAAAGAAACATTTAGATGGAACTGCCTAAGAACATTCAGTTCAACAGCCTATAAAAATCTATTTCAAGGAAGCACCAAGTGTGTTTTCAGAGCTTTTCAATAACAAGGCACGCAATTGGATGTCAAAGCAAAACAGAAAGAAGGATATTTTTAGCCATTCTTATTGGTCCAAGCTTCTCAATGTGAAAAGTCTCCTGTAGTACTTTGTGTTTTATCTTCTGCCCTCTCCCATCTTTAGAGGTGATACATACCATCTTTACCCTAATTAACGAGAGGTACTTTAAAATGTAACATTCGGAATTCTGCTGGCACTACAAAGAAAGCCCACCTCTGTGCCATGACTAAAAATGTGATGAGACCACAGGGCTTCCTTTTTAGAGGTTACAGACAGTTCCTCATTAAAAGAGGAAAATCAAAAGAACTGAGTATACATTAGTTTTACAGCAAAAGCTTCTCCCACAACCCCGAATATGCAAATCAGGTTGCTGGTTTTCTCACCAGCCTTCAAGACTTACACACAGGATTCCCGTGAATCTTGATTTCTCAGACATGAAGGACTGCCCCAGTCATGTATACCCACCACTGGGCTACAACACTTGTTTCTGCCCTCGGGACGTAAGGCTGAGAAGACGCACTGTGTGAACAGAAAACTGCAGCAAGGGTTGTTAACTGCAATACTGTTACAACGTTCCATCCACAAAGATAAAAGTATCTGGAATGAGTGCTTTTTAGAAAGCAAAAAAAAATCTGATTACTATATTTATTAATACAGACATATTTATTAATACAGACATATGTAGCAATACACACAAATAGTGTGTCCTCCTTACATATGTTGCAACATACATTGCAATTTTAAAAACATGATAAATTTGTAACAGTTTTGCCCATTTCTTTTTGGGTTTGTGATAATACCTAAGGAGGTTTTTCTGGATCTTATTTCTCTGTGGATTTTGGAATTACACTTTTTAAATGCTGGCCATGCATCCTAGCTCGCACTGAATATTCCTGTTTTTGAGAGTACTCTCCCAGGTACTCTATCTGAAGATGGGAAAATGCAGCGCTGAGGTCACCTGTCCACCTCCTCCAACATGTCTTTGCAGCCCCTAGCCCCATGAGTCCCTGTTTTCTCTCTATAAAAATGGTTTTCTTCAGTCCCCCCCCCCCAAAAAAAATCATGAATTGCCATTTCTGGAAGCCTCCAGGACTCCTGAAACTGCCTGCCTATAGTTCTGAGACCTTCTGCCCACTGATTGGCCCTTTAGGACTCCCTGGAGTGGCACAAAAACATATGGTGTGCCAAGGATAGGAATCGCCATGAGGAGATGGGAAAGAGGAGGGTGGATATACAGCTGCCTAGATGCCCTAAGCACATTCAATCTCACCTGATTTTGGAAGCTAAGCAGGGTCGGCCCTGGTTAGTACTTGGAAGGGAGACCACCAGGAAATGCCAGGTGCTGTAGGCGCCTGGAGTAGGAACTGACAAGTCACTCCAGTATTCCTCCCAAGAAAACTCCATGGACACAGAGTCACGAAGAGTCGGTCACAACTGTAACGACACAACACACACACAGGGTGGATATACAGACAAAGCAAATGCAGTCGTTCTAACCTGGAGGCCGCTTACTAGCATTGCTTTAAATGGGTACTCTTACATTATCAAAGCAATGCTTTTTCACGCAACTTGATGGGTCAAGTGACAAGTTGTTGATCTGGCATGATGTTTCCAAGCTCTCCGCCTTCCAGTCATATTGCCATGCTTTCAAAGTGTTGAGCAATGGCCTAATCCAGCCGAATGGTGAGGGGCACTGTTTAATGCCATTACAGGTAGGCAACCATAAAACTGTTTGCACCTGATCGAAGGAGCCATGGTGCCTGTTCACATAGCCCAAGTTAACCTTAACCAAGAAACTGCCTATCTCAGAGAGATCGCAGGTGATATTTACACTGTTCATCATTTGTTAAGAAAAGTCAGTGGTTAAAAATACACATGTCCCTACTGAGCTGTTTTGTTTCCTGTATTGACAAAAGGTGTAAGTGAGCAGAGAATGTCCTGTCCTTTAAATGCAAAATCCTCTCCCAGTGCACCTTGTTTCAATTCCCTTTTCTAAAGCCCCAAAAGGAACAAGGCCAGACATTACATAACAATGCGGAACAGTACCCAGAATGCTTAGGAAACAGGCTGTTCCCATTTGCACCCTTGTTTTATTCAGCTTTTTTGTCTGTAAAAATTAAAACAAAACAGGCCAAATGTCACAAGGCAGTAAAGTTAAGGGAAGGAAAAAAGCAGGGGGTGGGAGACAGACTGAAGAACAATCGGCTGCACAAATGCATATTATATTTTTATACTTCCTCAAGAACAAACAGGGAAACTGGGCATATAATGGTAAACTCCTTATATGGACATTCAGAACATCTCTTATCTACTTCTTTGAGGTACTTTGGTGCTATTTTTGGAGGTTTAGAAACCAGCAGGGGTGCTTATGTAAACCAAAGGGAGACAATAAAAGTGCAGGATGTTAAATGGTAGGAAGACCTTTCCATTTATTGTTTTGAGCAACAAAAGAGTTTCATTATTAGCAGCAGTTAAAGTCTCTATTTTATAACATCACATTTGCCCCTCAATCTTCCAATGAGAAAAAGGGACCACCCGTTTAATGGCTTTTCTTGATCCTTTTCTTAATCTGGATAGGAGCAAATGTATACTAAAATAAACTTGGGCAGAAGACTTTAAATTATATAAAAGTTCTCAAAGTGGCAGGATTACTGTTAGGTATCACAATAAAAAGATTTTCTTAGCAAGGAAGGTTGCATCAAGTGTAACCTTCACAGCATTTTTGCATGTATTCACTAGAAGAGAAAATGGTGGGACCTGGCCTGAGTGGAATTACTTGTTGTTACTCATTTTTCATTATGTCTCAACATTTGAAAAGGCCAGGGCCTAGCCAGTGTGCCCCCGTGATGTCAGTAGCAGAGTAAAGTTTTAATTTAATTTAAACCACTCCTATTAAAATCAAGAGGGAGTCCAAGTTTTGGTCTTGGGTTGAATTATGCACTTCTTAAGAAAGGAAGCTGATTGGATCTGTTGTGTACTTTTAAGGAGCAAATGCAGAGGGCTTCTATGCTAACAAGTCTTGCCCTTTCCATCTTTCCATTGTGAAGGAAATGACTGCATTTTGAATGAGAAGCTAGAAGAAGCTTCTACAGGTCCAGAGGAGGGCCAGCAGGATGGTTAAAGGTCTGGAAAAAATGTCTTAGGGAGCTGGGAATGTTTAGCCTTACAAGAAGAAGGCTGAGAGGGGATATGATAGCTATGTTTAAATATTTGAAAGGATGTCATACTGAAGAAGGGACTGGTTTGTTTTCCGTGGCTTCAGAGACTTGGACTCAGAGCAATGGTTTCAAACTACAGGGGAAAAGATTCAGTTTAAACAACAGGAAGAACTCCACAGTGGCTAGAGCTGTCCAGCAGTGGAATATGCTGCCACAGAGTGTGGTGGAGTATCTTTCTTTGGAGGTTTTTAAGCAGAGGCTTGATGGCCTTAACATATATCTGTTTCTGAGGGTGGGGGGGAGAGTTCTGCATCATGCTCCTAGTCAAACTGCAGCAGCGTCAACTGCAGAGGTAGCCTATACATTCATTCTCAGCCTAAATGTTTCTAGTCTTCCCTCTCACTCTTTAAAACATGGAATTATCTTGAGCAAAGATAATCAGCTAATGGATGAATCAAGACAAAAAAAGTAGGGAGGCCAGGAGTAACCACTGGAGGCCAGGACTGCCCCATCTCTGCTGTCTTTCTGGAAGCAGGCAAAGATCTTCCTCTCCAGGCAAGCTTTCCTTGAGAGCCCTAACACTCACTACTTCTCTTGAAGTATCCTAGGGATTGTGGGGGGTGATGACAGGCTGAAAACAGTTTTGTTAGGAACCCCTTCATTCTCATACACTGCTCTTAAGGAGTATAATTCCCGAAATTATGGGGAAGTAAAGAGGAAATAATGCCAATGGCGACTTAAATTTGTGATGAGGTGCTTAATCAGTAGAGGGCGCTGTTGAGCAAGGTTAGAATTCCCGCTCCAGGGTTTTTTAAAAATACCACAGCAAAATTTGGAGTTGTGTGGTTGGTGTCCTCTCTGGAAGAAGAACCACAATTTTAAAAAAAAACAAGGAAAACTGCTAACATGGAATGTATTAAAATATACTCCACTCAATGTGCTAAAGTTAGCACACAGTATTTGTCAATGTTACTGCAAAACAATGTCAAGGACATTACAACCAAGTATGTATTGAGATACATTGTCTTTGGTTGCAAAGCGTTCCTGAGGATTTATTTCTTTATTCTGCATGGCATCGCAGAATGCAACATTAAGGCAGTGTAAAATAATTTGGTGCTCACACTGATTCTTCTTGCTGGGAAATCCTGGTGAAGTTCAGAAGCCAAAATGTGTAGACAACCCGTGACAAGTCACATTGCCTGAGTGAACCACGAGGAAGCTAGCCTACAGCAGCAGGGTTTAAACTGAAAGCTGTTAGGATGAATAAGTCACAACTCATTTCATCTTAAGATATTTTCTCTCCTTTCTCCATTTTCCATTCACCACCTGTATGCCACAGGCATTATTCCTGGTTTTTATATACAGTGGACCCTCATATAACAAACAGCTTATAGAACATAAAATCTGTACAAAATAAACAAATTCCAGAGATAGGGGAAATCTGTTTAACAGAATTGCCTATGGGGCGAATCCATCAGGGATTACTCTGTTTTCAATGCATTCCTATGGGAAATTTGTATAAAGGAAAATTTGCTTAATGAAATTTCATTTGGAACAAATTAATTCCTTTATACAAGGTACCACTGTACTAGTTGACATTATATTTTAGTATGAATGCAAGTCATTTTAGCTGATATAAAACATACATATTTTACTACAAATTTGGTAAATTGTTTTTAAAATAATAATACAACAATTACGCAAAATAGTACATTCTAACTCATAACATCACATCCTGTTCATAATGGCTCCGAAGGAAGGCACAGTAAGTTGACTAGAACTTGCTCTCATGAATATACCGTATGATGCTACTCTAGGTATACACACAGGCAGGGAGACCAATTTAACCAAGTAGTATAACATACTTCTAAGTGGACCTGCATAACATGGCATTGAGTGTTAAATTGGTACAGGGATGTGCTTTCTTTTGCCAAAGTGCAACAAAAGTTTTCCATCCAAACAAACAAAATAGTTAAATAAATACATATGTAATTGCTATAACCAATTGTAAGCAAGGCCGGGCCTGGTTAGTACTTAGCCTGGGAATACCAGGTGCTGTAGGCTAGGTGACAGGCCAGCCAAACTTCCCAAAAATAGTCGCATCAAAAACAATGGCTCTGTCTAGCGTAACCCACCACCAAGTGAGAAAAATGCTAAAGAAAAAGAAGAAGAAAAATGCTATAACCAATGCCAAGGGAAGAAACCATACATTCCCTGCAGTCCAAAATAAAAATGCAGCATCCTATTCATAACAACCCATGTCATTTTAACTTTAAAATTCACAGTAGGGGGAAGAGACCTCATATATTTCTATTTTAATCAATGCAGGCAGCGATGTTAAAGAAGGAAAACACCTTTACGATGCTATTTTTGGTGGACTCCACTGCCATGTCTGTTTGCTTTTCCCTCTGCTTCAAGCTTGTAAAAAGGATCACAAGACTCTTCTTTTATAGAAACGTCCAATTTTGTAGTTAATTGAAAGAAAGCAATAAAAGAGAGCCTTTGAGTAAAAAAGACAAGGCAAATGTATGAGGCAATGCGAGTTTTCCATTCACTAAAAGGTGCCAAATGCAGACAGGCATATCTTTATTTTCCACTCCTTTCTAATATAGTTATCAAGTAGGGATTTCAAAAGGCTTCCAGAAAGTTCATGAATTCTACATTTATCTCTGTTTGATGTGTTTTGGTGATGATGAAGATCCATTTTCATAGCATGACTGAAGCAAGATAAATTATCATTCTTTTTAGCATTTCAGCTTTACTAGTGATTTTATATTTATTTTATTAATCTGGCAGAGTGTACCATGCCATACCCCAATTTAACTAGGGCGACAGACTACAATGTTGCAGACTTTCTAGAAAATAAGGGCCAAGGTTTGAAATAAAGAATAAACACAAAGAAATTCTAAGAAGAGAAAATATGTCGTCAGGTTGAATCACAAAATTGAAGACCTAGAAGGGATCTTAAGGATCACTGAAATTAAGCCAGGATGAAGCAGGAAATTAAAACCATCCACAACGAGCCATCTCAGGATGATGCTGTGGAAGCCAAAGCATAATTCCATCATTGCTCAATTATGGGTGGCCTCAATGTGATACTATTCACCATTCTTTCGAAAAGAAACTAGATTCTGATTTTGCAAAGGACACTGCATGAGGTTCACCTGAAGGCTGAACGAGGACTGTGGGGTTGGATCTACTTGCACTTTTCTGTTGTTACTTTTGGGGATCTCCCTCTGCCCCACTCTCCCCCATAGAAGTCAGAAAGCTGAACTGGACCCCACCACCACTACCACCACCAAATCTACTGAAATCCATTACACCATCAAAATAGGTCAATGGCCACCAATGATCACCAGAAGTGCCCCACAGACTGATATGGAAGAGCAAACCTTTCCCTTCTGGAGTGGAAGAAGAAAAGGCAGATCTCTGCCGTGGCACGAGGGATGCTAGGGAGCCCTTCAAAGGGCCTGTCTTCTTCCTGCTGCTGAAATTCCAGTTGTGAGCATTCCGTATACACAATGGGCAATTCATAAGCAGGGTTAGCTTCTCCTAGTACTCCCTCAGAGTGTCCGTGGGCCCTGGTGGACTTTCCTAGCTGCCGTTCAAATGGTAGTGAGTGGCTGGGTTTTTTTTAATATTCCACAACACTCTACAAAACAATGTTCCCTGAATAACCTACAACATCTAATGTTGTCACTAGACCAAGGGTATGCCTGGAACTTAATGCTGTGGGTAGACCCTGCTGGCTAGTACTCCAAATGCCAGTCTGGTGGTGGTGGTGGGAATGCCCTAGGACAGGTATTAACTGTGGGGCCTCCTCTGAAAGCCACCTAAGGATGCTAGCTGCCAACAGGAACCCTGGTTAGAATACACTAAATGTACATTTTAACCTCCTCCTGTAAACACACAGATTGCATTCAGACAGCTGCAAATATGCATATCTGATGGCAATGGAAAAGACTGTTTTAATGGGGTCAATCTCTCTTAAAGTGACCCTTCTGTCTGCCAGGGAATCCACCACCACCATCCAGTCTTTGTAGAAGCTCTATAGCTGGACCAAAAAGGCCAAGCATGGGCACGGATTCGGGTCGGACTGGGTTACATTCTCCTGTGTGGTGTATGACCAACAGGAAATAAATGACACCACATCACTCCACAAGGGCTTCAAATTGCTATCTATTTCCTCATGCGGTCACACTTCTGCTCTAAAATATGTCCCATGGAAATGAATGCCATTTGGGATTTTGGCATTAAATGTGTGTCCTGCCCTGCCAAAAAGGCTGTGCCACTTTTTTATTCTGGATTCAGTCCCTCAGAAGTAATCAGCAGCAAGGAACTTCAGAAGAAAAAATTCAACTGAAAGGACCTTGAAAAGTATAGGAAGGTACAGAGCGAGAGGTGTGAGTCCGTGTGACTAAAGAGGGCACCACAAGTATGTGTTGTGTTAGGATAACAGGAAGCTGGAATGACAGGAAGCTGCATTTATTTAGGTCCATGGACTCCCAGCCCTTCCATTGATTCTATTTTGGGTAAGGCTTATATCTAGGTTTCAGGTTGTCCCTATTTTAAGCCCAGCAGGTTTGGCTGCTCCTTATAAGTGGGTGATTGTTCTCACTTCCTCACATTGTGCTTGTTAGACAGGTTTGTAAAGTTGTTCAATCACTGCTGGAAGATTGCCTTCAAAGCCATTTCCAGGCCATACTGAGCTTTTGATCTTTGCCCCTGAAAGGCATTTCCTCTGTGTCCACCACATGATCCTTCTACACTACAGGAACCATCTATAATGCACTCTTATGGGTCATTTTCTTGGTAATGCAGACCGCCGCCTTGGGAGACTTGGGAGACATCAGAACTCAGTGGGAGACCAGAAACTAAATCTCAGCCACCCACACCCACACATATGCTCAGGATACAAGTCTGGATCATGTTCCTGTATATAACTTTGAGCACTGAACTTAGAGGCAGTTCCTTAGAATGTTAAGAAAGATGCTCCAAAGCAATGAAGATGTTTACCCAAAGGATTATTCTGCTATTATATTGATAGGTTTCCTATTATTTATTTATTTATTTATTTATTTATTTATTTCTTTATTTATTTATTTATTTTCAGTATTATTGCTTAAATGGATTGTTGTACCTTGATGCTTCAAATATGTTTTTGATGTTGCTGTTTTTAAGCTTTTAATGTGGTCTTTGCTCAATCCTTTTTAGTATTCCCACCATTGTTTTAGCTTAGTTTAAACAGTGTCTTTTAATTACAGTATTTTTCTGTGTATAACACGATGTGTGCGTGTGTTGTGTCGTTACAGTCGTGACCGACTCTTCGTGACTCCGTGTTCATGGAGTTTTCTTGGCAGGAGTACTGGAGTGGCTTGCCAGTTCCTACTCCAGGCGCCTACAGCACCTGGTATACCCTGGTGGTCGCCCATCCAAGTACTAACCAGGGCCGACCCTGCTTAGCTTCCGAAATCAAGCGAGATCGGATGTGCTTAGGGCATCTAGGCGTATAACACTATATTTTGGTCTAAAATTATTAGACTAAAATTTGAGTGTCTCTTATACAAGGAAGTAAGCCGACGAGAGAACCACATGGTCCCAAAACTGTAATTTTGAATTATAGATGGAAAAATACTTCTTCAAGAGAAAGACAGGGCAATATAGTTTAAATAAAAATAAATGACAACGACTTGGTCCCAAATTTAGCCACACTGAGTTGAAGACACTAAAGTCAATGAACATTAATTTAGTTACCTCAAGTATCATAAATTTCCATGAGTCTCCTTGATGGATGGCTATAAATCTGGAATCAACCCAGTAGCTAATCCCCCTTGTATAAATCCAACAAACTTTTTAATTGCAACTTAATTCTGATGCAATATTTTCAAGATCTTATCTACTGAGAAGTGTATAGCATCAGTACAATGATACCACTTTCCTGATGGCTTTGGCTTGAACATGTTTAATGTTGATAATCATTCCAATAGCAAACACATTCAAGTATTTCTTTTTCACCACACATGCTTTGAATCCACTCAGAACAAACTATCTAAGAGAACAGAGACTTTTACATGTCCAAGTACAGTAGTATTATACAGAAAATCTCTGATCAGACCCTACTGGCCAGTAATCCGTATAGCAAGCACTAACCCCCAAATTATGAGCACTGTACAAAGCATAAACACAGATGAGTGAGAATTAAACACATTTTATGCTGCACATGAATCTCCTCTTACACACCTTTTTAAAATATGAAATGCTCTTCAGGGTTTTATTACCCAATGGATCCATGAAGTTTATGGAAGAGACAAAGAGCAATGTGACTGGAAGGTGTTTTTTTTTTTAACGACATGGAAGTTTTATGTAGGTTTGCCTTAAGTGATCTACTAATTTTAAATCCAAATTCTTCATGTGACTACAGTTATGTAGCTGATTCCTTCACATTAATGGGCAAGCAGCATCAGGCTTGAGAAAAGCATACACTTTGAAGACATGATAGATAGATAGATAGATAGATAGATAGATAGATAGATAGATAGATAGATAGATAGATAGATCTCTCTCTCTCTCTCTCTCTCTCTCTCTCTCTCTCTCTCTCTCTCTCTCTGTGTGTGTGTGTGTGTGTGTGTGTGTGTGTGTGTGTGTGTGTGTGTGTGTGTGTGTACACTGTATATATTTGTAATTGTGTGCTTTGAAAGTAAGTGAACTCTTTAAGGAGTGGTTTTACCAATTCCTCTCCCGTCTCCCCAAAGGGCTTCCGTGGTCTCTAGAATCCTAATCCTAGTCCATTGCTCTGAGTGTAAAACATATATGTATTGGGGGGGGGTGAAACCTTGAGGGGAACCCCCAAAGGGCCCAAGAGCACTTAGTGGATGGAAGGCACCCTTGGGATGGAGAGAGATATAGTAGAATACACAGGAAGCGGGGGGGCTGGCTGGCTGACGGACGGGTGCAGTGAACCTGACAGTGCAACATTCTCTTGCAGGATTTACTTATTTCCCTTCTACAAGCCAGGATGTAGAGCTTTAGAAAAAGGCGTGGAAGATGTAAGCTACTGATCAACATTAGACCTTGGTGGAATGTGTGGACACATTCCAGTTCTCTGTCCTGGACTGCTCCATCTGACTCACACGCACCCCACGCATCATCACAGGAGGTTGTTTCTACAGCCCTTGGTCTGCAACCTGTCATTGGCCGAGAGCAGGGTCTGGGGTATCACGAGGCAGAGGTGGCCATGGCAAGCAGCAGATTTTTTTTTCTTGCCACCCAAAGGCAAGCCACTATTAGAAGCACCAGCAAATTATATTCACACATAAACATACACTACTAAGCAGAATATAAATAAGTAATAAAATTATTACGTGTAAAAGGCTAGATAAAATGGGTAAGCTGTGTGAAATCGTTATGTACTTTTACTGCCAGAAAGGGAGGAGCAATTGTTGAGATTTTCTGCCTCAAGTGGCAAAATATAGTTTGTTTATTTATTTTTATTTATTTTAGAGTATTTTACCCTGCCTTTCTCCTTGGAAAAGAACCCAAGGCGGCTGAACCTTGGCAGGAGGGGGGGGGTGACATTCTGCCTCTGGCAGTGAAGTATCTCAGGATGGCCCTGGCTGAGAGTAAGATATCTTCTTTGGAAAAATAATAGCTGACAATTTTACTTCAACGTTATTAAGAGCCAAGGGATTGTGGTCAAGATTCAGAAATAACAGTGTTTTTTGGGCAAAGGCACACTTGTTTCAGAAAAAAATCAAGGGCACACCACCATTAGAAAATGTTAAAAAAATTAACTCTGTGCCTATATTGACTATATATAAAGATTCAGAAATACTTTTTGTCTAGGTAATGATAAAAAGTGTTAAAAAGAAAATTTCCAGTCCCCCCATACACATATGGTTTGAAACTCAAGAGGATGTGAATTCTTGACTTTGCAGGTATGGCAATGATCTGTTGCTATGCCCTGGCTTACAAAAGAACAGTTGCCCCCAGACCCCGAATCCTTTTAAAGAAATTAGCCTCCCCTTATGTTAATGCCCTTCTGAAAAAAGGTGAGCATAAAACCCAGGTTTTGGTGTACCATCAAAATCTCTTTCTCACTGGCCATCACCTATTACACTCACAGCATAAGGATAAAGACGACCTGCACAAAACATCCAGGAGGGGGTTTGTTTTTTTAAGTTTGAAAGGGGCTCCGTCCGTTCAAATGCTCCGTTCAAATAAAAACTCTGCATTTCTACAAGTGAAAGGCTCAGTCTAAACGTTTGCTCACGTGCAGGGACGTTTTTGGCAAATGCTTATCACACCACGCTTGGAGAGAGAGAGAGTAAAAGCAGACAGGGGGTAAACCCATTTTAATCCTATCTACGGCTGCTCTGACGTTCCATCCCATCGAGTCCAGGGAGATTTGCTCCAAATCGGCGCATCCTACGCCTTCGAAAGTCCTACGGCGTTCAGGAGAAAAAAACCGCCGTCGATTGAGTCGAGTCTTGCTATTTTATTTGGGGTGCGGTGGGGTCCACCCCCGTTCATAAAAGGTATCTCCCGTGATACCAGGACTAAGCACCATATATGGCATTTGTCATTCGACTTGGTGGCACAAGACAAAAGCGCGCAGCCATTGGCACACCGTTTTTGTTTTTTTGTTTTTAATTTTATTTTAGTTTATTTTTGCAAGCCCAAGCAAAACACGTCGTGATGCCTATTTTTTTCCCTAAATCCCAAGAGGCGAAAAAGCACAGGCTGTAAAGGGACAACGATCAGGTGGGGGCGGGTGCTGGGGGAGGGAGGCGTTGCAAGGCTTGCCACAATTAAAACAAGGCAGGCGACAGCTTCCTTACGTCACAAAGGCACTCGGAGGCCCGAGCCTTGCGCGGGAGGTGCCTCGCGCCGTCTCCCCCACCGGGCTCAGCCAATCGGCGGGCGCCGGGCGTCCTTCGTCCCCGCCTCCGCCTCTCTCTTCTTTATAAAATGCCCGGCTCGTCCAGCCACTCGCTCAGTTCCTTGTGAATCAAACTGGAGGGCCGGGGTTGTTCTGCAAAGAGCATGCAGAGTGCAATGTTTCTGGCTCTCCAGCACAACTGCAGCCCCATGGAAAAAAGTACCGCTCACTGCCAGAGCAGAGAAGAGAAAAAGGGAAAGATGAAGAAGACACTGTGAGTTCCTTCGCTTTTTTTTGGGGGGGGGGTTGTGGCGTTTTGCAAGGCGTAGAGCAAGTTTTCGAGCTTAAGTGAGACAGACAACTTTTCGGTTCTTGTTTTCACCTGGTGGAAATCGGCGAGCGTTACCGTATGAGGGCCGTTACCTAAGAGAAGTGCATGGGTTTCTGGAGAAGGATGGCTTTAAGAGTCGGGTCCTCCTGCTCGTTCTTGCGGGCTTAGGAATTGGCGAAGCGTGCTGTGCGCCTCGGAAGCTTGCATCGAGGCAAGGGGGGAAATGCCCGACATAAAATTGCTGAAGCGCCAAAGGTTACGGATGTGACCCGCTACTAGCGAGGTTGTAATGTTCTTGGGTCAAGTGTAGTATTTTGCAAACCATACGTGGTTGTGAGGGGGGTTAGGTGTGGTTCTTTTAAAAAAAAGCTCCTATGCCTCCTGATACCGAAATGTCAGGCGTTTAGGATAAATGCTCCCCAAAAGGTTCGTGGTAAAGGTGCCTGAGATCGCAGCTGGAGTTTGATCCCACTGAAATAGGTGGCATTTAGAAGCACTCAGCTATGCTCTGATCGTGTCTATTGCCTCTGGTAACCATTCCAAGTATGTACAGTAATTCCTCTGTCAGCAATGATTTGTGTAGCTGGATGGGTTCATCTAAGTCAACAAGCCATTTCTTTGGGAGCTATTTTTTTGGAAGTTTTTTTTTAATCCTGCAGATTATTATTTGTAAAGTTCCAAACTAAATTAAGTCTTTGGAGATAAATGTGATTATTTGCTAAGAACGCCCCTTTTGTTCTAGTGCAATTTATGGTCCAGTGGGCAATAGTTTAAATGAATAGTTTTTCCATTAGGATGGAAAAAGTTCCAAAGGTGCTGGTTTTCCTTTGCAGAGAAAGCCTTTAAGAAACCAGACATAAATAAGGAGCCTTTGAAATGGTGCAGGAACTGTGCACATGCCAAAAAATCAAATCCTGCAAATAAGCTCTTTGTACAATGTATACTTGATTGCTTCTTGGCTTCTAGCTTCAGGGTAGGACTGGTGAAGGTCACTGTCAGTTTTCTGCAGAATTTTAATCCAGCAATTTCACAGTAATGCACCAGTTGGATCAGCCTCCACCTTGCAGCCGCATTGTAGGAATGATAAATGAGAGTTCTCCAAATATCAAGAAATAATGATAATAATGATATTGGGCATTTTTTTTTCTGAGACATGAGGTCACAAAATATAATAGGAATTCTTAATAAATGCCTTCAAGGTTTGTAAAATCTAGATACATCCTGTTGTTTTGCTGGTAGGGACTTTGGTATTTCAGGCCGTTTCTCACAAATCTAGCCTCAGGTAGAAAAGAGAAAAGTAGAAGCACACCAGTATGCATCATATCGCATTAAGACTCTTGTCTGTCAACATACTGTCTGCTAAAGCTGCCATCCCAAGTAAATATTGATGTATACAAGTTACTGGATAATCAATAGGCAGGGAGCTCCTTGTGTCAGTAGGGATCTCAGGAAGCATGGATTGAGGTGCAGCTCTTGCTCATAAAATAATGTTTGTAGCTATAGATGTGTGGGAACCAGCAACTGCAGTTTTGTAGGTTTCCGTGGGCTGCCAGTGGATTGGACATAAATGATATGTTAGAACTAGGATTTAGAATATTTGGTCAGCAAATGCAAGTTTGCTCCAGATTAATTACATGTTCATGTTTCCTGACATTTCTGTAAGGGAATGTTCTATTTGTTGAACCTAATCTTTTTTCCCCTTCTCATTTTAGCATAAAAGATTGGAAATCCAAGTTGAGTTACTTTCTGCAGAACTCTTCCAATTCTACTAGTGCAAAGGCCAACAAGAAAGGACAGCAAAAATCATGCTTTAGGTGTGTATTTCATTATTTATTCTTGTGAATCACTGCACTCCACCACCATCTCCCTTGATTCATCATTAAATTCCCCCCAAGCTCTGTATGTATCGATCTTGATGTATTTTTTTTTTCCTTTCTTCTTTATGCAGGCCTTCTCCCGAGGAAGCTCAGTTATGGTCCGAAGCATTCGATGAACTTCTTGCTAGCAAATGTAAGTTGCTTTAACAAGTGAGACCCACAAGGGTTGTCTTTGTACTGTCCCAAATGTGACACATCCAAATTCTTGTAGTTGGAGCTTTCGCTTATGGTTAGGGCTACTTGCAGCCCACATTCGTAAGAAACCATGCTTGTGTTTGAGCATAGCTGGGAGGCACTTCCCATGGCAAAAGCTGGCCTGTGAAACGGATAGTTATTTGCTTCAGTCCCTACAGTTAGTCTGTATTTTTAGCTAGCCTTGCATTCCTTTGGCAAGATGTAAGTGGCAGCCTACATCTGGAGCAGCAAAGAGAGCTATTCCTCCTTTCTTCTTTTTGCATGTGTTGGAGCAGTGCACAGGGAGATATTCACAGCTGTGCTTGTTTAAACTCTTGTGTAGATGGCATTGCTGTTGGCTGGTAAAACAGCTGTGTCAAGCTGTACCTGCACTGAGCATCTAAAGTAACTTGGCTGCGCATAAAAGAAGCCTCTGCAAAATGCCGTATCTAATTCAAAGCTGTCAGCTCTTTCTGGTGCTCACTACAAAGCTTTGTAAAGCTCTTCTAAGCCTGAAGCGGGTACAAGGTAGACCTCCAGATGTTGGACTACTGCTCCCATCGTTCCTCACCTTTAGTCATGCTGGCGAAGCCCCAGCTCACTAGGAACTCAGTCCTGGAGAAACTTGACTTGCTCAGTAACCAAAAACAAGGAAGCTTATTAAATATTGCATTTTGCAGCAGAGTGGACTTTGAGTCACCTTTTCCATTGCTGTTGTCTCCCAAGACATTTATAGCTCTGCCATAAATGTCTGCTCTGGGCTAAAATACAATAGCAAAGTAAAGCAGAGAAAATGTATTCAGATTTTTTTCCCTCCCTTCCTCCCTCCCTCCCTTTCATTTTGAGAGGTCTTGGCTGATTGGAAGTGAATTGCAAATCTTAAAATTTAAATATGGGTGAACTAGACAGTACTTTGAGACAGTTTTGCTATTTAAAAAGAAACAAAAATGTTTTGATACATCTTGTTTAAACAATCCAAACCAAGATCTAGACAGAACAAGAGACTGGGGTATGAGAATGGGAAAGGGATACGATATTCCTGGGATGGTGTGAGCTAATCCATCTCTTTCACTTTTCCTTCGCAGATGGGCTGGCAGCCTTCAGGGCTTTTCTGAGATCAGAGTTTTGCGAAGAGAACATTGACTTCTGGCTGGCCTGCGAAGATTTCAAGAAAATCAAGTCACCACAGAAGCTGACCGCCAAGGCAAAGAAGATTTACAATGATTTTATTGAAAAGGAGGCTCCCAAAGAGGTAAGCAGCTACACAAGCTGATGGTTATAAGGACAATCTTGGTTTCTAATTTGTATGTTGACTCCTATTGATTAAAGGGTTTTAGGTGTTACACTTAGGGATGAATCCACTCAGTAAGGGATACATTAGGACTGAGAACTCATCCTGAATGTTTAATCTGTGAATAGATGCTATCTGCTGCTGCTGCTCCTGATCTAAAATGTATTTGAACATAACCACATAGATCAACAATTCTTATATATTGGGCTCTGCACAGAGTTCTAGATGGGGAGCTGCTAGGATCAGAAAAATAAAAGCTCAGTCAAGAAACTAGTCTCTAACCATCAAACTATCAAAGTATGTCTCTTCATTATTTACTTGCAGCACACCACTGCTTGCAAAGTGAGTGGACAACCTTGTCTACCCCAGATGTTATGAAATGCAATCCATAAGTCCTAGCCAAGCTGTCTGACAGTGAAAACCTAGCCCTGGTGATTAATTTAACTAATCACTGCTAGTCAGTCATGAAACACAGTCTCTATGTTCAGGTGCAGGTTACCTTTGATTATGGGCTTGGAGTAAGCAATACAGGATTGTTTTGACACTCTTATAGATTATAATGATGATTTTGGAAAGAGTGCTAAATGACATTTTTGACCTGAACTGAGATATATTATGTTCTTTAGAGTGTGTGTGATGACATATTGCCTTTCTTTTATTTCAGATCAACATAGACTTTCAAACCAAGAATGCTATAGCCCAGAATCTTAATGATGTCACACACGTGTGCTTCAGTGCAGCTCAGAAGAGAGTGTACAGCCTGATGGAGAATAATGCCTACCCACGTTTTCTGGAATCTGAATTCTACCAGGAGCTGTGCAGAAAATCACCAGTTAGAGAGTCGCAGGCCACATGAAGTCCCAAGTGCACAGGAAAAGACAGAGGAACCAAAGAAGCATTGTGTCCAGAGAGGAGGAAGGCTAAGGGTTACCGCAGTCTTGGTGGACTTGATGAACTGAATGTACAGAGAGGACTTGCCCACATGTAATTCCAGGTTTTCAAGTGGATGGGCGTATTGAGTCTGGCCTTTGTCAGCCTCTGTAGCTAACTGCAGTGTACAAGTCTTAGAAGGAAATCGCAAGCAAAACTGCTGGCCAGTTGCTAAGACACATTCATTTTCATATGAAAACGATGCTTTGGGAAGGAATGTCTGCTGCTATACTGGCATGCCATGGATCATCCAACTCCATATATCAACATGGCTTTGCTGCCATTCCAAGCCAGATCAGATTTCATCTTCCTCTGTGAAATGTTAACAAGCTCTGGACTTGCAGTGTGTATGTTAAGGGGGAAATGCTCTGAATAATTGGCTGTGCCTCTGTTTTTCCCCCCTCAACAATTGGCAGCCTGTAACTGACATTATGGGTCTCTAGGACTTCCTTAGGCATGTTCTGTTTTCTGCAGATTGTACCACTGTGCCCTGATGTAGCAGACATCCACACAACCAGTAGACATACATTTCAATGTCTCTAAAGAATTGGATGCCAAAAGATGAATGGGATGGACTGACCTAAGATAGCAGAGTGTGCTGACTGGTTATTAGCCAGAATCAAGTTCTGGCTGTGTTGAGATGCAGCCGGAGCAGAATGTGTCCTCAGACTTCAATTGAGCACATTGATTGATATTGTGTGTGTGTGTGTGTGTGTGGACTCTGGTTATGTTGGACATTCCTTTCCATGCTGAATATACTGACAAGGACAAACTTCAGCGAAGTTGTCTTTTTGAAACATTTTAATAAATTATTTTTATTTTAATAGAACAATGTCTATGTTCCTTTTACTTGGGGGGGCATGGTTAAGAGAAAAGAAAGGGGTTGTTTGAAACTTGGGTAGCTTTGGGTGTTCTAGGGGCTTTTCACCACAACTCACATGATCCCTAGCAAACACAGCTGAGGGGGAGGGATGAGAGCCATTGAAGACCAGAAGAACTGCAGGCTGCCCAATCTTTTCAGGTACTTGAAGATCTCCAAGGGCCGTCTTCTAGAAAGGGTAGCCAAGGTAACCTGTGAGGCAAGGCTAGCAAATTCAGTGTCACAAGGATTCTTTCGATGGAACAGTCCAAGAGGCTCTTGGTGGAGGCAAGTGGGGGGGAGGGGAGAGGTTAAAGTGTCCTGTGTGATAATGCAACCAGGTGGTATATTGTTGCTGTGATAGTTTTGCTACCCTGTTGTCTCAGGAAAGATAGCAACTACCCAATACTGCCTTTTGTGTGTGTGTGGGTGCCATATAAGGGGAGGAAAGCTCCCTGTCTTAACAACATTAGTTCCCATTCTGTGTCAAGAAAAAGCTGCCATCATAATACACTCTGAAAGCATGCGTATTTGAACTGCAAGTCGTCATTAAAAATACCCGGAGGACATTTTGCATTGATGGTCATCAAATACCACACTACACCACACTACACAAATGCAACTGTGGGTGGAGTACTGCTTTATTGCTCCTATAGGTGACATGCTTTTTTAAAAAAATGTGACGTTACTAATTTGGTTCTATTCATTTAGGTTGAACTCCTTATCCCTCACACTGGTCTGATAATGGATAATATCCAAATAGGTCCCTATGCTAAGCCTGTTGTGATGTACAAAACCCAGGCTAGCAGGCTTCATCCTTTCCAGGTTTTTCCCATCAAAATATCAGCATTTGACAGTCACAATCGTAAGAGGGGAGCTTCTTGCCAGGACAAAACTGACATGATGGATGGTAATGGAAAGAAGTAAAATAAACGCATTGTTAGCACCTGCCATAAATCTTCAAAGGTAACCGGTCTAGTTTTAAAGCTGCTGTTCTTATGACTGCCATTTGTTTCTATACAAGAAGTCTGCCAAAGTGAATTCAGTTGCCTAGCAACAGTGTTTGACAGGTTGTACTGAACAAGCAGCCTGATAAGGGGTAGCACCTCGTACTCGTCTATTGCCACTTTGAAAAGCCCTAGATCTATTTCTGAGGAGGAAAAACAAGCTAAATTTGTCTTCTGTGAATGCAGCATTTATCTAGGGGATGGAACAGAACAAAGAGTGGCAGTACTTTTTACTCATGACCTAGCTTGCACGTTACCCAGGAACATGAATGGATTGGTTGATCACACCCTGATCCACTCTAGATTTAAGCCCAAGGATTTTTTTTTAAGGCTTCCGCGCTACTCACAGTTCATCATTTCTATATGTCACTGGTAGGATGCAACTGCAGACTAATGACTGACCCAATATATTTTGATGCCTGAGCTAACACACAGCTCCCCAGTCAGCACCCATTGCAGCACGAGTCAAAGTTCTTATGATTGAATACTGGCTTAAACTCAGAAGGCCTGGCCCCACTGATGTTAATAGATACTTCTTAGTCAGAATGGAAAAAGCATATAATTGCAGAGATATCACAATGAGGCTGTTCTCCTAGTACATTTATAGTAGGGGTGTCCAAACTTTTTGCAAGGAGGGCCAGATTTGGTGAGGTGAAAATGTGTGTGTGGGGGACCATTCAGCCACATTTGGCCCCCAGGCCAGAGATAGGACAAGTCTCTATAACATGCAAGGAGTTGGGGAAGACACTGCAGCAACAGAGCCGGGGTGGCTAGGCTGGGCAGGTGGCTGGGGGCATGGACAGAGGCAGGGAGGGCAGGCAAACTGTAAAACTGCAAGCTGCCGTCTCCATCCAGTAAGGGGAGTGGCCAGCTGGTGGGGATGCATGCCAGGCTGAGCAGGTGGGGAGAAGAGGCTGCGGGCCACCCAGAATTTGAAAATGGGCCGCATTTGGCCCTGGGCCTGACTTTGGACATGGCTGATTTATAGCAATGGGTCTTACAGAGGCTATGAATGTGGTGAAACTAAGGGTCTGGGATAGATAGATAGACTATTTATCGCGTAATCGTCAGATCATTGCAAAATATACACTACAAACAAGCAAACATTATCATGCCATATTTATCAATATTTATACAATAAAATAAACAATTTTAATATTAATGCTTTAAAATATAGTATAAATAGTCTGGGATATAGAATTACAGAACCAAGCTGGCCAGTTGGGGAAATAACAACTACCTTTTGAAATCTGCTTTTACCATCTCCCCATACTTAGCCAGTCTTATTTCATCTAATGCCAGAAGGGCTTTTACATTGGCTAGATTCAATGCACCACCTTCCAAGCTTTTGGAGGAAAGGTTGCAAGGTTTGCTTCTATCAGACTGTATTTGCCCATGCAATAGTGGCCAAGTTGAAACAGTTGAACCTGTGTTCTTATATTGTTCTTGCTATCGGGATATCCGCATGGAGCTCCTATCTCCTATTATCTGCACATTTCCAGGAAGAACAGAGGGATTTTATGTACAACTGCTACTTTCTGATGATACCCATGATATTACAAGAAAAGTGGCTAAATTCTGTGTGGCAGCAATAGTGACTTGCAAACAGATGTTTGGGTTGTGTCCAAGATAGATAATAATACCTTTATACCATAAACTTGGCCATGGTTTTATCTTATTTTAAGGATATAGACTCAGCTTAGTTGAGTGTGTAATTTATGAACCTGTAAGTAAGGGTTTATTTTTATTATTTTAATGGAAGACTATAATTTTGTACTTACTTCAAATTTCAAATTGTATGTGTTTATTACGGATTGTTTGGTGTTTTGGGTCTTTGACCATAATAAAGCTATTCATTCGTTCATTCACAGCTCCCTAGCCATCCAGGCTCATAGTATGCAAGGGAACAAAGAGCACTGGGGCCCTTAACAGAGCCCAATCCTGCATGTGTGGGCATGCGTGGGGTGGGTGGACAGGCGTTTGTGTGCATGCGCACGC
This sequence comes from Phrynocephalus forsythii, assembly GCA_029282475.1. Lineage (NCBI taxonomy): Eukaryota > Metazoa > Chordata > Lepidosauria > Squamata > Agamidae > Phrynocephalus > Phrynocephalus forsythii. Next base: position 16,190,893 of record JAPFRF010000005.1, read on the forward strand.
GTGTGGGGTAGAGCGTGCATGCCTTTCTCCTCTCCCATGGTGGCATGAAGCAAGGCAAGGAAGAGGAGGAGGAGAAGGGCGCCGCGGCCACCGTGCTCCCCGCACGCCTGCCTGGCCACTGGGGCACACAGCTTCGTCCTGCTGCTCCCCCTCCACCTCCCCCAGAATATTGCTGTGCCACAGGGCAAATGCACCCTTCTGTCCCTACCCCCCAGATACGCCCTTGAGTGAACTATAAAATGGAGGACTCGCAACTAGCTTTCCTCAGACTGACAAAGGTGTTTGGATGAGCAGTGAAAACACTTCAATCTTTCAAGAAAAGAAGTCCAGTTATCTGTCCCAAAGGCCAAAAGTCCCCCTTATCTACTTATAGACTACTTTCTGCATCCACTGTGTACATTCCATTTGAGGCAGGATATGTTCAACCATAATGCATGTATGCATGGACAGTGGCAGAGAGAGAGAAACCAAGATTAAGGCCAAGACCAAGAGATTTCTGTGGTGATTCTCAGTCATACAGATGAGGTTTTGGGGGAGTTGAGTCATGGCAACTAGGCTCCTTTTCTTGTGGGATCAAAGTGTTTTGCTACTAATCCAGTGCTCATTAGTGGTTATTGTTGGTGGTTATTTATTTTATTTATTTATTTATTATGGGACAGTGGCCTTCTTAGAGGTGGGGAACTCCAGGCGGTTTCTGATTTGTCTAAAGGAGCAACAAATTACATAAACTAATAAAATAAACAGATAAAACAACAGATGCAGGATATATCAGATGGCGGTGGGAGAAAAAAAAACTGGTTAACAGTGGCCCCCACCCCTGCTGAAGTGCTTCTGATTTGTTTGGGGATCAATGAAAGGGACACATAAATGGGAGGTTTGCCCTGAACCCCTCTGAGAGGGATTTTCAGTATTCAGACCATTGGTTACCTAAAAGCCTATTGAGAAAGCCTATTCAAACCAATGGGAACTATAAATTGTTGTCATCATCTCTGATCAGTGTTGAATAAATTTATTTATTTATTTATTTATTTATTTATTTATTTATTTTAGGGCTTATATACTGCCCGTCTTACGAGGGGAACTCCAGGCGGTTTACAACAGAAGCAAAACAACAAGCAAATTAAATACAACATCCTTATAAAATAATAAAAACAATTTAAACACGTAAATAAAGAGACTAGCATGGAAACAGATGGTGGACAAAAATCAGAGAAGGAGAGAGAAAAAAATTAAGAGTCACCAAACGCCTCCCAGAAAAGCAAGATCTTTAAAGCAAGGTTTTTGAAGGCTGGCAGGGCCTGTGCAAGGTGCAACTCGTTCGGGAGATGGTTACATAGTGTAGGACCAGCCACAGAGCCCACGGGTGGAAGGCCTCCTGGGCATGGCCACCACAGGTGGTTCAGGGGTCCTTAAGGCCCCGGGGCCGGATGAGCCCCCAAGGTCCTCCGGCCCCTGGGCATGGCCACCCCCTGAGCAAGCCAGCCTCCGCAGCTGCTTTTGGACATCCGGCCCCCTGGTGTCTGGGTGGGTCGGGCGCTGGTTGAAAACTTTGAGGAAGTTGCCAAAGTTGACCGCTGGGAGATTTGCTCTGCCAGGTAATCAGGTCCCAGGCCATGGAGAGTTTTATAAATTAAAACCAGGACCTTGAATCTTATTCGGGACTCAACGGGTAACCAATGCAGGCGAGCCAGTACTGGGGTGATGTGGTCATATCGACGCACCAGTCTGGCTGCCGCATTTTGGACCCGCTGAAGTCACCGAACAAGAGTCAAGGGCAACCCCATGTAGAGAGCGTTGCAGTAATCTATTCTCGAGATCACCAGTGCTTGCACAACAGTTCTCAAGGAGTCCCCATCAAGATATGGATGAATCTGGGCGATCTGTCGAAGATGAAAAAAAGCAGTCCTGGATGCGGCGGCCACCTGGGCCTCCATAGTAAGGGCCGGGTCCAGGACCATGCCCAGATTCCGGACCCTGTCCACCAGCTGGAGGGAAACACTGTCCAGACTGGGGAGAGGACCAAAACGAAAAAGGAAAAACTAAACAATTTTTTTTAGTTTCGTGCCCATCTCTACGTACAATCACACCCCTGATGACAGGGAGCCATACATTCACCCACAGGAGCAAAATACTTAGAAACAACTCTGCTTCTTTTGTCTACCAGCAGAATAGTGGAGGCCATATTAGAATTTAACCATTCTCTCAGACTTCTCTCCTTTCCAAGTCCAGCCCTTCCAAGCCACCACTTGAAACGTCAACCTGAAATATAGTCTACAAAAGCCGTTATCCTAAAGAGAAGCACATAATGAACAGGATACAAAGTACAAATAAACCAATGTGGTTCAGTTATTGAAAGCTAAATAGTCTACTTAATCATATACTAGTAATAATGGGTACAAACTGTCCTGAGCTTTGCTGGAATATTTTGGGATTGGGAAGCTTTTTTGTGTGTGCTGCAGCTTTAATGCCAGATGATATGATGTGGATTTTGGAGCTAGTCCTGATTTCAGGCTTGCCATGTTCATTTGAAACGAAACCTGTCAGGTTTTTAGAAAGTCAACCAGCTATATGGAAAATGCACTTAGGAGTGGAGTGGAGTGGTGTGTTTATTTAGCCAGTCCATTTAGGAGACAGCCATAGACGTCAAAGGAAAAGCAAAATAATTAAAACAAAAAAGGATGCCCAAAAAAAGGAGGAGGGAAGGACTGACAGAAAATGAGTGGGAAGTGCTCCTTTTTCAAACATGAGCCAATTTTAGATGAGACTTTCCAGCAGCACCATACATAGACTGGGGGTGGGAGGGATGCTGAGTGTATAGCCACAATGGGTCTCATCTGTTGTTGGACTTAAGATCTCATATGCGGCCTAGCCAGCATGGACAAGTACTATATAAGGAACAGTGGCACTTAAAGTACAGAACATCTGGAGGGTCAACAGTTCCTCACTCTTAAACAACTTTTGAATGCTGATTTCTCTTTGAAACTGTTGAAACAATTACTATCTGATGGCTTTAAAATGGATTGGTGGAACTATCAACAGATATACAGTCACCCCCTGCCATTTCGCGGTTCAGGTACTGCGGTCCCACTATATAGCGGGATCACAGTACCTGCACCTCGGAGCCACGCGGGGGGGGGGTGATCGGGTTGCTCTGTGCCACCCCCACTGCACTCCTCCGAGAAGTCTCGGAGCCATGGGGGCAGCGGGGGGTGATCGGCTCACTCTGTGTCGCCCCCGTGCTCCTCCAAGAAGCTTCAAACAGGCACGCGATCGCCCCCAGGCACCACCCCACCCACGGGATCGCAGTACCTGCACCTCGGACCCACACAGGGGGCAGGGGGGCAACTGGGTCGCTCTGCACCCCCGCGCTCCTCCGAGAAGCCTCAGAGCCATGGGGGGCGGCGGGGGCGATTGGGTTGCTCCACGCCACCCCTGTGCTCCTCCAAGAAGCCTCGGAGCCATGGGGGGTGGGGGGCATCGGGTCGCTCCGCGCCACCCCCGTGCTCCTCCGAGAAGCCTCGGACAGGTGTGCAATTGCCCCCCTGCCCCCAGGCCCCACCCCACCCGCTTCCGCATATCACAGATTTTCATGCATCATGGGTGGCATGGGTCCCTAACCCCCGCGATTGGCAGGGGGTGACTGTATTCATATTTTAAAAATGTTACCAAAGATGGTGGCTTCATGACTAATGATACTGTAGTTGATAAAATGTTACACTCTACTGATATAAAGGTTCTTAGTAAATTTTATAACCTATTGTTAAATGAGAAATCGAACAAAATATTGATAAAAGATTGCATGATAAGATGGGCAGAAAACTTTGGTTATTCACTGCATTTGGTGAATGTAACACTGTAAAGCTGTTTAAGTCTATAGCATATAAAGAAAATTGTTACAAGATGTTTTATAGATGGTATCTTTCTCCACACCGATTATCCAAAATGTATAACTGTTCCTCAAGATGCTGCAAATGTAAACATGATAGTGGTACTTTCTATCATATGTGGTGGACTTGTAAAAAAGCAAATTTATACTGGAAAATGGTAAAAAAATTATAGAGAGATCATTGAAGATTAGAGTTTAAACCAGAACTCTTTTTATTGAATATAACTGACATGAACATTTCATATAACCAAAAGTATGTATTGCATACTTAACCACCCGGAGTTCTTTTGGGAAAATGGGTGGTATAAAAATAAATAAATAAATAAATAAATAAATAAATAAATAAATAAATAAATAAATAAATAAATCATGCAATTGTTGCAGCAAGGATCCTGTATGCAGAATTTTGAAAGCAATCTGAAGTACCCACGGAGAGAAACCTTTGCGAAAAAATAAGAAAATGTATTGAAATCGACAGACTTTCTGGATATCTGAAAGGAGATTATGAAGAGACTACTAAAAGAAGATGGCAAGAAGTAGTTAAATTACTAGTTAACTGATATGTTACTATTAGAGATGGCAGAAAAAAATCATTCCGTTATTCGTTATTTATTTCATTATGTAACAAAACGAATAACGAAAATTGTGATGAAATTGGAACGAACTGAACAGAACCACAAAAATTAGGTTCGTTATGTTTCGTTTTCGTTAATGGTGACGTGCAATGAAATGAGCTGTTTTTAAATGTTTAAAAACATCCTGAATATCCATAAAAACCCAGCGATAATTATTTATTCTGCCTGATAATACCTACCAGGGTCCCTAAAATGTGCATTTATGTCTTTCTTCAGATCGCTGTATTTTTTTTCCTTTAAGGGGAGTTAGGGGACATCGACCTAAAATGGCCCCCAGATGCCCAATATTGATTAGCCCTGGACATCCGTAAAAACGCTGTGATAATTATTTGAAATTATTACCTACCAGGGGGTTGCGGTCCTTAAAACATTTGTGTTTGTCTTTCTCCCATCGCAATGTATTTTTTCTTTTCCCTTTAAGGATGACACAAAATGGATTCCAGCCGCAAGATGGATGCAAGCCATGTGATGGGATCATGTAAATTCTTGGGCAATTTCAACCAATAGCATGCCCAGGTTGCAGAATGGGTAGGTGTGGCAGCCACAGAGGGCATAAAAAGCTTTGGCAGCCCCCCGTCCTCCTTGCAGTCTGGGGTGGGAGTTAGGGTGGGATTGCTGTCTCTGCGACTCGTTACTTTAGGCCAGCCAGGCAGGTGTGTGTCTCTGTGTTCCTCCTGGCTGCAGCCTGGCTCTTAGGGGAGAGAAAGAAGAGATTTCTCTTGCAGCCTCCCTGTGTGCGTGCATACCTCTCGGTGAGTACCCTCCCCTGCTCTGCAGTGCAGTCACTCTGCAGCTGCCTTACGCCCTGGGCAACACCCGCCGCTGCCTTTGCAGCCTCCCTGCGTACCTAGTCTATACTGTGTCTTGTCCAGCATCATTTTTTTTAGTGTTTTCCCTCTGGTCTGGGGCATTGGGGGACGTCTGTCTGCGGAAATGCTTTAAGTCACGCAAAAAGCGGGTAAAAATGAAAAGCAAAAAATGAAAAAACGAAATGAAATTTTTTCAAAAAAATCATGAAAAACAAAAATGAACCAAAATGGACCCGTAATGAAAAACAAAAAAACAAAATGTCATTTTTTCAATTCGTGCCCATCTCTAGTTACTATATTCTGTTATGTATGATCTTTGAATTGATATACTCAATGTAATCCTTCGTGTGTGTGTTTTATTTTTCCTTTTCCCCTTCCCTTTCCCATTAAAACTAATAAAATCTTTAACTATAAAACAGTTCCTCACTCTTGATCTATCAGGTTTAACATAACCTTTCCAGCCATCACAGGGACACTGGATACAGAAAAGTGGCACCTCCCTTCTGCTCTTTGTCTCAGTACATGATTACATCACCACCATACAGGAAACCTCCCCGTGGCAGGAGATTGGGCTGGATGACCCTTGAAGTCTTTTCCAATCCTATGATTCCATGATTCTATGCATCTGTTTTGCAATAATTTACCTTTAATTTTAAAGTAAAAAGAAACTAGTGGCCATCATATTGGAATTTGGGGTAATTATGTCCATAGAGTGCAGTGGGCTAGTAAAGGGAGCTAACTGGTATGAATGAGGACTATATGTACAAACATCCTTTCAGTCCACTCTGTAAAGCAAAGAAATGGGGGATTATTTCACTAACGTTTTTCAGCAGGAAAAATAATTTCCCAAGACTTTCTCACTATCAGCACCATGTTAGCAAAGGAGTGCAATTCTCTTCACTTCTCTTCATGGATGTTTACATGTTGTACTGCTACTTGTAAAGCTGTTAAAACCTGGATGTTTAGGGATGCCTTCGGCAATCGCTTGGGTCTGTATCACTGCTTTTTTTTTTTGTCTTGTGATTTGTACCTATCATTAGTTGTCCTATGCCTCTTGCCAATTATTATTTTTATTTTTTATTTTATTTTTATTGTTGTTGGGTATTTCCCCCTTTATTTTATTATTATTGTCTTCTCAATTATTATTATTATCATGTGGATTTCTTGTGTTTTTATGTGAACCGTCCAGAGTTCTCCCTGGGAAATTGGTGCGGTATATAAATATAAAAATAAATAATAAATAAATACACCAACAGGCGGCAACAGTTGGTAGTTTGGCCATCCTCTTGCTTCTTCTCCACTGACCTCTATCTACTGTACGTGTGTTTTAAATGCTTCATTTGCAAGTCAGTTCAGTAGGAATGGTACCTTGGAAAAAATAGTATCTGGAGACATAATGTTTTATCATTATGAATGTTTTATCATTATGAACAATGATTATGCAGCCGGGGCAAGATGGTGGCAGGGCGGCAGCGGCTGCTGTTTGCTCCGCGCCGGGGGTTTTGTTTTTCTTTTTAATACTGTGCCTGGCTTGTTTTTACTCGCTATTTTTATTCTTTTGGCTGTGGTTTTGCCGGGGCACGTACTGCTGTTGCTCTGAGTTTCCTCTGAGCAGCTGTTATGGGTTTTTAATTGGACTTTTCCATCCGGCGGAGGGCAGCGGGATGTTTGGAGAGCTGAGCACCTTTAGCGTCCCTCCCCCCTAGTCTCCGGTGGATGTTATGGCAGCCTTTTTTCCCATCCTTTTTGGCCCCAAGCCGCCCTTAACGACCTATGAAGCCGCCTTACCTTCGGTGAGTCATCAGATTGGGCGGTCGGCGGGTGGCCCGGCCGTTAATGGTGGGTGTGGGGATGGGATTCGCCATGTCCATCGCGGCGGATGGTCTACCTGACGGTCTTGAAGACTCGGGGAGTGACCATGGCTGCCTCCTCGGATTCCATCTGGGGGTATTTTGCCTCCTCCCCCCTGTCCATCTGGGGGAGCCCCACACTGTGCCTTCGGCGCCAGTGTCCCCCCCTCCCCCAGCTTTGGCTGGGTGGTATTCCATCTGGGGGGGGGCTTTTATGTTATCTGGCAGCTTGCCCAGCCACCGGTGCAGTTTCTTTTCCCTCCCCTTCAGTGGGCTGGAGGATACCAGCGGTGGGACTGCCGTTGTGGTTGGGACGGTGGCGCCCAGAGTGGTCGGTCTTCGGGCGGCTGGGTGGATCGCCTGGTCGCCGCGGTGGGCTCCCCCCTGGGGGCCTCCCCACTCGGGCGGTGGTGGGGCCTCCTCCCCTCCTCCCCCGGCCGTCTGGGGGGTTGTCAGCTGGAGGGTGCTCTGAGCCTAAGCCGCTGGATTCTCGGGCGGTGGGTCGCCCACCGGCGCTCTTTTTCCCTCCCTGGGCACGGTGGTGTGGCCCGTCCTGCTCGGAATCCGGGCGGCAGGTTGGCCGCCAGCGTCTACTTTCCGGCATGTCTGGGGGGCCGCCTCCTGGGGGGGGTCCTGAGCCAAAGCCACGGCCGAAGCCACAGGACTCTCAGGTGGTGGGTCGGCCACTGGCGCGTTCTCCCCCCTCCCCCGGCATTGGCTGGGGGGGTCTTTTTCCATCAGAGGCACTCGTGACTGAGGGCGCGGTGGTGCGGCCCGCCTTGCCAGGACCCGGGTGGCAGGTCGGCCATCGGCGCCTCCCCCCCCCTTCCTCCGGCTCTGGTCGGTGTGGATTTTCCATCCGGGGGGGGCTTTGCTGCTGATTTGCAGCTGGGATCTTTGCGGCCCAGCCGCCATTTAGGATCGGCATGGCGGCCTGGTCGCCGGCGCCCCCCCTCCTCTCCCACTCTTTCCCAATCGGTCGGTTAGGAGGGCTACCATCTGGAGGAACTCTGTGGTGGTTCGGGGGGTGGCGCCTCTTCCCCCTTCACCTATTATGGGGATTAAATCTAGGAGGGCTGGTTGGGTTGTGGACTCAGCCTTTTCACCTTGCCATAATGTTTTCCATCTTTACTACCTGAGTGCTACCCCTCTTCTCCGCATGCCTGTCCGCCGGCTGGCAAAGTGCTCATGTTGTTTTATTATTACTTTATTGTTGTTATTGTTGTTGTTGTTGTTGTTGTTGTTTTTATTGTTATTTGTTTGTTTATTGATGGTGGGGAAGTGAGTACTGTTTAACACTTTTTATTGTATTGTATTGATTTGTATTCCCCATTTTGTAGTGTTGTATTTCCTCTAATTTTGCATTGTCATACACTGTGAGGGTTTTTGTTTGTTTGTTTGTTTTGTTTTCTTGTTAGGTTGGTGAGGCTCCAGTCTTATACCACCATATGGAGCCTGTCGGTTGCCCTATTAGGGTGGTGTTGGGATGCGGGAAGTACGCTCGGGGCCGGCGGGCCGGTTGGATAAGAAGATCTCGGGACAGGCATCTTCGGCCTGTCCCACGCTCTGACCCGCCGGCTCACTGCCACATGGCAGGGATCCATTCCGCCTGTACCCCCGGCCTGTCCTGCTTGCTGATTAATGCCAGGTCAGTGCATAATAAGACCCAAGTCATCCACGACTTGATCGTGGATGAGCGAGCTGACCTGGCATTTCTCACGGAGACCTGGGTGGGCGATGGGGGAGGGGCTTCTCTCTCGTTGCTTCGGCCCCAGGGCTACTACGTGCAGCATCTGGGCAGCCCGGGGGGTCGGGGGGTGGGGTGGCCATTGTGTACAGGGACTTTTTGAATGTCAGCAGATCCGCGATGCTGGTGAGTCCAGGTTTAGAATGTCTTCACCTCATGGTGGGATATAGGGACAGGTTTGGGATTGTGCTTGTGTACCGAGCTCCCCGTGACCCTGCACTCTCCCTCCCAGAGCTCTCCGAGTTCATCTCAGCTCCCCGCCTTTTGGTGTTGGGGGATTTCAATGTGCATGCCGAGGCTGAACTGTCAGGAGCAGCTCTGGAGTTCATGGAGTCCATGGCCTCCATGAACCTGGCCCAACTTGTCATCGGTCCCACTCATAAGGGAGGACATACCCTGGACCTGGTTTTTGCCTCCACATTGACAGGCTTCGATCTGGGGGTCGGGAGTTTGCTGGCCCATCCCGTGTCATGGTCAGATCATTATCTGCTGAGTTTTTCCCTGTCAATCGCCACCCCTCCCCGCAGGGGCAGGGCCCTTCCATCTGGGCCCGCCCCCGGGGGCTCCTGGACCCAGTGCGGTTTTCGGAGGCCCTGGGGGTCTTACCAGATGGAATGGATGATGATCCAGTAGACTCCCTGGTCAATAGGTGGTTTGAGGAGGTGGCCGGGGCAGCAGACCGGATCGCCCCCAAGTGCCTGATCCGGTGCCGAGCCCGCCCTTCTCCTTGGTTTACCGAGGAGTTGCGGGCAATGAAGCAGGAACGGAGAAGGCTAGAGATCAGGTGGCGGAATGCTTGGACGGCTTCGAATTGGGCTGCGGTTAAGGCGTTGACCAGTCGCAACTCCCGAGCGATAAGGGCGGCTAGGAGATCTTTTGTCGCCCTGAGAATTGGTGAGGCCTCGAATAGCCACGCGGAGTTGTTCCGGGTGGTTCGAGACCTCACCAATCCTGGTCCGCCTGGGCCTCCTCCTAGTGATTACACTAGTGAGTCGTTCGCAGCCCACTTTAAATCCAAGATAGAGGCCATCCGTTCAGAGCTGTACGCCGGTTGCCCTGACCTAGTCCCCAGCGTGGCCGGTACTGGGCCGCCTCGGTCGCCCCGGTTCGTTGAGTTCGGGCCTGTTACACCTGAGGATGCCTCCAGGGCTCTGGGACATTGCAGGTCTGTGGCTTCTCTGTTCGACCCTTGCCCGTCCTGGCTGATCAAGATCGCAGGGGGGAGCATGCCAAAATGGGCTTCGCTAATTGCCTCGGCCTCCTTCAGGGACGGGATTTTTCCCAGTCTGCTGAAGGAGACGGTGGTGAAGCCCATTATTAAAAGACCTGGCCTGGCTGTGGACGATATGTCTAATTATCGCCCCATAGCCAATGTTCCCTTTTTGGGCAAGGTTGTCGAGCGAGTCGCCGCCCTGCGTCTCCAGACGTTCCTGGAGGAGAACCATGTCCTGGATCCCTTCCAATCTGGGTTTAGGCCGCGTCATGGGACGGAGACGGCCCTGGTCGCTCTGCACGATGATCTGTTGAGGAGGGCCGACAGGGGTTGCTCTACCCTGCTGGTCCTCCTCGACCTGTCAGCGGCTTTTGATACCGTCGACCATGGTATCCTGCTGGGGCGGCTCTCGGAGGTGGGGATCAGGGGTTTGGCCTTTGGCTGGCTCCGTTCCTTCCTTGAGGGTCGTACCCAGCGAGTGAGCTTGGGGGGTGAGTTGTCGGCTCCCTGGACGCTCTCTTGTGGGGTGCCCCAGGTGTTATCCCTCTCCCCAATGCTCTTTAACATCTATATGAAGCCGCTGGCTGAGATCATCTGGAGTTTTGGAGTCTGCTGTCATCAGTACGCTGATGACACGCAGCTCTATCTCTCTTTTTCCACCTGTGCAGTGGAGGCCGTCCAGACCCTTGATCGTTGCCTGGCTGCAGTTTTGGACTGGACCAGGACCCACAGACTCCGGCTCAACCCTGGAAAGACCGAGGTTATGTTCTTCGGGGGCAGCCCTGATGGGTACTGTGGCCCTCTTCCCAGTCTGGATGGGTCTGCCCTCCAGCTGGCGCAAAGAGTGAAAAATCTGGGTGTCGTCCTGGATCCGGATCTGACCCTGGAGCTCCAGGTGTCAGCCGTGACCAGGTCGGCCTTTTATCATCTAAGGTTAATCGCCCAGATTCGCCCTTACCTTGACGAAAGCTCCCTGAGGACTGTGGTACAGGCACTGGTCATGTCGAGGCTGGATTATTGCAACACTCTCTACATGGGGCTTCCCTTGAACCTTGTTCAGAGACTGCAGTGGGTCCAGAACGCGGCAGCCAGGCTGGTGGTTGGTGCGCGTCGTTTCAACCGCATCACTCCCATCCTGGCTCGCCTCCACTGGCTGCCCGTTGCCTCCCGAATAAGGTTCAAGGTGCTGGTTTTGGCTTACAAAACCCTCCATGGCTTGGCCCCTGTCTATCTGGCAGAGCGGCTTCACCGACAATCAGATCGGGCCCGACCCACCCATTCATCATTGGCCCTCTCGCTTCAGACAGTCCCCCTGAGAGAGGCCCGCAAAACGAGCACCCGTGGGCGGGCCTTCTCGGTGGTGGTGCCATCCATCTGGAACAACCTACCTAGCGAACTGAGGCAGGCTCCATCATTGGCGTCCTTTAGGAAAGGGCTTAAGACCCTCCTTTTTAGGGACGCCTTCAAAAATGACTAGAGTTTTGTTTTTTTTTTTTTTTTGTTTCCCTGCCATTGCCACCGTCCTTGCTCCTTTGCTTTTTATGTGAACCACCCTGAGTTCCCTTTTGGGAAGTAGGAGTGGAATATAAGTGTGAAAAATAAATAAATAAATAAATAAATTGGGCAAGCTGCACAGTCCCAGGATTCCCCCAGAAGAAGGGAATAGTAACTTCCTTCTTGGTACTCTCTAACTAGAAAACTCTGAAAAGGGTTGCTATAAGTCAGAATTGATTTGATGACACATGATTATTATTATTAATGATGAAGTTGGGGTCTCCTATACGTTTTATGTGGTCAGGAGAACAACCAAAAAGGAACTACACTGTTTGTGAGCTGTGGTGGGAAACCTTATAATACATCAGACAAAATGGTTGATCTAATCGAGGCAGGGATCATAAGACACATTTCACTCCCACCGGCAGCTTTAGCTCATCAGTTTCACTCAGTGTTTCATCAAGCCCTTGACGTTTGTAATGACTGCGGTCATTAGTGTTAAGGCTTCTGTAGGTTATTAGCATTAGGACTCCACATCAAATACAGCTCAGTTGACTAAACACTGGCTAACGAGAAGTGTCTTGACATATTTCCCCTCAAAATGTTCAGACACCAGTTCCTGAAAACTACTTCTCTATTTGCCAAGTTTGTAACTTCCCACCAGTGAATCTCCATGAAACTGCTTCTAAACTTCCTCTCTTGTACAAGAAGCTTCAAAAGAAACGTTTCAGTGTGCTAAGCTTTTTTTTTAACCAAAAGAGCCTTAACTGCAGAACCTGATTTCTGTACAGAACCCTGGCACCAGAAAGGTTAAAATTGTTGTCTACTAAAATCTCTGTCCCTTACTACATAAGACATAAAAATAAAACACAGCTCAGCAAAGTGGGAATGAGCCTGAGCGAGCCTTGATCTTACAGACCCATCCCCTTGCTGTGCAACCACAAAGAGGAGAGTGGAAGCTGCTGCTTAGGAGTTACTTGTTTTATCCAAACTAAGACTCATGGTAACATTATGGGGAATAAGACAAGCACTCTGGCATTAACCATCATTAGAAGTTGGCTTGTGGACTTCAGTAACAACTAACCACAGTTTCTCCAGGTTCGTCCACAATAAGCCACTGCACTTAGCTGAAAACAAGCCAACACAGCCAATCTCCTCCTCAACACTTTACAAGAGGAAGGCAGTGGCTCTGAAGTTCTGAAACTACCATGAAATATGTGTGAGCAAGCAAACATGGTAGCCAGAAGGTATACATAGGGGGGACCTGTATATCTATAGCTCAGATTAGAGAATGAGAAAATATTATATATCTCTGTGAATTTGTGGTGGCAGCAAGATACTCGTATGGGAGAAACAAAGTTCTGAAAGACAAATGCTTCCACGCATTGAGCATAGCCCCTACATATCATGCCTCTCTGACACTGCTGCGTCATCTGCTATGCCACTCTCAGAAGCTATGTATTCAAAATCACCATAAAAAGGAGCCAGTAGTTGTACATACATACATATGTGGATTCCTTTTTACCTTGGTGATTAAATGTGCGGCTGCTGGGGAACACATCCAGATGGTGGTTTGCTGTTGAACAGATGTGACTTGCAGTTGCAACTCCCTCTCCTCAAACCTTGGGAAAGTTATACAGTATCTTTGTATTAGAACTTCTGGAACTCCTGGTTTCTGTGCCGGCAGCAGGAATAGTGGAGGTTTACTCCAATGATGTAACTTTTCAAATATCTGGTTTGTGGACAGGCTTAGAATTCTGACAGCGGGGAACGCAGTGTTGATGACAGGCTTTGATACCAATTTTATCATCAGCTCCCACTTTCCCATGATAGCCTTTTGACTCCCATTCAGCTTTCCCGACAGGGGGCTGTCATCCCGTGAAACAGCGCCCAGCACAAGATATCCTACAAGTGCTTGGCAACATTAACGTGTTCCCAGACAATGCTCTTACTTCTTTTAACACAAAAGTGTTGCAGAAACTGTGGGTGCACAACCTCTTGCTGCCAGGTCTTTTGTGTTGTGAGTGTGGCTAGACTGGCCTGAACACAAGTTGGAGCTCACCAGAGCAAACAGAGGGGGAAAACAACATGGCATGAGTGAGTCAAGGCTGGAAGTGGAGAAGAAGAACAGATGTGAGTTTTCTGCTCCATAATGCAGGTAGTAATGACAGCAAGACCTTTCCAAAACTCACTGTGGCCTAACATGGTTTACATTAACAAATCCTTCCTTGGCACCAGCTACGCCGTTCCTTCCTGAGTGCACGTAGCATGGTCTTGTTTTGGGAAAGGCAATTCTATGGTGTGAGTAAGGACACCAATGGGACAAATATCTTTTAAAATATTTTGATTTCTTGTATTTTATATGCCAGAACCAATGACGTGGAACTAAATAGATTTTGTGTTTCTCATTAAAGCAGACATAAACTTCCTTGCCATGAGTCTAGCTGCACAGTCCAAAATACAGAATCCTACAACAAACCCTAAGAAGGTTATTTGGCTATAATATCCACATTGCAGGTCTAGTTCCCTTCCTATCATGACTAGAGATGGGCACGACCAGAAAAAATGACGTTTTGAGTTTTCGTTTGTCGGAACGGGTCCGTTTCGGGTCGTTTCCATTTGTCGCGAAATTTTTCATTTCTTTTGTCATTTGTCGTTTGTCGTTTCCACCACCTGAGCCAAGCCCATTGTTAGGGGGAGAGATGGAAGTGGTGGGCCGAGCCCATTGTTAGCATTGAAAGGGGGAGAGATGGAAGCGGCAGGAGGGGTTATCCGGGGAGCTCACTGCAGATACTCAGCGACCCCAGCCGAGCGCATCCCCATCAGGTGTTCCTTTTTCCTCCAGCTCAAGGTGCGAGCGCCCGCCCCACCATCCTTGCCTCTTCCTCCGCCTCCTCCTCCGCCTCCCCCCCTCTCACGTGATCCAGGCCGTCAATCAGCGAGGGAGGTGGAGCAGGCAGACAGGTAATTGCCCCGGCGAGGGCGGCAGTGCAAGAGGGTTGGTTGGGATGAATGAGCTGCAACCCAGGGAGGGCGGTTGCACGCGCTCCCGCGCCTTGCAGTATAAACCAACCCACAGGCAGGCTGAGCCCGGAGTCCCATTGATGAGCCGCGTGCAAACACGTGCGTCAGCAAGGGGGGAGACTGGGATTGCTCATCCCTCCTCCCGTTGCCGCCGCCGCTGCCGCCGCAGGTTCCTCGTCATCGCAGAGGCTGGACGCACCCACCCTTGGAAGGCAGGGAGACACAAAGGAGCCGCAGCGCAGCAGCCCCGGCTGGAGCGAACACACATGCACGCGCACACATGCATGCCCGGGCTCCGGCATGCACGCACACCTCCACCATGTTGGGAGGAGGAGTAAGGCGCGTCGCCCTCCTGCCTTGCGGGCTGCGGGGGGCAGAGAGAGAGAGCAGCGATCAAAGTCTCCCTCCGAGCAACCCGCCTTCCTCGCTTAATCCTCCGCCGGCACTTGGCGTTGTGCCCTTCCTGTCCCGCCGGCGGCATTTGCAGGGGGGAGGCTTTGGTGAGAAAAGGGAGGCCAGAGCTGCTCATCCGCTTTGCCATTAAGGCTTTTGGGGAAGGGGGGGAGGACAGAAGAAGCACCTTCACTAATGGGGGGAAGCGAAAACAATCGAGGCTCTTTAGTAGGATTTCCAGAGGACACAATAGTAAGGTGGTGGTTTGTTTTTTTGTTAGGCAACAATAAGCGTCAAGGGAGGTTGCCGCCTCTTGCGCGATTGCCACGATGCCACAAATGAAAACGAAAAACCCGACCAAATTTTTCTTTTTTCGGTTCGAGTTCGAGTTCTGACGGCTTAATTATCGTTACCGTTTCCGTTACGTAACGGAAACGAAAAACGGAAATGAAAACAAAAATTTCGCCGAGTCGTGCCCATGTCTAATCATGACTTCTGCAGGAAGAATTTTGGAAATTGCTGCTCAAGGAAGGCACTGAACCTCTGTTGAGATTTCTAACTCAGTCCCCAGAATTCCCTGAAGAGAAGAAACGGCTATAAGCAGCATGCTTTAAACCAGTTTAAAGTTCCAAAGTTATATCGCCAGCTTCACATTCCAGAACTACAGGATGAATCAGAAATCCCCTTCCAAAATTCTTCAGATACTATGACCCCAGGGAAGCCAGATTCAGGTTTCCCTCTCAAAGCTCTCTCTGACCATGATGGTGTTTTCTACACTGGCTTCCATTTGAAATCAGAATCTCCAGCTGCCTAATATGGGAAAGGGTATGGGGTGGCAGGTGGGGATGGAGAAGAGATGGATCTCCTGGATCCTCAGGTATCTCAACACTTGAGTGAACTTCAGTATGGTTAGACCTAATTCAGAAGTGGTCTATTATTTGCACTGGGAGGGTTTTTCTAATAAAGCTTACAGTCACCCCCTGCCATTCGTGGTTCAGGTACTGCAGTCCCACTACATCACGGGATCGCAGTACCTGCACCTTGGAGCCATGCGAGGGTGGTGCGGCGCGATCGGGTCACTCCGTGCCACCCCTGTGCACCTCTGAGAAGCCTCGGAGCCACGTGGGGGGCGCTGGGGGGCAATCGGGTCACTCCGCACCACCCCTGTGCTCCTCTGAGAAGCCTCGGAGCTGTGGGGGTGTGGCAGGGGGCGATCTGGTCACTCTGTGCCACCCCGCGCTCCTCCAAGAAGCCTCGGACAGTTGTGCGATCGCCCCCCCGCCCCGCCCCCACCCGCTTCTGCATATTGCGGATTTTCATGCATCATGGGTGGGATGGGTCCCTAACCCCCGTGATCGGCGGGGGGGTTGACTGTATTTTGAAAGCCATCCAGAGAGAAAACAAACAGGCTTTCATGTGAGAGAGCCCATGAACACGGATGGAGGAGATGGCCATCATTTCAAACCAACAAAGTCCTTTCCCCTTTCTCTGACCTACAAATCTCCACCTCCATTTCGAGTTCCTTCTAGAGATCTCTCTTACCCAACTCACCTTTGCCATCACCTCCATGATGTAAGCTCAAGTTCCTTTGAATAACGCTAAAAGTGGAGAAAAGTTGTAAAGCTTCCCAGAGATAATTCTTAAGCGTACAAGCATGTCAACAAATCCCACTGGAATGTAGGGAGCCTTCTTCTGAACAATTTTTTTTAGCTAGGTTCAGGCTGAGATTCAGATAGTTTAATACTTTTGAACAACAATAATACACGGACATAACGTCATAAGCAAGATCCATGGAACAATTGCCCATTGCTAACTTTCAAAAGAAACCATGCATCTATAAGTGTATGTTATCATTAATGAGGATGTGTTTTTCCTTTAAAATGTGGCCTCAGAGGGTTACGCACACCTCAGTTCCTGGAAAAGTTTCAGAGGCTTAGAAGTGACCAAGGTTTAGTTTCAATGGGATGAAGATCACAAGTCACTTGTGCTGTTTTGTAATGCTTCTTTCTTGGTAAATACTTAGAGTAAGCATAGGTACAGCTTTAAACCCTTTGACAAATGTCCTAAAGTTTGCTGTTGTCTGTCTTGGATTTCAAAGAGATTAGCAGCACCTTTCAATTCTGAGAGTTTCAGTAAGTAATAGATAGATAGATAGATAGATAGATAGATAGATAGATAGATAGATAGATAGATAGATAGATAGATAGATAGATAGATAGATAGATAGATAGATAGATAGATAGATAGACCCAAAGTAGCCAACTTACAATGCCTATGCAAAGAACCGTAGTCCAGAAAATTAAATTTTCCCACTTCTGTATCTTGGAGAAGCCAACATTCATGGCTCCCCCCCCCAAAAAAAAAGCTGGCTGTTCATTGGTTGTGAACTCTGGTGTCAGTCACACTGCCTCTTCCAAAAACTACAGGCAGCTGTATATTACAGCATTCCATAGACAGGAAGGGAATAAGACATCACATTTAGATACTTGGTTGTCATTAATGGCCACCTGCCTACTATTCAATTCCCACTGGCATCCTATTGCCTCTGATTGGTCAAATAGCCAGAGCTAGATTTTCCAGTCATTCTCTTAAGAACTCGACCCCATGTCTCTTCAGAGGAGCTGCCTTCCCAGTGCTTTTGCTCTTAGGACTACTCAGAGAGAGAGAGAGAGAGAGAGAGAGAGAGAGAGAGAGATTGTGTGTGTGTGGCATTGGGTGGGTGGCTACTAACCTGATGTGGAAAATGCTGCAGTTGGAAAGTAGCTACTATGGCTCACCAGAAATGCCAGAAGACCAACACATGCTTTACTCAGTGAGGGGAAGGGAGGAGCCAACAGGAAGGACAGGATGGCAATAAGGAGTGGGAGTCCGATGGGGCCTTGACACTGGTCTTTTCACCACCACCCTAGGAAATTGGCAAACCTATCCTATAAATCCCATCATGAAACTTTCAAATTACAGGCACACATCAGTGAAAATAAAGTACATTTGTCCTAATTATTATTATTATTATTATTATTATTATTATTATTATTATTATTATTATTATTATTATTATTATTATTATTATTTAGAATTAAGGGTAAATTGAATAACACCTTTTAACATCCCTCCAGAAGCAAAATCAAATGCCAATCAAATTACCTCTTTGACGCAAATGGAAAGTTGATGATTTATTTTCCTAGGGAATTAAGGTTCTTTTAAGACTGTCATAAAACTGAAAAAGGGATAAAGCCCTTTTGATTTAAAAATGATAAAAATAGACTGTGTACCTTGCAGCAAATTCATTTGGGCTGTGGCCATGCTTCAGAGGCGCTTTTAATAAGAACAGCAACACAGATTAAAAATATTTCTTTCAAAAATATCAGGCGACTTTCCAAAATAAGTGCCTTGACTTTCCCCTGAAAACAATACTCTCTCCACCGCACGGCCTTGCTAAGTTTGCCTCGGCTTAGCAGTTTATTGCCGTATCTTGGAATTGGAGCTCAAGTAAATTCAAAGTATTAAAAAAAATAGTTAGCAAATTCTTATGAAACATGCCCTATTATGAAACGCCCACTCTGGATCTAAACCAAGAGAAAGCAGATACAGAAAACTATGGAACATTGCAGGACGCAATCATCTGATAAACTGAAAACAGAAAGGCTTGCTTTTTGACTTACTAAATACCCTCGTTCCCAAGACTGTGTGAGATTTTTTCCAGGAACAACATTTCTAGAACTCCCCCCCCAATAACTCTTCACTTGTTGCTTTCCAACTACCATATTTTTCCATCTATAAATGGCCCCCATGTCCACCCCCACTTTTCCAACCTAAAATTACAGTTTCATACCCACATGGTTCTCTCCCCAGCTTACTTCCATGGATAAGACAAACCTCCATTTTAGTCTAACAATGGAAAAATATTGTATAATGATTTGTCTATCTGTTTGTTTGTTTCTATAATCTCATTTATGGATGCAGCACTGTCATAGATATTGCCATTAATGTACTTGGTGTCTTATAAAGAATGAGGGCAAGGCCAACCAAGACATTTTGCCACCTGAGGCAAATCATGTGATGCTTTTCCTTTCCATATGCACTTGCAAAAGCTATTTAGATTCATAGTTGACTCTTATTCTACCCCTGAGAATGGCATGTTGTACTCACCACATCTGAGGGAACAGGCTAATTTTCTGAGTGGTACGGTGGAGGAAGATAGATTGTGTGGCATGTCCTGTTTTAACTTCAAACCCTCAAATTTAAGATCCTTTCAAAGAACACAGCAAATTTTTGAAATCATATTGCTAATCGCACATTTTGCAGTGTTCAACAAAATGATGTCACGGAAGTCAAATTGGGGGCCTAGTCAAAACGCAAAACTGCAGATGTAAATAGTCAACCTACAGTAAATAAACAGTCACTTGGCAAATCACTGGGCATTAGACCATAATTGGTCAGTTAGTCATATGGACACATGTGCAACACTGTGGAGCCGACAAGGGTCCCTCTAACCCAGATAGTGGGCCTCTCATTTCAACAACCCAGGGGCCATTTCCAACATGTATTTCTTCAATAGAGTGGGGTCGAAAGGGCACATCTGGGGATGGCACACTCTAGATGAGGCAGGCATAGCAATGGTGGTGTTGCTACTTAAGGAGGAGGCAGTGGAAGATGAGGAAGGCCTTTGGAGGAGACACTATCGTTTGGGAGCCACACAAGACTGAGGAAGAGAAGTCAGAAAAGATGCCCTTGAAGGAGGGCTGGAAGGTGACCTGGAGATCAGCAAGGGGATGGACTTGCTTATGCCACCCAAGGTTTCTCTGCAGTTGTGCTGAGATGAGACCCAGTACTGTGAAAAACATCTAGCACAGAACCAATGTGAAACTCCGCAATGACAC
This sequence comes from Phrynocephalus forsythii, assembly GCA_029282475.1. NCBI lineage: Eukaryota > Metazoa > Chordata > Lepidosauria > Squamata > Agamidae > Phrynocephalus > Phrynocephalus forsythii. Next base: position 16,210,824 of record JAPFRF010000005.1, read on the forward strand.
CAATGAAGCCAGGTCCCGAGCCAGCCCTGAAGCCAGCTGGCATTCTGAGAAGTGGAACTCCCAGATCTGTACTTCTATCCTGTCCACCCAGGAACTTTGATTTGATCTGTAGGTTACACTTTTTAGGGAACATTACAAAATGGGGTTTGTGCTGCAAAACCCTTTTGCATCAGTTATGAGAAGGGTCCCAAATTTCAAAGTTTGTCAGTACCAAATTGAACAATATCTCCTTCAATGGAAAAAGATAATTCAAGACTTCGTGAGGAACAGCTAAGAGGTTGTCATGTGCTGCTTGAAGCAGTTGCATCACACTCCCCAATGGCAGGGATGGCCCAGATTTTAAAAAAGACAACAGAGACAGGAGATGTAGGAGAGGGAAATGGAAGCAAGGTAAACAAGTGTGCCTGCTTCAAATCAACCATTTCTGCTGGAAGATCCAAAGTTAATATTGAGCAGTCCCCAGTACTGCTTCCCTGTACATTACGTCCACGATCCATAAATGTTATCCTGTAGATAAGCTAATGTTTTTACTGTACTGTATTCCCATTTGAAGGAAAGATTGTTGAGAATGGTGAGTTTCTAGATGCTACGATGCTGGAATTCCTCAGTCTTGACTCATTTGTGAGGAAAACTACATGCGATTTTAAAATAATCTTTGAAGTTAAAGTAGTTTTTTAAAAAAAGGCATTTTGAAAATGTCATTTTCTATTGGTAATTATACTCCAGCATTACTTTTGGAGGGTGAAAACCTATCCTTCCATGACCACAAAAGTAGTATCAGTAATACTTCTTAAGATAGATAGATAGATAGATAGATAGATAGATAGATAGATAGATAGATAGATAGATAGATAGATAGATAGATAGATAGATAGATAGATAGATAGATAGATAGATAGATAGATAGACTTCTTAGAAATAGGCCACTCAAGACACTGAGAATGAGATGTCTCTAAGTAGGGCATGAGCAGGATAGTGTCCAAGGCTGTCCACAGAAATAATTATTAGAAAGAGAGAACAAAGTCTGCTAATGATGCCTATAGATTATTGACTTGATTTTAGTTTTTACTCATGTACATTTCAAGGAATACCAAATTTAGGACTCCAATGGAGGTGGGGGAGCACCTTGACTTGCAATTGCTACTCCATGGACACCAATGGTGGAGTCAACACTATGTCAAATGTGTCACTGTGTGTACACAAGCCAAATGCTATTTGAAATGTCACAAAGGTGCTAAATGATCTTGTGAATGTCTATCTGTACAGATAACATGTGTCAGCAAACCATAAGGCTCAGAGTTGATCTGCAAGGAATAGAGATACTGTGGCTGGCAGGGAATGAATGGATTTAGGACACCACAAAGATGCCCATCCCCACCAACTCTCCATGACAAAGAGGCCAAACTAGTTTTGAAAGAGAGTGTGGCATAGTTTCACACTATACAACAAACAGTTTATATTTACTCATTCAATGGAGTTGACTCACTGGTAAATGTGCATAGGATTACAGCTAAGGAGGTATGACGGGAAGGCTTGCTTATTTTTCCGCTGTTTACTCTTCCCATCATTTCTCTTTGTCTCCCTGGTGTTTCTTTGTATTATTGCTGTTGCTCATTTAGTAGCATTAGTCAGTGTAACAACATGTTAGGTGCATACTATAGAAGACATTTTAATGGGCATGGTTTCATTTACTGTCATGTTTTCAGTTTGTTTCTATTTTTTATGCTTTATCTATATTTTAAAATTTGATTTTAACCTAATTAGTTGCCTAACTGTGAAAACAAATGTTATCATGCAACTATGTTAAAAATCAATTATGATAAGAATCACAGTAATACAAATATACTTAAAGACTAAAAAAGATTACAATACTTAAAGTTACAGTGCTTTTTACTTTTTTATGATGTGTTTCAGAGAAGCATTCTTTGCAGGTTCAATGTGTATCCTTTAAGCTATACGTTCCTATATGTTTAAATTCAAATGTGATTTGACTTCTGACTACAACTGAACACTTGTTTTTGGATTATTTCTTATTTGCAACTTTTCATAGGGCGCTTTTACATGACCCCTAAGATCCGCTGGCCACTTAAATTCGGACCAGAGATCTTAGGGGTTCGTCGCTCTTCCTGCTTCCCCACCTCTCTGCACTCCCTGGCTGCTGGCTGCGTGAGGGGAGGGAGAAAAACAAGGAAGAAAAGATCGTGCCTCACCTCCCTTCTGGCTCTCCTTCTGGCTCTCCTTCTGGCTCTTGCTCTTGCCAGCAGGATTTCTGTCTCTGTAAAGTAGCTCTTAAAGGGGCGGGAGCCAAAAAAACAACAAACAGAAGCGAGGAGAGCCCCGCACTCACTATCTTTACACCGCATCAAGGAATTTTCAGGACGGAAGAGCAGTTACTTGAAAGGTGCGCTGGGACACGCTAAAGTGGGCGTGGTCGCACCTAATTTCCTGTAAATTCCGGAGCTGGTGGGTAAACATTTTAAAGCTCCGGAGCTGGGAGCCATTTGCCCCGGAGTTTAGGGGTCGTGTATAAACGCCCATAGTTGTAATACTTTTAGATGGCAATTTAATTTTAAGTATTTGTGCCTAAAGTTTTCATTAAGTATAAGAAGGTTTTCAATACATGATAACTTGTGCCTTTTTGAAATATTTTGTGTTTATGGAACATAGAGGCAAGGTAGATAAAGCTTCTAGATATACACAAGCTTAAGATGCCTGGAATTAATGCAACAGTGAAAAGACCTATACCTTGATACTTGGATTAATTTGATATGATTGTCAATGATTTTCTGGTTTCACTCTGGAGTTATCTCTTAAATTTGATAAAAACAGCTGTGATGAACACAGACTTCTTATTTCCTTAGAGGTGTATAAAGTTCTGTAGGGCTCTTGGGCTCTATCACACATCCTTTAAAATCCTGATCCAGTTTACAGATAAACCGTTTCCAAAAACCTTGTCCGCACGGTCATCAGGCTTTTTAAAAAAAGGTAATGCCCCCTTTAGCAGTTTCTAGCGAGCTTTCCAAGACCTACTGGATATGTTGGGTATTTTTTCCTCAGTTTAAAAATGCACATTTCCCAGTTAGACTAAATAGAATGAATCCTGCTTACTCTAAGATATGTTGGAAATGTGAAAAAGAGCTTGGTACTTACTTGCATCTTTGGTGGGAATGTGAAATAGTCCAAAGGTTCTGGAAAAAAGTGTTTTTAGAGCTAAGTAATATGATTAAGATGGATATAGATTGTAATCCAGAGATAGCATTATTATCATTGTTAACAAGTAAAGATTATGATGTTACAACAAAGGAACTAATAGCAAATTTTATGACAGCTGCTAGATTAATTATAGCAAAAAATTGGAAGTCAAAACTAGAATTCAAGATGGAAGACTGGTATAATGAACTTTGGGATATAGCTATAAACGATAAACTGTCCTGCAGTTTAAAGGTTAAACAAGGAGAAATGAAAAAAGACATTTTCTACGATATCTGGGATAAATTTTTAGATTATGTATTAGTCGAAGGAAAAGGGAAAGAGTCCACGAATATCTCACAACAATTCTGGAGAAGAGAACTTTAAGAAGATTACTAGAAGAATAGAAGAAAACGGAAACAACAATTTCGCCAAGTCATGCCCATGTCTAGTTATTACTTATAAATAGCAAAAGTCTGTTTAGATATGCTCAGATGCTCACTAGCTAGCATGTATTAGAACTGCAGCAGCTGCTGCAGCTGCTGCAAGATTATTTTATTAACAGCCTGACATCCTATGTCTTACTTCTGGTGAAACCATACAAAAATAAATGATCCTAGTGTAATGTTTCTTCTCATGTTGCAACAATTATATCTAATTGGCAGTTGTTTTGCTGTTGTGCTGGGGTTTTAATGCTGTATTTGTTTGAATCTGTTAATTTATTTAATGCTGTTTGAATACTGTAATTTCTCTTGGATGTTAGCTTCATTATTTATATATATATACTGTAATTTGCAAGGTTCCTACAAATAGAGAAAGACATGGGGAAAAAACCAACTAACAAGACTGTTTTGCATATAGTACTTTAGCTTGCACCTAAGTCATATAAAATGTATCTTCCTTTTTAAGTGATTTTGGTCCTCCATGTTGTATATTTTAATGATAAACTGGGGCCATCCAAAGTCCCACCATAGTAGAAGGACTGAGAGTCCTGCAAATAGGGCAGGACGTTGAATGTGTGGACTAGAGCTCAAAACAAGCTATTTTTGTGCTGACTTTAAATTAATTTCCAGGTTTGGAGAGCAGAAACATCCAAGCCCTGACATCAGTAAATTATAATCAACCTGAGCTGCCTCTTAGTTGGACTATTAACTGTGAAGTGTGAACTAATCCCTTCACTTTCTTTTTTTTTCTTTTTTCTTTTTTTCCATTGACAAAGAGGAAATGACTCAGGCTGACTCTCAAGACGGTAGCCAATAGATAAGAGCCAAGAGAACTCTTGCTTTTCTTAGGAAACACGTGTCCTTTCCCCATGCATAAGAGAGGTCACAAGGACGACAAATGAGAGTTTGAGATGTGTCTCTGAGATATGAACCAGCCTGAGGCTGTTTCTCAAAATGTAGAGGGAGCCTGGAGTGGATCCAACCATGATTATCCAAGAGCAGCAAAGGAAAAAAAGTTTGCTATTCTCTAAAGGAATGTATGGCCTTCTTTTTGTGGTTTTTTTTTTGTCAGTGTCCTTGATAAAATAAATTATGTACTACTTAAACCAAAGCCAGCCCAATCCCCTCTTATTTTCTTTTATAGTCACAGTAGCCTCAGTTAACAAACTACCTACTTCACACAAGATTCCCCCTATCATTCTTCCGTCAACTGACCAGTGACACAAAAGGAGACACCCCCTGCTATCTCCGGGGATTTCCAACCTCCCTCCAGCTCAGAATTATTTCACTCTTTTACCATACCACTCACATGCATCTAAATACATGTACACATGCATGCATGAATACACAAACATTTCCTTATACACATGTAAAAAGCCTGCCTCTCCTGCAGGATCCCCTCTATGATTTTTCCTGTCAGACTGCCAAACATTTCAGTTATGTTCACAGAAATAAAATGCCTTTCCCCCTCCCTCCCCCGACCACGCAGGCATGTCCAAACTTTGGCCCTCCAGATGTTTTGGACCACCACTCCCATAGTCCTTTGTCATGGACAATCTAAGCTTAGAATTCTGGGAGTGGTGGTCCAAAACATCAGGAGGGCTGAAGTCTGGACATGGCTGGGACTAAAGAAATGTACTAGTTCCATTTTATAACTCCATTGCGCCCCTGAAGCAACTGCTTCTCAGTGTTTTCTACTCTGGGATCGTTATCTGCTGTTGCATAAACCTTTTTCCTGTTCAAAATGCTGCAGATATTTCTGAAGCAAGCTTTCCTCAGGAATCCATCCCTTGCTCAAGTTCAGTCTGGCTACGCAGGCTCATGTTCTTTGTGTTTTACTACTAAGTAAAGCCCGCAACAGAGGTGGAGGGAAAGCCAAGGACTGGGAGTTTTCAGACCCACCGTGCCTCTTTGGAAAGGAGCCAGGCATGATAATCTAGACATGTGCAAGGCTGATGGAGTTATCTGCCTTTCCACCTGTTTGCGCTTGATCAAGCTGCATAGTGTGGCATCAGAAGGAGGGGTTGGTACATAACTCCTGCATCCGCCTGAGAGTAGTAGAAAACACCGGGGGGGGGGAATTACCGTAAATGAGAATCAGTATGCTGGAACATAATTAATGATATTTGCCAAGCTGCCTTATCAAAAAAACAAAAGAAAAAGAGCTGGTTATTTCAGGATCATTTCCGGATTTGGAACAATCAGGTTACTCCTCCAAATATGGATAACATTGGCTTGAGACAGGCTAAAGACACCCCCACTTCAAACTGTATTCATCATTAACTGGTGTATTCAGTTCAAGAATGTCTGTGCAACAATTGTTTTCAGAAGAGCAAGTATCAACCAGATCTTGGGAAAAGTGGCTTTTTGGATGACAGACTCCCCGGACAACATGGCTAGTAGCCGTGCTGCCTGAGGCATTTGGGGAGCTTGTAGTCCCATAAAGCAAGTTTTTCAGGCTCCACTGCTAATAATGTTATTGGCACTTTTTGTACTTTGTGTATTTGATTTCCCACTGACCTCAATGTTTATCTCTCCAAATCACTATGTTTACATATGCTTGCAGCTTACGTTCACATTTTCTATATCTCATGAAGCCAGCTTTAATCCTCTAATGTTTATGCCACAATGCATTTGTTAGCCTTTAAGGTGCCACAACAGTGTGGGTTGTTTTCGTTTAGACTAAAATCAGCCTGTGCTAAACAACACAAACTATGCAAGGTAAACTAAAGCAGTCCTTAGTTGGCATTGTTTTTTGGGCTGGGACTTGGGAAATATGGGTTGTAACTAGCTTCAACAAGGCACAAAACCTCAGTGTTAGGTCACTGCCTCCTTCTTAGATGGCCTACCTCACAAGGTTCTTGCGAAAAGAAAAAATAGCTTTGTAAGCTCCCTGAGTGGCCTGGAGAAGAGGCAATATGTGAACATTGTTTGTACTTTCCTACAGTGACTCACTGAATTGCAACCAAGCCAGCATTGGGCGCTTTTACACAACCCCTTAAATCTGCTGGCCACTTCAATTTGGACCAGAGATCTTGGGGGTTTGTCCCTCTTCCTGTGTTCCCACCCCTCTGCACGCCATTGCCTCCATCTGTGTGAGGGGAGGGAGAAAAAAGGGGAGAAAATGCAGGTTCACAGCCCCAGAAGCAAGCTTTCCAGTCTCTTAAGATCTCTTAAAGGGGCAGGGGGCAAAAACAAACAAACAAACAAACACAAGACGAGGAGAGCCCGACACTCACTGCTTTACATCCGCATCAGAAATTTTTCAACTTAGGAGACCAGGTACTTGGGAAATGCGCTGGGACATGCTTAGGTGGGCATGGTCGCACTTAATTTTCTTTAAAGTCCAGAGCTGGTGGGAAAACAATTTTAAGCTGCACATCTGGGAGCCTTTTGCCTCGGATTTTAGGGGTCATGTAAAAGCGCCCATTGTGTGTTTATATTATTTATTTACATCCCAACTTCCTCTTTAGCAGGGCCCACAATATAAGAAAGACTTGTACAAAGGCAATATAAAACTATCTCTCTGTCTATCTACTGGACCAGGGTCTTTTTTTTTTCTGGTTCTTTGGCTACCTTCCTCCCTTGAGTGTGAAGGTTGCTACACCAAGTGTAGCCATTACAGAGAAGAAGTGCTGTCTGAGGGGTGGCAAAGCAATCTCATTAATTCCTGGGGAGAGAGAAGAGATAACTCTTAGGTCCTGACCGATCAGGTCCAGTAACAGCTGACTTAAAGTATCTCGATGTTGCAATCCATTCTCACTTAGGATAACAACAGATGCATGGGTGCACGTAGTCTCTTCAAGTCACAGTCCCATGGGAACTCTTATCTTATCCCACCCACCACCCACTCCCAAGGTTTCACTTGGAAGAAATGAATCACTGTCACAAGAGCCATTCCACTGCAGCACCCTTGTGTTTTCTGACTAGTGTGTCATGGTAAGCCTTGTAATCCTCGTGCTCAACAGGTCCGTATTAGTGCAGAGCTCTTTCTATGGAGTCCCTTTCCAGATCTGTCATATTAAGCATGGACTCCTTGTGCTACCAAGGTTTCAGGCAATGACTTTTCACAGTTGTATGTCCTATGACCTTTTAAACAGTGGGTTCTAGTTTGATTTTGAGGTATTAGAACAGGCATGTACAAACTTCAGTCTTCCTGATGTTTTGGACCACAACTCCCAGAATTCTAAGTTTAGATTGCCAATGACAAAGGACTGTGGGAGTTGTGGTCCAAAACATCTGGAGGGCTGATGTTTGGACATGCCTGCATTAGAAGGATGGTATGAAAGAAAGAAAGAAAGAAAGAAAGAAAGAAAGAAAGAAAGAAAGAAAGAAAGAAAGAAAGAAAGAAAGAAAGAAAGAAAGAAAGAAAGAAAGAAAGAAAGAAAGAAATCTAGTCCCCAGGGATGGGGGACCACCCAAGAGGTGCAGTCAGAAAGCTGCCAAACCAGACTTCTGATCACATCCAAGAGGGTTGCTTTGTCTCAATAGGGATTAATTCTTTTTGAACATGCAGGGGCCAATGGGTGATAACTTTGTGGTGGGAATAGCTTATCTTCATCCTGAATGATCCTTGTTAAAGGAAGTGCCTCCCCCATCATGTACTCCTATTATATCTCTGTGTTGTGCCATCAAGTTGCATCTGAAAGCACATCTAGATGGCTAGCTGTTTGGATTGCTTTTTGTTTGGTTTGGTTGGAATCAATTTACAGCATCCACACATGATTTGACTTAGAGTGATCCACCCCACCCTTTTTTAGAGCTGTCCTGCTCTTGTTTGGCAGGGTATTAGGTCTACAGGGTTCTTGATGTGGTTTAGAGTGCTCTGTTTTATCCCATTCTGCAGTTTACTTCACACCAAGATAGAGTTCTGGGTAGTGTCATCTGAGATGATAACCTTGAGATGTATTTGTTGGGTTGTGGTATTGAAGGGGAATGGCAGAGAATCCTCTCCCTATATTTTCATATACTCTACCATTATAATTTTTGATATATTTTCCTATTGATGCAGTAGTATTCTAGATAAATTAGATCCAATGTATGTTGGATGTGTTATACAACATATGCCATGCTAGATAGATTCATTGCTGTTTCACTATGTCAATTTATTTAATTTTTTAAAAATGAAAATCAATGCAGCCTATTTAATGATGCCTGTAGTGAAGGAGGTGGGGAAGGAAAGTGTTATTTACTGAAAGAAAGATGAATTGGAATGATCCAAAGACCTGCTTGGACACCTCTCATGGAATTTAAACAAAAGATCAGTGGAAAGGGAAGGAACGCTCAAATGAGATTTAAAAAAAAACAGATCACATTAGAGATAAGTTTGTGGTCTAACCTGCTTTAAATTTATTTTTACTCCCTTTTAAAAACAATATGTTTTAATGATTTTTATTGATTGCCTTGGACACTATTTTTAGAGGAGAGACAGAGTATAAATGTAATAACAAGCAAATACATCATTGTGTGGTTGAGAAGAGCCACTGCAGCAGTCCTTGACCGTTAGACACACACTAGAAATTGGAAGAAATACTTTTTAAAGAAATACTGTCCCCTCTCCTCTCTTCCCCTCCAGCAGCTGATGATAAGTCCTGGCTTTAGTCAATATGTTTGAGGAACGGCTAGACTACCATCTGCTATAGCTGTGCTCTGAACTCCAGAAACTCCACTGCTTAGCAGGTTGGATTAGATGAGTTCTTCTGAGTTTCCCAGCACCTCTATCACCCTCCAAAAGCAATAGTAGTTGTGGTTATATATATAGGACCAGCCCAAAATGCCATGAAAAAAGTGCTCTTCAGAGTTCTAAGTGAACACTGTAGTTCTTGTCCTTGAAATATTAACTTCTTCGGTGTTTATATGGTTTACAAACCATGATAGAGATGTATCATCTCCAGGCTTAAAACTGGGGTACTTCAAGGACCAGATGCAGGGGAGTGGTATCAAGAGACAGATATCTAGTCTCATGCGCTCCCAGACACATCTGGTGGGGCCACTGTGCGATCCAGGAAGCTGGATTAGATTGGCCTTTGGCCTGATCCAGCATGGCTCTTGTTATGTTCTTATGTTCTTATATGGCTGCAGAATTCCAGCTGTGGGGATTGCTATGGCAGTCTAACATGATGGTGCATACACACAACCAGAGATATGATGTCATCAAACTTCTTTTAGCAGCTTTCCCAGGTGGAGTTCAAAGCATTAAAATATCCAACAGGATATATTGAACATAAGGCATCAAGGAGTGCATCAGATGTGATGCTGCTGCTGATGGGGCATACACAGGCCAGCATTCCACCTTGTCATGCATTCAAGTGGGGCGGGGCAGCGATGCTGCTATGGTTGTGTTGTTTTCCACTGCATGCAGTTATGCCATAAAAACTAGATGATCAGAAGAGCCCTTCTGGATCAGAGGCAACCAACTGAGGTCCATCAAGTAGGCTGGAATTCTCATTCCTCTCGTGGTCCTCTCATGGTCATCTTGAAGGTCAAGTCTAAAGGTCCAGTGCTTATCCCACACTGAATCTGAAATATTTTGTTATATGACCAGGGGAGTTGAAGAACAACAAAGGCACAATAAACCATCTAATAGTGCTTAAAAAAATAATGGTGGCCCACGTTTGCAAATTGAGTATGAAAAGGGAAAGAAATCCCGTTAGCGTCATTGCTCCTCTTGTTTTGTTTTTAAGAGCATTGCCAGCTGTAACAGCCAGATTCCACCCCCAGTTATTTTTTTTTCCATAAAGCTTTTTCAAATGTCACCCAATAATCTCACTTGGGCAGTCTGGGAGTACAATCTGAGGGAGGTTTGCTTATTTTGCCAGGATACCATGTGGGTCATCAAGTTTTTAAAGGGTACGAAGAGCCTGAAATTAATCACCAGTCTGCCTTTGCAAGGGAGAAACAAAGCATTATAATGCATTTCAGCTAACAGATGCATTTATGCCTGATTGAAAAGAAGGCAACCTTCCACGGGAGACATTGGCTTGCAAAAAAAAAAAAAAAAAAAGTGTTTCTGTGGTGGTGCCTGAAAGGCAACCAAACATGTACTAGAAAAAAACAAAGATGAGTTGATGGTTGTTGTGTTTTTTGGGGAGTGGGGGGGCTGTTTGGCCATGTTCTGGGTGAGTTGGCTTTTGGCTTGATTTCTCAAGGGACAAATATAAGATGGGGAGGGGAGAAAAACTGTAGGAAAAATATGCAGATCAACTGGATCCCTTACTTACGAGAAGATTATGTTCTTGTTTGCATGATATGGCCTGCCATGCATTGGGCTGGTGGGCTGGTTCAGTGGTTTACGTTAAAGATGGGCACGAATAAAAAAATGTGTTTCGTTTTTTTGTTTTTCATTGAGAGGTCCATTTCGATTAGTTTCCATTTATGTGATTTTTTGAAAAAAATCATTTTTGTTTTTGATGCTGGCTGAGACACAGTATAGACTAGGTATGCAGGGAGGTGGCAAAAGGCAGCGGCGGGTGTTGCCCAGGGTGCAAGGCAGCCACAGAGTGACTGCACTGCGGGGCAGGGGAAGGTACTCACTGAGAGGTACTCATGCACATACACAGGGAGGCTGCAGGACTGAAGCTAGAGAGAAATCTCTTCTTTCTCTCCCCTAAGAGCCAGGCTGCAGCCAGCAGAAACACAGAGACACACACCTGCCTGGCTGGCCTAAAGTGAAAATAATGAGTTGCAGAGACAGCAATCCCACCCTAACTCCCACCCAGAGACTGCAAGGAGGATGGGGGCTGCCAGAGCATTTTATGCCCTCTGTGGCTGCCAGACCTGCCCAGTCTGCAACCTGGGCATGCTATTGGTTGAACATGATCCCATCACATGGCTTGCCTCCATTTTGTGGCTGGCAACATCCATTTTGTCATCCTTAAAGGGAAAAGAAAAATACATCGTGATGGGAGAAGACTAAAACAAACGTTTTAAGGACTCCAGCCCCCTGGTAGGTAATAATTTCAAATAATTGTTGCATTATTGCTGCATGTTTATGGATGTCCAGGGCATTTTAATACCCAAGAAATCAATATTAGGCATCTGGGAGCCATTTTGGGTTTATGTCCCCTAACTCCCCTTAAAGGAAAAAAAATACAGCGATCTGAGAAAAGACATAAATGCACGTTTTAAGGACCCCAACCCCCCTGGTAGGTATTATCAGACAGTATAAATAATTATCGCTGCATTTTTATGGATGTCCAGGGCATTTTTTAACATTTAAAACAGCTCATTTCATTGCGTGTCGCCATTAACAAAAATGAAACGTAACGAACCCAATTTTTGTGGTTCTGTTCGTTTCGTTCCATTTTCATCACAATTTTCATTAGTCATTTTGATATGTAACGGAAAAAATAACGAATAGCGGAAACGAAAAAAGTTCATTCCGTGCCCATCTCTAGTTTACGTATCTAGTGGCAGAGCCCAAAGTTGGGAGTTTGATTTCTCATGACGCCTCCTGGGTGAAGAGCCAGCCTGTGTGTTGCAGCAACAACCGCAAAGTTTAGTGGGCTACCCTCCATGGAAGCCTATGCCAAAGAGATCTCACCCAACCCAGGACATTTTTTCCTCATGTTGTGATGAGGAGAAAATCTGCATGCAGGCAAAGGCATCTCTCCTTCCTATTTTGGTATGGAGAAATGTGTCTTCTAATTCTGCACCCATGGGTGCATCCTCTACAACAAAAGGAATTTGTGCCGGGGTGGGGTGGGGAGGTTGCCCTTAAGAAGTCTTCCTTTATTTTATTCAACTGCAAATGTAATGAATTAATTACATCCTACACACTTGATTAGCTTTAATCCACTGACTACTTTTAGCAGAGTTGATAGAAAGTTTGGCCAGTTTAAGGATGAGGACTGTGTCACCTGAATGTCTACTGAGCGCACCTCATCAGCTACATGATAGATGGGAGCAATTCATAGTCAGTGGCCAGAAGAGTGTGGGTGAGATGGTGTAAAGTGCAATAACTGTGAACTGCTACTAGTTTAGCAGGGTGCCATTTGTATATTTCATCATCACACACCAGAAATACAAGCGGCAGCTTCCTAACTAATATGAATTCACAAGAGCAGTTTTACTCCACTGGACCTACACCAGCATAACTAACCAAAAAAGATTGTGGCTGAAGCCTCTGATAAATAATAGGTGAGGATGTGACAAATGTCTCTTGATTGGGCATGGGTTGCATTGTTGTCTGTGATGAAAGAGGGGGTGTGGTTACAGGGGCCAGGTATAAAAAAGGGACCCATGCCCCACCCCTACCCCCAAGCCTCGCAAGGCCCCTGTCTTGTCTCGCCCCTCCTGCCAGGGTGGGCAATGCAGCCCTGGGTCTGGACTGGCCAGAACCAGGGTGGCCTTTGTGCTTTACTCTCCATAAGAGGCGGGGATCATTTGAGAACAGGAGGTTAGATTATACCCCCACCTCAACCATGAGGGACATGATAGTAGGGTGTGGCCTGCCTGAAGCACCAAATGCACTTCTACCAGCGACTGAGGTCTGATTTTCCTACCTGGTGGTGGTGGTTTGCATTGCGAATAGGCATGAGGAGTGAAGCCGAATTAGTTGGTCCTTGCTGGTGAGTACTGTGGCTGAATGGAGGTTTAGATATAAAGACAACTGTAGTCCTCCACCCTAACCACTTCACATACTGCCAACCTTCATAGGATGACAATTAAAAGTGTATCTTCCTTTCCCCCCATCACTAATGACCTGTCTCTTCCGTAACATCAAGCCATCACCATCCTGCCCTTGAATTTTTGTAACATCTTTCCTCATTAACAGGGTGGCCACCTACCCCCTTCCCCATAAAAAAGGACAATACACAGTAAAAAGTGGACAAAAGTGGTCACTGATATTATGATATTAATTTGTATGTGCACATGCAAAATCAGAACTTCCCTTTGTGTGTGATGAACTCAAGTGGGAGCAGCTGGCCTGTACGCCTGCTGAAGCTGTGATGACATGGACTCATATATTGACATCATCAGAATGATCAGACTGTGACTTTGCTAAGAAGATCAGGGCAAGTCTAAGGGGAAAGGAAAAGATGTCATTTCCTTGAATCAGTACATGCAATTAATGATGACAACTGCAGTGGTGACCCAGCAAAGTATCCAAAAGGGTCAAGAATCCAAAATAAAGCTGTTGCACATCCTATTGTTGCATCTCTGTGTGGTTTACTGTGCTTCCAAGGGTGTCAACTGTTTTATTGATTTAAATCAGTTAATGATCTTTAAAACATAGGAAACACATAGAAAAGCACATATTTATATCAACATAGAAAACACATACTATTAATATCTGCATTTTAGTATAACAATGTTTTATGTTTTTAGTTCTTCTGATTAGGTAGCTAATTGTTTGGTTGATTTTTGCACACACTCGAAAATATAATTCAGTAAGTAGCCTTGGCCAGTCGTTAGTGAGACACACAATGAGAAATGAAAAGTACAAATCGTTACAGCTGACCATCCAACCAAGGTAAACTCAATAGAAGAAGAAGCAGGAAATAGATCTTATTGAGGAAAAAAACCTTAGAAAACACAGCACCATTATTTAGAGTGGCTGCATCCAGAATTGGAAGAGTGCTGTCTACCCTTCTGTGGGAGAGGAACAAGAATTAAAACATCACACCAAAGTGCACAATATTTTCATCAGTTCAGTTTCAGATCCATAAATGCCTTCTTAGAAATTCAGAAGAGATCTATCTCTACAGGACATGATTTAAGCAGTCCTAGAAATGAGGGGGAAAACAACCTGCCAGCCTTACACTTAACAAGCACCAGCAACACAAAAGGGTTATTTATGAGCAACCTTCAGCAGGAGAGCTATTAACCATGAACATCATTTACAACATAACTGTTGTCAAAGTTTCCTTAAACATTTGGAGGACTTGCAATTACTCCTTTGGAGCACATGCAAATGTGATTAATGGGCTATAAATAAGTTCCTGAGAGCCCTCCAGTTTGACTCTGTGGCCAATGTTCATTTTGTCTCCTGAGGCATCAGTGGAAAAAAAGTATTTTATGGAATATTTTAGGGCCTGGAAAGACAACAAGAAAAAAAATAGTTGCTGATCGCTCTGCTAAGTGTATACTGGATATGGAAATGTTTCATGTCACATTACAGAATGATTTCCATAAAGAAACTTGGAATGCGGGGCCACCTACAAGCTTTCTGCACACAGCAAATGCCAAAGAGATCTGCTTTCAGGCATTTTTGCATTATAGATGTCAGAAGATGTACTGCTAAAATATCACTTTCATGGAGAATTATCATACTGGTGGATACTATCCTATATCCAGATGGCATTGAGCTCTCTCTCTCTCTCTCTCTCTCTCTCTCTCTCTCTCTCTCTGTGTGTGTGTGTGTGTGTGTGTGTGTGTGTGTGTGTGTGTGTGTGTGTGTGTGTGTCATAAAAGCATATTTATGAGTTGCTAATCTTCCATTGCAGTCTCTCTTGCAAAGTTCTTGAGGTATTGTGCTGCCCCTCATCTAACCCAGATAGGCACATTGAGACTTTTAAAAAAACATATAATACTATACCTTCTCATGATTATTCAGGGTAGTTTTTACTCTTTGTTAGTGCAGCCTGTGTGTTGGTATTCTTCTCTTAAGCACAAAGGAACTAATGAACAAAGATGGGCAACCCAACTCAAAGAAACATTGCCACAGAGGGCAATTCAAGTCTTAAATTAGCCATGAGTCTTTAGGAGTCAAGTCCTTTAATATGATATACGTAATGGTATGGAGAAAGAGAGAGAATTGGGCTATGTCTGTCATCTCATGCACCCATGCTTTGTACTACCTGTTCAAGAAGGAATCCAGGGCCTTTTTACATGACCCCTAAGATCTGCTGGCCCCTTAAATTCAGACCAGAGATCTTAGGGTTTGTCGCTCTTCTGTGTCTCCACCCCTCCCTACTTCCTGGCTGCTGGCTGCGTGAGGGGAGGGAGGAAAAAAGGGACAAAAGAATAAAACCTTACCTCCCGGTGTTGGTGGACGCTGCCGGGGGAGCCCCGGTTACTTCCTGGTTCCTCTTAAAGGGGCAGGAGGCAAAAAACAAAAACAAAAAGAAGTGAGGAGAGCCAGGCACATCCGCATCAAATATTTTTCACCTCCAGAGAGAAGGTACAAGAAAAGTGTGCTGGGTTGCGCTAAAGTGGGCGGGGTCGCACTTAATTGTCTGCAAACTCCAGAGCTGGTGGGGAAACATTTTAAATCTCCGGAGCTTGCAGCCATTTGCGGCGGAGCAAATGTATAAACAGCCCCCAGTGACCTTCCAGATGTTGTTGGGTTACAATTCCTAATGACCCTGCCAACTGGTTCATGTTGGCTGAAGCTGATGGGAATTAGGAGACAATGACACTGTTCGAAGGACCATCAGTTTTCCCATCCCCAATATGAGTATACCTAGATATACACTCCAGATGTTGTGGATATTTATTCCCAGAAGCTTTAGTCAGTTGGGCCAAAGGGAGACATTTATGCCTTGAGTCTTATGGCCGCTTTCATGATCCTTTTCCATACAACCTACTCAGTTTCATTAGGTCTATTTGTTTTCATTCTGCATGTCCAGTTCCTTCCAGAGAACATATCTGTTTCTGATACCTAATTCTGTATATCCAAGAACTCTGGACACTGGATAGAGCTTTCCTCCTGGTTTGTGTTGGTTTGATTAACATTTTCATGGATTCTACTTCAACTTCAACAACCAGTATGGTGTGCTGGTTGGCTATAGTGCCAGACTGTGATTGAAGAAACTTAGGTTACCATACCAGATTGGCCATGAAAATTCATGTTGAGGGCACAGGGAAGTGATGATCAACCACTTACTGAACATTTCAGATATCTCCTAAATCCTATGGGAGCCATCATAAGTTTAAAATGACTTGATAATACATAACCATAATTGCAGGTGTTAAAAATAGATTTCAAATATCTTTCCTTTGTGTTCTTTGTTCCTCCAGGTGTCCTTAATAGTTCCTCATTCTTTTGCAAGAGAAAATCTACCTCACTTTTGAATACATCAAAATACAGGAACTGGTTTGTTGACTTAGATGGGTTGTCTGTCCCAAAGAATGTTTTTTAAAAACCCTCCAATTCAATGAAGGTTTGTTTGGAGAAGAATGACAAAGTACAAAAGGTGCTTCAGGTCATGTTTATACCTTTACAGTAGAAGAGGCAAGTAATGCAAAAAAGCATTTGTCAGAGTAAAGAACCAACTCATACCTGCTAAAGGGAGATTTCCTGTATTTACTTATTTGCTGATGTCAAATAAAAGACCTGAGGGAACTGGTAGTAGGCAATGAAAAAGTTTTGTTTAGAATGAGCTAACTAATGTATGTGTGTTCTATGCCTTCAAGTTGGAACTGAATTATAGCAACCCCAATAGATTGTTCAAGGTAAGCAAGAGATAATATAGGCAAGGTTTGTTTCCATCACAATAGCCAAGGATAAACCAGAACCTTTTCTAAGAATCCAACTCTAATTTGTATAACTTGAATCTTAGCACAAACCAATCCCTTTCAGCTTCTAGTTTCTGATGCTCCATTCAAATAATTTGCTATGTTGAAAGGGAACTGAAAATTGTGTCCTGTTCACATTTATTTGGGGTGGGGGTCAGAGAGTGTTAAATGTATAATATGATTCTTGCTTTCTTAAATGACCAGTGATGGTGATAATGGTAAGAAATAAACAAGCAGTAGCATGTGGCAGAAGGGAAATAGAGGTGGATATATTATGGCTGCTATCCCATGGCTGGAAAAAAAACGGTTCAAACTAAAAGCCAGCTTTTCCCCAGTAACAGTTACGTGGGTGAAGATGCGGTTCCTGTGTCCCCACAACCCCACCAACCTCCCCCCCACACACAGAGGCTTCCACAACGCTTTCCCCAACGGCTCCTGGGAAGGGAGCAAAGGACTGCCCTCTGAGGCTTGTGACTCTGAAAAGGAGGCGTGAGAAAGAACAGCCTGCATGGGAGAGGCTGCCTCTTGAGGTGAATCCCCACATCACCGCCTCTGATGTCTCTCTGTGTGTGTGTGTGTTGTGGGGAGGGCCACAGGGCTGTGTTGCAACAGGGACAAAAAGATGAAGCGGTGTTTCCGAGTCCCCATGGACACCAGTTCCAGTTAAAAATCTGCATGGGAACAGTGACAAATATTATACTACCTCCTGACTTAGTACTTGGAAAACTCGCTGGGTCGTGCTAAAGTGGGTGTGGTCTCATTTTTTTTAAAGCCCACTGGCCGTAGGGACACGATTTTAGGAGCCACATTGTCCCGTTGTTTGAAGCAGTTTTTCGTGGTCATAAGATAGCAGCCATAGTCTCCCTAGTGCTCTTTCTCTGAATAGGTCCAAAGAGATTTGGATTAATCAGGTCCAATTCCAAATTGGTTCAGTTTTGTTTAAGGCAATATGGAATTTGGCCAAATTAGTTGTACCACCATAATTTCAATATCTTCCCTTTGTTCCTTAAGCAAGCTACTGTTCCTTTCCTTATTCACCAAGATTCTGAGCATCTGAAACAAGATGGCAAATAGAAAATTTCAGAACTGTTTTTCCGTGTATTCTAGAGAAATGTGCAGTTTAAGAGAGAGGATGGCAAGCTATTTCTGACAGACAGACAGACAGACAGACAGACAGATAGACAGACAGACAGACAGACAGACAGACAGACAGACAGACAGACAGACCTCAAGGAGCTTATAATTGATTTAGCATTGTTGGCTTGTATGTGGTTATGTTTCTCCATCCGTATGTGAGTCTCATCCAACAAGTTTCAGTCAAGTTAAATTTAAAGGGCCATTGAGAAACATCTTCACCTCTAGTTCCCTATTGACACCAGCTATTAATAGAGATTACACTTACCTAGTAAAGCTGAATGTGGACTTTTGGACAAAGAAAACCACTTCTAAAGATCCTCTGCCTAAAATATGTTGTCGTAGGTCAAAAATGACTTGACAGCAAATGACACATATTCTGATATTTGTGATCACTCTACTTCTTAACACCAGAAGCTGGGAAGAAAGAGAAAGACCATTCTCATTGTGATTGATGTGTGAGGAGCAAGAGAAATACAACCAACCATTTTGGAAAACTTGCTCTCTCTCTTTATAATTCCCAGAAACCTCCAATCAGCCATACTCTCTGTGAAAAATTTGGAACTTGTAGACCAAAAGAATGGCGCCCCGTCATGACCTGTGTGTGGGCGGGGCAAGTTTGCCCGCCCGCTCGGCTCCCATCTGGGTATCCAGCGCGGGGGCGGCAAAGCTTATTTAAGCTTGCCCCCGCGCTCGGAGGCCATATTTGAGGCAAGACTGGCAGCCCCGCCCTCCCACCCTTTTGTTGAGAGAGTGAGTCTAACTGGTCACCCTACAGGGGGCCGGATGGGAATTTTTGGTGGTCACTCTATTGGCTCGAGTGACCACACGTTTTTGCTCATCCCACTCTCCAGCTGGCGCTGGGAGGGTCTCCTCACTTGATCACAACTCCTTTGGTGGGTAGCACAGGGGTATAGGTATTCAGGTGAGCCTTTGTAAGACTTTTAAGGCACTGGAGAACCCTCGGAATAAAATTACCCCATCCCAGGCATAACTGTAAACCACACCTCAACTAATTCTAGGCCGAACCGAGGGATGTCAGGGGCTAGTAGATTCACACAAGTCAGAGCAACGCTGAACACGGGTACAGCGCCACACCGAAGCGTGGACCTCTCTGAATACAATACCTGGAGGGCTACGTTTTCTCCATCAACTTTACACCTGCGCTACGGTATGTGCCCCCTTGTTTGGTCACAGTTCTGAATCAAGAAGTTTTCAATAAAGTTGTGGCCCTTTCTCCCATAGAATGTTATCTTGCCTCTTTATTGCCGGGCTGGTGGGGGGGGGGGCAAAAGTAGTTCTTCAGACTCAAACCCTTAGGTTTCAATGATATTTTCACTGCTTATTTTGCGGAAGTAATATAATGCTTAATATCAAACAGACATTCAAATGACGTCTTGTTCTGATTTCCTTGCATGACTGCTGAGAAATCCACCTGTTCTTTCTCCCACCCACCCTCTCTTGTTCTTTCGTGTATTTTGTAAATATTTCTCTGGTGTCTGCAGTTGTTCCGGACACTTAGAAGATAACACCAGGCTGTACACATTTATAAATGCAGGCAGCTTTGCCAGTGCCTTTTCCCTCTCAGCTTTCTTTTTCTTTTTCTTTCTTAATTCCTATAATAACTCCTCATTCTGATGGGAAATGCTGCTTTTCTCTCTGTCTCCCCTGCCACGTAATCTGCTGCAAGTTATATCGAAATACGCCAATTTTTAAAAATAATATCCGTAAGGTCATGTCATGTTGTGCACATAAAATGGGGAAGCCATGAATTTATTATTGGTCAGCTATTCCAATCTGATAACATTATTTGGACAGGGAGATAATTCATGTGTCACAACCAACTTCGGCTTGCTCATTAAGATTGGAACACAGTGTTCTGCTGTTGTATTGCAGTCCCATCAGAAATTAGTCTGTTTAGGGAAAACTCTTTTTCACAATTCTCTCTTTTGAAGACTGTGATATCAAATACACTCTGAAATGCGTTGACATTTCACCAAGCATTTGATCCACTTTTAATCTTTTATGAGAACTTATCTCAGTATTCACTATCGAAATTCCTATGTCACCAGTTGCCTTTCCTTAGTGCATGACAAAGGCAGGATAGTCTGGGCTATTTTTCTACTTGAAGACAACCCATACAATGAGGGGCCCCTCCACACACTCACCCCCAGGTCAAGGAGCAAAGTAGTGAAAACCAGTCAAGCTATTTTTGTGGTGAGACAGAAAATCCCACATGTAATGCCAAACTGTGGTAATAACCTTTGGGGCAGAATATTAATTAGGAGAGGAGAAGCTGATACACCCCAACTTCTACTATTCCTCCATTCAAACAAAAGAAGTGAGATCGAGAATGAATTGTTCTTGTTGAAGAGTTGTACCCACCCCAAATCTCCTGTGTTTTTTTTTTTTTTTTTGGTAGGACACAAACTTACCTGAAAGTGCTTCGCTGTGAGGCTTTTTCAGTAACAGTGAGGAGTTATTGAAAAAGCCACCAGTGTCATGGAAACAGAATGGAAGACCAAGACCAGGACTGCTTCAGACAACATGCGAAGGCTACTGAGAAGGCCCGTTCTGTGTATGATGAGATGTGCAGCCCGGTAGTGACTCTGACACTCATGCAATGGTCTGGATGAGATACCTTGCTTGCTTGCTTCAATGTTTACCTCATCCATTGAGTGGCCAAGCCATTACTCTGTGCAGCTTACAATCAGCATCTGCTCAAGCACAGACATAAGACATTAAAAAAACAACCTTGTGCTCCTCTGTCCAAATGCAACACTCCAATGGCTTGCATTAATAAAAACACAGTACACAACTAATACATTGCTGTGATTTTATGACACTCCAAATCTGCTGCAGTCTCATTTCTAAGGGAAAATCTCTTAGAAATGAGACTAGATGGTACAAATGAGACAGGGGGTACATATAATTACCACACCAAGTATTTCTTCACCCTCTACCACATCAGAGGCCGAGAAGTGACTCAGTACCCCTATACAGGGTTTTTGGCCTGCACCCAGCAAGGTTAAAAAGGGGGATAAGAATGAGACTTGCCCTCAATGCCCCTGCATGACTAAGTCTTTATAGTAGACATGGGCACGACTCGGCGAAATTTTCGTTTCCATTTCCGTTACGTAACGGAAACGGTAACGATAATTAAGCCATCAGAACTCAAACTTGAACAGAAAAAAGAAAAATTTGGTCGGGTTTTTCGTTTTCGTTTGTGGCATCGCGGCAATCACGCAATGCAAAGCACAGAAAAGGTTTTTAAAAGTTTTTTTAAAAAACCCCAACTCCTGGCCAAAAAAGCAGGTGAAAATATGCCTGCCTGAGGCTTTGCCACCTACCAGAGAGGTGGTTTCTGGGGGGGTCCCTGGCCTTCCCCCCCTCTTCTCCTGACCTGGGCTGCTTGCTGGGAGGGTCATCCTCGTCGTCTCGCCATGCCATGCAGTGGGGGGGATCCAAAGTGGCGACCACAATTTTTCTTTTGAAATCGTGATCACCACAGAAACATGTGAAATTTATTTATTTTAAATGCCTGGATTTTAATAGTAGCAGCAGTGGGTTATTTTATAGCAATAAAACGTCGTATTTATTTTATTTTATTTTATTTTTTATTTTTTTAGACCTACCCATTTGGGCTGGGCATGGGATGGGACCATGCAATTTTTTTTTTAACCATTCCACAAATGGCATCGCCAGGTTTTTGACTGACACTTCTGGATGTCTCAGAGGGCATAAAAAGCCGAGGCATCTTCCAGAAATCGCAGTCGGGTGTATGGATGTGGTTGAGGGAGGAGGGCTGGCTGCTGGTGCTGGTGTGATCCGATCGAGATTGAGGAGGGAGGCTGGAGGCTTTAGGATTTAAGTTAGGCAGGGAGGGAGGGAATTGAATTTAGAAAATAATTTCTTTGATTCCCTGCAGCTTTGTCTGCTGAAGGGAATAGCAGTTTATTCTTTATTTCTTCTCTGGCAGTTTGTGAGGATTTTTTTCTGATATTGGATAAAGGGGGAGGTTCGACTGGGAGTGGGAGGTGTGGATTTATTTTAAAAATATATTATATACTACCATTTATTTTTTATTTTCCCAACTTCAATTTGCTTGCACACACACACATTTGGTGTGCAAGCCAAGAACAGAACCTCTATCCTAAGTGATATCCTAACTGCCCACTCGCCCATCCGCCTGCACCGCCACCCACCTGTGGCCTGCGCCGCCGCCCGCCTACTCGCCTGCCTGCCCGTGGCCACCGCCCGCCCACTCGCCCGCCCGCCCGCACCTCCCCCGCTGCTGTCGCTGCCCGCCCATGGCCCCCTGCCACCGCCGCCCGCCCGCACCTACCCCCCACCACCCGCCACCCGCCCCACCCGCCTCCTAGGGCGCAAAAACACCTAGCGCCGGCCCTGATTGCGGGACGCCCCTATGCTCTGGGGAAGTCAAATTGCGCTAAATCGCTGTGGAAACGACAAACGACAAACGAAACGATGAAACGACAAATTTTTGAAAAATTTCGCAACAAATGGAAACGACCCGAAATCGACCCGTTCCGACAAACGAAAACTCAAAACGTCATTTTTTCTGGTCGTGCCCATGACTACTTTATAGACTGGGGAAGAAATACTTTGGGACATTGCAGCTGAGTGGGGATATAAATGATCCTTTTGGGACATTGCAGCTGAGTGGGGATATAAATGATCCTTAAATCAAGGGAATATAAGCCCAGAGCTCCTCAGGAGAAAGCTCATGAGTTCAGTGGAAGATGCTTAGATATCCCTCACTACTGACTTTAGCACTAATTAGACAAAGAGCCTCAGAGGTGTCTGCAAAGATGATATAGGTGAGGAGAAGGAGGCTTGAGGGTATATACATGCTCACCCTCCTATGAACTCTCACAGCTCATAGTACAGTACTCTCATTAATGGTATGCTATTATACATTGTGTTTGGCTAGATCTAGGGTGGCCCAGCTACAGAAGCTTTCTTTATGTCTGAGACAAACGGGGTCTTCTCTCGCCATATGACAATCTCACATGACTCAACCTTGACCAACGGGGCAGTACAGCCTTAGGCATCAAAACTGCTAGTTACGCTCCTGAATATGCCCCATTCTCTCCCAGTGCCACACCTCTCATATCCTGTCTGACGCCTTCGTCTTCCTCCCCATTCAGCAGATTGCCAAGAAAGCTACAGATTATTCTTTTCATCTTTTTTTTTGAATGGACAGTTTAGAGAAAGAGCTATAAGAAATTTGGCTGAGGGCCAAAAGTGCTCCTGAAGTCACAGATTGCCCATCATGTGTCAAGCATTAAAAGGAAGTCATGAGGTCTCTGATCGTCCTAGGCACTTCTGAAACATGTATCAATAGAATACTACTGTAATATTAAAATTAAAAGGCAGCAACGACTGGTGTTTAAGCTAATATTATTTATTTATTTATTTATTTATTTATTCTTGTACTTATATCCCGCTTATCTACTACATGTAGTACTCTAAGCGGCTAACAAAAGCAATACATACCAAATCAACAACAATAGAATACATCAGATATAAAGCATAAACAACATAGAACTATTAAAACAACAAAACATATAAAAATCCTCCTGCGTCCCGGCATGCGGAGGAGCAAATTCTAGCAGAATTAAAAATAGATATGGCAAAACAGACTAATTTGGAAGTGGTCGGGGGGAGGGAAAAAAAAACCTTGGTTCTGTCTTCAGACCAAATGAAGATTTCAGCCAAGAAATTTAGAGTCGATTTAAGAATTGGAAGTGCAGCAAGGATGGAACGCTGTTGCTGCCGCCCGCCATCTTGTTTCAGCCGACACAAACCCCAGGTGGAACAAAGGATGTAAGAATGTAAGAATATTAACTCCCATCGCTTCAGATTTTCCTGAAATTGGTCCCCTAGAAATCCTTGGGGTACAACATTGGGTTTCAGATGTCGACACAATCTGGGGTACAACATTGGGTTTCAGATGCCGACACAAACCCCAGGTGGAACAAAGGATGTAAGAATGTAAGAATATTAACTCCCATCGCTTCAGAGTTTCCTGAAATTGGTCCCCTAGAAATCCTTGGGATACAACATTGGGTTTCAGATGTTCTGGGACCCATAAATCCTGATTACTGGCAGTGCTGGCTGTTTGTTTGTTTTTGTGAGTTGCAATCCAATTCCCAATATCTGGAGCCCCAGATTTGGGAAACACTGCTCTAAATGTAGTCTTCAGTAGTGATAAGACACCAATTAGATTGGATTAGATAGCAAAAACAGGATTATGTCATGATATGATTATTATAACATGTTCGTTAACTCATTTATGTTGCATGTTTAAAGTGCCCCCGCATCAATGAATCCATTTGAAGGGCTTTGATCAAGAACCATCACAGATTTTTGTGCTTTTAATCCAGTGGAAGCATGTTTTATCTACCTGGGCTTTAATTCAGTTTTGTCTTTCTGTTTGTCTGTCAATAAATGTATTCTCTTCTATTTTAGTTCATTGTACTTGACTGGCTGAATATTTAGCTTGCATAGCTCAAGGTACTAGAGATGGGAACAAAACAGAAAAATGGAGTTTCGTTTTTTTGTTTGTCATTGAGAGGTTTGTTTTGGTTCGTTTCCGTTTGTCGGGGATTTTTTGAAAAATTTTGTTACCGTTTTTCATTTTTTTATTTGTCGTTTCTACCCACTTTTTGCACGATTTTTAAAGCATTTCCATGCGCAGGCATCCCCCAACGCCCCAGACCAGAGGGGAAACACTAAAAAAATGGATGCTGGCAGAGACAGGATAGACTAGGTATGCAGGGAGGCTGCAAAGGCAGCGGCGGGCGTTGCCCAGGGTGCAAGGCAGCCGCAGAGTGACTGCACTGTGGGGCAGGGGAGGGTACTCACCGAGAGGTACGCAGCACACACACACACAGGGAGGCTGCAGGACTGAAGCTAGAGGTGCAGCAGAGACAGCAATCCCACCCTAACTCCCACTAGAGACTGCAAGGAGGACGGGGTCTGCCAACGTTTTAAGGACCCCAACCCCCCTGGTAGGTTATCAGACAATATAAATAATTATTGCTGCATTTTTATGGATGTCCAGGGTGTTTTTTAACATTTAAAACAGCTCATTTCATTGCGCGTTTCCATTAACAGAAACGAAACGTACCAACCACAATTTTCGCGGTTCTGTTCGTTTCGTTGCATTTTCATCACAATTTTCGTTTGTCATTTCATTGCGTAATGGAAACGACAAATGATAACGGAAACGAAAAAATGTTCGTTCTGTGCCCATCTCTACAAGGTACAAATCCTTAAAAATGTAGGACAGAGCTATTTTAAATAAATAGATAAAGGAGAACTAGTAGATATTTTTCTAGTGGTCTATCAGCTGTTCTTCGCAATAATATAACTGAACTAAAACCAATTTATTTAATTAAATGGACATTAAATAAAACAGAGCACAAAACATACAGTACAGAGTCAGACTGCTGATCTCATGGACACTTGGAAGCCTCCTGCTCTTTCAGAATGAGAATGTTATCTGAGGAGATATTTATAGAATGATGTAAGTTAGCAGTTAGAACAGTTCAATCCCTTTTGAAGTGATGAATTTGTAACATTCTCACCCTCGCTCTTGCCCCTGACCTGGGAAAAGATGAAGACAGCAACTGTAGTGGAAGAACCTTTGACGTCCATCTGGGCATGATTGCACATACCCAGCCACTTTCAACATTGACTTCCATCTGTGTTATGCAACTATGCATCATAAAGGTTTCTAAAATGGGCAGCTACAACCGCTGTGACAGCAGTCGGGTTGTGAAAAGTATACTAGAACCCTTTCCTGCCCCAGCACTATTTCCAAATGAAGGTTTGCTGATCAAGCCCGGGCTGTGGAGAGGGATTTTGCTCTCTCTCTCTCTCTCTCTCTCTCTCTCTCTCTCTCTCTCTCTCTCTCTCTCTCTCTCTCTCTCTCTCTCTCTCTCTCGTGTGTGTGTGTGTGTGTGTGTGTGTGTGTGTATACTGCAGCAGCTCCTGAAATTTCTCAAGTCTGGACCCCCTTTGATAATAGCCAAGCGACCTGCAACCCACTGTCCCCACCACACTAACATAAAAAGGCATTTTAATGTTTAGGAAGAACTACTACTGAATGTTCTGGGGTGCAATTTCAGAAGGAATATGCAGACAGACACCCTAGACAGAGAGCAAAGAGGGAATGGTTCACATTACTGAGTTTAGATAACCTGGATTTAAATTTATACTTGATCCCAATGAATCATACCTCCTTGGGCTACTCACTTTCTCTCAGTCCTAACCTATCTATCTCATAAGAAGGTTGCACTAATAAAGGGTGATGGCAGAATCAACTCTACAATGGCTGGATAATGTGTGGCTAGAGAATGCGTAATCCAGGTATTGGATTACAATTTCCATTGGATTCAGAACACAATTACTGAATGGGCTTGAGTTAAGGCTACAGTTGTTTATTAGGGGCAAGGTTTTATTTTTAGAATATCACACAGCAATGGAGTTTTAATCCTATGGAAAGTATTTTCGAGACACCCAGTGAAGCAAAGGTCTTTCATCAAGAACATGGTGGGGAAGGAGTGGTTAATCCCTTCCTGCCTCTCAGTGCTGGCACCTAGGTCAAGGAAAGTGTTGTGTCCCCTATCTCAGGGACAGTGTGTGGTTGCCAAAACCCAAACCATGGAGAGATCTGGTTTCCCACCAGTGTGCCACCTTCCTGCAATGACCGGACCCCAGCTGGCCAGCCCCTGCACTGGAGGCTCTGGAAGTGGGTGGGTGAAGGGCAGTATGAGGAGTTGCGGGTGAGACGTATGAAGCAGTGGCAAATCCTTGCCCCAGTATATAAAAACAGGTGTGGGTTCTCTACCTTGCCAAGGCAGGGCCATAGCAATGGCCCAGGAGGGATAGGGGATCCTGTCCCATTGTTGGACCATGGACCCTTTCTCCCACTGTGGGAGTTATGACCAGTTTGAGGGAAAGCACTGGACCCACTCACTGGCTCAGGATCAGTCCTGGGGCAGACAGTGCTGCCCCTTCTGGCTCCCTCACATGGCAGCTCTTGGTGATGGGCTCCTGAGTCATGACTGAACGAGGCAGGAAGGGAGGAAGCAGGCGGGCAGGCATGGAATGCCCAGGAGGAAACCATTGCTGCCCAAGGTGGGTGGGCAGGGTACTTCCCCTTGTAAATATATTGTGCCAGGTATGAACCATCCTTCTGCCACCCTATGAAAGCTACCTTCCTGCAACTGCTAAAACTCGAGCATCGTTTCTAATGATATATTCAACATCTTTTGAAGATGGAACATTAATCATCTTGGAATCTTAGTCATCCACAAGCAATTGTTTTCCTTAATGCTAAACAAGGAAGGAAGGAAGGAAGGAAGGAAGGAAGAAAGGAAGAAAGAAAGAAAGAAAGAAAGAAAGAAAGAAAGAAAGAAAGAAAGAAAGAAAGAAAGAAAGAAAGAAAGAAAGAAAGAAAGAAAGAAAGAAAGAAAGTTGATTTCCATTTGTGTAGTGTATAGTATTTGGAGATGTAGGGACCCTTTATGTTCACATACCCCCCCCCACACACACACACACAAACACAAAAAAGGGCAATCCCATGACTTTAATAAAATGTCAAGGCAGATATTTCTCCAGTTTTACACACAGGAAGGCAATCTATCATTGTTGAGTAAGATGCATCTGTTCTTTACTCTGTCTTTTTAAAAGCAGAACTTCTTTAAAAGGTTGCAAAATAACACTAGCTGTACCAGATTGAGTTTTTAAATACACAGTTTAACAGTGCAACTTTCCATTTTGGCTGAAAGGATTTGTATTTTCCTCCTTTGTGCCTCTAGATGCAAAATCCAAGAAAGCTCCTGCACCTTGGAGAAAACAACATTTCATTAACTGCAGCTTTTCATACAAAAGGTCTCTCTTTCATGCAGCTATTGAAAGAGCAGAATGCTTGGCCTTCCTTTTTTTTTAATCTGGCTAGCTTTGGTACATGTGCCTTGTGGTCTTTTCTCTTGTTATAATGTTATTGTGTCATTCCTTTTGTTGCTTTTTAAACAGCAGTAAACACCATTCCAATCACCTGCAAATCTGCCATCTTTATAAGTGGACAAGAAAGCTGGGGAGGGGGAGGGGAATGGTCCCATGAGAGACTTGTGTGAAGAAAAATGCTCTCAGAATATAATTTATCAGGTATAGAATGCTGAAGATTTTGCAGTGAAATCAGCTCCTGCTAACAAAAAATTAAGTGGGTAATTAACATCAAATCAATTTAGGCAACAGCTGGTACACTATTGCTAGAGCAATACTCCATAAGCATTACAAAGATAGCTTCCTTTTCTGCTTCATCTTTACAATACATGCACCCCTAAATGCACCTATCTTGGAGAATGCCTGTAAAACTGCTTTGGGGTTACTTCGAGGGATGTCCATTTGTATTTTTCAGACTCCAGTTCCCAGAATTCTCCATTCTGAGAGTGCTGTCTGACAGGCCCACACCTATAGATACCAAAATTTCACTAATCTGAAAAAAAAGTCTACAGAAAGAACCTCACTGGGCATAAAGGGAACATCCTGTGCTCCTAATCCTGCTAATCACAGCCCCACCTTTAGAAAATATATGAAGTGGACTTTGAAATGCATGAAGGAAGCACACAGAGCTGTGTTAAGGGAAATGGCACAAAGAAAACACGCTTCCATTAAATTTGAAGGTTTCAGCAGAAGATGCAATGACTATTTAAACTACAACTGTGAACAACTTTGCCAGAACTGGAGAGGAGCAGGGGCCTTCTATTGCTGAGTGTATTTGTGCGCAGATGGCAGTTAAACATGATTGGTCCTATTGGTGGGTCCACTGATTGTTGCTGCTGCGACAACCACAACAAAGGGGCACTAGCGATGGCCATGTGCAAGGGAAGGGGCAGCGTAATCGGCAGGGCACAAACCCAGGCCTATAAGCAGGCTCGGGGAGAACACGGGACTAAGAGCGACCTGGGCCTCTGGGAAACAATGATGTGCTCCCAGGGGGCAGGTTAGCAACCAATTTAAGGAGGAGGCAGGAAGCAGAACCTCCCTCCTTTCACAAGCCATCACTGTACGGCCACCTGAGATGTACAGAAATGATGGGGTGCGCCTGTCTGAGTGGGCTAATGAGCAAGGCATTGGTTCCATTAAGGAAGCCATAAGTGGATGGTTGCAGCTGCAGTGCAGCGTAGCTCAGCTCTTGTGGCAGTTTTACAGGCATTGGGACTGATCCAAGCAGTTAAAGTAGCAGCATAGAACTGGCAACATGGAAAAAATAACTGACAAGGTCACATAAAATGGAACATGGCCATGGGCTGAATCACGAGGGGACAGCCAAAGGCCCTGGAAGGATTCAATGACACAGGCCAACATTGGGGTCTACACCCCTTAGGGGTCCTGTTGACGGAGTAATGGACATGGGTTACCGTTGGGGTGGACAGACACCCAGGAAACCCACAATAAAAAAAGGATAATTCATTCCAAAAGTTTGGTGGGGAATGTGGCATCATCAAGGAGCAAGCGGGCTCCTTGATGCATTGGATCTGACCCAATGACTCAGCCAGAGTACTATGTGTGTGCAACCAATCAAATTGTGGCCAAAATAATTTTCCCAAAAGATCTAATGGTCATGTCTGGTTATTGGTTGCACAAAATGAGAAAGGTCAGCTTTAGGCAACAAACACTTTTGCCTCCAGATTTCTCCCGAGAAAGGAGACATTAGCCAGCAGTTTCTCACATATGGGGCTGAACATAAACAGTGACTGCTGTCCACAGTTTTTACCCCCTACTATGGTACATGTTTGTTTTTTGCATTGCATGGGGCCATAATGTTAACTGGGATAACAAGTCAGCTACCATTTTGTTTCCTCCACCATGGCTTGTACCATGTAACATTCCAGGGCAGTGGTTCCCAACCTTCGGTAATCCAGGTGTCCCTGGACTGCAACTCTCAGAACCCCCAGCAAGCATAGCTAGTGGTGAAGGCTTGTTGACTTCTGAGTGACACGGGGACATGGGACATTACAGGGGGAGTTGCAGTCCAAGAAGATCTGGGTTATCCAAGGTTGGGAACCACAATTCTGGGGCATTGTGGTAGTATTGAGCAGGGATCCACACAAAAAGTTTGAGACATTTTTAGAACAAATTCTGTGAAGTTTCTATCAGAACCAGACATTTTCTTAGAAAAATGACCTCCCTGAGCATTTTGATTCAGAGCTATTCAGGCTTCTGGATTCAGCACCTCCCTCAGGCCTCCCAAAGGTTACCTTTTGGTAGGTTTGTGGCAACTGCATTTTTTTCTTTGTTGCAGATGCTTGTGACACAACATTCCTATTAGCCTGTGGCGCACATTGGCAAGGTCAATCTTATGTCCAGTTCCATGAAAATGATGAGACAAGTGCCGAGTCCTAACCTGTCCTCCTGTTTCTGCAATATCTTATTTCACCCTAAGAGCAAACTGGATGTTCCTGTTTCACCATTTTTAATCTCTCAGCCTCAGGCCCTTTTAGAATTTCTATGGAAACGTCTGTAGAATTTCTGTAGAACTTCTGTTTCTTTGAGCTTCTCTTAACATTTTCCCCCTTTCCTATTTCACTTCTCCTCATCAACCTGCAACTTTCCTGGCTGTCTACACTTCCTGACTTGGAAAAGCCCTTTGGAAAGAGTTAGGGTTGTTTTCCACCTTCACTAAAGTGTGGAAAGCTGAGAAGGCTGCCAGCTCTCAGACAAATGATAAGGGGATCAACAACAGGGTTTTCGCACACAACCCTCAGTCCTTTCAGAAAGGTCAGGTCTGGTCAAGAGTCTTGAGATTCACCTGTTAGAATTTCTCTGGATTTTCTCCTCCTTTGAAATTATTTTCATAGGGATTTCCCCCCTATCAAACTGAATGGAACTGATCACAATTCTCACAGGAAAGTGCTATTAGTCGACAGTGCTACAATGCCACACTATTCCCAATGTTTCTTGGTTAACCCACCCCCTCCCGTCTTTCTACTGGGCCATGAAGTCACTGGCAGTCCATATCTCCCAAGGTAACACACCTCACCAAAGTGTTGGGAGTGTGAATTGGGAAGTAGAGCCCTCTGTGCTGCCCTGAGCTAGGAGAGGGGAGGCAGAATACAAGCACAAGACACAAACAAAGAACCTGTGAATAATGGGAACAAAACATTTTGAGACCAACTCCGGTGCACCCATATTTGGTTTGTAGAAAAAAGTTATGAGAGCTTTCCTCGTCTGTCTTTTTCTCACATGTTTCTTCTCTTCCAATAAGTTATCTGTGAGAGAAAGAGGGTGAATAATGCAGTCATCCCATAAGTTTCATAGCTCAATGGCAACTGGGATTTAGACACACATACACAGGTCACACCATCTTGGCTCTCTGTAGAGTCTTCTCGACCTATTTACTTTTTGCCTCTCCCAACACTGGAGCCCTAGTAAGAAATGTGGATCTTTCCATGAAGGGTTCCCCTTTTGTTATTATTATAGACTAGAGCCATGTCTTACGTTTCTTACAAAATTGGGCATTAAAACAGTTGATCAGATTAGATCCCACTCCCTCAAATTTGCTGCTCCTTCTTCAGACTCAGAGGGGAGATTGGATCAATCAACCATATGACCCCAAAATATGATAACCAAAACCACAATATGGCAGACTCAATTCCATTAAACTACAGCAGGAGTAAATATGCCTAGGATTGCTCTGTTAATACAGTGTTGAGTCTTGGTCATCACAATTACAAGAAGTACCTTTGTCATTTAAGATTTTCCAAACATGAGGTTCTGTTTGGAATTCAGGAAGTATCAAAAGAGTTAGAAAAGTTTCTGAAGTCCAAAGGGGTGTTGCCCTTTGGATTTCACTTCATGTGACAAACTGACTTGTGCCAATATATAGGAACAGCCCTTTGCTTCTACCAGCTGCAAACTAGTGTGGCATGTGGATGCATCTTTTTACTGGTACTTAAAACAGATGGAGATTGTTACTGCTGCAGTCATTTTATTGCTGCTAGAATATATCTGCTATTTTATGACTTTTAATCTTGTGCTAATATCCTTTTTAAAAATATTTGTTTTGGTTGTTATTGGGCACATTGCTCTGAGAAAATTTTATTGATGGGTGGCACGGGCATCACACAGATACATACCTACACACCTACCTACCTACATAAACACATAATGCAAATGAGAGAAATGATAAGGGAAACATGGTATAATTGCACCCAGCTCTTGCTCGCTTTCAATTTTGAAAACAGTGACAGATGCAACTGCCATGGAGCAGCCCTGAGATGAGTGCAAATGATAATGGAAAAATGTCTGTGAAGATTAGAGATGGGCACGAAAAAAAAAAATTGTTCCATTGTTCATTATTCGTTTCATTACGTAACGAAACGAATAACAAAAACTGTGATGAAATTGGAACGAACAGAACAGAACCACAAAAATTAGCTTCATTACATTTCATTTTCGTTAATGGCAACGCGCAATGAAATGAGCTATTTTTAAATGTTAAAAAACGTCCTGAATATCCATAAAAACCCAGCAGTAATCATTTATTCTGCCTGATAATACCTACCAGGAGGGTTGGGGTCCTTAAAACATGCATTTATGTCTTTTCTCAGATCGCTGTATTTTTCTTTCTTTTAAGGGGAGTTAGGGGACATCGACCCAAAATGGCTCCCAGATGCCTAATATTGATTTCTTGGGTATTAAAACACCCTGGACATCCGTAAAAATGCAGTGATAATTATCTGAAATTATTACCTACCAGGGGGTTGCAGTCCTTAAAACATTTGTTTTTGTCTTTCTCCCATCACAATGATTTTTTCTTTTCCCTTTAAGGATGACACAAAATGGATTCCAGCCACAAGATGGATGCAAGCCATGTGATGGGATCATGTAAATTCTTGGACAATTTCAACCAATAGCATGCCCAGGTTGCAGACTGGATAGGTGTGGCAGCCACGGATGGCATAAAAAGCTTTGGCAGCAAATAACAAATAACAAATAACAAAACAAATTGAAAATTCGTTTTGTGCCCATCTCTACTTGTTAGATAAACAACCGTATCCATAGTCTTAAGGTGAACAATGGCCTAAGGTGCTGAAAGCCATAAACCAGGGGTCCTCAACCTAAGGCCCGGGGGCCGGATGCGGCCCCTCAGGGTCCTGAATCTGGCCCCCGGGACCAATTGCAGACCCCCCACCCCCACCCCCACCCCGCTTCGCAAGCAAGCAAGCCTCCACAGCTGCTTCTATTGCTGAGGCAGTTCCCAGCCCTTGCTCGTTCCCTCCCTCACTTGTGGTGCATCAAGTCAGGCCCGGCTGGGCTGGGCCAAGAGAGAAGGCAGCTTTCCCTCCCGGGCACAGCAAGAGCTGGATCTGAGTGCAGTGGTGCCAGCCTTGCTGCGGCTGCTGCTCCTCATCCTGAGTGGCTGCCTAGAAGGTGATGAGGGGCCTGAGCTTGCCTGGGTTGCCACCTCCTTCCCGATGCAATGAAGGAAGGAAGGAAGGAAGGAAGGAAGGAAGGAAGGAAGGAAGGAAGGAGAGCTGCTCTAGCCGCTGCCACTGTATGAGGAGGAGGAGGAGCAGCAGCAGCAGAGGGATCCCAGCAGTGGCACAACCTGGAGCAGGAGGCATTTGCGGGGGGCCCCGGAGATGCACTGATCATGGGCTGATTGTGGGGTGGTGGTGGCCCCACTTGCCGCTCCCTCCCCTGTGGTCCGGCCCCCAGTGGTGTCTGAGGGGTGGTGGACCGGCCCGCTGTTTAAAAACGTTGAGGACCCCTGCCATAAACTATGGATTGTTTTAGCTATGGCTTTGGTGGTGAAGGCTTTTTTATTTGTCTAGTTCAGGACTGTCCAACTTTGAACAGGCCGAGGTCTACTTTTTCTGGCACAAAGTGCCTGAGGGCTACTACACTAAAACCTCTACTTACGAATTTTATCCGTTCCTAGCACATGCTCATAAGTAAATAAAAATGTAAGTAAAGCAGCGGTTTCCCATAGGAATGCATTGGAAATCAATTAATCCATTCTGGGGGGAACAGATTTCAATGCGCCATGGCCCTTTATCTGCCCTACTCAACTGAGACAGTGGGCTGGCAGACTGAGAACTTTGCTGGGGCAGTGGTGGTCCCTGGGATGGGGGAGGGAGGGGTGGAGAACTTTTCCCCTCACTTTTTTATTGATGGCAGGTGGGCTACTTCTGAACCCTTCACGGTCTACTGGTAGCCCGCAGTCTACCTGTTGGGCAGGCCTGGTCTAGTTATTGTTGGCAAGAAGGAGTTGTCAATGGAAATTGGAAAGATTTGTGTTAGATGCATTGGAAATAGCATTTGACTGAAAGAGCACTCAACTTCAACCTCTTAATGATTTATCTTTGAGGAAAAGAAATGCAGTTCACCACAAGAGTCCACATATTTGTGAGCCATATAGTATTTTTTCCAAGACATACACTGAACTCAAGATAATTCACAACTAAACTGCACACTGCTGGTTTAAAAACCACAAGCCCATTTTAGTGAATGGGGTAAATGTGTCAGTTTGGTAAAATACATTTTTCAAATGCATTAAAACTGTGAGGAAATTGCATGTGAATTTCCACCGGGGGACCTTCACAGTCTTAAGAAACAGAGACCAAAATAGCTAGGAGAGAGAATGAGATTTTTCCTATTTCTCTGGGCACTTCTAGTCATAAATTACTTGGATGGCTAATTGTCCTTCTTCAGTTGCCTGGCTCAGGCCTGGATGACAATTTGCTGCTAAAGGGAAGATAAGATAAGCAGAGATAAACAAAAGCCAGAGGCTGTTTCCAGAAGGCTGGCTCCTAGCATTTTAATAAATAATGACTCTTCCCACTGTAAGCCATATAAGTGGAACTATAATTGACTTTCCACATTGTCCTGTCAACAATATTGTGTACGCCACCCCCACCACCTACACACACCCTTGCCTTATCCAGTCCTCCGGCTTATATGAGAGTCCACTCCAGACAAGTACTGTAAGTTTTATATTGCTTCAGTAACACAAAAGGGGGAGAGGGAGCTATCTGGCCCCAGTAGAAAGACCCAAAACAATGATGAGTATAATCTTTATTGGATAATTAAAATGGCAAAAACAGACACAGGATGGCTTTCAAGTGTATCAGGATTCTTCATCCACCTGGAAACTGCAAAGCTTTGGTGGGTGGGTAGCGCAGAGATAAAATTGAGAATTTCCAGTAGTCCTCCTGATAATCTGGGGGGTGGGGGTGTTATAGCCAGGCTCCCTTGTTTACAGTGAACTACAAAACAAATGGTACAAGAATCAGGTGTTGTTAATTTAGCTATGATGGCCTATTAACTACTTTTAAATGATCATACTGTAGATACCTGAAGAATTTAAATTATGTAAAAAATCACACTGAGGAAATAAACAGAAGGATTTTTAAAAAAAATACGCTTGATTTAATCTCAGAGTATTATTCTCAGTAGACATGGGCACGACTTGGCGAAATTCTTGTTTCCGTTTCCGTTTCTTGTTTCCGTTATGTAATGGAAACGGAAACAACAATTACTCCGCCAGAACTCGAACTCGAACCGACTAAAGAAAAATTGGGTCTGATTTTTCGTTGTTGTTCCTGGCATTGCAGCGATCGCGCGATGCCAAGCGGCACAGGAAAAAAGTTTTAAAAATAACCCCCCCCCCGATTCCCGGCCAAAAATGAGGCGAAAATACAATAAAAATAAAAATAATCCAGACCAGCAGGATTATTATTATTATTATTATTATTATTATTATTATTATTATTATTATTATTATTATTATTATTATTATTATTATTATTATTATTATTATTATTATTATTAATACCCCACTGGTGGGGTTAAAAAAACAAGAAAAAAAGAACCTGAACCAAAATGAATTATGAAACAATTTTTTTTCTAAAAATTCATTTTGTAATTTACGACCCAAACCGGACCGGAAAATGAACCAAACTGAAATGATTTGCCATTTTTTGGTCCGTGCCCATCTCTATTCTGCAATAACAGCTAGCCTATGTGGCCTTGGGCAAGTTACATGGTTCCAGAACACTCTCAGAAAAAGAGAGTGGAAACCACCTCTGTATACTTCATACCTAGAAAACCCTAAGAAGAATTCCTATCATTTGGAATGGACTTGATGGCACATTGTTGTTAGTTCACGTTTAGGTGGTCACTCTAGATCAGTGGTTCTCAACCTGTGGGTCCCCAGATGTTCCTGGACTGCATCTCCAAGAAGCCTCCACCACTTGCTGTGCTGGAAGGGGTTTCTGGGAGTTGTAGTCCAGGAACATCTGGGGACCCACAGGTTGAGAACTACTGCTCTAGACTTTGCATTCTGGTCATTATTTTCTCTGTGCCTTCACATCTATTTATATTTTCACAACACATTTTCACCAGGCCCTTTTTTCCAGCATCATAGTACAGTATGTATTAAAAAACTGATATTCTTGAGGTTGCCAAGGGAAATAGTGAATAATATCAGACAAAATATGCTGCTTTATGTTGCTTTTTCCTGGTTAAATCCATCTACTATTTGGCTTACGTTTTACACTCTGACCAAGGTGAATGAAAAGGAAGAAACTAAAATGTTGTTTTAATGTCAGTTTTGATGTTAGTGAAGCATAAATA
Source organism: Phrynocephalus forsythii (assembly GCA_029282475.1). Taxonomy (NCBI): domain Eukaryota; kingdom Metazoa; phylum Chordata; class Lepidosauria; order Squamata; family Agamidae; genus Phrynocephalus; species Phrynocephalus forsythii. The sequence continues at coordinate 16,247,732 of JAPFRF010000005.1, forward strand.
AGGGGAAATAAAGACGTTGCTTGACTTAGAAACACAGCTTTTCCTGCATGGAAAATATTTTAAAAACCCTAGTCTTTTCCATTAACTCACTTATAATTTCAGTGGAGCTGTCAAACGACTGATGGAAGAACAGATGTAGGCTACTTCATATGTCATTGCTGGAAGAAAACTGCTGACTGTGAGGAGTTGAATTATTTTCCTATAATGATGAGTAGAACATGTTTTGCAACCATGGACTTTCCTGGAGTGTATCATTATATTTCAGCTAAAATATATCTCAGCGTGTTGATTGTAGCACTGACACTAAAAGTGACCCTCACTAGCCCTTTAATAGAAGCTACATAAGCAAGACTTAACAGGTGATGCTTTTAGCTGCTTAACAATTTATCACTGGCTGTACAGCAAGCTATTATTAACCGAGACATTAGTTAAAGCAACTGGAGGCTGGTTGAAAAGTTTGCTGTGTTTCCTGATGATCCTATTTTGTTTATGGGCCAGTTTTGCATTTTCAAAGACAACACACATGTTTCGCCTAGGCATTTGCCCCTTAAGCACTTGGATGTAAAGTTAGTTATAAGGTAGCATCATCAACTGAACAGAAAAGTGCCCTGTCCTGATTGTTGACAACTGTCCATATGCATAAAAAAGCAAATGAATTGAATACATGTATGCACTGGTGCTAAAGGGCACAACTCTGATGTACAGCTGGGAAGTTACCAGGTCTACCAGCACGATGTGTTTTCAAGGCTGCCAACATTATCTGGCAGGACTGCTATACTTGTAATGTCAGAGGTATCAAAGTTCAGCTGGTGAAGCTTTTGCCAAGAAGAGCTGATTGCATGAAGGACACTGCACAGCTTTCTGTGTTTGGTTGTTTTTCTCTCCTTGTGAGACTGTGTTGGGAGCAAAAAAGATGGGGGGGGAGGAGGAGGAAATAGCTGTACCTTTTACACAAATTAATGAAGAGAAGTTTGTAGGTAATAATCCATAAAACTGTTTACGTGCTCCTTTCTCCAGATCAGACAACCTTAGAGGATCAAAATTAGGACTGGTCAATTTCTCTTTTGTTGTTGCTGGACAATTATATTATGGGCATGGTGGGGTAGGGTACATCATCATCATCATCATCATCATCATCATCATCATCATCATCATCATCATCATCATCATCATCATCATCATCATCATCATCATCATCATCATCATCGTGACCAAAAATGAATTAGAGGAATTGGATCAAAAAGCATGGAAACTAATGAACATGCTTCATACAGTACATTCAAAAAGTGACATGAACAGATTATATTAACCGTGAAAAATTGGAGGCCATGGATTAATGCAAATATAGCAGGTAGTGGAGGGGGAAAGAAGCCTAAATTATTATATTAATACAAATAGAGAAACATTACTTGAAGCAGTGAAAATTGAGAATATTTTGAAAACAGCAGAAACAAAGGCTCAGTATAAGGAACAACATTTTGAAAATCAATTAAGAAGTTTTAAAAAAAAAAACAAGCCACTACAGTGCAAAACATAACAATTTAACATGGGCATAGCTAAAACTGGGGACAACAGGAGTACAAACACTCCCTATGCATCTCACATGTACCTTGAAAACTGAATGTAACTTGATGGCACATAACTCACCCACACAATATGTTCCTTTGTTGGAACATATTGAGTAGGGGGTGTGACTAAATTGGCGAGCTTTGCTGTGATTTGATTTGCAGGATGTATTGTATCTGAAATTGCATACCATGCTTTACACAGCGGCTGCAGATTGATTTGAGAGTTCATGCTGGTTGAGATACACGTCACATTCCATCCCATGGCCTGCCCGCCCTCTGTGGTCCTGCTTTGGCTTCTCTAGTAATACTGTAATTAAAACTGTAAACCGCCCAGAGACTACTTGAAGTGGTATGGGGTGGTATATAAGCAGACCTCTTTGCTTTGCTTTGCTTTAATGGTTTGCATCCCAGAGGAACCTGGAACCCCGGAGCAGGAAGAATCCAAGAGCCAAGGGAAAATGTTGCATCCATGGGGACACTGGCAGACTTTGCCTGAAGTACCTGTAACCCCAACTGAACAGTCTCAGAAATTTCCCAGATGGGGTAGGATTTTTATATAGGCAGCCAAGAAAGAGCCATGAGAGGTATTGTCGGATGTGTTTTCTGGATCCCAGGATCCCAGAGGCAGGGGGCAAGAAGAGTTGGCAAGTGCCTCCACTCAGAATAATTCCATTCCATCCCACCCCCTTCCCACCACTCATTCATTGCTCCTTTCCCTTACTTTCAATTAACACATGCAGGAACTATTAATCTAATGACATAAAATAAACTGGATTGTAACTGTATGTCACTAGAGATCATTAATTTCTGACCGAGTTACTTGAAAAGAGAAGGGAGGGACCCTGAATGGAAATATTCTGCATTGTGAATCATGATATGATTATTCCAAATTACTGTTACGACTTTTGATGTTACGTGTTCGAGACTTTGATGTACCCTTTTTCATGTTCTTTTTATATTTCTATAGAAAGGTTTTTCAGAAATGTAGTAGGTGAGAAACTTTACATGTGAAAACAGCTTCACAGCAAGATATTGCCATGGTCTTATGCTTTTGAATGTCCCCACATATCCTGTACATCATGCCCACCTGAGTGGGAAGCTGTTTAAAAGAAGAAGAAGAAGTACTGTAGTAGTTTGGCAGAGTAAAGGCTTTGTGAAGAGAGATGAATGCTGGTGCTCTGACACACACCCATATTTACAAGATCTGTGTGGGTGGGGGAGCTTGATTGAATCCTCCTGGCATGAAAAGGTTGAAACCTTCTGTCTGTACATGTGCCATTAAATCGATTCTGACTTCTGGTGACCCTTTCCAGGGTTTTCTAAGGAGAGAATATCATTGCCTTCTTCTGGGGACATCATGGAACTGTGTAGCTTGCCCTACAGAGGGTGGCTCCTCTGCCTCTGTCCAGAATGGGGAGTTGATGACTGAGCTATCCAAACAAGCAGAGAAAGGAAAAAAGCCACTTTAGCAGTGAAAAGTAGACATGGGCATGACCAGAAAAAATGACGTTTCGAGTTTTCGTTTGTCGGAATGGGTCCGTTTCGGGTCATTTCCGTTTGTCGCAAAATTTTTCAAAAATTTGTCGTTTCCGTTTGTCATTTGTCGTTTCCACCACGATTTAGCATGATTTGACTTCCCAGAGCATAGGGGCGTCCCGCAATCAGGGCCGGCGCTAGGTGTTTTTGCACCCTAGGCAGCGGGCAGGGTGGGGGTGGGCAAGCGGGCGGGCGGCGGCCACGGGTGGGTGAGAGGGTGGGCGAGTGGGCAGGTGGTGGCGCGGGCTGCAGGCGGGTGGCGGCACAGGCGGATGGGCGAGTGGGCAGTTAGGATATCAGGATAGTGGTTCTGTTCTTGGCTTGCACCCCAAATGTGTGTGTGTGCAAGCAAATTGAAGTTGGGAAAATAGAAAATAAATGGTAGTATATAATATATTTTAAAAATAAATCCACACCTCCCACTCCCAGTTGAACCTCCCCCTTTATCCAATATCAGAAAAAAATCCTCACAAACTGCCAGAGAAGAAATAAAGAATAAACTGCTATTCCCTTCAGCAGACAAAGCTGCAGGGAATCAAAGAAATTATTTTCTAAATTCAATTCCCTCCCTGCCTGCCTAACTTAAATCCTAAAGCCTCCAGCCTCCCTCCTCAATCTCGATCAGATCACACCAGCACCAGCAGCCAGCCCTCCTCCCTCAACCACATCCACTGACTGCGATTTCTGGAAGGTGCCTCGGCTTTTTATGCCCTCTGAGTCATCCAGAAGTGTCAGTCAAAAACCTGGCAATGCCACTGGTGGAATGGTTCAAAAAATTTGCATGGTCCCATCCCATGCCCAGCCCAAATGGGCAGGTCTAAAAAAATAAAAAAATAAAATAAAATAAAATAAAATCACTACGACGTTTTATTGCTAAAAAAACCCCACTGCTGCTACTATTAAAATTCAGGCATTTAAAATAAATAAATTTCACATGTTTCTGTGGTGATTTGGTGTGTTTTTTGACCACGATTTCAAAAGAAAAATTGTGGTCGCCATTTTGGATCCCCCCCACCGCATGGCATGGCGAGACGACAAGGATGACCCCCCCAGCCTGGTGCAAGCAGCCCAGGACAGGAGAAGAGGGGGAAGGCCAGGGACCCCCCAGAAACCACCCCTCTGGTAGGTGGCAAAGCCTCGGGCAGGCATATTTTCGTCTGCTTTTTTGGCCAGGAGTCGGGGGGGTTAAAAAACTTTAAAAAACCTTTTCTGTGCTTCGCATTGTGCAATCACCGCGATGCCACAAACGGAAAAAAAAAAACGACCAAATTTTTCTTTTTCAGTTCGAGTTCGAGTTCTGACGGCTTAATTATCGTTACCGTTTCCGTTACGTAATGGAAACGATAAATGAAAATGGAAATGACAATTTCGCCAAGTCGTGCCCATGTCTAGTGAAAAGGTTGGAGCAGTTCAAATTAGCCTTGTGTATCACACAAGACAGTAAAAAAATACTTTGAATTCACCTAGTTTAGAAATGGAGCAAAACTCACAGTATTTGATCATGTAATCACCCTCTAAAAGCCAGTTTCTCTGTACATGCAAAGAAATGTAACACTTATAACAATGCAAACAAATAATAACACAGACATAAACTTCAAAAGGAATCTCATGTGTAGGAATAACCTGAGAAATCAAGGTTCTATATTTTTGTGATAATTATGCTCTTTTGCTCTTGTATCTCTTTTTAAACCAAACAGGTAGGAAATATGAATACTGTATCTCCAAACAGGCAGGAATTTTGTATTATTATTATTATTATTATTATTATTATTATTATTATTATTATTATTATTATTATTATTATTATTATTATTATTATTATTCGCAAAGGCATTGAGATTTGTGTTACCGCCTACCCCCTATTCAGAAAGACAGTTGCCAGAGTTCCAGGCATGAGGGATTAACTGTCAAAATCCAATTTAAATCTGTAGCACAGATGCTTTTCTAGCTAATCTTGTCTTCCCTGTGACCTATCCCTTCTTGTTCTTTGCAACATATTATTTACCTCAGGAAAGCCTTGCTTTGGGACCGTTGTGTCTATGAAATGTATGAAAGTGTGAAGGAAAACAACTGTGTTTTCCAGAGGGTTCAAGCATTTCCACTGTGAGGGTTAAAAAGAGAAACCAGGAAAACAGTACGGGGTCAACAAGGAAACATTATCCATCACTAGGGAAATGTTCTAATCTATTTCTAATTCATTTGAATAGGAGAGCAGAGAGTTGGCTGGAAGCCAGCCCAAATAAAGAAATCCAAGCCAAAAGAGAAACTAAAATGGGACAGGGCACAGATGACTACTTTTGGAACAACATTATTCACAGCTGTAAATCATCTGTTAAGTCATATTAAGATGTCCACCTGCTCTTAGCCAATGTAGCTGCACAGACACAGGCTGATATGCTGAAAGGTTGTGGAGCTAAATATAGCTGTTTTCCAGTGTTTTCTATACAGTGCAATACATCAATTGTCTTGTCAGTCAGATACTTTAAAAGGCATGCAGCTCATTGCATGCATTCCTAAACACAGGAAAATGGACTTTTGTGGTGAATGAGAGACATCGTTCCGACCAGAGGATGTGGCTGAACATCAGTGGGATTGTCCTGTCACCTCAGTCCAGTTACTCCACCTGGCCCAGGGTGGGACATGCAACTCTGGCAAGAGGACCTTCATCAGCCCCAAACTCCTAGCCCTCATTAAGAGGTGGTGGTCAAGCGACTGAGATCAGTGCTTGAAATTTGACTCCAGCTCTAAACTTTGGAAAGCAGGAAACTAGTGAATGCAACTCAGCTCCAGGCATGGACACAGGGCAATGGGTGGGGGAGGGGCTACTGGCAGAAACTAAGCCACAGTGGGCTCTGAACTTGGAGGAACTGGTATGACCTGCTTCACTACCATATTAAAGATGAGTTGCAGCTCATCTGAGTGTCCAACCTCCATGGATCCTATGGTCAAGGAAAACCCACATGGCCATCCTGTTCTTGGGTCAGAGTAGCAGCAGTCACTGGACAGAGGCAGAAAATCCCATAAGTACTGTCTTCCATCTCCTTTGCAGCAAAAGCACAACACTAGTATATCAAGATGTAACTGAGCCTGTTGTTTCTTCCAGCAGGCTTCAAGGGTTATTATGCAATAGGGCTGGAAGTTAAAAGTCCCATCACCTTCACAGGTGTGCTTGGTGGGGGCACAGAAGAATCTCTTCTTTGTTGCCACTCCCAGACTTTGGAACTCCCTCCAACAGGAGGCCAGACTGGCCCCATCTTTGCTGTTATTCTGCAAGCAGGCAAAGACTTTATTCTGGCCAGCTTTTCCTCAGTGACTGGCTGCCTGTGTGTGATGTTAAAATGGATTATTATGCCTTGCTGCTTTTAATGTGTTTTTAGCATTGATTTTATTTATTTCAGAGTGGCATTTGTTTGATGCTTTAAATGTTGTCTCTTAATGATATAATAAGCGGCTTTGATTCCTTTTTTTGAGGAGAAAGGTGGGGTAAATATTATTTTAAAAAGGTGGGGTAAATATTATTTTAAAAATATTAAAATCTCAAATTAAAATAAGTTTCTCTCCAATGGGGAAGATGGCCTAACCTTCTCCTGTGCCTTGAATGACAAAAATGAGCAGGTGAGTGGTGGCACAAGGATGGGTGACCTGGAAATAAATGCCAGCCTTGGTTTTCCATTTTTTGCAGGGGGGGGAGGGAGACCCTGGTAGATTACTGTAATATATTGCATATATTGGACTGTCCTTGCAAATAGTTTGGAAAGTTCAACTTGTACAGAACTTGATTGTTATCAAAATAGATACCAATGGAGAACAATATCAATGGAGTTGGAGGCAGGAAGGAAACCCCATCCAATAATCCCTATACTCAGCTGGCATTTTAAAAAATGCTTCTAAGCCTCCTTGTTCCTGCACACAGAGATGAGGACCAGTGAGGAAAATGTGACCATAGAAGGGCAGAGCCTTGCTGTGTGGTTGAAAAGGCATGAAGCTCTTAAGGCTGAAAAGGTTGCCCATCCTTTCTCCTTGGGCATCAAGGGCAGAGGGAATTGCCAGCTCCACAAAGTAATAAACAAGACACAAAAAGCCACAGTGGTGGTCATCTCTGGTGAATGGGAACTGCAGAAAATCAGTGACACACAGGAATGCCATCATTTGGAGCTATCCGATCCATACCTGTCAAGTTTTTTCCGGCGCCAGCCAGGACGGGAGAAGGGAGGCATAATGCATGTGCGTGCAAACACAAAAACATCATTATGCATGCACCACCCACCTCTTCCCCCCCCCATGTGCAGTGAGTGTGTCTGGCTCCTTCTGCAGCATGGCAGCCCCACAGAAGCCCCCCAACCTCCGATCCCCCCTCCCCATGGCCACCTCCCTCCAGGGAGGGAGGGAAGGCAGGGAGGCAGGCAGACAATGCTGGCAGGGCACTCCAACAGGGTGACCAACCCAACACCATCACTGCTCTGGGAGGAGCCACCTGGCCCTCACACAGCCCAGGAGGGCATACCCCTGGGTGGACAGGCCTGGCTCCCTGCCCCCTCCTCACTGCCACTCTTGCTGGGAAAGGACAAGGAAGAGGAGGGAGAGTGCTGCTGCTGCAGGAGGAGGAAGAGGAGGAGGAGCCTTGGAAGGCTGCCACTATGCCGGAGGGCACGGGTAAGGCATCACGGCCTCTCAGAGGGAGAGGACTGGCAGTGGCAGCGGTAGTCCCTGGGCCTGGCTGGGATCCGTTCAGCTCAGCTGCACCCCACTGCCCACCCACCTGCCCCCTTGCTCCAATCCCGCCAGCTGGGCACAACCTCTCTGGCGTGCCAGCTCAATGCCAGTGCCCACCCTCCTCCTCCTCCTCCTCCTCCTCCTCCTCCTCCTCCTCCTCCTCCTGGTGCTGTTGTGATGGTGGGAGGCAGAGAAAGAGAGGGCAGGTGGGCACTTTTCTTGTCCCCCCTCTACCCAGTCCCCAGCCAAAAGCCCCCCTGTCAACCACCACCGCCCGGGACATTTCTGTGAAATTAAATGTTCCAGGAAGACAGCGGGAAAAAGTCTAAAAAATGGTAATGTCCCGGCCAAAATGGGACACTTGACAGGTATGGGGAATCTCTTCTTCAAGCTGCTCACTCAGTAACCAACAAGCATATTTGCACCAGGAAAGGCAGAATGCTCTGCTATGGGCCATTTATGAAATCCTTCATCTCTAGCCTTGTTCACATATGTGGCCTCCACTTATCATCATTTTTAAAAGGGAGAAGTACACAAAGGTCATCTTTTACTTTGTATTACTCCTAAACTTTCCCCAGTGGCTGAAATCCTGTTTGCAGAGCTATGCCACATAAGGCTAACAATGGTATTAGTGAGTGATGTTGGGGGGCAGGATTTCCAGCCTTACCCCAACGATCCCATGGTTCCCATGGGACATCTTTCATCATGGGGAAGTTGTTGGGGCTGTCACCTGATGGGGGGAGGTGTTTACTTTCTAAAAATCTGTTGCCACCAGTAGATTCATTCCAGGAGCAACCATTTTCAGTAATGAAACACCTTCCCTCCCATGGACCCTAGTAGCTTCCCCAGGGGACCCTCTGGACCTTTTGGGGTGGGGGTGGGAATTTATTTTTAAAAAATCATGTCCAATAAAATGGCCATGGTTGATGACATCATTGCCTTACAGGGAGTAACAAACAGAACAGAATTTCAGACACTTTATTGCAACCATGAATTGTAGGTACCTGTCATTTTCAGCAGCAGGATAATTGCTAATATAAACAAGCTATTTTGAAACAACTTAAGTAAGCAAAACTTGAATGATGCTATCTTTCCATCAGAGCACACAATGGAAAATGAGCACTGACATTTAAGTATACTGCAATACAAGATTAGTTCTAGTAACTCCTCTGCCCCTTATCTTCCATGATTTATAACCAGAATAAAATATTCAAGCCACGCACTAGAGCAAACTTGAGCTCTATTCAAGTTTAAATGAATTAAAAACCAACAATACCTTCTTCTTCATATTGCTTTGTGCCCTTTCCTTCTGCTAACCTGCACGAAATTCTAGGGGAACTTGTCCTGGTCCCATTGACCTTGGGAGCAGAGTGGATTAGGGATGTGGTAGTTCTTGCATATTGTCTTTAGATTACAACAGTACACACTGAATATGTGGAAACAAGCATAACTAGTCTTAAGCCTGCTCCTCAAAGAAAACAGAGTGCTCTTGAATCCATCCCAAGTTTCTCTCCATCAACAAAAGGATTCAAGACAATTTCCCCCACCCCTTTTGCTGGATAAAACCTGTGAGCCAAAATGTTTCCCTCTGACCTTAACCTATAAGGTGAATTTATACAACAAGCAAATAGAAGCAACATACCAATACAAATTATTTGGCCACTGAACTAATGCATCTTCACTCCACAGTTGCCTTATCGTGCTATCTGGCAGCCAGCAGCTTCTCTCCTCTAGCTGGTTCCCTCCTAACAAATGAGAGAAAGAATCCAGACTTTCTTCTTGGCTACCTTTTAGCTTGTTAGAAGTAAATAAACCAGGGAAGGGAAGGTGTTGCCTGCTGGACGGCACAACTCTATAAACAAACCGGGCAATGGTATATATACCATCACACTGCCTGACCACTGTAAGTTAAGTTCAATAGGAATTCCTTGCTTCCCATGTTGAAACTGGGATTCTGTGTACGTAGAATGCGATAACCACAGAATCTACAGCAGGCCTGCCCAACAGGTAGAGACCATGGGCTACTGGTAGCCCACAAAGTGTTCAAAAGTAGCCCTCCGGCCATCAATAAAAAAGTGAGGGGATAAGTTCTCCACCCCTCCCTCCCCCATCCCAAGGACCACCACTGCCCCAGCAAAGTTCTGGATCAGTCCCCTGTTCCCCCCCCACCGGCCAGATGATCGGTGTGCCACTGTCTTGTGACCAGCTGAGTCGCTGGTGCAGAGTGAGGGAAGGAGAGGGGTGAGAGGTGGGGTTGCAGGTGTGCCCATCTCCTTTGTGCAGTGACATCTCCCTTCTTCTCCCCCCCCCTGGACAATTCCCTCCTTAACGGATTAATTGATTTACAATGCATTCCTATGGGAAACCACTGCTCTACTTACAATTTTTTTACTTATGACCATCTGCTCAGAAGGAATGGATAAAATTCGTAAGTAGAGGTTTTTAGTGTAGTAGCCCTCAGGCACTTTGTGCCGGAAAAAGTAGACCTCGGCCTGTTCAAAGTTGGACAGCCCTGATCTACAGTATTGACACTTGTTTGAATAAACTTGAATCATCCTTGAATTACTTGCTACCTGAAATCCTAGAGCCAAGTCTTCCATACTTTTCCTTGAAGAAACAATGCAGATGGCACTGCATTACCATAATCTGTTTCAGTTTGAACGATGTATTTGCCATGTGATGCAGATGTGTGTGAACTCTGCTGATCAGGAATGTGTCTGCTTAAATACAATACTATTACATAAAGGACAGTACTGCCATTAAGCAGGGTGTCCAGAAGTTGAGTCATGGCAACTGGACTTCTTTTTCTTGAGAGATTGGAAGGTTTCACTGCTCATCCAAACAGCTTCGTCAGTCTGAACTAAACTAGTTGTGAGTCCTCCATTTATAGTTCACGACCTCTTGTCACGCTGGTCTGAAATAGGCTCATAAGATGAACAATGGCCTGAACAGGCTCATTAAGTAGCCTTAAGGTGAACCATGGCCTTAGGTGCTGAAACCCATAAAGAATGGGTCGTTAGCTATGGCCTTGGTGGTGCAGGCCAGAAGTATTATTGATTTGTCTGGGTATTGTTGAAATCACAGCCTGAGAAGTGGCAGATAGACTGTGCCTGAGCCCTCCACCTCTGTTGAGAGAGGGGTTTTCAATGCTCACATGAATGGCTTCCCTGACCCCTCTCTCAAACCACCTATCTTCTCTAATATGTGTACATCCTCATCTTTGAATGAGTGCCCTTTGTCCTTCAAGGGAAGGTGTACTGCTGATTCTGGTCCTGAGGTGTTGCCCCTCCTATGGTGGGCCATTCTTCTGTTTAATGGTTGCTAAGTTTCTCCAGTGTAGATGTCTGCACACTCCTCACTGCATTATGATACTCATCCCTTGTGAGTATCTTGTGTGCCTTGACATCACAAGCACACACTTAATCTTTGATTTGGAAAGCTGACCAGAGAAAGGTCTGGCTAGTAGGTGTACTGGACACAACTAGGGGATAGCAGGGTCTCCAGGAACGCAGTCCTCCTTGTAACCATGAACTGCTGTTGTGGGTCCAATTTGAAAATACTATGCAAAATGGGCTAATCTCCAGAATCAGGATGAGGCCCATTCCAAAACCCCTATGTTACCAGCAGTAGAGTTTCGCTAAATAATGGGTTCATTGACAAACTAACCCATTAACTAAATTAAGAAGCCAAGGCAATGTGTTAGTCTTGGCTGAGTATTCTATGCACAATGAGATTCGTTGATTCTTTGCAGCTCATGGAAGCTAATCAGGTCAGAGCTGATTGTGAACGCGAATCAGAATGGCCCCCTCTTTTCATCATCTTCAGTGGTAAATGGCAGCCATGGATCCTGTACTTAGAATGAAGATTTTTGCTTATATCCTCCAATTACTCAGCTAATGCATCACCTAAATTGCTGTGTTTAGAATTACCGTAGAGGTTAAAATTAGAAGCATAAATTTAATGTCTGCCTACCTTTTTTCCAGGGAACTTGTGGCCACTCAGGCAAATGACTCCTCTTAGATGCTGCTGGTGGCTGCTTTAATCCTCAAACAAACATGTTATATATTGACCAAGTTTGCATCTGGTTTCTGGGATTAACAGCTCACTTAACCTATAGTAACTTTTAGCGGCCTTGCCTTCGAGTGACTGTGCAAATCATGGGCTTGAATGGAAGCAATGAGTTATCAAAGTAAAAAATGTGTTTCTCAAATTTCAAGGCTGCCATTTAATTTAACTTGAGACGATGGTGAAAAATATCAGATTCCTAGAATTAGACTGAATCATTTCCCCCTGTCTCGGACTGCAAAGACCATGATAAAAATAAAAATATAAATAATTAATAAAAGGCAATTTCAATTATAGAAGTTGCTTCTGGATATGGGAAACAAAAGTACACCTTAATGTGGTGAACCCACACAATTTATTAAAGATCCTGGGACACAAAGCAATATCTCACCTGAAAGAAACACAGTTATCTAACTGAAATAGGTCCTAGATTGTTCTCCCTTCAGAGCTGATGATGTGGCTCCCAATACTTCTGACTGCCAACAAAAGGTAGCATAGGTGCCAGGTCTTTTGAGCTTGGCTCTGAAATAAGCAACACATGGTGATCACATTTTTTAAAAAAATATAATCTGTTGTTCAAGATGTATTTGCAGCTAATGGCAAGAACACAGATGTTTGGCCTGGGTTGAAAACAATTTTTTTCTATACTGCACTCTAGCATTTAAATCACTGTTGCCGTTCACACACCAAAATGGTTCACCATTTTAGGAAGGTGTGTTTCAAGTGTCCAAACACATGCCTCTTTCCCTTTCACCCTTCTCTGCCACTGTCCCCACCACCTAGCCTACCCCTTCACCAGCATTCGGTTCACCCCTTTCAATGTTTGCCAGATGAAAAGAGTACCGAACTGACAAGACACGAGTAAGTGTTGCATTTGTTTATTAATTCAATGTATAGAGCGCTCCATCTAGCTACATGACCACTCTGGGTGGTTTGCAAAATTGAACAAATATCAAAATAAAAAATCATAATCAATAAGACTATGCAGTGCAACAGATAAACAATACAGTATAATAAAACGCAATAGCATCACAAAACAATAGGGATCAAAACGTAATAACATAACAAAACAATAGGGATCAAAACATCAAACGGAGAGCAAGATGGGCTAAAGATGGAAGAAGAGAAAATATTGCAGCAAATCAGTAACAAAATAAGCCGTATGAGTTTCATGCCTCTCTCAGCTGTACTAGAACAAAAGCAAAAACCTGTTTTTAAAAAATCTGTGATTTACAAACTATATTTTGTTTAGCTAGTAGGGCTTGGTATTTTGTTTTGTTTTGTTTTCTTTTTTGGCCAATGTTTCCAGTTACATTATTTTGTTTTGCTTTTATGTTGAGGCAGTTGCTGGGCATTGATTGGGGTCTGGTGTGGGAGTGAACCCTACTCCTTCTGCAGAAGGCCCTGGTGGTTGCACAACATATACCACATATTCATGCCAAAAGATCAGATCTACTCATGATTAGCAGCTAACGTTATGTAGTCAGTGGAATAAATATAGGAAGGAACAGAGTGGAACATGGCACAAAAAGCAGGGCAAATACCCATTGATTCACTCCCCAAGCAAACTTGTAAACTATAGTGGGAAGCAGTAATATGTCTTCTCCATCATTTACTCTAAAAAACATTCCAACACAGAGAAAGCATTTTTTCTGACAGATAAATTTACTCAAGAAAAATCAAAGTTCATGATAAAGTTATTGTCCTCTACATCAAAGGGGAAAAACAACAAGACCTAAAGCCATGTTGTGCATCTCTGAACCCCAAAGTCCATGCTTGGGGATGTGCATAATCATAAAATTATGCTCCCAGAAATTTCTAGGAAGATTCATTGGACAAAGTTCTTTGACACCCGAGGATGGGTGGGTTTAGGAGGATGACAGAAATGTAGCATGATATGATGCAACAAAAACAAAGGGAGCCATGCCATGATATGCTGGGGAGCCACTTTGAGGCCAATGTGCTGAGGCCTGGTGCCTCGTGAATGGCGTACCTTCTTTCCTATGGCACGACCTGGACAACCAAAGTGTCTTTATAGCACAGCCTTCCTAGTTGAAACTAGCAGGGAAGAATGAAAGGAAAACCCTTTCGAAGGGTTGGGAAGAAACTGCCAAGTGCAGAGGGCCACCAACTGCTTCTTTAACCAGGGCAGCATGTTATCACTCTGATAAGATAAGCTGTTCTTATCTAATAAGCAACACACTTCTAGGTACAGGATGTGATGCGTAGCTTCTGTCTATGCCCATGGCTCTTACTAGGCTGATGACATGACATCTATGAAAGAGTGTTTTGATATGCTTATACTGAAAATGTCCATCCAATGGGGGTGGGGGATTAGAAGTCTCTAGTAAAATAAGATATAATACATTCCCTTCAAGTCTTGTTTTATCCTTAACATTTTTTGTTTAAATTGAACTGATCTTTCCCCCTTTTTAGTTATTTGCTGTATGGAAGACTTATCATTTTTTCCTTTCCCTCAAGCATGTTATGCAGAGGAAAGGAAGAAGCTCCTTCCTCTTGCTTCTTGAGCAAGAGCCTCGTGGCGCAGTGGTTAAATATGTGTACTGCAGCTAAAACTGTGCTCACGACCTGGGGTTCAATCCCAGGTTGCAACTTCATGGTTGACTCAGCCTTCCATCCTTCCGAGGACAGTAAATTGTGTACCCAGCTTGCTGGGGGGGGGGGCAATGTGTGGCCTGCACAATTAAACTGTAAACCACCCAGAGACTACTTGAAGTGATATGGGGCGGTATATAAGCAGAACATTTTTTTGCTTTTTGCTTTCCTCAACTGTGGTTATAAGACTGACATGGAAGAATAAGCAGCTTTTGACTAGACTTGTGGGGGAGGGCTGCCCCATCCTGAAAATTTGAAATAAGGTACCCTCCTTACCTACAACGAGACATCATTGCCCAAATGAATGGAAAAAGGCATAGTTTCTGAGGTAAATCAGAAATAAATGTCCCCAAGACATTAATCCTGTCCTGCACCCCACAGAAACATGTGTTCAGGAGCTATGTACCATGTTAAATTCTGGGAGAGGTTTATAAGGAAGGATAATATATACACAGGCTAGAAAAGTTCCAAGGAAAAAGTGGAGGGGGTGGACAGGAAGGACTGGGATAACATGAGGTATCATTTCCAAAACAAAATTAAGGAATTCATTACCTAGGCATATGATGCTTCTAGAGTATCTCCCAATATGGCTATTAAAACGAAGCACAAAAGATAGACTGATTGTAAACAGGCAAAACAAAATAAGGTCAGTACATATATGTGTTTGTAGACCTGTCTGACCATGAGAAAGACCACATTCAGCTAGATTCAAATTCTTCTTAAACTAGTCTCTGTCCCTATATCCTTTGTGAATACAATATCCTCTCTGAGTGCTGTTGGAAGCAAGCAGCCGTAAACCATACCTCTGGCGTCTCTCTAGGGTTGTACGTGGTATCACTGGCATTTTCTTGGTCTCCCCACATGACACCCTTCAGCCATTGCAGCTGTTCTTGCTACTGAACTTGGGGGTATTGCAAAAAGGGACCTAAAGGATCAATGGGAGCATGACAAGGAGAAATAATTAAAATGGGAACACTGCTTTCCAGGTGAAAGCTCAACCAAGCTAGGTAATGGGCATTTGCAAAGGACAACCCCCATGCAAACAACCACCAGATCGATTGCATAATTAGCTCTGGGATGAGTTAAACTCTTATCGGAATGTTGCTATTAGATGCCACCACTCAACAGTTGATAAATGGTGCAGAGGCCATTGCAGAATTCAAACAGAGAGGAGCCTTTGTCAATATGAATTGCGGGGAGGGGTTTCTAGCAGCAAATCTTGGAGTGAAGATCACTGTTTTCTCTGGTAAAATGTTAGGATTTGTTGGGTTGGGAAGAGACACAGAATCATTAATTTTTCACACCCTGGTTGGTTTCTAAGGTTCTAAGATATTGCCAGTGCAAGTCTATAGATGTTTCCCCAAGAGTAGGTCACACTATATTCAATGTAGCATTACAGCTTAAAAGTTGTAGAGTTTTCTACACACTAGTAATTTTTTAAACTAATGTGCAGTTTGTAAGGCTTGCCTAGCCACTAAATCACAACAGACACTGCCTTGTAAAAAATAAATTAATCAGCAAAAGCAGCCTGGGAAGACGCTGAATCCACTGGGTATTTTCCAGTATTAATTTCCCATGTCTCCTAATTTTCCACATTTCCACTGTAGACTTCTGACATGTCGTAGACATATTATATAATCCCAAGCACTGAGAGAAAAGTCCAGTCTTAACACTTACAAAGAATGTCCATGAAAGATGGCAAGCAAAACTTCTCACCACTCTGCTGTAGTGATGATGAGTGCTGAACTCAAAGTGAGGGAAGTCCTGAATTGTTCCCTTAAGACTGACTTATTGAGTGGTTCAAATTCCTCAGTCTTGGTCATTTTACACATTGCAAAAGCAACTGAACATGCTGCACTCCACTGAGAGCCAGAGCTAGAAACATCCCCCGACTCTCCTCTACAAACCCTCCAATTGGGTGCTTTTGTTTTTGTTTTTGTTTGCTAATTTTGTTTTTTGCCACTAGGTGTAGGTGGTAGGGACCCACAATGGAACTGAGGGAACAGGAAGGGGGGAGGGCAATGGAGGGGGCAGCCATTGAAATTGTGCTGGGTAGGGGAAGGTATGGTGGTAGGAGTGGAACATGCCCACGTAGGAGAAGAGGGGTTAGATATCTTACATCTATCCCCTCTTCTGGTCCCACTCCTAGCCAGAAGGAATCAGGTGACCATGTCAGCGAGCCCACGGGCCACATGGTGCTGTTGTTAAATGCCAGGTCAGTACAAAATAAGACCACCCTCATCCATGATGTCATTTTGGATGAGGGTGCTGACCTGGCATGTATTACTGAGACCTGGGTGGGAGAGGAGGGTGGAGTTCCCCTTTCCCAGTTATGCCCACCTGGGTACTCAGTCCAGCACCAGTGTCGCCCGGTGGGCCGGGAGGTGGAGTTGCTATAGTCTACAGGAGTTCTATCTCCTTGGCCAAGCTTCCTGTCTCTTTGGGAAAAGGTCTGGAGGGCCTGTATTGTGTGTTGGGCTCACGAGACAGATTAGGGATTCTGTTGGTATACCGCCCACCCTGCTGCGTACCAACAGTCTCCCTGCCTGAGCTGACAGAGGTGGTCTCAGACCTGGTGTTGAAGACCCCCAGACTGTTGGTACTGGGGGATCTCAACATCCATGCCGAGGCTACCTTAACTGGAGCAGCTCAGGACTTCATGGCCGCCATGACAACCATGGGGCTGTCTCAACATGTCATCGGTCCAACACACCAGAAGGGCCATACTCTGGACCTAGTCTTCTCAACGGGACTGGGGATGGTGGTTTGGATGTGGAGGGGTTGGCTTTGACTCCATTGTCATGGTCAGACCACTTCCTGGTCAAGTTTAGGCTATTAGCTACTCCAACCCTCTGCAAGGGTGGGGATCCATTAAGTTGATCCGCCCTCAAAGACTAATGGATCCGGATGGTTTCCTGAAAGCTCTGGGGATTATCCAGCTGACATGGTCGGTGCTCCTTCGAAGCTCAGGCCGCCTTATGGAATAGGGAGATGACACGGGCAGTTGACATGATCGCACCTGCGCCCTCTCCCCTACGCAGAGCCCGGACAGCTCCTTGGTATACATCTGAGTTGTGGGCAATGAAGTGGGGGGGGAGACGGCTGGAGCGCAAGTGGAGAAAATATCGCAGTGAGTCTGACCAAACACGGCTTAGAGCCCACTATCGGGCCTATTCCGTGGCTATACGGTTGGCAAAAAGGCAGTATTTCGCCAACCTAGCTTCCTCAGAGTGCCGTCCAGCGGAGCTGTTTCGGGTGGTCCGGGAACTTCTTCAGCCAGGAGATAGGGTGGAGGCCCAGGATGCCACGCTGTGAGGAGTTTGCTGTTCACTTTGAGGGAAAAATTGCTCAGATTCGCAGTGAACTGGACTCCACTATTGGTGCAGAATCAAGGGATGTGTCCAGTGCACCGGGCTTAGGTCCAGTGTTATTGGATGAGTTTCAATTGTTGAGACCCGAGGATGTGGACAGGGTGCTTGGCTCTGTCCGTTCCACCACCACGCTGCTCGACCCTTGCCCTTCTTGGCTAATTGTAAGATCTGCCAGGGGGGTTCGCACCTGGGTCCAGGAAGCTGTAAATGCCTCTCTAAGAGAGGGAGTGGTCCCTGCTGCCTTAAAAGAGGCAGTAATTAGACCAGTCCTTAAAAAACCCAACCTGGACCCAGGACTGGTGGTTAACTACCGACCAGTAGCGAACCTCCCTTATTTGGGCAAGGTGTTGGAGCGGGTGGTGGCCGGACAGCTCCAGGCGCTGCTGGATGAAACGGATTTTCTAGATCCATTTCAATCTGGTTTCAGGCCGGGTTTTGGAACAGAGACTGCCTTGGTCGCCCTGTACGATGACCTTTGCCGGGAGAGAGACAGGGGGAGTGCAACCCTGTTGATACTCCTGGACCTCTCAGCGGCTTTCGACACCATCGACCATGGTGTCCTTCTGGATAGGCTGGCCAGGTTGGGAGTTGGAGGCACCGCTTTGCGGTGGTTCCGATCCTTCCTGGCTGACCGTGTCCAGAAGGTGGTGCTGGGGATAGTAGCTCTGCCCCATGGCACGTCATGGGGTTCCACAGGGCTCAATACTATCCCCATGCTGTTTAACATCTACATGGAACCACTGGGAGAGGTCATCAGGAGGTTTGGGCTGAGGAGTCAGCAATATGCTGATGATACTCAGCTCTACCTCTCGTTCTCCACCAATCCAGGTGAGGCGGTTTCTGTTCTGAACTTGTGTCTGGACCAGATAATGGACTGGATGAGGGTTAATAAATTGAAACTCAATCCAGACAAGACGGAAGTGCTGTTAGTGGGTGCTTCGTCAGCCAGGCTAGAGGGCCACTTCCCTGTCCTGGATGGGGTTGCACTCCCCCTAAGGGACAGGGTCCGTAGCTTGGGGGTGCTCCTGACCCCGGTCTAACTCTGGAAGCCCAGGTGGACTCGGTGGCCAGGGCGCCTTTCTCCAGCTGCGGAATATATATCAGCTGCGCCCCTACCTGGATGAACGGAGCCTTATGACAGTTACACATGCACTGGTAACATCCCGTATTGATTACTGCAATGCGCTTTACGTGGGGCTGCCTTTGAAGACGGTTGAGCGATTGCAACTGGTTCAGAATCGTGCTGCACGGCTGGTGAGTGGTAGGGCCACCAAGGAACACATCATGCCGATTCTGTATAACCTTCATTGGTTACCAGTTCCCGAGCCCAATTCAAAGTGCTTGTTTTGACATATAAAGCCCTAAACGGCTTAGGACCTAGATACCTGAAGGACCGCCTCCTTCCATATGAACCTACCCGGCAATTAAGATCTAGTCAGGGGCCCTCCTGAAAGAGCCATCCCTTAAGGAGGTGAAGGGGATGGCTTGCAGGAAAAGGGCCTTTTCAGCAACTGCCCCCAGACTATGGAATGCCCTACCAAATGAGATAGACGTTGCTAACATTTCGGCGCCAGGTAAAAACCTTCCTGTTCCAAAAGTTTTTTAACTAATGATTGTGGGTCCTGATGGCAATTTTAGTGGTGTTTTTAATGTATCGTATTTATTTATTGCATTTACATGTTTTTATTATTCTAATTTTATTGTATTTTGATGTTTTAATTGTCCATTTTGATTGTGAGCCGCCCAGAGACCTTTGGGTAGTGGGCGGCATACAAGCTATATAAATAAAAAATAAATAAATAAATAAGTTCAGTGAAGTTTTAGGCTTCCGCAAGCCAACTTCTAAAGGGCACTTTGCCTAGGGACCCACTTGGCAGGTTTATAACTTGTATGTCTGAATCCTGATATTCACCAAACGTTGACGAAGTATAGAGGAGTGATAAGGGAAGCTTTTCTGGAAGTTTGGTGTCTTTATGTGCGATGAGGCCATTTTATATGATTTTAGAGTAACAAATGAATTTATAAATCAATTCATCGATTCATCGAAAAAATTGCAGATTCATTATTTGATTTGTTGACCTTGATGAATTATGAATAGAGATGAGCATGAAACAGAAAAAGAGTGTTTTGTTTCGTTTCGTTTCCTTAGTAATTTTGTTTCATTTTATTAGTAATGATTTTTTTCTGAAAGGAAACGAAACTAAACGAAATGATTCAGAACTCTGCTCGACACATCAGGGGGATGCCAGCTTCCTCGACACAGCAGGGGGCTGACAGCATGAGCACTTACTTCACCACTCGTCTTGTCAGCCCCCTGCTGTGTCCTTGGAAGCTGGGACACTGCCACCACCCCAACACAGCAGGGGGCTGAGAGGGTGAGCAGTGAAGTCAACGCTCACCCTGTCACCCTCTGCTGTGTCGGAGAAGCCGGTATCCTATTGACACAGCAGGGGCATCCTGGCTTCCTCAACACAGCAGGGGGCTGACAGGGCAAGCTATGAAGTCACCGCTTGCACTCTCAGCCCCCTACTGTGTTAGGGGGAATCCCAGCTTCCAAGGATACAG
Organism: Phrynocephalus forsythii; assembly: GCA_029282475.1. Lineage (NCBI taxonomy): Eukaryota > Metazoa > Chordata > Lepidosauria > Squamata > Agamidae > Phrynocephalus > Phrynocephalus forsythii. Next base: position 16,268,166 of record JAPFRF010000005.1, read on the forward strand.
CAGGGGGCTAAGAGGGTGAGGGTGCTGCTGTGGAACGGAATTCAAAACCCTACTCCACTGTCTCCTTCTCAGCCAGGCGAGGGTTGAGTGGAAAGGCAGGTAATTTTTTTCAAGTCTCTCCTTCTGCATTTGTTCTTTTTAAATGCCTTTCCTGATATTATTATGAAGTTAAGAAGAGGAGGACGGGGTTGTAAAGAATATTCAGAAGGCTGATAGACTGTGAGACTCACCTCTTCCCGGACATTATTTTTAGCCCATCAAATGCCAAAAGCCACAATTAATATACAAGATATCCTTGTGTGGTTAAATATGTGGAATGCACAGAGCCACTTATTATACATAGATGCTGTAATTTTTAAAATGCAGCTGCCTGAGGCATATTTTATGTCAGGAAATATACAGCTGTCTGCTGCTTATGGAAAATCCCAGCTGTCTCTACCAAACAGATTCATCAGATATTCCACATTAGGCGTCTAAGATGTACCAACTGCACAGTTCAGCAAAGGGCATGGTTTACCTAGGCAAGGGATATCTGTGAACAGCATCTCCTGGACTTTGTTCCTAAATTTAGAGACAGAAACTGAGAGCTTGACTTGGTTTGCAGCTGCAGATTAGAAGGAGAAGGAGTGCTAAATTTTTAAGCCTGTCCCCATCTGAAATCTATTACTTGTCCTCAGAGAAAACAGAAGAAGCCATTTCAGGGGGTGACAAATAGGGATGGGCACGAAAAAGGAAAATAATGGCTTCATTTCGTTTCATTTTGTGCTCACCCGTGTTTTGTTTCATTTCATTTCTTATGAAATTTAAAAAAAAGTATGAAATGAAATGAAACAAAATAGCTCCTCTGGGTCCTAGAGGCACCAGATTTGGTGCCCGGGAGTCTGGGAGCCATTTTAAAGGTGTCCTGCTGAGCTGTTATCGGCTGAACCCCTTTAAAACTGGCCCACCAACCCCTGGTACCGACTGGTTAAAGGGCTCCAGCCACTGACAGACCAGCAGGAGCCCTCAGAAAATGACAACAACAGTCTAGAGCAGTAGGGGACAGACTTTGGCCTTCTAGATGTTTTTAACCACAACTCCAAGAATTCCAAGCCTGTATTGCCAATGATAAAGGACTGTAGGAGTTGTGGTCCAAAACTTCTGGAAAGCCAAAGTTTGGCCACCACTGGTCTAGAGGGCCATGTTTTTCCGTGACTGTACTGAGCCATCAAAACCACAGCCACTTCCCTGCCCTATTGGCTCAAGAAGGTGAACAAAATCACCTGGGGAGTTGCAGCGTGCTGTGCGATACTTGGGACTAGTCCAGTGCTTTTTTGCAGTTGCTCATTCAGCAATATCCAGTCCCCTGAGATTTCAGGGGAAAACCTGATGTTATAAGAGTAGGCCTTTGCAAAAATTATGGAGGTAACAGAGGCAATAGTTAGGGATGAGAGTTTGCCTGTTGGTTGGTTGGTTTTCAGGGTCTGTGACATTTCTGCCAGTACGCACCTGGAGTATTGTGTACAATTCTGGTCACCACATCTCAAAAAAGACATAGTGGAACTGGAAAAGGTGCAGAAGAGAGTGACTAAAATGATTACTGGGCTGGGGGACCTCCCTTATGAGGAAAGGCTAAAACATTTGGGGCAATTTAGTCTGGGGAAAAGGCGCCTGAGGGGGGATATGACTGAGACATACAAAATAATGCAGGGTATGAGTAAAGTGGATAGAGGGAAGCTCTTCTCCCTCTCTCAAAATACCAGAACTAGGGGACATACACTCAAATTGAGGGCTGGGAGAGTGAGAACAGACAAAAGAAAATATTTTTCTCACCCAGTGCATTGTTAGTCTGTGGAACAAGATGTGGTGATGGCATCTGGCCTGGATGCCTTCAAAAGGGGATTGGACAGATTCCTGGAGGAGAAGTCCATCACAGGTTACAAACCATGATGGAGATGTGTAATCTCCAGGCTTGAAACCGTGGTACTTCAGGAACCAGATGCAGGGGAATGGTATCAGGAGACAGATATCTAGTCTCATGCACTCCCAGATGCATCTGCTGGGGCCACTGTGAGATACAGGAAGCTGCACTAAATAGACCTTTGGCCTGATCCAGAATGACTCTTCTTATGTTCTTATGTTCTTATGACTTGAGAAACAGGAAATCACATGAGCTGCAGTGCTGATGTTCCACTCCCAGTCTTGCTCCAAATTACATCATGAGCTCTACATTTGCATCCTACAAAGACAGATACAAGGAAACGGGACTGAGAAGCAAGTGGTTGCCTGTACTTAGACCTCTGTGCTATTTGGAGCAACACATGAACCAATGAGCTCTAAGTACTAGCTGGGAGTGGGTGAGCATGGCTGTCCAGACTTGAAAGTCAACTCATATACAAAAAGGCAAAAATTATCTTCATCTGGCATTGCTGACTCACAGATGTATTTCTGTGCTTGGAGATATGGAGCAGTTCCTTGACAGCAAGTGCCCTGAAACCTAGCAACTTTGCTCTGTTTTTAGTGATTGTTATTATTTTTTCCTGTAGAATTCTGTGCATTTTCTCAGTCATAATGTAAGTCCTACTGTGTTCAATGGGGCCTATTTCTTATTACAGAGGGAAAAGTATGGCTCTTCAGATGTTATAGGACTTTAAATCCCAACAGTTCCACTACAAAGAACCAATTGTGAGGAATCATGAGAGCTAGATAGCAGTAGCTCCCAACCTTGAGAGCCCATCTGTTCTTAGATTATAAATCCCAGAAATTCTGGTCAGTACAATTATCACGGAAGGCTAGGGATGGCCACCCTAATGAAAACAAAATGCTGTTTGGTCATTTCATTAGTTTACGAATCATTTCATAAGCTAACAAAATGAGAGACCCCGTTTCATTTCGGATAGTACCAAAACAGTTGGTTTTTTCATTAAAAGTGAAGTGTTTCATTACTATCTAAAACCAGCTTCCCAGGGTCCAAGGGGCACCAAATTTTTTGGTAGCTCCCTTGGACTCTCCCCTTTAAGCCCTGAAAATTTGGAGAGGTTTGGGGGTAAGGGGACTGAGTTATTAAGCTCCAAAGGGGGTGCCCCTAGGCACCCCAAATGTTTTCAAATTTCAGGGGGTTCCCTAAAATCACATCCTGAAGGTACCCCTGCTATGTTGGTGCCCCAAGGTAAGTAATTTTTAAATACATTTTTAAAAAATATGCATTCAAATATTTTTAAAAAATATATGCAATCAAAATGTACTTACATTGGGGCACCAAAGTAAGAGGGTTACCTTACAGAGGCGATTTTATGGAACCCCCTGAAATCTGTAGAGATTGGGGGGGGGTAGTTATGAAGCTCTAAAGGGCTGGGGCTAGTTAATTGGCAAAGTGTGCTGGGAGCGTGGAGGAAATTAAGGAGCTTACTCTATGGTATTAGGGAGTTTATTCTATGGTATTAACTTCCTAATTGCCTCTATACTACATACCCCGACCTGTCAAAAAGCCCCAGCAGGTAGGCAGGGGGAGCGAAAGGCAGAAAAGAGCAGCCAGGGGGAAAACTGCTCCTTTTTACCGTTGGCCCCTCCCTCCTACCAGCTGGGGCTTTTTGACATGTCAGGGTGTGGAGAGGGGTGAGGGGCACTGACTCCAAAGCAAAGCAAAGTGTTCTGCTTATATACCGCCCCATACCACTACAAGTCATCTCTGGGCGGTTTACAATTTTAATTACAGTGTGCAGGCTATACATTGCCCCCCCACCTAGCTGGGTACTCATTTTACCGACCTCGGAAGGATGGAAGGCTGAGTGAACCTTGAGCCTGCTACCAGGGATTGAACCCCAGGTCGTGAGCACAGTTTTACCTGCAGTACAGGCATTTAACCACTGCGCCAACGAGGCTCTTCCCACGGCACTCCCTGTCAAAAACACACACCCTGGGAGGAGGGGGTGGCAGGAGAGCGATTTTTCTGCTGCCTAGCTGCTTCGTTCTCCCTAGCCGCCTGCCTCCCAGCTGGGATTTTAGAGAGCTCAAGCTGCCAAAATCAGCTGGGAGGTGGTGTCGAGGAGGCTTTGAATCCCCCAACTGCATGAGCTAGAGCGCTGGCGCTCCATGGGGATTTATTTAATTTCATTTTTTTTTTCGTAATGAAATTTTAAAAAAAACACAGTATGAAACAAGATGCGGGGGGAACGAAACAGAATGAAACAAAATGATATTTTTCTGTTTTGTGTCCATCCCTAGTGAAGGCTTTGTGGAATTTTAAACTAAGAACATCTGGGGACCCAAAATTGGGAGCCACTGGCATATAGAATGCCTCACATTTCTGTCACTCATTTGCAACTCCTATTGTAGATCATATGCTGAATATGAGCTGAAAGTGGGATTTAGGCTGCATTAACAGAAGTATAATTTCCAGATTCCATGAGGTGCTCACCCCTCTATATTCAGTAATGGTTAGGCCTTACCTTGAGCATTGTGTCCAGTACATAAAGATATACTGTAGCTCACACAAGACACAAACTTTGCAAGAAGTAAAGATGATCCATATTTGTAATTATGCTTCATGCCACTTCTCCCCAGTGTGACACAGAAGTAAAGTGCTACTAACACAGAAATCAGTTGTTGCTGTATTCATTTCCTGGTGTATACCTTTATGAGACATCAAGGGAATATAATAAATAGGGCTTTTTGTTCAGACTTTTTTCCCCTTACACCATAAAACTCATTTCTAATTCACAACTTCCCATTCAACAACATTTATGAATAGGCTATTGATGCTGTAACTAAGGAGGCCTGTCACGTGAGTTCCTCCCATATGCCCTGCATTCATTCATCTTTATTTGCAGTTCGGTATCGCCCTTAGTGATCTCTCGGTGGCTCAAGGCAAACTCTGGCAAGTATTTAATTTGATGCTAAAGGATCAAATCTAAAATTAGTTTATTGCCTAAGACCTTGATTGGTCAAATAGAAGCATGCATGGAAAAAAAACAACAACCAGATTTTGGTCATTGAACCCAACTCACATCTTTGTCGATTCCATGCCCAGGAAATGAAGGCCTACTTTTCACGTTCACCAGTTTATCAAACTGGGCCAGAGGTGGTTCTGGGTCTGAGATGGGGCAATCTCTTCCCCTCCTCATGTTGGGGAGGATCTATCTATTTGGTGGGCATAGCATTTAGACACGTGATAGGCTTACAACCTCCAGGCCTCTGGGGTGGGTTTAGTATTTAAATAAGAGCATTCAAAATGGTAGCTTCTACCTTTTAAGTACAATACAGATAAAAAAACATTAATACCTCTAGCCCACAACTGAAGAAAAGTATAGTGGATATAGTGGCATCACGGTAACATCAGTTAAAGAAGCCTCTCAGCTTGGTAGCCTTCCAGCATAATAGTATATAAGTAAATGTTCTGTTATCATTTTTTGGACTGCAGCCCTTAGGTAGAACCTCCCAGAATTTTCCTAGAATTCCATGGAAGAATTCTGGGCATTGCAGTCCAACTCTAGGAGGTGGCACCTGGTGAAGTCTGAGGACTGAAGACCAAAAAACGAAACAAAACCCCATAACAAAACCAAACAGAACACGACTTTAAGAGTAAATTAAGGTAGGACATGACAGTAGATTATGGCTGTCATCCTATATGCTGTGCATTTATCTGCAGGAATCCAATTGTTTTCTCTTGAGCCAACCGTTACCTTTCAGCTTGTGTTTTCCAAGAGGTAATCATGTTAGGGTTCAATCACATGTGAGAAGAGAACCCCAGTTATACCAATTCTTTTCATACCTCTGTTGTACTGATCCTTTTTTCCCAGCGGTCACCTGGCATATGTACCTGTGGGAGCATTCACATTGTTTTTAACTGTATCAATTCATTTATCTCTGTTTCCACTGTTACAGCAGGCTACAGAGCTCTTTAATTTTCTATCAGTTCATTTTCTGTACAGTTTCTTGAAGCAATCAGCAATCTTGCTTTTTCTTTCTTTGTTTCCTGTTTTGTTTCATTTTGTTTTTGTTTTTGTTTTGTCACCAAAGCTGATAGTTCAGTAAACAAATACTGCAGTATGGTACAAGTTTCTCTCTTCCCCTTCTTTTGCCTTCCCTCCTCTCTGAATATATTTGTCTTGAATGTGTCATAATACTTTGTTTTTGTACCTCTCTGGTTTTCTTGAGTTTACATAATTATTGGTAGGAAGCATTCTTTTTCATAAAGGAAAAAGGAAGCATTATTTTTCATAAATACTGCCCTGCACTCCCTGATAGAAGGTAAGGCTAACAAGAGAAGGGGTTTTCAGAAGCACAGGAGGGGCATTTGAGATGCTTATTCCTTTCTTTGATAATTACTTTTCTTTAAGATTTCTCTCTCCCCCTTTCCCTAGCTTTTAACAAGCAATATTCCAGACTTCTGTTTTGATTCACAGTCACAAGTTAATGACCTTAGGTAGTGGAGGCATGTCAAAGCAGCTGGCAGGGAAAGACTAAACACTCTCATCAACCTCAGTTGTTTCCATTTAGAAAGAAAAAAATCATTTTTGGTTGTTCTAATATTACATATGGTTGCTGTACAGTGTGTAGCCTGCTCCTAGGCTATGCTAACTGGGCCTTAAAGTGGTACAAGTCTTTTGTGTGTGTGTGTGTGAGAGAGAGAGATCATGTGAGCAAGTGAACACATGCATTGCAGCTCCCGCTTCTTTAGATGCCATCTGTGCTCAATAGCTTTCAAGCCCATCAGAAGGTTACACCCTGGAAAGTGCTGGATTTTTTTTTTTGTTCCTCTGCTGTATTATAAGTAGATTATAACAGCCGGGGAATAGTGATGCCTGGGTTTCTTGACATTATTCATGTGGAGACAAGATCATTTCAGAAAGTCCTTCTAATCTTACAAAGCATTTTACACTTCTGGCATGTTTTATGCAAGACTCCCCTGGCCATTTCACACTTACAATTGCTAGAAGGCGAAAAGTACAAAAGAAACACATTTCTGTTATCTGTTCCTGGTTTTTAAATAAGTGCTGAACGTTTCACAATAGAACCACAGGAAAAGGCCTCTCAGGTAAAGGGGAAAGCCAACCCCTTCTTCCACTATTCCAGACATCTTATGACCATTACCCCATGCCCTTACCTCATAGTTAACTCACTAAATGCAGTGGTTCTTATTTTTGTGGACAAGTCAAGGATAGTACTGTGGTGGTGCTGATGCTGCCAAATCAGTATAGTATATATTTCGTCATATAGGGCTACTGTACTACCTGCAGCTTTGAATTTAGTGACAAACCAGCCCAAAGTTATAGATTTCTAGAAGGAGGGAATAGCAGAACAGGTCATTAAGCACTACACAAGAAGTGGCCCTTTGCTGGCATTGTGACTAGAACAGGGCAAGTAGGGCTCCACCCAAGAGTTCCAAAATCTAGAAATTTGACTATTTGCATATGTCAAGGAAATGAGTAGTAACATCAACACCCTTGGCCTTATTTTTCTGGAGGTAGATTTTCAAGTCCTCTCCCAAATTATTATTCCTTGGGGAGAGTCATGCATCTCTGCCTCCATTTTGTTCCTGCTTTCATGCCAAGTCAGTGGGAGATGGTGCTACTTGCCCCAGGTGCCACCATTGCCAGTTACCATCTCTGCCTTTTGTTCCCCGGGGCTATAGATTGTGCATTCTTGTCTAGCATTGGTCCTCAAAAGCTGATTTGGACATGACTGGAGGAGGGGAAACAGGGGAGGTTCCTCTTATCTTTACTCAAGTGTCTCATTTTACCTAGTAGCTCCCTCCCTCTGCTTAAAGTTCATTCAGCTCTATTTATAGTGAATTCACTGAGTCTTGTTTTCAAATCAGCATCCATGGGACTGGGTTGCTTATTTATTTGAGTTCAGAGAAAACCATTTTCACCAGCAGTGCCATGACTACAAACCTTTCCATCTGGAGAGGCCCTCAAGACAGTGCTGGAATGAGATATTTGTGCAGTCTGAGAGGACTTGAGAATCTGTACTTTCCCACCCTTACAGCTTTTGAAGAAAAGCTACCATTTCAAGTCCAGAATAGATGCATTTTGATTATGCTCAAATTATTAACATTGATTTTTTTTAAAGATTCACTCTCCCATCAAAAGATAGGTAAGAGAAAATAGCATTCTGGATCTGAACTGAAAGAACCACAGTTGAACACTACATTTGGTGGGGAATTGGCAGAATGATGCTAGAGGAGATGGCAAGTACCTATGTATTTCAGTTCCATTGGTAGACATGTTCTTTGCAGGATTCTGCACTCTCTGCACATGTTTAAAGGTTGGTTCACATAAGCATTTTATTTGTTGAATGATTCCACCATAATGTGGTATCTTGCAAATATGTATGACCTATTATAAATCAAACTAAATGGTTGTACAAGGCATCATATTTCAGAACACAGATTGTTAAAGGTTCAGTAACATGAAACATTACATTAATTATAATTAAACATTACATTAAATATAAAATATGAAAGTTAGTCTTGAAGGTGCCATATGTTTGTTTTGTTTTGTTTTTGATTTTTGCCTGAAATACTTAAATATCAGCAAATTGTGGGTGGTTGGGTGGCTGGCTGTGTACTGCCCCCTTGTGCTGCAACGGTGGTGCCTCAAGTTTGTTTTCCACCATCCTATGTGGTACTTTCCCAACTACCATCTTAATGAACATGGTGGTCATATTACTGCTATATACAGTGTTGACAATTCACATCAACTGGGCTAGAAAGAGGATCAAAGAAAGCAACCAGTAGTGGGCATAGCTGTCAAGTGTTCCCCACGGCTGCCTGGGACTAGGAGCTCCAGGGAAGCAGGGTGCTGGTAGCCAGGCCCTTCAGCTATGGGGTGGAGCCTCATTTGCATATAGGGTTCCCAGAATCCCTTGTGGTGGTTTCAAAATGCTCACTGTGACCTAAGTATCTCAGCTTTCTAGGTTATATATATATCAATCCGGACAGCTGGTGGCATGTGGGTTAGGGGTTGTGCAGGGATAGGTGCTCTCTGGTGGGCCACCTGGTGACTGGCTGCGTGGCCGCCAAGCAGCAACTGGAGCTCAGCTGCCCACCGCTGGAAATGCGGGACATTTCAGAGAAAAATATTTTTTTTCGGGAAGACAGCGGGAAAGAGGGATTGAGCTGTGAATGTCCCACCAAAAATGTGACACTTGACAGGTCTGATAGTGGTGTGGGCAAACCCATAGGCAACAAAAGTTAAGGTACACCTGACACAAACAATGATTCAGCCAGTTCTGGAGGTAATATTAACGATCATCACCCATGCTGTTCCAATGTGGGCAAACAGCCAGCAAGTGGGAAGGGCAAAAAGAAGGACCCTATTAAAGATCCACAAAACAACTCTGGAGGTAGCTGTCATCCTCATATCCAGGCAACTGCCACTTGATTCAGCTTTTATACTGGAATGGAAGAAAGCGCCATTGCATTTTCTGCCATAAGAAGCAAAATGACTTGGACAAGCCTTAAGATTTCGTAACATATTTTAGTTTTAGGGCTATACATGAAATGTCTTAAAGGTACCTCAATGAAGTCTAAGGTACAACATGTTGTGGCCACAAATATTATCTCTGCATATAGGTAAACATATCAGGGAGCCAAGACTGGCTAATTTCACAGCAAACACGGTTTTATCGCACATGTATGGAATGTCCACAACTGAGGAACTTGCATTAAATTAGAGGGAAATAGTCTTGAATGCTGAATTCAGGAAGAAGTTTGGCCAAAAAAGCAATAATGAGGGGAAAGACAGAAACTGCCAATTTTAAATAGGAACATACTGTAAGGTGGAAAATTTGAAGAAGAGCCTTGATATAGCTTATTTAATACTCTAAGAGGCTCTTTGTTCCTCTTGCCATTAAGTGGAACTTGATATGCTTCTCATTGCACACCAATCTCAGCTGCGAGAACAGAACGTGCACCGAACGGCTCATCTACCCATTCGTGTGATGCAAAAATAAAAATGTCCCAGCTGTGCTTCCTTTTCTCGGATTTTTCCACTGAGAACATTGTTGGTTGGCCTCTGTAGCTTCTGTACCATTTGCATCAGAATTTAATTTCTTGGGTATTCATGATGTCAGAGTGTCTGTCTCTTTGCAGTATAAGCATTCTTTATTATTTGCTTTATTTCCTTATCCAGGAAACATTCCATCAGATCAGGGTTTCCCTTATTAATCAGGCTTCAAAACCAGTTCTTGCTGGTGCCTCTCTCTCTCTCTCTCTCTCTCTCTCTCTCTCTCTCTCTCTCTCTCTCTCTCTCTCTCTCTCTCTCTCTCTCTCTCTCTCTCTGTGCTCCCCATCTGTACAATGAATGGTGCTTGGCTCTAAAATTAGACCTACTGTTTTCTGCTGCCATGTCAGGCAGTAAAATATTCAAACAACTATTGGACTCAGTCTGTCAGCCACTTCTATTAACTAATTCCTCCCCAGTATCAACTGCTGGTCCACACCCAAGAAAAGAGAAGCATATAATCATTTTTCTTGTAAAGATAAGTGGAAATAGTGTACTGAAAAGGAGCAAGATAGTAAGTAAATGACAAGAAACTCAACTCAGCCACAAAGATTGAGGAGAAGGGATCCTCATTTGCTAGAGATCTGTGGTGGTGAACCTTCAGCACTCCAGATGTTTTGGACCACAACTCCCAGAATTCCAAGCCTGTATTGCCAATGACAAAGGACTGTGGGAGTTGTGGTCCAAAACATCTGGAGTGCTGAAGGTTCGCCACCCCTGCTATAGACAATCTGTCATTCTGTCCATCCCAGTGGTCTTGCATCCATCTCAGTAGCATTGTAGAGCCACTTCTCACAGAGCCAAAATGCTGTTCAAAATGTGTGAATGTGCAATCTGACATCATCTACACACACACACACACACACACACACACACACACACACACACAGAGAGAGAGAGAGAGAGAGAGAGAGAGAGAGAGAGAGAGAGAGAGAGAGAGAGAGAGACCTTGTACCTCCAAGCTTCACAGTAATCCTCACATTAGTTTGGAGAGAAACAGATTTTTTTGAGCAACATTTAATTCCTATGATTTTTTTCTGTTATGGTCCAAAATATGAATGTGCAAGTGGGGGTTTGATCTTGAATTGATAGCTTTAGCTTTATAAAAGACCTGTTCCAAGTGGAGATGAAAACTGGTTTGCTCATAGAGATCAACTGAGATGATGTTTTAGGGATGGGCACAAAATGGAAAAACTGTGTTTCATTTAGTTCCATTTCATCCCCCGGTGTTTTGTTTCATAGTGTAACAAAATTTTTCAAAAACAATTTGTTATAAAACAAAATGAAACAAAATGAATCCCCCATGGCACCAGTGCTCTAGCTGGTGTGGTGGGGGATTCAAAAACCTCCTCCCCACCGCCTCCCAGCTGATTTTGACAGCTTGATCCCAGCAGGGAGGTGGGGGTAGGAGGAAAGGAGCAGCCAGGCAGAAGCAAATTCCCAGCCCCCACTCCCCACAGCCTTCCCTGTTCAGAAAACCACCCTGGGAGGAGGGAGAGCACTGGAGAAGAAAGGAGGCGGAGATAAATTCAAACAGAGCTTCAATTTACCGCTGTTTCTTTCCTTCTATCTTGTGATCCCTGCCTACCAGCTGGGGCTTTTTGACAGGTTGTGGTTTGGAGAGGGTGGACCTCTCCCCCCACACACCCAGACCTGTCAAAAAATCCCAGTTGGGAGGCAGAGGAAGGGGCGAAAGCTGAACAGAGAGGGTTTTTCCCCTCCATGCTCCATTCTGCCTTTTGCCCCTCCCCCCACCTTGCTGCTGGGGCTTTTTGACAGGTAGGGGTTTGGAGATGGGGGAACCTTAACACTCTTAAGCAACCTTAAGGAAGGAGCTTCTGGGTAGGGGGAGGACTTGTAGTTTCTGAGACTTAAGAAGTTTGGGAAACTAAGGTTACTGCAAATCAGAAAGTCTTAAGAGAGGGCAAAGTAACCCATTTAACCTCAGAAATTTCTTGCCCTTTTGGCTAAGATCAAGTGTAGAAATTTTTCATTCCTTTCTTAGAGAAAGACTTTTAAAGTTGTTGGATTCTATTTCTGGAAGCTTCCCTACTGTGCAATGAATGGTGGCAACAGATTACTAGCATCTTGTGGTCATGGAAATCTAGTTGAGATGGTGTCCTGTTTGCTATAGGTGGTGGGAGAAATAAAATAATGTGCTCTTTTTCTCTCCAATGAAGCAATGACAAAGAACGTCAATGATAATTGTTGCCACTGAAACAACAATGCACTGTATGCAAACTTCCTTCCTTCTGCTTCTGTGTGACTCTTATCCGGTTCACGTTGTGAAACATCAGGGACGTATTCGCTCCCAAATTTAGTTCAGGTCATTCATCGCACACATAATGCTCAGGAGTGAAGATGTGTTCTGTTTCTGAGTGGCTGAAAATGAGGAAATTACAACATCCTCCACGTCCTGGTGATGAGAATAGACAAAAGGCCAAAAGAACAATCAAGGGAAATGTCATAATGACTTTGGTTCCATTGATATCAGTGGACAGATGGCAGCTCAGAGAATGGAAGGTGTTTTGAAACAGGGATGCCAGCCACTATCTATCTTCAGCCAAAGTCCTGTTCTGTTGCTTCCACATTCCCAAGAATATGGATTCCACCAGAAGAAGGTTGATGTTTAAAGTGTCATGCATCACCCTTCCCCCTTTTCATGCAATATATAGCTCTCTCTCTTGCTCTCTCTCGCTCTCACTCGCTCTCACTCTCTTTCTTTGTGCTTCTGTTGAATATGGACCATGGGACACAAAGGAAGCTTTTAATAGAGTTCAGAAAGTCACTTTTAAGAAGAATGAATTGAATGCTATCCATAAATAAACAATGATAGTTGCTCCACGAATATCATCCTGCTACTGATCAGTAATAGAGTCAGTGATTTCCCATGCATTTTAATCCAAAGATGATGACTCTTTGTCCCTCCATTTTATTTATTTATTTATCCTGCCTAAAAACTCCCATAAGCCCCATCCAGTATGACGAATGGTATGGGGTTATGGGAGTTGTAGCCTGGAAGACAAATGGTCCCTTCCCAATGTATGCCCTTCCCAGCATACCAGTGCCTCAGGCCAAATCTCTTTCTCACTTGCCTGCTACTTTGGGCACCCAAGCCAACATGGAGCCCTGTTTCCCAGACATCATGAGTAAAGGGGCAGCATAGGACAATATCTACATAAGAACAGCCTTGCTGGAACAGCCTAGAGCATTCTGTCTTACACAGTGGCTCACCATTTGCTTCAGGGTATTCCCAAGCCAATGTCTTCATCTATCCAGGCTTCAATTCCATGACCTCCCAAAACCATTGGCAACAACCTTTTCAATGGGTTATTGCATCGAAATCCTTGTACACGACTGGGTTTCTAGACGCAAAACTTTAATGGTTTTAGAAATCAAATAGCAGAAGACATCTGCTGTACAGTACTGTATCTAGTTCTGTGCTACAGTCTGACATTTTGAAATGTGAGAGCTAGCTTGATGTAGTAGTGGTCACTCTGGTGAACTAGGACAAGAGCAACCCCAGTTCTACTCTCCAGACAGCCAAGTATTCACTGGGTGACATGGAGCCAGACACTCCCTTCAGCCTAATGCATCTGACAGGTCTCTTATGAGCATTTTGTTTTAAACAAAAACAAAGTTTGGAGGTGGGTAAGACTCTGAATTCTCTAGAGGAAATTAGAAGAAGTTGGTGTGTGTTTACATAAGCAAACAAATATAAAGATGACCCGCTACCAACAAACCCTTTGATGGAGATAAACTGCAATTGGCTTCATGGATTGTAGTTCTTATATTTTAATCCCTTTTCTTTCTTTCTTTCTTTTTTCACATGGATTGTCAATAAATGTTAAAAAAATAACGTCAGGGTAGCGGCACACAAATATTTGGTCACAATCTAGGCATCCTAGGCCAGAAATAGCTACTAGACAGATCCTATTTTAGGCTCCTTGAAAATCAGACTTTAAAGGATTCCACTACACAAATCCTGAAGATTAACCATCAAACGGAGCAGGTTAATTTGCATAATACCAGAGGTGAACGAAGCTCCTGTAGTGATAGGCATTCCAATTGAATAAGAATTTCCCTCTCCCCGTCACATGCGATCTCTACTGTTTGTTTCTGCCCTGAATTTAGGAAATAATTATTTAGACTTTAGTCACTTGGGTAATGCAGCCCTGGATGAATGGGAGTTATAATGTATTTGGGGCAGATTTCTCTTTGATTTCCCCAGTTTTCAGTGACCCATTACATATGTGCTTTCCCTCTTCCTGTGTTTGTGCAATGGGCTATTCTCTATTCCCTTATACAAGCAGAAACTCTGTTGTTTTGAATGAAGTAAACTTTAGTTAACCCAACTGCATACTGGATGCTGCATTTCGCTCCATGATTCCTGGCATTGTCCATGCCAGATATGTCCTCAATCTCTTTTCCCAGTTTTCCAATCAATCATCTGAATAAGGCTGACCTGCCATTATACAGTATTGAACAATTAATATTTCTGCCACTGTCCCCCTCCCCACCTACAGGATTGGTTTTCAGGGCCAGAGCATCTGCAAATGAAGATTTTCTGATCAATAATCTGGCCATCTTTGGGATGCTGTGCCAGTGGGGTTGCAGTAATACATAATATTTTTACATTTCGTTGATTCTTCTATGAGTATATACCCATAATTCCCAGCTTGAAGAGAACTCCCATTTCACACAGAGGTTCTACATGCAAGCAAGATTAATGCAAAATCAGGGGTGGGGGGTGAGGGTCTGGCATTCTTGCTCTCATATCAAACTTATACATTCATTCCCACCTGAAGAGAATCTGAGCTCATTCAAAGACGTAGATCAGGAATTGCTTCTCTTCAGACTCAGCACCGAAAATAAGAAGAATGTGGCAATAACAGCAGTCAGGACCACATTCTCAGTTCCACATCAGAGTCTTTAGCTCTATTATTGCCCACTAGACATGGGCACGACTTGGCGAAATTCTCGTTTCTGTTTTCGTTCCTCGTTTCCGTCACGCAACGGAAACGGAAACTCAGAACTCGAACTTGAACCGAAAAAAGAAAAATTGGGTCTGATTTGTCGTTGCAGTTCCTGGCATCGCAGCGATCGAACGATGCCAAGTGGCACAGAAAAAATGTTTTAAAAATTGAAAAAAACCCAATTCCCGGCCAAAAAAGCAGGCGAAAATATGCCTGCCTGAGTGAGGGCACCTACCAGAGGGGTGGTTTCTGGGGGGATCCCCAGCCTCCCCCCCTCTCCTGTCCTGGGCTGCTCTGGTGGGGGGCATCCTCGTCGTCTCGCCAACTCGCCATGCCATGTGGTGCGGGCGGGGGATCCAAAATGGGGCGACCGCAATATTTATTTTGAAATCGTGGTCCAAAAACACACCAAAGCACCACAGAAACATGCGAAAATAGCTATTTTAAAACTGCCTGAATTTTTACAGTAGCAGCAGTGGGTTTTTCTTGCAACAAAACGTCTCCATTTATTTTATTTTATTTTATTTTTATTTTTAGTTTTTTACACCTGCGCAATGATGGGCTGGCCATGGAAGTGGACCATGCAAATTTTTGGAGCCATTCCACCAATTGCATGGCCACTTGGCCAGGTTTTGACTGAGACTTCTGGGATGTGCCAGTCGGGCATAAAAAGCCCACTAACCCTAGCCCGAACCCTAACCCTAACCCTAACCCTAACCCATATGCCAGTACACTGTCCTTCTTGGTGGGTCAGAGAGGCACCCAGAGGTGCACCCCACTAACTCACCCTAACCTTACCCGTAACCCTAAGCCTAGCCCTTGCGCTAACCCTAACCCTAAGCCAGATCTGTGTAGCATTGCACTACACGCAAGTACACTTCCCTTCTTAGTGAGCCAGAGGGCGCCCATAGGGGTCCTCTCTCACTTTGTTCCTCCCCATCCCCAGCCCAAGTGCACCATACACCAGTATGCCAGTAGTGAGTCACAGTAGAGGTACCCAAAAGAAAGAGAGGTGCCTCTGCCTGCCACTGCAACTTGATATGCATATCCAATTCGTACCCAGGGGCCAGAGGAGGCACCCACCCCAGAGAGGTGCCTCCAGGAGCCCGCTTCCCTTCATAGCGGGCCAGAGGAGGCACCCACCCCAGAGAGGTGCCTTGCTTCCTTTTAGAAGGGCCAGAGGAGGCACCCACCCCAGAGAGGTGCCTCCAGGAGCCCGCTACCCCCCCAAACCAGTACTAACGACAGACGAAAAAAAGACAAACAAAACGACAAATTTTTGAGAAATTTCGCGACAAACGGAAACGAGCCGAAACAGGCCGGCTCCAACACACGAGAACTCGAAACGTCATTTTTCCTGGTCGTGCCCATGTCTATTGCCCACCCTTCAAGATACGCCTTATCCAGGCAGGGGCCCTGGACAAGATGCACTTCAGTATGGCCCAATTCATCTTGTGTTGCACTCATGACTTTATTATCTGTGACTCAAGAGTAGGGGTTCCTTGTGAAGTTTGTGTGGTTTATTCTCACAGACGAGATGGGAATCATTTGTTGGTTCAACATTAAAGGGATTTTTATTGCTTACAGACTTGAACTCTCTGTAGGCTTGTTCTTCGTCATTAACCGATAACATTGAATAAGGTTTACAAACATTCTCAAACAACAAGGTATCAGTCAAACTGGATTCAAACGGATTAGTTGCAATGTCAGGATCTTCTAATGGAAAGGAGGAGCTCCGCTTTCCCGACCTAGGCACTGCGTGCCACAACATGGATGTTTCGCCCACAGGGGCATGGGGGCTAAATTCTGACCCCTCCGCCATTCTCTCTGGAATTTCTCCGAATTCTCAGGCCAGCCTAAAGGTTTAACAGTGACAGCCCAGGTGATTTCCTCATTCCTCTTAGAATGGGTCACTTCCACCTTCTCCCTCAGGCGGCTCTCCAAAGTCTGTGTCCCAACCGTCTTTTTCCCCTCCTCCCAACTGTCATCCTCCTCCTTCATCTCCCGCGCGCCACCTACGTCACGTTCCTCCCACTCATCCTCTAATTCTTCTAGCGCCCACAGTACAGTGGGTTCTTTCTGCTCCCGCGCACTCCCTATCTCCTCTAAGGATATTGCCCGTATGCGTCTTGTACATGTCTCCCGTTTTCGTGATGTCTCTCCCTCTTTATCATCTTCCTTCTCATCATCAGTCAACACAGACGGCACACTTCCTTTCTGGTTGTTTATCACCTCCTCTGACTCACAGGGAGGCCCACAGTCTGACCTTTTACTCCAGTAGCACAAGGCCCAGGTCTTTTATTTTTAAATATTCTCCACGGTTTGGTGATAAGCCTGGAAAATTTCTCCATGTTTCACATATGCCACAGGTTGTAGTGTGATCTGTGGAACTGGAGTTAAAGATAATGTGTTTCTTCAGGAAATATGTTTCTAGAGAAGAGCTCCCAGCTTTCCTGGGCTAATCCATTTCCATTCTCAACAGAGCTTTGATTGGAAGCTTAGCTTATCGCCAAGTGCTTTCATTTGTAGCTTAAGAGTAGGTAAAGCCACATGGACATGAGCCATAGCAGGTAAGGTGGCATCTACTGCTTCTAAAGGAGGGGACCTGTTGTCATATGTAGACATGGGCACGACTTGGTGAAATTCTCGTTTCCATTTTCGTTCCTCGTTTTCGTTCCTCGTTTCCGTTACACAACGGAAACGGAAACGACAATTAAGCCATCAGAACTCAAACTCAAACCGATAAACGATAAATTGGGTCTGATTTGTCGTTGTCGTTCATGGCATCGCGCGACGATCGCGCAATGCCAAGCGGCACAGAAAAAAAGTTTTAATAATAAAAAATCCCAATTTCCGGCCAAAAAAGCAGGTGAAAATATGCCTTTCTGAGGGCACCTACCAGAGGGGTGGTTTCTGGGGGGGGGTCCCCGGCCTCCCCCCCTCTCCTGTCCTGGGCTGCTGGACCTGGTACCAGGCTGGGGGGGGCATCAGTCTTGTCGTCTCCATTTGCCATGCAGTGCAGGGGGATCCAAAATGGTGAGCGCAATATTTTTTTTTAAATCGTGGTCCAAAAACCCACCAAAGCACCACAGAAACATGCGAAAATTTGCTATTTTAAATGCTTGAATTTTTACAGTAGCAGCAGTGGGATTTTCTAGCAATAAAACGTCTCCATTGATTTTATTTTTTTTATTTTTATTTTTATTTTTTTACACCTGTTCAATGATGGGCTGGCCATGGGATGGGACCATGCAAATTTTTGGAGCCATTCCACCAATCGCATGGCCACTTGGCCAGGTTTTGACTGAGACTTCTGGGATGTGCCAGTCGGGCATAAAAAGCCCACTATAACCCTAGCCCTAGCCCTAACCCTAACCCTAACCCATACCCATACACCAGTACACTGTCCTTCTTAGTGGGTCAGAGGCACCCAGAGGTGCAACCCACTAACTCACCCTAACCTTACCCATAATAACCCTAAGCCTAGCCCTAGCCCTAACCCCAACCCTAAACCAGATCTGTACTCGCACTGTATTACACGCAAGTACACTGTCCTTCTTAGTGAGTCAGAGGGCGCCCAGCAGAGGCATTCTTCTCTCACCTC
The DNA here is from genome assembly GCA_029282475.1 of Phrynocephalus forsythii. Classification (NCBI taxonomy): domain Eukaryota; kingdom Metazoa; phylum Chordata; class Lepidosauria; order Squamata; family Agamidae; genus Phrynocephalus; species Phrynocephalus forsythii. Next base: position 16,286,732 of record JAPFRF010000005.1, read on the forward strand.
GCTCACAGTCCAAATTTCCAAAAAACTCCAAACCTGTACGCCAGTATGCTGTCCTTCTTGGTGAGCTAGAGGCACCCAAAAGAGAGGTACCTCTGCCAGTGCCACTTGGTACGCAATGGCTACACGGTCATGTACCCTTCCTTTTCCCTTTGTAGGGGGCCAGAGGAGGCATCCACCCCAGAGAGGTGCCTCCAGGAGCCTGCTACCCTACCCCCCCAAAACCAGTACTAACGACAAACGACAAACGAAATGACAAATTTTTGAAAACTTTCGCAACAAACGGAAACGAGCCGAAACGGGCCGGCTCTGACACACGACAACTAGAAACGTCATTTTTCCTGGTCTTGCCCATCTCTAGTCATAAGCCAGGTGGAGAAAAATACTTTTTCCCCAGCCTTGCCCCTGGTTGTTGTGTTATCTGGTTATCTGTGTTTTACTCAGATTCTGGGCTCTTTTGCCCAGGTTGCCCCTCTCATCTCTTACAAAATCCACTTATCTGGAAGTAGTATCTCTGGTGCCCTCTCTGAACCTTTCTTGCCCTACCTCTGTGATATTGCAAGTAACCCACCGCCATCCTGCCACCACCTGTGTTTTTGACCATGAATGGAACACTGTTGATCTAGCAACCCAAACCAGCAGGTCTACAGATCTCATTTTCCATAGTAGTCAACTGTTAGAGGCTGTGGATACTCAGTCAGGTCTCACATCTTTTCTGTGGAACAGGAATTTGAGCGGATGGCATCCATCTCAGCATTTGGTGGATCATCTTACATTTCTGGATTGGCCGCCTGTACAATCAAGACTGGCCCTCCATTAAGTAAAGTGATCCCCTTCATGTGCAAATGGTAGGGGTGGGGGCAGCAGCGAGGTGTTGGCAAACAAAACTTGAGCAAGGATGAAGTCTGTCCTGTACCCCAAAGCAAGTTTCCTCTGCATGCATGTGCGGTGGAGGATACTGTCCTGTTGGCAATATTGGATCAGGATTTAAATTATCACTTTGCCCACCTCTGGATGTGGAATGAGAGGGATTATCACATTCTAATTCACTACAAGTAGCAAAATGCCTTCTGCCCATGCCGTCTGGTCCCAGGAGATCAACATTCTGCTTTAGAATGATCAGTAGGGCACATGCTTCTCTTGCTTGCACATGACCTTTTCCAGTTCAAGCCCATGTCTGAGAGGACTTTGAGCGGGAATTTCTTGGGAGTCAGCAACGTGAGGTCATGTTTCCACCCCGGCTCCAACCACCAGCTGGATTTGAGTCATGGATGGTCCTTTTAGCCCCGACACTTGAAAACAGGTGAAGACATTTCTGGATTGCTTTGGAACATGTCTATCTAGATTTTTGTGGGCAGGAGGAAGGCAATTACGGTGTTGTTCCAGCATTCATTTCCACATTAGCAGATGATGCACCAGCTGGGAAGTAAGGAGGAGGCTGTTGAACCAAGGTATTTCCTGTCCCCCTTCCCTCCATTTCTTCAAGGCTGTTGAAGATAACAACAGCCGCAAGTCATTCCGTCTTATGACTTCTGATGTCACACCGCTATTTTTGGTACCAGTGGACTAAACAACACATGGTCCTTTTCACCAACACTTGAAAGCACTGGAGGAAGTGCCCAGATTCCTTTCAAATATGCCCATTTAGGATGAGAAAATAAGAGAAGAAATCAAACACCCTACCAGTAGCTGGCTGGCCAATAATACATTATGCAGAAACTAAATATTAAGAGAAGTCATAAACGTACTATCTTCTGCCCTCACCACAAAGGCCCCCAAACTCTTCAGAGCAACTGAAGCATTGACAGAAAGTCTTTAGCCTTATGATTTGTGATGTCATGTTGCTATTTTTGGTATCAGTCAACTAAACAAAGAATCTCCTGTGTAAGCAAAGAGCTACTCAGTGGGTAAATATTCATTTTAAAGAGGTAAACATTAGTGGAGTGGAGGGCTGGAGAGGGATTGGTTCAGAACAGGGTAGTTATTTTTGAAAGCAAAGCCAACTCAGCGACCCTGAAAATAATTAGTGAGTGAGTGCAAATATCCAGATTTTTTCCTAAAAGTTATTTTGGTAATGCTTTTTTTTTCTCCCATGGGGAAAATATGTTGGTGTGAGTAATTTATACTAAGAAAACAGGCAGAGGTAGATGCTACTACATTCCCTAATGGTATGCACATGATTCAAGTTGCCTCTCCTGCTTTTAAGAGAACTTAGAATAACATAGGGTCCTAACAATTAGCCCTCTGATTTTTCCCTGTTTTATCAATACATTCTCTGTCCCATTATGGGGGAAAGTACTGGCTATCCTTCTAACATTATGTTATCTCTAGGAGCACCCATTCCACTGTTGTTTAGGATTACTAAGGTGCAATCAAGTTCATGTTAAATAGGGATGCTTTGAGGTGTGGTGTGTGTCATTTTGGGTGATCCTTGAATGCACATTCAAGGATCAACCACACTACATCTTGGGCAATCCTGTTTAGCAAGATCTAGGCCTATCTTTTTCACGCCCACCCTTTCCCCCTTTTTTGTCTCATCTTCTGTTCTTTGCATAAGCTGCTTAACAATAATAAAAATGGAAAGTAGGGATGGGCACGAAACAGAAAAACAGTGTTTCATTTCATTTTGCTTCAGGGCCCCCATATTTCATTATGTTTCATCTTGTACAAGTTTTTACAACAAAAATTCATACAAAACGAAACTTTTCGTTACCTGTGGCAGCAGCTCCAAAGGCTCTGGAGGTGGGGGGGGGCTAGGCCTGCCTGCCCAGCTGGCTGGTGGAAACTCTGCCTCGGCCAGCAGCCGCGGCGAGTCATGGCAACTGGACTTTTTTTCTTGAGAGATTGAATCTCTCAAGAAAATAAGTTCAGTTTCCATGACTCATTTTCCAGATAAACTTACCTGGATGTATGAGAGTCTTAACACACATATTTAAAAGAAGAAGATTTTTTTAGGTCCAAAATACCTTTTATTTTATGCAAAATACAAAAAAATTACAAATTACAAATTACAAAAAAAGACAAAACATCAACAACAGTCCACCCCTTCACCAACAGGACCACTTCTTAGTTACATTCATTGTCCTACCCTACAGAACAAAACTGATTGTTGCGCGGAAGCCTTACCCTTATCTCTTACAAGCACATATTCATTAAATCTATCCCAAATATCATAAAAATATCTCTTTTTAACTCTCCTTTTTAATCTTTAAAGTACATGTCAATTTACCATTTAAAGCAATATTCTATATTTCATTGTACCATTCATCTAAGCCTAGTTCATGTTTAGATTTCCAATTTCTAGCTATTATTAATTTAGCCTCAGTCAATAAATTTGTAATCAACCCTTTTGTTTTAAAGTCATAATTATTATCAACAAATATTGATAACAAACCAATTTCAATTTCAGAATTGGGCTCTATATTCCTTTCTAATATTTCACTTAATTTTTAAAAATACATTTTGAATTTATTTGTATCATTTTACATTCCCACCACAAATGGAAAAAAGTGCCAATCTCTGTCACATTTCCAACAAAACTTAGAAAAATTAGCATTTATTTTATTCAATTTCACTGGCGTCAAATACCATCTTAAATGTATTTTTTTAAAAATTCCTTTATTCTAACATACACAGATCTAAGTATTCTCATTCTCCATATTTTAGCCCAATCCTCCTCTTTTATTTCTTTTTTGAAGTCCTATTCCCAAATTAACTTTGATCCAGATCCTTCCCTAGTTTCATCTTCACTTAAAATAATTTTATATAATTTATTGACATTACCTTTTACTAAACTCTCCTTCTGAGTATCTTCATACAATAAGAATTTTTCATATTTTGTATAATCTCTACATTTATTATTTTTCTTTGTCCAAGCATCAGTCCATTTCTCTTTTATAAAATTAAACCAAGATATATTCCTACATTGAAGAATTTCTTTCATTTGTACTTTCCCTCTCATCTTACCTATCCAATCTTTCAATCTAATCACTTGTTTTTCCCTAAATACATTTTTAAAAACTTTCAAATTTATAGGGAAGTTCTCTATTTCAGTTACAGATCTCAATGGTGAATCCAAGGGACATATTTTTATGTATATACCAAGCATTTAACATAGATCTAAGGGAGGGGTTATTAATCTCATTTAACTTCGATTTCTTAATATTGCCAAATAAATATTTTTCAATATTATCTTTTACTTCCAATGATTCCATTTTCCACCATATTAATCTTTCTGGATTATATACAATATCCCTAATAAACCTTATCTGATTTGCTAAATAATATTTTTTTACATTTGGCAAACCTTTATAAGGCTCAAAATACCACCTTTATTTCAAGTCTTATACTAATTCTAGCTTTTTTTTTTTACCACTATTACAATATTTGTTAATCAAATCTTGTCAAATCTTGCCATAATTTAAAATCATCTATATTTGGCTGTACAGGAAGCATCATAAACAAAAAAATTAACTTTGGTAAAATTTTCATTTTCATTAATGCAATCTTTCCAAATGAAGAAAGTTTTAAACTAGAGTATTCTAGCATTTTATTCTTAATTTCTTTCTTTCGTTTATTATAATTAAATTCCTTTAATTTCCGTGTGTCCTTTACTAAATCTATACATAAAAACCTAATTGAATTATTTATCTTACATCCATAATTTAGAGTGATCACTTCTTGTTATGTTTAAACATTATCTGTGATTTCTGCCAATTAACACACAATCCGGATATTAATCCAAATTTATCCAAATATTTAATTCTATCCATACTCTCTAATGGGTTTTTAATTGTCAATAATGAATCATCTGCAAGTAAATTAATGTCAATACCTAATCCACTAATTAACCCATCATTCCTTATTTTATCCACAAACATTTCAATCAATAAACAAAATAGAACTGGGGAGAGGGGGCAACCTTGTCTAGTACCTTGGCCTAGAGAAATCCAATCTGTAATCCCATCATTAATTATTATCTCAGATGTATTGTCCAAATATAGTTGATCTCCTCCCATCTAAATTTCATTCCAAACCCCCAGTTTTCAATCACAATTTTTAGTATTGACCATAATTAAAAGCTTTAAATATGTCTAATGACAAAATACCAGCCTTCTGTTTATTCATTTCTATACCATATATGAGATTCAACATCTCCTAGTTAAATTAAACATTTGTCTTCCCTTTAAAAACCCGTTTTGATCTTCCTTAATATATTTTGTAATAAACCCATTCATTCTATTTGCTAATAAAATCTTAGCATCTTGATTTATTAACGAAATAGGGCTATATGAGCTAGGGTCCATCAAATCCTTATTAGGTTTCAGGATAAGAATTGTAAATGAATGTTTCCAAGATAATGGTATTTTGTCTCCTTCTAAAATTAAAAAAGTATTTTTAATCTTTGAACTAAAACTGATTTAAACAATTTATGAAAATCTGAATCTAATTCATCAAAACCCAGGGTTTTACCATTTTTAGCTTATCAATAATTGCTATAATCTCATCTTCCTGAATTAGTTTTTCTAATTTCCTTTTGTTTGTCTCTGATAGCTTTTCCTTAAAAATTCTTTAACATAACCTTCTATGTCTTCTTTTGAGATATTACCTCCTTTATATAATTATTCATGAAATTCTTCAAATATTTGCAATTTTCTTTCACGAAGCTACACTCCTTTCCTGATTTATCTTTAATCACATCTATCGTGTTTTTGCTCTTCTAGCTTGAGATAACTGTGCTAAAAATCTAGAGTTTTTATTACTAAATTTAAAAAAATCTCTTCATATACATTAAATATCTCTGAACTTTGTCTAGTACACTATTTAATTCTCTTCTTTTAGCTTGAAGGTATAACAATGTTTTATTATCTCTATTCATTTTTATTCTCCAAGTTTTTAATTGTATCTTTTAATTTTTTAATATTCTCCTCTTTCAATCTTTTAAATCTACATGTTTTCTTTATAATTAATCCTCTCATGACCACCTTCATGGTGTCCCATATCAGTCCCATTCCACTCCCAGCTTCTTCATTTATAGCCCATATTTCTAACCATTCCCGTTTTACCCTTTCTATTACATCTACATAAGCAGATTTCTTAGCCAGAAGTGACATTTAATAATAAAATTGGGCACAATCCTGCTAAATCCTTTACTCTTCTAGCACCAGTCAACAGAAAAGGGGAAGGACAGCACTGGTAAGGGGGAAATACTATAGCTTTAGAATCATATAATCAAAGAACCATAGAGCTGGAAGGTCATTTGATATGTGAATACAACATTCAGAGTTGAGTCATGGGAACTAGACTTCTTTTCTTGTGGGGATCGAAATGATTCTCTTCTTATCTGACTTGGGAACTGTTTCTTTTTTAAACTATATTTTATTCATTTTCTATAAGAAAAAAGTATATGTAATATTTGTTACACATCGTGGTATATGTGTTTCAGTCCTTATTATGTTACAACCAGCTTTCTCTTATTCTTTGTTTTCCTTTTTCTAGCCATTGATAAAACAGATTCCATACTTGGTAATCTTGTGAGTCCTCATTTTCCTTGACTCTCATTGTCAGTCTGTCCATCTCTGCACATTCCAAAATTTTCTTAATAATCATTTTATCTGTTGGTGTTTCTTCATTTTTCCAGTGTTGTGCCCAAACTATCCTCACCGCTGTCAGAATGTGCAGTACTAGATAAGTATTTTGTTATTTAAACTTTCTGGTAGCATACCTAGTAAAAACAGTTCTGGGCTAAAATCCACATGTATTTTTATCATTCTAATAAGCCAGGTATGTAATTTAATCCAATATTGTTTCGCTTTACCACACGTCCACCATACATGATAGTAAGTCCCCTTTCTTGTGCATATTTCCAACATTTACTAGACAGCTTTGGGAACATTTTAGCTAATTTAGCAGGTGGAAAATGCCACCTATAAAACATTTTATACATATATGATGTTGCCATTGTTCATTTAAAATTTCTCTTCCAAAGTTTTTGCCATTTCTCCAACCCACATTGTAACCAAAAATTTTGCCCATTGTATCATTGGTTCTTTCACATGCTCATCTCCCATTTTCCATTCTAACAAAAATTTATATATTTTCTTAATTAACTTATCATCTGTGGATAACAATATTTTATCAAATACTATCTGTTCATTATACATTTTCAAGTCTTTCTTATTCCTAGATTGTATTTGTATCAAAGGCCAGCATGAAGTCACCACCCTTTTGGCTCATCAGTTCTTCCTTAGATTTTAAATTCCCCTCTACATCTAGTATATCATTGTATATTGCAATTTTCCCCAAGTTTTAAAGGTTTGGATATGTAAATGCTTCCATGGGTGAAACCCATTCAGTTTCAGTATCTCCCATGCTTTTAGCAGAGAGTCTCTAAGATAATGGTTTTGAAAGTATCTATGTAATTTGGCTTTTTCATACCATAGAAAGGCATGGCAACCCAATTGTAGATCATGTCCCTCTAAAGTTAAACAAAGGGCCTTTTTACACGACCCCTAAGATCCGCTGGCCACTTAAATTCAGACCAGAGATCTTAGGGGTTCGTCGCTCTTCCTGCGTTCCCACCCCCTCTGCACTTCCTGGCTGCTGGCTGCGTGAGGGGAGGGAGAAAAAGAGAAAGAAAAGCATGCCGCTCACCTCGTTCTGCCTCTCATCTCTGTAAAAGTAGCTCTTAAAGGGGCAGGAGCCAAAAAACAACAAACAGAAGCAAGGAGAGCCCCGCACTCACTATCGTTACACCAGATCAAATAATTTTCACCTCCAAAGAGCAGGTACCTGAAAGGTGCGCTGGGACGCGCTAAAGTGGGTGGGGTCGCACTTAATTTCCTGTTAACTCCGGAGCTGGTGGGTAAAAAAAAAAAAAAAAAAAGACATCCAGGCAGTCTGTTCTGAGGGATGGTGGCGCGGAAGCAGGGCTAACCATCGGGGTCTTGAAGGGGGGTCTAAAGGGGGCTACGAGCGGCTGAAACGTCCGAGCGGCTGAAACGCCCGAGCGGCTGAAAGCGGGTTGAGAGTGGGCGGCTCAACATCCCGTTACATCTGAGATTCAACCACCCGGCTCACTGAACCGCCGAGGACCGAGTCCCGCTGAGCGTCCCTTCCCTTCCTGCGTTATTTTCTACCTTCAGCACCCGGCTCCTTATTCGACCACCGGCAGTGCCATGAGGGAGTCTTGGAGCGTGTTGTGGCTCGCCCTCCCTGGCTGTTCTCAAGGACCCGAGGATCTGCGGCTCACGGCCCCTATCTTCGGCCCCCTCCTGGGACTGCTATGTATCGGAGCCCTGACCATCTGCTGTCCGCTGGGGCTCTCCCTATCCATCTGGCTGCGGACGGACTTGCTTACTTCCATGCAGTCTGCTTGGAGGAGTGGTGGGGTGCTGCCGCGGGGTTCGAACAATGATCGGTCGCCCCGTTCAATCATCTTGTCAGCGGCTTTCCCCTCCGTTGCGCCTTGCCTGTTCTTCAATCTGCCGTCCCTGGAGCTCGGGCGGTGGTTCGGCCGCCGGCGACCCACTGGCCGGACCGGCCGCCGTTTTCGGCTGGTGGCTGGCTCGGGAGCTCGGGCAGCAGTCCGCCCGCCGGTGATTTGCTGGTGCGGGCTGCTCGGGTGGCGGTTCGGCTGCCGGCGTTTCGCAGGCTCTTCCCTGGAGCGTACCAACTGCTCCCCACCGTTAGCGTCCATTCCACCGGCTCTGGCTCGGGTGGCTGATCGGCCACCATTGTACGGAGCGGCCGCCGTTCGCCGCCGGGACTTGAACGGCCGTCTCCCCCCTCTGGACCTGGGCTCTGTGCGGCGATTTTTCTACATCTATGACCGCGCCTCACGAACTCGATCCTTGCGTCCCTATTTTCCTGTCTTTTAGAGACTCCTCGCTCAGGGGGGATAGGGCCTGGGGCAGGGAGGGGGGGATCTGATGTTGTTGTCTTTCCACCTTTTTTATGCTCCCCCCTCCCCTATTCCATCTTTAACATGCCTGTATTCCAACTTTTGGCCCTGGGGGGTTTCCCCTCACTTTTTCCATCTACCCCCTTTCCCCCCCTCCCCTTTTCTCCCCGTTGTTTTCCATCTGTGCCCTGGCTATGTTGCCTTTTATTCTGTTTGTTTATTTTATTTTATTTTATTGATTTAGCTCTTCCCTATTTATTGCCTCTGTTATTTTTGTTCTGTTTTGCTTACATTGTATATGGTCTTTATTTTTTTTATTTAGTTGTTAGTTCAGGATTTTGTTAGTTTTCTGCTCGGCTGCAGCTAATAGATGTGTCCTTGACACTAATCAGCTCAGCCCAGGATCACCTGGCTATCTTTCTCCCAGGTGTATTACATCTCCCCTGGCAGCAGTTATCTTTGTTATATTAATTTTGTATTATTATCTGTAATTTGTTTGCCTTGAGTTTAGTCTGAGTTAGCTGTATTTTATTTGTTACCGAGGATTTTTTTCCCCTCCCCTCCGTCCCCTCCCCCCCCCCGCTAGGTCACCATGTTGGCAGGGACTCACATACCAACCGTGTTGGGTCGTGGACGATATGCTCGGAGCCAGAGGGTTAGTCGGATAAGAAGAACTAGGGTCAGGCATCTCGCGCCTGTCCCGCGTTCTGACCCTCTGACTCACTGCCACGTGCCTGAGAGCCATTCCACCAGAGCCTCCAACCTGTCCTGCCTCCTCCTTAATGCCAGGTCGGTCCATAACAAGACCGCTGTCATCTTTGATACCATCACAGACAGCAGGGCCGACCTGGCCTGCATTACAGAGACCTGGGTGGGCTCAGAGGGGGGGCTTCCCTCACCCAACTGTGCCCCCCTGGGTTCCTGGTCCATGGAGTGGGCAGGTTGGAGGGCCAGAAGGGGGGAGGAGTCGCCATTGTATATAGGGAATCGCTTCAAGTGACCAGGGCCTCGACATTGGTGATTCCGGGGCTTGAATGCCTCCACCTGTTGGTAGGTCAGCGGGATAGATTTGGCATTGTGCTGGGCTACCGTGCTCCCCGCAACCCAGCACAATCCCTGCCAGAGCTCGCGGAGTTCATCGCCACTGCTCTGTTGAAGTCCCCCCGGCTTCTGGTCGTCGGGGACTTTAACGTGCATGCTGGCGGTGAGCTCGTCGGCGCAGCTCTGGAATTCATGGAAATCATGACGTCCATGAGCCTATCCCAGCATGTTTCTTGCCCTACCCACAGGAGTGGGCATACCCTGGATCTGGTACTTACCTCCATGTCGGGGGATTCTCATCTGGAGGTGCGGGACATTGTTCCCACACCCGTGTCATGGTCAGATCATTACCTGTTGTCCTTTTCCCTGGCAATGGCGGCCCCTCCTCGCGGGGACCAACGGCCCCTTGTTTGGGCCCGCCCCCGAAGGCTCCTTGATCCGGTTCGGTTCCGGGAAGCCTTCGGTGAGCCTTCTGGTGGTCTGGCTGACGATTCGGCCGAGGCCTTGGCCAACCAATGGTTTGAGTCAGCTGCCGATGCCGTCGACCGAATCGCCCCCAAGCGTCTCCTCCGTGGCAGAGCTCGTACTTCGCCGTGGTTCACGGCGGCGGGCTGCGGCGATGAAGCGGGAACGGAGGAGACTGGAGAGCATCTGGAGACAGAGTCAGACGGCAAATAACAAGACTGCCGTTGTGATCCAGACTAGGCGCTACTCGCGAGCGATCAGGGAGGCCAGAAGATCCTTTTACTCCCTGAGAATTGGTGAGGCCTCGAACCGTCAGGCAGAACTCTTCCGGGTGGTTCGGGACCTCACCAATCCTAGTCTGGCTAGGCCTCCTCCTACTGATTTCAGTAGTGAGAATTTCGCAGTCTTTTTTAGATCCAAAATAGAGGCCATCCGTGCCGACTTTGATTCCAGTAACACTAGCCCTCCCTCGCCATCCCCAGCTCCTTCACCCCCCCCGCTCTTCTCAACTGGTTGAGTATGGGCCTGTCTCTCCTTTGGACGCCTCCAGGGCCATTGCCCATTGCCGTCCCGCGACCACCCCTTCGACCCTTGCCCATCCTGGCTCATCAAATCTGCCGGAGGAGCATACCCGAGTGGGCCGCTGCCATCGCCACCGCCTCCTTCAACGAGGGGTTCTTCCCTCTCGTCTGAAGGAGACGGTGATTAAGCCCATCTTGAAAAAACCGGGATTGGCGTCGGATCAATTGTCCAACTACCGACCGATTGCCAATGTTCCCTTCATGGGCAAGGTCATCGAGAGGGTGGCCGCGGTGCGGATCCAATCATTCTTGGAGGAACAGCGGTGCCTTGATCCTTGCCAGTCTGGCTTCAGGCCTTTGGGGTACCGAGACAGCTCTGGTCGCGCTGCAAGATGACCTTATCCGGGCGGCCGACAGGGGTTGCTCTACCCTGTTGGTTCTCCTGGATCTGTCAGCGGCCTTCGATACCGTCGACCACGGTATCCTGCTGGACCGGCTCCTGGAGGTAGGGATCGGGGGCACTGTTCTCAGTTGGCTCTGGTCCTTCCTTCAGGGTCGGCTCCAGTATGTGCAGCATGGGGGGGAGTTGTCGGCCCCGTGGACACTCCCTTGCGGGGTTCCGCAGGGGTCGTCTCTCTCCCCCATGCTGTTTAACATCTATGTAAGGCCGCTGGCTGGGGTCATCAGGAGATTTGGGCTGCGTTGTCATCAGTACGCTGATGACACGCAGCTCTATCTCTGTTTTTCCACCTCTGCAGTGGAAGCTGTCCGGTCCCTCGACCAGTGCCTGGAGGCGGTTATGGCTTGGACCAGGGCCAACAGGCTCAAACTCAACCCTGGGAAGACTGAGGTGATGTTCTTCGGGAGTTCCCCGTCTGGGTATGGGGGCCCCCTCCCCAGTTTGGAGGGTGTTTCCCTCCAGCTGGCGGAGAGGGTTCGGATCTGGGCGTGATCCTGGACCCGGCCTTGTCCCTGGATGCCCAGGTGGCGGCCGTGGCCAGGACATTTTTTTCATCTTCGCCAGATCGCCCAGATTCGCCCCTACCTAGACGGGGACTCCCTGAGGACAGTGGTCCAGGCGCTGGTGATCTCGAGGCTGGACTACTGTAATGCTCTCTACATGGGGTTGCCCTTGACTCTCCTCCGGCGATTACAGCGGGTGCAAAATGCAATGACCGCATCACCCGGTTCTGGCCCAGCTGCATTGGCTACCCGTTGCCTCCCGGATCAGATTCAAGGTCTTGGTTTTAGCTTATAAAGCCCTCCATGGCCTGGGCCCAGAGTACCTGGCAGAGCGGATCGCCCAGCGGTCAACATCGGCCCGACCGGTTCGGCAGTCGCGGGCGCACTCGCTTCAGGTTCCATCTCTCCGAGAAGCCAACCCGGAACCGGGCTTTCTCGGTGGCTGCTCCATCTATATGGAACAGCCTCCCTAGCGAAGTGCGCTTTGCAGAGTCCCTGCTGGCCTTTGTGAAAGCGGTGAAGACCATCCTGTTCCGCGAGGCCTTTGGTGACCTAGCTTAGTTTACCTTTATTCCTCCTTTTTTCTTTTCTCCCCCCCATCCGCCATCGATAATTGATAATTAGGCCATACTTGACATAGCAGCGGTGAGGTTCGAACTAAAGGGTGCGCCCCTGCTGCAGTTTTTCTTATTATGTTTTTATTAATTCATGTTGATTCTTCTGATTATGTCCCTTTTGAGATTTACTGTACCCAATTGTTTGTATTCCCTGATTTGTTTGTTATGTTCGCCGCCCAGAGTTCCCGTTGGGAAGATGGGCGGGATATAAATTCAATAATAAATAAATAAATAAATAAATAAACATTTTTAAGCTCCAGAGCTGGGAGCCATTTGCCCCGGAGTTTAGGGGTCGTGTATAAACGCCCATAGAAATCTTTGGTTTCTTAGAAGTATCCAGTCTTTCTTTCAAAGTAGTGAACAGGATTGGTAGTATAGCATCCTGTCCGGTAGCCCAAATCCTCCTCTTTCTTTAGATTCTTGCAACAATTCAGTTTAATTCTTGCTTTCTTTTTCTGCCAGATAAATTTTGATATTAGTCTATTTAGTTCTTCAAAGTATTTGCCTCTACTCTCACTGGTACTGTTTGGAACAGGAACAGTAGCTTTGGTAGCACATTCATTTTGAGAGTTGCAGTTCTCCATAATAATAATAATAATAATAATAATAATAATAATAATAATAATAATAATAATAATAATAATAATAATAATAATAATAATAATAATAACCTTTATTGTCATTGTACAACCAGTGTACAATGAAAATGGCTGAGCTCCCTCCCTCCCCCCCAACATCATCCCACTAAAAAGCCATTCAATCTGATTTCACACTGTGTGCTTGCTGCACAACTCGCCAGCCCCACGTGTTGTCATGTCCCGTTTAACAGTCGAACAGCCCACAGATAAAAACTTTTTTTAGCCTGTTGGTACGGCTTGCTATACTTCTGTATCTCCTACCTGAGGGTAGGAGAGTAAAGAAGTGCTGACCAGGGTGTGAGTCATCCCTGATGATTTTCCTTGCTCTGCTAAGACAGCGGTCCCTGGCGATATCATCCAGTGGACTCAGGGGACAGCCCATGATATTTTGTGCTGTGTTCACTACCCTCTGTAAAGTCTTTCTGTCCGCAGCTGTCAAACCAGCATACCAGACTGTAATGCAGTACGTAAGGACACTTTCTATTGTAGACCGATAGAAGGTCATCAATTGTTGTTTCACATTGTTCTTATGCAAAAGCCTGAGGAAATGGAGTCTCTGTTGAGTCTTCCTGGCCACATGGGTTGTATTAATTTTCCAGGTAAGATCTTCACTAAAATGAACTCCCAGGAATTTAAAGGAGGAGGCTTTCTCCACCCGGCCTCCCATGATGTACAGTGGAGCAGGTTCCTCTCTTTTCTTCCAGAAGTCCAACATCATCTCCTTAGTTTTGCTGATATTTAGGTGCAAATTATTTTCTTGGTACCATGAGGATAATTTTGGACCTCCCCCCTATATACTGATTCATCTCCACCTGTTATAAGACCCATTATGGTAGTCTCATCTGCAAACTTGATGATTGCAGTGGATGGGTCAGATGCTACACAGTCATAAGTATACAATGAATACAGGTAGGGACTAAGCACATAGCCCTGTGGGGAGCCAGTGCTAAGCTTCAACAAGGTAGATGTGACAGGCCCAATCCTCACTGTTTGAGACCGATCCCTCAGAAAGACTTTAATCCAGTCACAGATGCTAGAAGAAAGGTCCAAGTCAGTCAGCTTTTTAATAAGGATGCTCGGAAGGATGGTATTAAAAGCAGAGCTATTGTCAATAAACAGCATCCTGACATAATTACCAGGTTTCTCCAGATGACTGGCTGCAAGATGAAAAGCAGTGGCTGTAGCATCATCTGTTCACCCTTCTGTAGGTGAACTGATGTTTATCAAAGTCCAGTGGAAGGCATGTCCTAAGATGTTGGAGGACCAATCTTTCGAAGCATTTCATTACCACTGATGTTAATGCAATTGATCTGTAGTCATTGAAACAGTTAATTGCTGTTTTCTTGGGGACTGGGACAATGGTAGCTGCTTTCAAGCATGATGGAACACAAGCTGTTTGCAGGGAGATGTTAAAAATCCTTGTCAGCACCCCTGCTAGTTGATCAGCACAGTTTTTAACCACTATCCCCAGCACCCCGTCTAGTGACAGTTGTAGGTGTTCCCATTTCTCCAAGATATTTTAACATAATTATCTTCTTTTATACTTCCTTATAGAGATAGATAGATAGATAGATAGATAGATAGATAGATAGATAGATAGATAGATAGATAGATAGATAGATAGATAGATAGATAGATAGATAGATAGATAGATATAACTTTCAATTTCTTTGGGACCTTGGGTGGCTTTGCTTTTTTCATATACAGTGGAACCCCGACTGCATGCTCATAAGTCAGTTAGCTTGTAGGTTTCCTGTATTGGTCCTTCCATTGTTTTAAAATGTTTTTCATAGAACTCTCTTGCTTTATCAATAGATTTTAGTGAATATCTTCTTGCCTCAACATGGGAAATGATTTGATTCCACAAGGAAAGAAGCACAGTTGCTGTGACTCTGTTCCTAGATAACCTGGATGACTGAGAATCTCCACAGATAAATGATTTTTTTATTTTTATTACTTTTTATTTTATTTTACAAGACAAGTTAAGATAACAGTACAATAGCGTCTCATTATTTATACATTCTATAGGACCAATATCCTTTTCAAAATCCACCCACTAATTCATCTTCCAACACAGTTAATTGTGACACACACACAAATAAATTAATTCTTTTAAAATTTTACATTCCAGCAGTCAAAATTATTCCCCATAACACATTCCTCATTTTTTTGTGTTAATTCCATATGTTAATAAGGGCTTCCAGGTTTTCATAAATGTATCATGTTTTATTTCCCTTCTATATATTTTAATTTGATAGGTCAACTTTTCCATAAGAGCCGTTTGCCAGATTCTGTTCAGAAATTTTTGTAGTGAGAGATCTTGAGCATTTCTCCAGTTTTTTGCAATTTCAGATCTTGCTGCAACAATCAGATTTGCTATTAAGTCTTTATATGATAATTTTTCATTTCCATCCTTAAATATTGAAAATAATAGTAAAGCTTCATTTATAATTATTCTTTGTTTTAACGGGGTTTCTATCCATTTAATTATTTCCTGCCAATATGCTCCTACTTTGGGGCAAGAGATCCACATATGTTCTAGGGTGCCTTTGCTTCCACAATTCCTCCAACAATTGTCTGGAATTTCTTGATTAATTCTATGTAATTTTGTGGGATACCAATACCATCTGTGAGCTACTTTTAACACTTGTTCTTTCGCTTTAGTTGATATTGATTTGTAAGGATATGTGTTCCATATTCCCATCCATTCTTTCTCAGATATACTAATATCACACAGATCAATATGGATTTATGCCAGGAAGGCAGATGCAGGATGCTATTTGTAGAGTTCTGAATGTCATAAATACAGCAAATAAAGAAAAATGGAAATTAGCAGTCCTCTTGTTAGATGCACTTAAGGCTTTTGAACATGTAGAATGGCAGTATATGTTTGGTCTATTAGAAAAAATGAATATGGGTGGAAAATTCATTAATCTTTTGAAAAATTTATATATAGGAGCAGAGGCTAAGGTCCTTATCAATGGAATAGAATCTGATAAATTCACTCTTTGTAGGGGAACAAGACAAGGGGACCCTTTATCCCCAATTATATTTGCAATAGCAGTTGAGCCACTTGCTTCACAAATAAGAGAAAATGGAAATATTAAAGGAGTGGTGATTAAAAATAAAAAACATAAAATAAACCTTTATGCAGATGACATGCTCCCGTTTTTGGAGGATCCATTAAAAAGCATAGAATCATTAAAACACATATTACAAGAACATTGTTATTATACAGGCCTAAAAAAGAACTATCAAAAATCCAAATTGTTATGTATAAATATTTCTACAGCAGAGCAAAAGGAAATTAAAACAGATATATGAATACAACATGTATACCATGGATCCCTAATGTGAATGACAGAATCATAGAATAGTCACACTGGAAGGGGTCTATTACGCTATAATGTCCAAACCCTGCTCGGTGCAAGAATCCAAATCAAAGTAGATCTGACAGATGGTGGTCTAATTTTCTCTTGAATGCTTTCAGTATTGAAGCACTCACCACCTCCTGAGATAGTTGGTTTCATTGCCGTATTGTTCTAACAGTTAAGACTTCCCCCCCCCTCCCGATATTCAGTCTAAATCGGGGTTCCCTTAACTTAAACCCATAATTACATTCTGTAATGATTAAAAACAGATCCTTCCCTTCCTCTGTGTGATAGCCTTTAAAATATTTGGACAGTGGAACCATATGTCCTCTCAGTCTTCTTTTCTCTAGGCTTTCACTTTGCAAATTGCCCAGAGTAGCCTTTGGGCTAGAAAGCTGCAGTATATCAATCAATCAATCAATCAATCAATCAATCAATCAATCAATCAATCAATCAATCAATCAATCAATCAATCAATCAATCAAATAAATAAATAAATAAATAAATAAATAAATAAATAAATAAATAAATAAATAAATAGGCTAAGCATGTCCAGTTCCTTCAGTCTGCCCTCATGGTGCTTGATGTTCTTTAACTAATATTCCCAGAACCCTTCACCACTAGCTGTGATGGCTAGGATTTCTTGGAATTGTAGTCCAAGAACATCTGGAGACCTATGTCTGCTCCACAACATTTGAGGGCTGCTAGATATTCAAGTGAGGGCAGAGAAGGAGATAAGACTGCAGCACACATAACTTTGCTTCAGACAGATGGCAACCAGTGTGGGAGCTCAAGAGGAACAGACTATCCCCAACACTTTCCAGCATTCTTTGCTTGAGCTGGCTGAGCATTCCGTCTGATCCTCTCTTCAAGAGGAAAAACTGCAAATTAGTATGTTTTCTTTTGCCCTCCCCATGTAATGTTCCTGTTGTCATCTGCATGAGCCCTTGGACATGATCCCATCCCACACTTCCTATTCCCCTTTCCTATCTCTTTGTCTTGCTAGAATGGAACCCCTCTGGCAGAACCACAACCTTTTCAAACCAAAAATAGTATGGCAACTAATATAGAAACACATGCAGCATTTATTTTACTTAATCTGTTTCATGTGTTTACTGCCCGCCCGCCCAAGCAGGGATACCAGAGCAATTACTATAGGTTAAATTTACTTTTAAAAAAAAGAACACATTTAAAAACAGATTGAAGCCAGTATTTGAAGCAGATTTAAACATTTTCTAAAAGTTCGTTAAGTTAACAAAGGCAGAATCCTATTATTTATATCTATCCATCAACATAAAATTTGGCACTGGATTGCTGCTAGTTAAAAAATTAGGTAGACATTTAGTATAACACACCAGTTGTGTGGCGTTGCCTGACAACAAATGCCTTTGCCTACTAATTAACTGGCAGTAATTTTCTTTTGCAGTTTGCCAATAGGTTTACACTGATGTAATTCTTAAACTGAATAATAAAATAAAATAAAATAAAGCCACCAGAGTCCAAAGGCCCTTTGAAACCATACTGCTTCAGCTGCCTGTCTAAAGCTTTATAAGATGGAGCTAGCCTAATTACCCATGGGAAAGATTTCACAGTCAAGGTGCTCCTCTAAGAAGGTAGAAAAATCCCTGGCATATGTACCCACAAAACTAGCCTCTTGTACAAGGCCTATGTTGAATATATCCAGGAATATATGGTTAGGAACAAATGATAAACAATGACAAGGACAACATAAATGAGCATTATTAATATCCTGTCAGAATGACATTCAGATTAGGTTGGGGAGCGAGAAAGCTTTTACCCATTTGTAATATGCCCTAAGCACATCCAATCTTGCCTGATTTCGGAAGCTAAGCAGGGTCTGCCCTGGTAAGTACTTGGATGGGCGACCACCGGGGAATACCAGGTGCTGTAGATGCCTGGAGTAGGAACTGGCAAAACCACTCCAGCATTCCTGCCAAGAAAACGCCATGGACATGGGGTCACAAAGAGTCGGTCACGACTGTAATGACACAACACACACATATACAAGAAAGGGCAGCTCATTCAACTTGAGGAGCATTGCTTGGGGAAGTTCTTCTGAAATACTGTATATGGCCCCTCAGTGCATCAAGCAGCCTCAACCTCTTCAAGATGGTGTCCCATAAAAACAATGCATACCTCCAGCAAATCAAAGCGTTGAGGTCAGGGGTGAGGTCTGACATTTCAAATGGGAAGAGAAATTGTGTGGATGGGAAATATATTTGTCAAACTGCCTCCCAAGTGTTACTTCTTAAGATGGATAAATATTAAAAAGTTAGGAAAGCTTCACTTTTGCTGAGGTGTGGAACCCATCTGTACCTCAGCAGTGATGGGATGATGACCCAAGTTCCAAGGCATCATCTGAGCACAGTTCAGATACGAGTGGATTTGACTTGTCATTATATTGTTCTAGTCATGTTTAATTAAAGTAACTTCTCAAACTCTGTTCCCAATGTGCTTTTATCAATATACCTTTGCTGTCAACACCAATGTTTATGATACGTTTGGTGTCCCTGAGTCAAGCCATATTTTGAAAATTAAGAAGCTACTGAACTGAGACCCAGTGTCTAAGTAGTCCAAAAGCACCAAGTATAGAGGAAAATTGGCTGGAGGTGGTGGTGTGGGGGAGCATGGGAAAGCAAAATACCATGCATGTCATGTCAAAGACTGGTAATTAATATAATTGGAATCCCTTATGGCATGGACACAACCCAAGATTGTAGCATAGTCAGCAATTATTTGTGCTAGAGGATAGTTCAGAAGGAGCTGGAGTGGTATAGGGTTAGGGTCTCATTAGGTCTCCAAAGTTTCAAAACAGCCTGCTGGAAAGTCTCCTCCACCACTACCACTTTGAGGGTGTCCACTTCATTTGTTCCATATTCTGTCCCATGAGAGGGCTTAGTGCCATTGTTCTGAATGCCAGATACAGTCAAGAAGGCTCCAATTGTGGTTTTTTTAGTTTTGACATTGTCAACAGAGGACCATTATAAACCCTGAGGAAATAAGAGTATTTACTTAACAAATGTAGGAAACCTCTGGAACTGATTATCTGAAGAAATGTCTTGAGGCAAACGTAAGTTTGCATTCTCCCCACCCATCCTCCCCTCTTTTTCCCCCCATCATGGTGAAAGAAAATAGTTATTTCAGTGATTTCTATCAACAGTCTGTTACTTGTTTAAACTGACAAGCTGCAGGCTCTGTGCAGCAAATCACTTCAGATATAATTGTTCCAACTTCTCAGTGGAAGAAAGGAGGAGAGACAAAGGCTCCATTGTTGCAAAAACAACAACAATACACATATAATTTGACACGAGGACAACTTCCTTTGAGGCAACTATTCAATCTGAGAGCTTTTGAAAATAAATTAAAATTCAGAAACACTGAATGTGTTGTTATGCACCATCCAGTCATTTCCGGCTCATAGATGACCCAGCAAATTAATTAGCTCTTTTATTATCAGCCCTGCTTGGGTCTTCTAGCCTAAAGATGATGGCTTCCTTTACTGAGCCAACCAATCTCAGATTAGATCTTTATCTTCTGCTATAGCTTTCCACTTTTCCCAGCATCAATTGGCTTATACAGTGAGTCTTGCCTTCTCATGATATATCCAAAGGGCACTAGCTTCAATTTAGTTATCCTAGCTTCAGGAGAGAGTACAGGTTTGAGTTGATCTGAAGCCCATGCATTTGTCTTTCTGGGAATCTGCTGTATCAGTAAATTATGGAATAGTGACTAACAGTATTTTAACAGCTGAAAGCACTAGCAGAAATGAGTGCAGTGTATGATTTCTGCAGGTTTGTTGAAATGATTTTGCTTGTAAACATGACCTCTCAGGTCTTAATGCCTGATGAGTTTCTTAGTTGAGGCTTGGAGCTTGGATGTTGTTAGACTGCATCCAAAATGAAGGGAGAAAATGCATTAGGGGCAATAGCATTACTTGCAGTTAGAGCTGTAACTAGCTATGTCGGTGCTTTATAGCCATATGGGTTGAAGCTATTATAAGTGAGATTGGCAAACTCAGGGAAAGTGCAGAGGAGAAGGGAGAAACTCTGGGCCCTGAGCATACAACGGCGGCTTGAACCCTCCAGTTTTGGAATGAATAACTGAAAGCAAGATATCCATTTTGGATTCTTTCATTTGCACAACTCAAGCAGCTACACCCATGGTCAGGCTTAGGAACATATTGCAGCCAATGTTGGCACCCTCTAAATTGCAGTAACTTGAGTCAAAGTATCAGTCACTCCACCCTAGTTACAGCTCTGCTTGTTAACGTGTCCTTCCCACACTCAAGTGTCTTTCAAAAGTATTTTTTGGACTCTGGGTGCCTCAAGGTCGAGGTAGCCCCTCCTGTGCATGCAGAGCACTCCAAAATTCTGTACAGCAGCCTCCCAAAGTCCAAAGGATTTGTTGGAGAGCAACATTTGTAGCCTTAAATAATGGGGGTTATTACAGATGGGAAAAGCTGCCTAGATGCCCTAAACACATCCAATCTCGCCTGATTTCAGAAGCTAAGCAGGGTCTGCCCTGGTTAGTACTTGGATGGGAGACCACCAGGGAATACCTGGTGCTTTAGGCACCTGGAGTAGTAACTGGCAAACCACTCCAGTATTCCTGCCAAGAAAACTCCATGGACACGGGGTCACAAAGGGTCAGTCACCACTGTAACAACACAACACACACACACACACACACACACACACACACACACACACACACACACACACACACACACACACACACACACACACACACACACACAAAGATGGGAAAGTTGTTTCCATCACTGGACTTGTTTGTTGCATTCCGTCATCTGTGTAATTCAAGGAGCTTTTCTGTTTTAAATATAATATCCTCAGTTATTATCCAAACTTAATTTCAGTGTGGAGCCTTTTTGTCTGATCTGGATAATCTCTCCCCCTTTCAGTAATAACATGTAATACTGAAGGCATTTTCTGTGCCTTCTGCTGGTCATCTGGTGATTATTTTGCTGTAATAACGCAATGTTTTTCAGCCACTGCATGGTTTATTTGAGCCTTTAAATGCCTCATCCTGAATTTTTACCCACACTTCTTTCCAAAAGCAATACAATGGACTATAGCAGGGGTGCCCAAACGTTTTGTAAGGAGGGCCAGATTTGGTGGCTGAGAATGTGTCAGGGGCTGGTTGCTCCCCAACCCTGCCACCCCACTGCAAGCCCCACCCACTGACCCATAAGCCCCACCCACTGACCCTTTGCAACCCCACCTGCAGGAAGGAAGGCGGGGACCAAGGGAGGGAGGGAGGGAGGGAGGGAGGTGGAAACCAAGAGAGGAAGGAAGGAAGGTGGGGAACAAGGAGGGAGGGAGGAAGGGAGGGAGGTGGGGAACAAGGAAGGGAGGGAGGGAGGGAGGGAGGTGGGGAACAAGGGAGGAAGGAAGGAAGGTGGGGACCAAAGGAAGCACAGGGAGCCGTGGCCACAGGTCACCCCTTGGAAGAGGTGATCCGTGTGACCGTGCATCCCCCAAGCTCCCCAGCAGTGGCAATGGCTGGCCCGCCAGCCCACCCCAAAGCTGCTTGGCAGTGGCAGAGGCCCGCTGGCCTGCCCCACACTTTCCCCTGCAGTGCCAGTGGTGGCAGACCACCCGTCTGCCCAGCCGCCCAAGCTTCCCAGCGGTGTCAGTGTTGGCAGAAGATTTTAAAAAACATGGGGCGAAGGAGGGGCAGGGAGGGGCGGGCCAGCCAGCCGTGGGCCACTCAGTATGGCCTGACGGGCCGGATTTGGCCCCCGGGCTGGACTTTGGGCAGGCCTGGACTTAGCTAAAGTTTTAAACCCAGACTCTATTTTCTACCTTGTAAGATTTCTGCAGCTCCAGATCTAGTATTTTATCTCACGGGGCATGTTGAGAAGTATAGTTCTGGGAGAGGATCTTGGATACTCTTTTAAAAACTGCAATTCCAAATATTCAGAATGATTATACAGTAATCTTCAAGGCTAGTTGAGCCTCTCTTCCTCTGTTACAATGTGGGAGTCACAAGGGGGTGACAGAATTTGCTAGAACAGAGAAAGGAACAATGGATGTTTCTATAGCATTTTTTTAAAATTAAAGACAAAAGGTCAACCAGGCATTTGAGAGAAACGCAAACAAAAGCTTTGAGGAGGAAGCTTTCCTCTTGTCTTTAAAATTTAAAGTGGTACAGCATATTTTGCTGTTCTAATACTTTAAAAAAAATCACTTCCTCATTTCTTCTGTGAAACTGAGGAAGTAATTCATTTGCTAACCTGCTGAAGTGGTTATCTTATTAAGCCACTTCACAATATTGGCAAATTAGAGGAAGGTTCACTTCTGGTCCATTTCCAAAGATCATATATGCTGGAAACAGACCAAGCCAAAGTGACTCTATCGGCACCAAAAGAGTAGAAGCCTGAGAAAGATATGGATAGGAAGGCTCTTTTAACAAATCACCTTCTTTGTTCTCCAAGAAGCTGAGAAGTGTTTAATTTGCCACTATCCTAAAGTGGGTTTCTTATTGAGCCCCTTCACCACATTGGCAAATTGACCGTTGGCTGAGGTGGACCAAAATGGGTTCCTGGAGGTCCATACATCTGGATGTGAGAATTGCATCAAATGGAACACCAACCTCCAACCAACCCTATTTAGCCCAATGCCAGTTGCTCCTTTCAGGCTGGGTAGACAAGACCTAATTCAGAGATTGACTTCCCAACTAGTTTGCACTTAAAACAGATACCTATTCAAGTACTTTATCAGTAACCACCTTTAGGTTTGCTTTAGCCACTGCTCACCAGCTTGGTATCAATATTATTAACCTTGCTTTTCTACTGTGTGCTTATATACCTACTTCAGGGTTTGAAAGACAACATTCATTATCTATTGCTTTATGGTGAAATTTTTGTACATATCTATCTGACCACTCTAAAGAAGTACTTGACATGTGCCTTCTTCAAGAAGGCATTTTGGAGATTTGGTATATCCATGTATATCTTATATATCCTAAGCATTTCCCATTACTTTTTCACTCACCCTTCCCCCTCCTCCAAATTCTTCTTAACAATGATGATGATGAAGATGGCAACATAAGCCATCTCTCTGCCTCCCCTCCCAATTGTCCTAGTTGTTTGCAAGATCTGTCGGTGCCACTTGCAACTGAATATGCTTATAGCTTCTGGTTGCTTGTGAGTCTTTGGTTGAGAGAATCTTGCTGGAATCTGGGTGTGGGTGGGTACATAGGAGTGGGGTGGATTTTATGCACATTCCTATGTCTCCACCACCCATTTAGATCTCCATAGTCTCACATTGTGGAGCGCTATAGTCAGCATTTGGCTTTGTGGGTTGCAGATGAGTAACACTGCTTTAGGGAGCTTTTGTGATATCAGTCGGCACTCAACCAGTCCTCAGTTTCATCTCAAACCTATTTGG
This sequence comes from Phrynocephalus forsythii, assembly GCA_029282475.1. Classification (NCBI taxonomy): domain Eukaryota; kingdom Metazoa; phylum Chordata; class Lepidosauria; order Squamata; family Agamidae; genus Phrynocephalus; species Phrynocephalus forsythii. Next base: position 16,310,680 of record JAPFRF010000005.1, read on the forward strand.
GTATCTAGCAAGCATGGGAAAGAGATTATTGTCCTTAGGCCTAAAAATAACAATCTTTGCTTGTGTCTATATTTCATTTTCATGTGAATTAATTTTTCTAAGAACACCAATTTCTGTCTTGAGCCACAGGGACATTTCTGGTTATTGTTAATTTCCTATGCTTTCCACGACACGTGCCCAAAAGGCACCTGAAACCATATCTATAGCCTGTAACTCCTACCTCTGTCCTTTATTTGTATCACATTATTATCTAGCTTGAAAACATGCAAGCTTATAACAGCTAATTCAATATTTTTCTACAAGCCATATGGTTTATTGCCCACAACAGCTCAAAACAAAATAAATAGAAGGAGTTAACATTTATAGGTCAGCAATGCTTAGAAGTTAATGACTCTTATAACAGTTGCTTAGTTAACAGCATATATTATACTGCCGATGCCTGTGTTTATATTTGTGCTAACTGTGGAGATGCAATTTGTGTTTGCCGGCTAAAAAATGACAAAGGTGGGTTCCCCCATGGGATGGAAACTCCTTCTTCTATCCTTTTAATTGTGAAAAGATGCTGCATTTTATGAGAAAGAGGTACAGAACTTACCTGAAAAGGGAAGGCCCGTTAACCTTAAAAATCAGTTTTGGACTGTCTAGTTCTTCAAACGGAGGACACTTTTAAAATGAAGACTGACCTCTGGCAGCCATTCAGACAGGGCTGTCTTCTATTACAAAGGTAAACTGCCACCCTCACTAGAATGTGGCAGAGGCAACTTCCAGAATTGACTTTTGATAGCTGTCCGGTGGGACTCTCTAAGGCTGCTTTTACACGACCCCTAAAAGGGCTCCCAGATGCAGAGCTTTTAATTGTTTTCCCACCAGCTGTGGACTTTATACAAAATAAAGTATAACCACACCCACCTAAGCACACCCCAGCGCACTTTAGAAGTACCTGTTCTCCGGAGGTAAAAACATTTCCGATGCGGATTGTAAAGCTGTGGATGCCGGGCTCCCCTCGCCTTCTGTTTGTTTTTTTGTCCCCGCCACCCCTTTAAGAGACAGGTATCCCTACGGGGCCGCTCTGGATGGCAGATGGAGGTGAGCGGAGGTGAGCCTGCATTCTTTTCTCCCTTTTTTCTCCCTCCCCTCACCACAAACAGGAGCAATGGGGTGTGGAAGAGTGGGAAAAGAGGAAAATGAACAAACCCCACAATCTCTGGTCGAAATTTAAGTTGTCAGTGGATTTTAGAGGTCGTGTAAAAGCACCCATAGTGTGTTGGACTGCTGAAAAGTTCTACACCAAAACACACAGACAGAGAAGCCCTAACAAAAAGATTGTTAGCAATCCTAACAAAAAGATAAAACTCAGAGAAGCAAGGCAACCCCCCTTGGCTATAGGGCAAGGCTACTCATTCAGGTCTCATGCCTGCACAAATAATCTTCAAAGTGCATTTAGTCCCCAATGAGCTGCACACATAAAAAACAAATTTACCCGGTTCTGTGGCCTTTAGGCTCATAGGGCCTTTTTACACGACCCCTAAGATCCGCTGGCCCCTTAAATTTGGACCAGAGATCTTAGGGGTTTGTCGCTCTTCGTACTTCCTGGCTGCCGGCTGCGTGAGGGGAGGGAGGAAAAAAAGGGACAGAAGAATAAATCCTTACCTCCCGGTGTTGGTGGATGCTGCCGGAGCTCCGGTCACTTCCTGGTTCCTCTTAAAGGGGCGGGAGGCAAAAAAAAAAAAAAAAAGAAGCGAGGAGAGCCCGGCACTCTCTGCATCAAAAATTTTTCACGTCCCAAGAGCAGGTACAAGAAAAGTGCGCTGGGTCGCGCTTAGGTGGGCGGGGTTGCACTTAATTGTCTGCAAACTCCGGAGCTGGTGGGGAAACATTTTTAAGCTCCGGAGCTTGCAGCCATTTGCAGCGGAGCTTAGGGGTCGTGTATAAACGCCCATAGTTACCTCATACGTTTGGACACCATTTTCACTCTCCTGCCCCGTGAATGTAGCTTTAAAAGCTTTATGTCTATAAATGGAGAGGAGGGGGAGGAAGGCTGTTGCTTTCCAGCACCACAAAGCAGTATCTGCCAAAAACCTGGATGGCTGTTGCCTGGTGACTGCCTTCCCTCCAAAAAACGTGACAAAAGGCCTCTGGACATGATTTTCTGGGGCCAAGTCTTAGGGATTGCCGCTCTGGACGAGCGTGTGCAGGGCACGTGAAATCCTTGGCCTGTGCATCCGGCACGTGGTCTGAAGATGCAGCCAAATGTTTTTTTTTCCTGTCTGTGTGGGCAGCATGGCCATTATTAAATTTCTAGCGAGCTGCCTGTCATTTTGACTGGCGGAATGTATCTGGAAGGCTGCCTATGGCACGGTGCTTCCACACACACAGCCCTCCGAGATCATCAGTCAGCCATTGTCTTTGGCAGTTGCAAACTGCCCAGAGTGGCTGTGTTTGCCAGATGGGGCAGTATAGAAATTAAACAAACAAACAGAAATGATCACTGGAACTGTCACACCCAGACACTTGGCAACACTTTCTAAAGTCCATTATTTAGACACGAGGATTTATGAATCTTCAGTGATATAGGAGACTAGGAGATATTGCTGTTTTGGATTACCAACTCCATTTTCAAGAAAACCGCACACACAACCTTAGGTTGGTCAGGAGATTGTGTTAGTTTTTACTCATCGCCATCGTCGTCGTCGTCGTCAACAACAACAACAACAACAACAACAACAACAACAACAACAACATGTTCAAAATATTCTGGGAGATAGCTGGCGATGTAAGGAGAGATGGGTTGGACCTCACCAATTTTGCATATACTCTAGCATTGTCTTTTCTGTACCAGCCAATATGGATAGCTCATGAACAGGATGTGGGACCACAATCCTCAATCTTTTGTTGGATATAATCTATTTATATCCAGTTCTAAGGCTTGGAATGGTGGTGGCTGTTTTGACTTATATGCAACGCCATCGTGCTGCAGCATTCTCTGAGTGATTTACAACACAATTATTCAAACAATACTTGTCCCACCCCTTCCACTGCCGCCAGTGAGCATGGCACTAATTTTACTGACTTTGGAAGGATGAAAAGCTGAGTGAGCCTGAAGCCAGCGACCTGAACCCGTTGGCATCAAACTCAGGGTCACAAGCAGAGCCTTGCCTACAGGATTGAAGTTTAACCACAACACCACAGAGCTCTTGAATGGCTGATCTTGTCTATACTAACATTAACAAACATGAGTAATAATAAATATTAATATAGTACTGACATTGCTGTTGTTGAACAAATTGATATTTTTTTTGTCTACGAACCAGAGCTGATTGGTTCACAAGCTAAACAGAATCAGATTTTGAGGGCCTCTAAATACATCAAATCAACAATGGGTTTTCTACTTCTGTTACGAGTAAAACAAAACAAAAATAAAATAAAAGGCAAATAAAAGCCAAAAGCCATATAACCTTTCTTCAAAATCTGGAAACAACAGAGGGGGTAACACTTAATCAGACCACTAAATGATAGAAACAGGCAAACGTTTGAGTCTGCTCTTATTCAGGCTGTGTACTGCAGATGTTGTGTGTGTGTGTGTGGGGAGAAGCTGGAGGAACATGGGGGAAAACAAATCTTCCTATGTGTAGAATCCTCTGGCATCTCTTGACATAACTTAAAGCACCACCATGACTTAATCCATTCTTATTTCAGACTTACAGTCTACAAGTTTTAATGCAGAAGTAGCAGAGGAAAAATGTGGGGGTGGGCAGGAAGAGAATGCACAGGCGCAAGTTCAAGTAAGGAGCCTTGTGGCACAGTGGTTAAATGGCTGTCTTGTGGCTATAACTGTGCTCACCACCTGGGATTCAGTCCCAGGTAGCCGGCTCATGGTTGACCCATCCTTCTATCCTTCCAAGTTTGGTAAAATGAGTACTCAAGTTGCTGGGGAGGGCCAGGGGTTAATGTGTAGCCTGCATAAATAAATTGTAAACCACTCAGAGAGTGCTTTAAGCACTATGAGGTGGTATTTAAGCGGAACATTTTGCTTTACTTTTAGGAAGGTGCTCAGTCTGCTACTGTTGGGAAGAGGCATGTGTTGATGGAGTGAGGTTCTCAATAAGGCCCTGCTAGCCTTCCACCGATGCTACCACAACAGTAATAATTAGGACCTGCTCCTAGATGTTGTTTGACTATGTTTCTAATTAAAAACACAGTCAGGCTTACTGGGAGGGTGCTCTCTTTCACTCTTCGCTGCAAGGAATTAAATGAGTGAATGCTGTGAACTGAGCCCAGAAACCAAGTGGAGCTCCACGCAACTGATCAAAGTTCAGTCTGATATGGTCCATGAAGCACATTCCTGCAGCACTTTTTACACAAGCTGCTGTTTCCAAGCACTCCACAAGGACAACCTCACATAGAACACACTGCAGCCATCTGAAAGGAAAGGGACTGGGGGATATGACTGTGTTGTCAGATGACACCTTTTTCTTTTTCTTTTTTGCCAACCGGAGGTTGAGATGCAAATGGTGTTATTTGTCTTCATTTGGACAATTCACCCTCACCAGTGCATCGTAGGCTGTTACTCAAAGTTAATGAGTAATGGGGGCCAGTGGCAAGGTGTCATGGAAAGTCTATCAGCTAGATAATCTAAAGCCAAGGTTGGGCAACTCATAACCTCTCCAGAGACCTTTATGGGTGGCAGCTCTCATATGTGTTCAAGCTAGTGTAGTCAATGGAAACCACAGCTCCATATTTGAAAGGCCTGCACCTTCTTTTAACTTTATTAGCTATTCTGCACCATCTGAAAGCCCAACTATAATACGTACTTTTTGATTTAATAACTTCAAACCAAGAATACAAGGCCTGCAACACACCCATTGGAACGGTTGTAAATGTAAGAATCTAAATATCTCAGGAAACAGCGGTGTAAGTTTGGGGGATCCAGATGCGCTCAGTCTCCTTGTGTCTTACTAGGAAGTAAATTATTATTATCCTCTTCTACATCCTTTCAAAAGTCCCTGGAAGAACAGTCAGGCTCCTGCTTCTCTTCAAACTTCATGATTTGAGATTACAGAATGGAAAATGAGATTCTTAAGAGGCTAGAAGGTGGTGCTGGTGGAGACAAAGACAGCTGCTATATCAAAGCCACAGTACCTCTTTCTCATATTAATATCTGAAGATAAACCTAAAGTATATTTCTGTTATTTTGCTGCCAGGACTGGGCAGGGACAGGAGGGTGGGAGGGAAGCTTCAGGTCTAATACTATGAAATCAGTGCTTAAGAACTTGAGCTATATTTACAACTTTACAAAGGGCTAGTTTCCAAGAATGTGAAGTATTTCTGCTATAGCAGAGCACATTGTTTTCTTATCTTGAAAGCCAGGCCTGACCATGTGACAAGGTCATCGACGGGGCTGCATGTTGGGCGTTATTCCTTGGGAAGATGGAAAACCTAGACAGAAGCAGTTTGCACTCTGTGCCGTTTGTCCTAATTTCACGCTGACATTTGTCACTTGCTATCCAATTGGGTGTAATGGGGAACCACAGTTGTGAGAATGCCATACCACACAGCAGTGCAGCAAGACATCCGTAGGAGAGAGAGGTTTGTCACAGGGATGGCCTTTTGAGCAGCAAATTTAAGCACATTTTACCAGAGTCTTGATTTGTAATGTTTTCCTCCATGGCCTTGCTTTCTAAATTAGGATGCAGGAATGGTTATGAAGAACCGTTTTGCTCCATGGACTGGCTACTACCAATTTACTTCTTCCCTACTAATTCACAGAATTTATCTTTTTCACCAAGAATGTAGCAAATAGCTATTTGCCCACGTTCATCATTCTTCGCAACTCCTGATGGTAACAGAATTCTACAGGTTAGGTCAGGGGTGTCCAAACGTTGGCCCTCCATATGTTCTGGACCACAAATACCAGAATTCCAAGCTTGTATTGCCCATGACAAAGGACTGGGAGTTGTGGTCCAAAACATCTGGAGGGCCAACGTTTGGACACCACTGGGTTAGGTTTTTGGAGGAAGTATTTCTATGTATATATCTTTATTGCCAAATGGACAAGTTCTGCCTGTTCTGTTGTCTTGCTGGAGGCAAAGTGAAATCTGTGTTCAAGGGATGCACAGCTCTTTTAGATGAATAAACAGATGATGTTTTTCTAAATATCTCAAATTCTGGCACAATTGCTCATGAGTGAATGTTTGCAGCAAGAAAAATCACATCCCCAGAATCAAATGCTCCCAGAACAGAACAGATTAGAATCTTTATTGTCATTGTCCCCTTGCAGGAACAATGACATTTTCTGGTTATTATATCAATTCCCACTTTGAGGGGGAAAATTGCTCAGATTCGCAGTGAACTGGACTCCACTATTGATACAGTATCAAGGGATGTGTCCAGTGCACCGTGCTTAGGTCCAGTGTTATTGGATGAGTTTCAATTGTTGAGACCCGAGGATGTGGACAGGGTGCTTGGATCTGTCCGTTCCACCACCACATTGCTCGACCCTTGCCCTTCTTGGCTAATTGAAATATCTGCCAAGGGGGTTCGCACCTGGGTCCAGGAAGTTGTAAATGCCTCTTTAAGAGAGGTAGTGGTCCCTGCTGCCCTGAAAGAGGCAGTAATTAGACCACTCTTAAAAAAACCTAACCTGGACCCAGGACTGGTGGTCAACTACCGACCAGTAGCAAACCTCCCTTATTTGGGCAAGGTGTTGGAGCAGGTGGTGGCCGGACAGCTCCAGGCGCTGCTGGATGAAACGGATTTTCTGGATCCATTTCAATCTGGTTTCAGGCCGGGTTTCGGAACAGAGACTGCCTTGGTCGCCCTGTACGATGACCTTTGCCGGGAGAGAGACAGGGGGAGTGCAACCCTGTTGATACTCCTGGACCTCTCGGCGGCTTTCGACACCATCGACCATGGTGTCCTTCTGGATAGGCTGGCCGGGTTGGGAATTGGAGGCACCGTTTTGCGGTGGTTCCAATCCTTCCTGGCTGACCGTGTCCAGAAGGTGGTGCTGGGGGATAGTAGCTCTGCTCCATGGCGTTTACGTCATGGGGTTCCACAGGGCTCAATACTATCCCCCATGCTGTTTAACATCTACATGGAACCGCTGGGAGAGGTCATCAGGAGGTTTGGGCTGAGGAGTCAGCAATATGCTGATGATACTCAGCTCTACCTCTCGTTCTCCACCAACCCAGGTGAGGCGGTTTCTGTTCTGAACTCGTGTCTGGACCAGATAATGGACTGGATGAGGGTTAATAAATTGAAACTCAATCCAGACAAGACGGAAGTGCTGTTAGTGGGTGCTACGTCTGACAGGCTAGAGGGCCATTTCCCTGTCCTGGATGGGGTTGCACTCCCCCTAAGGGACAGGGTCCATAGCTTGGGGGTGCTCCTGGACCCCGGTCTAACTCTGGAAGCCCAGGTGGACTCCGTGGCCAGGGGTGCCTTTCTCCAGCTGCGGAATATATACCAGCTGCGCCCCCACCTAGATGAACGGAGCCTTATGACAGTTACGCATGCACTGGTAACATCCCGTATTGATTACTGTAATGCACTTTACGTGGGGCTGCCTTTGAAGACGGTTCGGCGATTGCAGCTGGTTCAGAATCGTGCTGCACGGCTGGTGAGTGGTAGGGCCACCAAGGAACACATCACGCCGATTCTGTATAACCTTCACTGGTTACCAGTTGCTGCCCGAGCCCAATTCAAAGTGCTTGTTTTGACATATAAAGCCCTAAACGGCTTAGGACCTAGATACCTGAAGGACCGCCTCCTTCCATATGAACCTACCCGGCAACTAAGATCTAGTCAGGGAGCCCTCCTGAAAGAGCCATCCCTTAAGGAGGTGAAGGGGATGGCTTGCAGGAATAGGGCTTTTTCAGCAACTGACCCCAGACTTTGGAATGCCCTCCCAAATGAGACTCGCCTGGCACCGACGTTGATATCATTTCGGCGCCAGGTAAAAACCTTCCTATTCCAAAAGTTTTTTAACTAATGATTGTGGGTCCTGATGGCAATTTTTAGTGGTGTGCTTTTAATGTACTGTATTTATTGCATTTACTGGTTTTATTGTTCTAATTTTATTGTATTTTGATGTTTTAATTGTTTTGATTGTGAGCCGCCCGGAGACCTTTGGGTAGTGGGCGGCATACAAGCTAAATAAATAAATAAATAAATAAATAAATAAATAAATAAATAAATAAATTCACATAAAACATTCCACATAGATTTAAAAACAGCTACGACACATACATTACAACACATAGAATAAACTGACTTCAAAGTCCAGAATTTCCATTTAAGGCCAATATTGCTCTAAAGAAGCTGTTCTTGAGACAGTTTGTTCTCGCCCTCAATACTCCACATCTCCGTCCTGATGGCAACAGCTCGAAGGGGCAGTGACCAGGATGCGATGGATCTCTTAATATATCTAATGCTTTACAGTGGCACCTGGTAGCATGAACTTATTCTAGGGTGGGGGAGTGAACAACCCACAATAATCTCTACAATTTTTATGATTGTGTACAGCACTATCCTATCCCGATGGGTGCAACTTTCGTACCATACACAAAGACCGGAAACACACTCTCAATAGCAGTGATAGAAGGCAAGCAGCAGGTTTTGCAAATGATTTTTTCCTTAGGGTTCTCAAAAAAAGTCTCTGCTGAGCCTTCTTTTCAAGCCCCCTTGTGTTGATACTCCAGGACAGATCCTCCTGTAACTCAATGCCCAAAAATCTAAAACCTGCAACCCGCCCACACCAGTCCCATCAATCACCAGTGGTTGAACAAGTGGGTTTGTATGCTCCCTGGACAGTGGTTTCCAAATTTGGGCATTTTTGGATTACGTCTGCCAAGGATCCATGTTTATGCTGGCTGGAACATCTGGATTTGGCTTCCAACTTTTAGATATCAAAACTCTAGAACTAGAATCTTTCTAGCAAATACATATCTCTGCCTGGCATAGAGATCTGTGTGTCATTTCTGTGTCCTCTGCTGGGAAGAACCCTACAAACTAAATACAGTGCATGGGAAACACAAATGCAACCATGTATGCCCAGGGAACAGAAATATGTGCCTGCTTCTTCGTGTAACTTTCCTAGGCAGGATGACATGATTCAATTCCTAGAATGTTTTCATGATTAATACTATGAATGCAGTGGTGACCAAACTTTGGCCCTCCAGATGTTTTGGACAACTCCCAGAATTCTAAGCTTAGATTGCCAATGACATAGGACTGAGGGAGTTGCAGTCCAAAACATCTGGAGGGCCGAAGTCTGGACATGCCTGCTATGAATGTGTCACCCTCTTAGGCACTAAAAACCAACCCAGGGCAACATTGGCTTGTGTTGTTCTCAGGGCCACCATCTTTACTCTTTAGACAGGAGAGGCAGTCTCACTTACCACTCCTGGATTTGTTTTTTGCTGTCTCCTTTATACAAATAATAATGGCCTACCCCTTTTCTCTTCATGCCATAGTATTTCAGGATAAGTCTGGAATACTTTAACTAGTACCCAAGATTACTGATAAACTGTGCCAGTAGGTTCAGAATGAATCCAAACAAGGTTCAAGAGATCCTATGAAGGACTGCTGATGAAGCAACAGTGACTTGGTCTTTTTCCAAAGGACATGTATGCCCTTTCCAGTTTTGGAGTACTCCTAGGTTTGCAGGCAGCGGTAGTGGCCAGAATAACTGTACTGTACTGCTTTTACATGATTATTTTCTTCCATGTACCCCCAACTTTTCAGAAATGTTTTTGGACCAAGGACACATCCAGACAAGGAATACTAACAATCTCCTTGATTTTAAAAGCAACCAAGTAAAGTATTAAGCAATTTATTTGTAATCTATTGACCTGAGAACAATTTGACTGGATTTGTGTCTATTCTGAATGTTGACTTCACCTCCATCTGGTCACAACTAAATTGCACCAGGGAAAAAAACATGAAAAGCAGCTGATCCATTTCCATAAACACATAAACCTGGATTCTAGTGAATCCAGGATATCAATTTCTTGAAAAGCATGTTGTGCTAAATAGATTATCTGAAGACTAAACAAAGGGTGTCTCGCTGCTTGCCCTCTATTAAAGTGCTGGAAAAAACAGAGACACAAACAACACAAACTAGTTCGTAGCATATGACTAGAACTGTAAAAAATCACATGGGCCTATAATAGACAACAGAAACTGCTGGGGACTGGGATACCTTGACAACAGGATAGCTAAAAAACTATCCTCCCATATGAACCAATTCATGTCATCTTGTGAGGTCCTGAATTCTATCATCAGCAGAGGATTTACTACCAATTCTTCTGGCAGGTAGAAATTCCTTTCTCCAGAGTCAGTTGTTCCTGTTAATTGCTGCTGCTGCTGCATTTCTCTCTCAACATTAGGCTCTAGTCCAATGTTGGTGAACCTATGGCACGGGTGCCAAAGGTGGCACTCAGAGCCCTTTCTGTGGGCACCCGACATCGCCCCTTCACAACCACCTGTATTCAGGTTAAATGGCTGTATTGGCACTTTGCAAAAAATTAGTGGGCTTTGATTTGCAGTTTGGGTACTCGGTCTCTAAAAGGTTCGCCATCACTGCTCTAGTCCCTTATTTGGGCTTGTAAACAGCATTACTTTTTTTTTTAAATCTTGTTTACCTGAGGGTGTAAATGTATTATAATCGCTTCACATCTCTGGTACAAAATAGCCAGGATATTAATTTGTTTAATGTAGTTGATTTAGCTCCTCCATGGAAACAAGCCTTGGTGAGGCAGAGGGGCTTGTGTGCTTCAGTGAAACTGAGAGCTATGCTGGTGGTAGCACCACTACCAGAAGGGGTTTCCAAGCCAGACAGGTCTCAGTGGAGAAATCAGACTAACAGTGTCCACCCCCAAAGCATTTGATCCAGAGTAGGTGGCTTCAAATAGTGTCTGATCCATAATGGGTGGCTGACATAAAGGCCAGTAATGGCAGTGAAGAAGATCCACCCCAAAGCGTCTGATCCAGAGGTGGCAGCTTGAAACAGCATCTGATCCATAATGGATGGCTGACATAATAGCAAGTAATGGCAGTGAAGAAGGCGAGAGGGAGACTTTATTTAAGATCCACCCCCGAAGCATTTGATCCAAAGGGGACAGCTTCAAACTGTGTCTGATCCATGGAATGAATATATAGAACATCTCTTTAAGGATAACAGAAGTATTGACCATGGTGTCAAGTTAGAAGATGGTGTAGATATCATGAGGGAAGAGGTAGAACATGCCATTAAGCTATCTAAGTGTGGCAAAGCCCCAAGCCCAGAAGAAATAATATGGAAGTATTGAAATTGCTTAAGGAAGAACAATCACTTTCCCTTCTGGTTGATTTATATAACAGCATCCATAGAAGTGGAACCAGCCCACAGGACTGTCTCAAATCCACTTTTATACCATTTCCAAAACAAACAAACAAACAAACAAAACTAGTGCAGAAAGTTGTAATGAATATCAGGCAATCAGTTTGATGAGTCACATCCTGCAGTTTTTTCTAAAAGTCCTGCATTTAAGAATATATCAGAAGTGTGAAGAGAGCATTAGAAATACCCAATTTGGATTCAGGAATGGATTTGGAACTCAGGAGGCATTATTTAGTCTACAAATACTAGTTCAGTGATGTCTCGATGTCAATGTTGATGTTTTTGTTTGCTTCATTGATTAGAAAAAAGCATTTGACTCAGTTCAGCATGATAAACTTATTAATATTCTTAAACAACTGGGCTTGGACAGTCATAATATCACATTGATTGGGAATTTGTACTGGAATGAATTTGCTGGTATTCAGATAGATGGTCAGATATCAGAAGAGGTGTCAATTACAAAAGGTGTTTGTCAAGGCTATATTCTCTCACCTCCATTTTTTAATATGTTTTCATTAAGAATTATCCGGGATGCTCCTGAAGGAAAGAACCAAGGTGTAAAAGTGAATGGAGTTCTTGTTAATAGCATAAGACACACTGACACTGTCCTGCTTGCAACAAGTCTGGCAGATTTTCAAAGATTATTGGATTCTGTTGCTGCAGAAAACAGTGCCATGGGATTGTGACTTAACGTGAAGATGACAAAATGGATGGTTACCAGTAAAAAACAAAATGATTCACCGAACCTTTTCAAGATCGGCAGTGATGTAATTGAGAGAGTAACATCTTATAAATACTTGGGATGCTTTGTTAAAGATAACTGGGATATTTCATGTGAAATTTGTTGTAGAAAGCTAGAAATTCCTTCCAGAAAATGAGGAGTCTTGACAAATCGGGACTTATCCATCAGACTTCATACTTGAATACTTCAATCCTATGTATTGAGCATACTTCTCTATGGTGTTGAAAACTGGACCCTTACGGACACATTATGCAGGAAGCTGGAACCATTAGAAATGTGGATGTACAGAAGAATTCTGAAGATACCTTGGACAGCCAGTCACCAATGTGGCTGTATTACAGCACATGAATAAAAAGTTAGAAATCCTCAACAACTGTAAAGAGAAGAAAATTGCAGTATTTCAGACACATAATGCACAATAAGAAATACCATCTGCTGCAAGTTATCCTTCAAGGAAAAAGAGACGGGAAGTGTGGCCCGGGGTGTAGAAGAACATTCTGGCTTAAAGAATTTAAGCCAATGGTCCACAGTGAGCACAACTGCTCTGTTTAGAATAGCCTTAGATAGAAACCAGTTCAGGCTACTGATCGCCAACATTCCACAAGGACATGGCACATGAAGAAGCTGATTTAGCAATATTTTTGGTTTGTACCTGGTTCAGACCTTTCCTTTTAGGCTGGTCAATTCACCAGACCAACAAAGTGGTCTCTAGCTGACAACAACAGGACAGCTTTATTGCAAACTTCATCACTAGTAGGAGGACACTGAAAACCCAGTATGAGGAAGATGGAGAAGTCAACTCTTCTTTGTCTACATCTGCGGTGTAGCTCTCTCCATGTTGTTCATTTTGTCAAAATAGCTTTGCCATTTAGGCAACTAAATTGATTGTGGTCCACAGTAGGGCTTTGGAAAAGAATTAAACATCCACAGCACTTAGGCTGATGGTGAACTAGCACAACTAGAAGGTCAAGGAACATCATGAATTATGGCTGTGGATTAATTGCAGTGTACATGCATGACCAATCAGCACAGAATTCAGATTGTGACACTGACTTCAAGTACTTCCTAGTCACAAACTTGTTTCCAGCTTTAAAAAGAGAGCAGCAAGTGAGTATTCTAGATAAGATGATGAACCATGTTTGCAACCCATTTAGAAGTCATTGACCTTAAAACTTAACCTTTCCTCCTAAAACGTTGAAGGAGAAAATAGTGAATCTGATTTAGAATAAGAAAATAGACACTAATGTATACCACAACAGAGTAAGATGTAAATTCTTTACCAAATTTTAGAAAACAACCCCTTTTGTAAGTAACCATATCCAGCAACACCGAAATATTTTGGAAACTCTTTGCAAAGCTAAGCAGTGTTCTGCTTATATACTGCCCCATAGGGCTTACAGCACTCTCTGGGTGGTTTACAAATCAATTTTGCAGGCTACACATTCCTCCTCCACCCCCAGCAAGCTGGGTACTCATTTTACTGATCTCAGAAGGATGGAAGGCTGAGTCAACCATGAGCCTGCTACCTGGGATTGAACCCCAGGCCGTGAGCATAGTTTTAGCTGCAGTACAGGCATTTAGCCACTGTGCCAAGAGGCTCCTTTTGTAATTTTAGTGTTGCATAAGTAGCTAGAGAAGGGACTGCTTTTCTTGCAAAAATCACACTGTCCTTCAACAGCAAGACTACAACATACAAGATTTTCCAAAATAAAAATGGGAATATTTATTATTATTTTTCCTCCTAAAAGCAATAAATTCTGAAGCTTCTCTGGTCTTTGTAAATGATTCTGTCACTTTGTTTTTACATCCAGCTCTGTAAAAAAAATTAGACACAATTCCATATAAACAAGAATACAGAGCAAGCCACTGTATGACTCAAGAGACCAAGACAGCTTGTGGTGACAAGCAAAGACAGATGAACTTTTTTCCTAACAATAAGTCAAACCATATTCATGTAATTATATCTCCAAGGCTTCACTGGAGGCAAGATATTTAAATATGTTCATTACAGTAAAAAGATGTACATGACTTGCACACATCTGGGTCTATACAAATTGCAGTGGCATTTCCTGATTAAATATGAAGAATCAGTTAGGTATCACTGTTCAATACTGGAATTTTGACAAAAACTCTAAAAACCATTACTGAGTGGTAGGACATGCACATGATGCAGGGCAAAAAGGCAGCATTTGTAGACCCCGTGCAAATGGGACAGGACAAACTGTTACAAATTGGCAAACGTGCGCCGGACAAATTCAAACGTCACAGGATGTCTTGCAGGGTTACTTTGATGAAGAAGCGCATTTCCCCTTCCAAACAACAAAAAGTAACCCTCAAAAAAGAAAAGGGCATCATCAGTCTTCATTTGGCTTCTTGAGCTTTTTTTGCATTCTGTTTTTCTTTTGCCTGGAAGACAAAGGCAGACAGAGATAACACATTGCACTGTTGTAATAACAGTTCCCATGATAATTCCAAGCATAAGGTGCTCTCGATACAAAAGAAATATACAAAAAACCTTGTTACTCTTTGGAATATTTAATCCACAATGATAATCTACCAGAATTACTAATACTCAGTTGCCATACCATCCCACAACACCAGCATGCTGATGATTTCTAAAAAAGCTTCCTACTTTTGAAAAGCAAAACAAACTGGACTGTTCTGAAGATGCCCATCTGTTAACAGCGTGTCTCTTTCCAAGATTCGGCTGATGCTAAATACTAATTAGACTGAGTGAACTGAAGGGCAGAACTTAAAGAGACCATACCTCTTGTCTCTTTTTCCCTGAATACAAGAGGTAAGACAATATGGCCTCCTTGGTGTTGGGGTCTCAACTCAGAAATTTTCATGCTAAAACATACAGTATCTGCTTTTATTGCCAGCAGAAAACCTTTAGATCTTGGATTTCATGCACAATTCATTGTTACTATATTCCACAATGAAAATGTGTGTAATGGTGGGTTAATTAACAGTACAGCAATGAAGCTAGCACCCTGCTGTCCTTTCTAAATACAGTCAGAATTGTCAGTCTAAAAGTGCTCAGATACTGGCACAATAATCATTATTAAACTTTTGCTTCAGTGTGATTTTCAGTAGACACAACAATCACTTTTGTGCAGGGGAAGTGTCCAGTTGCTTGGGCAAATTCAAATCATGGTGACAAAAGTAATTTATTAAAGAGACAGAATGTAAATATTTCTAAGATATACAACATTTCTAGGGCATGTGTGCTTCCTCTCTGACATGTCTGAAGAACACGTTTTTAAATTTGTTGGGAACTTTGAAAAGTAGTTATAACACTCGTATTGTCTTCTATGTGTTTTAGATTATTTTATTATTGTAATTTGCATAATGCAATGTGGCCCTCCATTTGGTTAAAATGCTATTTACGCCTGTCATCTTGCAGATGGTCAGAGTTAGGAATAAAGCTGGCATCATCTAGCAATTGTCAAAGATAGGGAATTCAATCATAAGAACTTAAGTCAAATAATTATTAAATCTGACCAATTTCTATAGACTTCATCTACACAATGATGTATGGATCCAATTCATACAGCTGATTGGGATTTGCCATCAAATAAATGTGCATGGATATGTATCTATATATAATAAGTGTGTATACAGACACACAAATGCACAACAAAAATCAAAGCTCCAAAAATCTGTTTATGAAAATATACATATAAGTCAAAATGTTGTGATTTATTTCAAACGGGAGGCCTGGAGCTTGTATATCTCAACTGGTAGTTTGACTTAAATGGATGCTGTCAGCATTAGGATGCTGTATTTTATATCCAGAGCACATGGAAAAGACACGTGCTAGGCAATTTCAGGGCAACAATTCAAATCAGGTCAGCTCAAGCACCAAAGAGTTTAACAGCTTTATGGGAGAGGCTGAGCACGTTACTTTCACTAAACGTGTCTGGAACCAAGCCAGACAATCAATGTCAGAACTGGAACTAGAACACAGAAGCAGCAGCAAAACACTAGCAAGTCAATATAATCTGCAAAAAGTGGAAATCTATTAAACACAGTATGTTGAGGGAATAGATTCATGCTATGAATACGCCATCTAGTGTTCCCAGTGACACACAGATTGATTTCCTTAAAGAGAAGCTTCAGATAGTCCGCTCTTTCATTTAAACTCAGAAGTCTACTTCAGGCATGGCCAAACTTTGGCCCTCCTGATGTTTTGGACCACAACTCCCAGAATTCCAAGCCTGTATTGCCAATGACAAAGGACTGTGGGAGTTGTGGTCCAAAAGTGCCGAAATTTGGACATGCCTGGTCTACTTTGGTTTATTATTTCAACATTTCCCCCTAATATTCAAAAAACTAATTCAAACAACAAGACATACCATACCTTTTCAACAAGTGGGATTAACTGTTGGTGCTCTGCTAAAGTCTTTAGCAATTCCATTATGAATGGCAAGTAGTTATGCTTCCGTCTAATGTTTTCAATCTGCAAGCACAGAGGACATATTAAATGAATTAGCATTAGATTCTGCTCTCCCACTCAGCACCAAGAGTTCAGCTTCTTACATGAGCAAGTGCACTGGATAAAGTCTGCAAAGTAAACACTGGAAAAAGACCACTGCCTCCTTTGTGCGAGCCCCTGAAACTGATCGCCCCCTCCCCAGGAAATGGAAGGAGTAGAAATAAAGTTAAGGTTACAAAATGTAAAACAACGTAAGGTCCCCTCTCACCTTACTTTTAAAAATCCCTCTGGGCCAGGAGGCAAAAAAAATTTGAACAGAGTACTGAAGAATCTTTACTCTTTTGTTCTCTAATCCAGGACCATGAAGACAGTTAGAGGGGAAAAGCCGGGCCTACCTTCTCTCTCAATGCTGTGTTCACACAGCTAGCACAAAAGACCGAAAAGGAGAGGCTCCCCTTCACACATCCAGCTTACAATCAAACAGGAACCACTCCTCTTCAGATTCAGAGGCTCACATGGTCAAACTGGTAAGTGGGTGGGTAGGTTAACTGTTCTGTGCTAATGGTCCTGTGTTAGATAATGAGTACAAGCTGCACCTCTGATCCGTTTAGGTCTGTGCAAGATATCAGGGTCACGATTGGAAGCATACTGAATCAATTTTACACATGAGCAGCTTAGCCATATAGCTCAGGCTATTAGACTTCTAGACCAAATGGGATCAAGAACACACATGGGCTACTACATATGAAAACTACTGTATATGTTTTAAGTGGCAAAGTGAACATGTCTACCGTTCCCTACTAGGGCTGTGCATTTGCTTTTGTCTGTATTTCAAATCCCATAATTCTCCACTTGGACAATTCTACCTGCCAGACAAACGCTTAAATTATGTTCAACGGGAAGAAGGCTCAGCTAGAAGGATTCATGGGCCAGGATAGGCCAAGCTCATTACTAGTTTGCTATAAGAAAGGAAGCAGCCCCTACCAGTTCCCGGGAATTCCTAGCAACTACCAGGGCAACTTCCTTTTCTGGTTCCAAACCAGACCTGAGCTCAGCCATCTTGGTCCATGAGGCCTTCTTCCAGGTGAGTATAATTTAGGTGTCTGTATGGCAAAAAGAATTCCCAGAATGGAGAATGCTGGGATGTTTGAGTCCAAGTAACAATGAATGTGTATGCCTCTTCCCTACCTCGCTGGATCCAGTAGCTTCCTTCTTTCTTTTCAAGGAAGGCCAGGATCCTGTGGATGCAGCACGGACAGAGCGCTGCATTGCACCCAAACTGACACATGATATCTGGCTTGTCAACGTACAGGGTGGAGATGGCCCAATTCCAGCAAACCGGATTTAAACTACCACAAACGTTGAAGAAGTCCAAATGTTTGGGTGATAGATCACTACATGGATGGGAAGGAATAGGATCCTGCTCTGAGTCACTAATAAAAATTTGTAGCCATTTATCTTGGCAAAGAAAGCAGGCGGCAGCAATTTCAACAGATATTTCTTATGTCATGCTCAATGACATGCAATTAGTTGTTTAGGTGGGTTGCAGGGGCTGGGGTGGCCTTTTAAATTGTTTTTATTTCAGGTTCACATTCTGTTTTAAATTAATCAGAATAGTGGCTTGCCACCAGATGGACAGGGCATAAATTATTAGAGCAGAAGACAGAAAGCATATACTAAGACGTCTGCATTACTGTATTGAAATCTTGAGTCCGGACAAGAAGAAAACCAAGATTGGTTATGTTAAAATAAAGAACATTTAAATTTTGAAAGCAACCAAAAGTATTCAAAGAAACAAACAAACAAACAAATTTTGCTATAGATCATGATCTTCTGTTATAATCCAGTTTATCTTGGGTGCAGGTTCCACTGAACTCAAGGGAAGTTACTTCCTAGTGAACTCAAGAGAAATTACATGACAAGAAACTTTGATGGGACAATCATTGCCAGATGCCACTTACGGTACTTCACAGAAAGATCTTGAACAACCTAACTTAATTTCCAATGCTCATGTTGGCACATGGAAACAATCAGCTCTAATGGACAGAATCCAACCAGTGTTCATGGAAGATTTGCATAATTTGTCACAGATTAGTGACAAGATACCAAGTGCACCCTGACTGTGTGCCTGGTCATGCACTCAACTGCACACATCAGATTTAATCTGGTCCCATATCAATCAGCTGTGAGAACTTCTGCAAAATGTAGGCAAACATGAATAAAATGAAGGCCAACCATTTGTAAACTCTGATGTCAGAACAAAGTATTTAAACATATGAGCGAAAGTCAAGATTTATTTTGAAAGAATGCTTATTAAGTGAACATTCATTCCCAACATTTATTTTTTTAAGTAAAGGCATCAGTCCTCATGGTTAAAAGGCTGACAGCGCTGCATTCAGTAAGCTGAGACATTAAATGCTATCTTAAAGATTATATTTTAAACATATGTTTGAACTCCCATCATGATTTTCTTAGGTACTTAAGCTTAAAACTTCCTCAAACTCTTAATAAAACCAACTAGATACAGGTTATTTGTGTCTGCAAACATCTGTAACTTGGATGGTTGTGGTTTGGGGAAAAGGGATTTCAAGATGTCCACAGAGCTAAGTAACACCATCCTTAATGCCCTACCATTTTATTAATACATCTGAAGCTTCTTCCTTCAGAGCAGAAGTATTATCTACAAGCCCATATTGTAGGATCAGTTGAAACAAACAAGATTGGAAGTAAGTAGGTCAGAGTGCTACAGCTGGCAGTTTCCTAGCAAATAACTGAAGTGAAACCTCTGTATAAACAGTGATGGCCAAGGTCATTTCAAATCACCAATTACTGTCTACAGAGAGCCACACGTTACAGTGTTCATGTTTACAGGCTAACTCTTGTGTAAGCGAGTTTGAGTGTTCCAAAATGAGTCCCTGTTAGGATTTAACTGGCTGCATTAACACATACAACCCGTTTGTATGACAAGCCAAAATGGTCCCATGGATCAGAGACCACACAGCAGAAGAACAGATAACCTTCTATGTAGTGGGCGTGTGTGCGTGTGAGTATAATATGAAAGTCAACTGAAACACAAGGAATTTTATAATAGGAACCATATGAATCAGGATTACAAGCCATCTGACCTTGCCGGAGGGATCAGCTTGCACAGCCCCCTAGAATTAAGGTAGAAAAGAAATTTCAACACAACCATGGGGGTGGCGGGAGTAAAACCAGCCATGAAATATAAAGAACGTAAGACTACAAGGCTTCTTTCCAGTTCCAGTATCATTAGGCCTGATAGGCCCTTCTACGGTAAAGCTCATATCATACAGACTAATCTAAGTCATTCAGTAGAGCGAACTTGAGGTTAGTTTGTAAAAGGTCAATCCAGAATGAATATCATGGCACTGAACAGTGGTCCAAGACTTTGGTGTCACATTCCTTCTGACACCATCATACTTTCAAGACAAACGGTCAACTCTATTCGCTCAATATCAGCCAAGTAACATCGTATCATAACTCTTCATCTCTCTTCCATTCATGTGTGAACTTAATATAAAAGGATTTCAAACCTGCCTCGATACACTGGAAAGAAGTGTATGTGAAATCTCTTCTTTTTATTAACAGGATTATTATTCCAGTTTTACAGAACCCATGATTTTCTTTCCCAGTGCTACCTCCTATTCCAGTGATTTTCAAACTGTGCTTTAAGGAACCTTGGAGTTCAAGAGGGCCTCAGTGAGGAAGCTATGGACAATGGAAAACTTTATCTGAGAGACAACTTGCCCATTATGCCTCTGAAATGTAGACACAGAATACTGCCAGATGTTGGAAAACCAAAAATATAAGGCCAAGAGTCCCTGTATCCTGACTGCATTTGTTATCTCAAAAGTTGTGCAACAGAGTCCTCAAAATAAGTATGAAACTCTGCCGCCAGGAAAACATAGCTTTCTGTATATTACTTGTGTTATGCACTATTTTAAGGGAACTAGATCTTTCTCATCCTAGACCTAACATAGTTTGAGATTATTTTTTCTGCCCATACCAAAGGAAGAGTTAATTATCTGATAGGTCTGAGTATCTACATTTTCATCTTGTTGCATCACACTCCAGTGGCACCAACACTGTTTCAATCATATGATTAGTTTGTTTTTTTTACTGTCCAGTTCAGAAATAATACGTACCTTGTACCTTTTCAATTTTTGGTTTTCTTCTTCAATCAGCATCTGATATTTTGCAACTTCCGACTGAATAGAACTTAGAATATTGCTACTCTGGTCTGTATCCATAGGCTCTTCCTTTTGGGAAAAAATCAACTTGCATGTTAGTGTTTTAAACATCACATCCTTTCCTGAAGACAGACATACATGAAGCAGTTATTACATGTGTGAGAAGCAGACTGTAAACCTAAGCTTGCCAAGGTCTTCAAATGATCAATGAAATCTTCAATTCTTGATTTCTCAACTATAAATATCATGTAGAGTAAGGACTGCAGCATGCTGTATTATAAGGTATGATCCCAAATCTTCCTCCTAGTTCAGTAGACCCTCCTTATCCAAAGGATCACAGTATCTACTGATTTAGTTATCCACTGAAAATATCAAAAATATTGAAATACAGTGGACCCTCGTATAACAAATGGTTTTAATAACAAAATCTGTACAACATAAAAAATTCTGAATAGGGGAAATTTGCTTAACAGAATCACCTATGGTGTGAATCTGTACAACATAAGAATGTTCGTGATTAAGGATTACTCTGTTTTCATTACATTGCTATGGGAAATTTGTATAAAGGAAAATTTGCTTAACAGAATTTCATTTGGAACGAATTAATTCCTTTATACAAGGTACCACTGTAACTGGCCACTAGAGGGAGCCGGAGACTATGCTACATATAGTGTTTGCTATTATAGTAGTGTGTACAATAATTCACATTTTTCAGGATCTACAGGGGTGCTTGGAACTGTTCCTCCACAGATAAGGGGTCCTGCTGTACTTTACAAGTTTGTTGAAGTGCCATGATCTACTACAGCAATGTGTTGTACAGCCACTCCTCATTTAATGACCAAGTTCCATTCCTACACCTAGGTCAACAATAGAATTAGTTGATAAGTGAGGAGCCTGCTGGAAGAACAAGCAGCAGCAGCAGCAGCTCTGGCTTGCTGGAAAAAAACAAGACACACTTCTATGTATGCTGATTCTGGCTGGTTTGAAAGCTGCAGGGAGCCAGGAGGAGAATGAGACAAAGGGGCTTCCTGAAACTCACACAAACTGAGAAAGGGAATTCCCCATGCTGGAGAACTGGTTATACTTCTGTGGTCATTAAACAGGTAGGTTGCTAAGCGAGGAGTGGTTGAATAATTTTTTTTTCTGGTACAAAGAATCAATGACATACATAGCTGCATTGTTATGCTGTATAGCTAAAGCAGACTTGCCTACAACTACCTACTAGGAAAAAGGACATTTCTGGAAATGCAGTAAAGATACCAAGTGTGAAGCTGCACTAAATTTGTCAGTCTACTCAGTAAGCTTTTAATAAGAAATTAAATGCTTTTAGCAGTGCTGTAATGATCTTAGTGACTACATGCCAAATCTTTAAGTCAGCGCTTTCAGGCATCCTGATAGCTTACTAGTTATCTCAGTAACTCACATTCTACTAAGACCTACGCTGAGATTGCTCAGACATCTACTAAGTTGCAGCAATTTTTTAATGTAAGGAATCATGGGAAAGAATAATGGGATGTGTGCAAGACCAAATAAGAAGAAATGATTATACTGTATAGGGTATAGGTTTTGGATATTGTTATTAGTTTATCTTGTTTTTCTTATGGACTGTCAATATAGATATATATATATTTTAAAAAGTAGCTCACATTCTGGCATGAGAGAAATTGATAAGAATAGATTCCTGCAATGCTGTCCAAACACCTGTTGCCCCAATTAAGTAGATCCAGACCAGTTATAGCATTAATACATATGTATTTCTCCGTGTCTAAACCATGGATAATACAGGTGCTGTACATTTTCATTTTATCACTCTCATAGTAAGTATAGAATCACAGATGGCTGACACAGTGCCATTTATTCTAGATTAAGGTTCCTATTGGCATGCATGCAAGGTCTGCATAACTCACAGACTGTGATGACGTACTGGAAGACTTCTTGGATATGAGCCTTGTCGTGTGCCCAACTATGCAACTGAGATGCTTTATGTTACGCACACTTTAACTAGAATTTCAGCCTATGATTACAATCAAGTCAATCACAAATCTTTATCACAAGCATTGAGTTTGCCCTGCGGTAAAAAGGATTGGTGATCACGCCCAGAGGAGCCTACTGGCTAGATGGTGAGGTATATAAATCCAAAAATAAATAATAAATACATAAATACATAAATAATAAATACATTATGAAGAACCTAAAACAGTAACAGGCAGCTTTAAAGTTGCTGGATACACCCTTCCTTATTTTGTGGATTGGTGTTGGTAGTGATAACAGATTGAAAGCTAGATGTTAGCTTCAAAAAGCCAAAGAAAAGGATGGAAGGAAACATTCACACTGCCGAAGCAGAAATGTATTTGCTAGTATTATATTGCTGTCCTAATACGACTCCTAGTTGCTTTGTAATGACACTGGTTATCTTCACACTTGCTTATCTTTTTCTACTTTAAAAAATGTTGATTTAGAAAATACCTCAGCAAGCTGTCTCTGCAGGTCTGCAATTTTCTGTTCATAGATCATTTTTCTGTCAGATACTATTGCCATTAAGTTAAACCTTATTTCACCTTCACTGTATCTACAAAATAAGAACAGATTGGTCACATAGTGCCATCGCTGCAAGACGAGACTCACACTCATCTGTTGTCTTGAGACATTTTCACAGATCATTGCAAAAACATTCAAAATCCCAATTAAAAGCTACTCTATATTCTTTTATCAAATGCAGATGTAATGAACGAATATAGAGGAAAAATGATGCTACTTCATTATCTCCCCAGGTGTCAATTTTGCTCCACAGATAATTATGAGATACTTTATCCCCCAGACTTACATTGTATTCTCTGAACCACACTTGCCATTCAGTGACATTGTCACCCAAACTGCTGTAAATTAAAACTACGAGTTCCAACCACTTTGGTTGTCAGTAGGTTGGCCCCATTTTGGAGACAGGATGGATGACACTCAAGTTCTGATTGAGCTCAAGCAATACATGTGCAAAGTTCACCCAAAGCTTAACCCTCACACTACCAACATTCAGTGGACAAAATCCTGTTGTGCAATTATATACAACACATGATGTCACTTTCAGCACAGACTCGGCCTTCAACACATAATATATGTAGAGTTTTTAAGTTGAGGCAATTCGGTGTTGAAAGATACTCCTTTTGCATAACTACACAAGAGAATTGTGGTCAGTATATTGGAATTCTAACAGACTCAGAAAATATTTCAAAAAAACTCAAATGCTTTAAAAAAAAACCACCCAGAGGATGAGGTTTGATGCGTCAACATATACAAAATGCATATCCTATTTAACTACATTGTACAATTCCAAGCACACAGTCTGTGTTAAGGCTGGGACACCATTTGCCTGCCAGACATTATGACTATAATGCCTACAATCCATTGCCTTTGAGCTGGGGCTTTTTAAAGTTGAAG
This sequence comes from Phrynocephalus forsythii, assembly GCA_029282475.1. Taxonomy (NCBI): domain Eukaryota; kingdom Metazoa; phylum Chordata; class Lepidosauria; order Squamata; family Agamidae; genus Phrynocephalus; species Phrynocephalus forsythii. The sequence goes on from JAPFRF010000005.1 coordinate 16,334,883, forward strand.
GCCAAATCCAATTCATTTCAGGTACCATTCGAATAACTAAGTCGAAAATCTATTTATTCTACAGTAGTTCAAATCTAAAAAGATATGGAGCCTTACTTTTGTATTCGTTTTTCTATGACCGGCCTTACAGCACTGATCCAGTCATCTTGATTGCACACCCCTGAATGGAAAGTCAAGTAGTGTAACTTAAAAATGTATACAAAACATGTCTGAGTACATCATCAAGTTAATAATTCTTCCTAAATGTACTCTGTCATATTTAGAGATATCACATATGCAGAGGTAGGTCAGCAACCGATGCAAATTTTGGTGAGGCAAAGCTAATGTGGTGAAATGTGGACATATTATACAAGTCTGTCGAGATAAAACTGATTGAGGAATATATTGGGTTGGACCTAAACTTTGACTTCTGTGTATGGCAACACTCTCTTTCGTGGAAGATTTAAGATTTGCAAAGGGGTCCGACTGAAGCCAAAAGGAAGAATTCTGCGAACCCTCTAATATTGTGGTTGAGTGCCACCTACCCCCTCCCCCCAGCAGTAAGATCTCCCCAAGGAGAATATTTATGTTGGCATGAAATAACTCTGAATCCAAACCACTGAGCTGATCCTTCCTAAAAAATGAATTACCGTATATAGTATTTTAAATTTAAAAAACAAAACAAAAACATACTATGGACATCACCATTATTTACTGTTTTTTAAAAACATACTATGGACATCACCATTATTTACTGTTGTAAGAACCACAACAGCAGAAACTATGGTTACCACTGGGGTGGATTAACAGACATTGCAGTTCTATATTATCTAGTTTGATTTCTTGTACATTAATGATTGTTGGCTTTAAAATATTTCTTCAGTTCTAGAAAAAAAAACATTTTAAAGATTACCTAATCAGAATACTACTGCAAATGTATGCAATCATTAATCAAAGTGTGTTCAACTGGAGCAATGAACTGTTACTAATTAATGAGATGCCCAGTAGTGTTCCCTTTAGCAGGCATTGGGAAATGCACCCAGCATGTTGCTAATTAGTGGCATTCACTACCATAACTTTCATAAGTTCATTTACACATGCAAGAGCCGCCAACAGTTTTAGGCCAATTTTAAAAAATAAATAGTGCATATAATAATCTGTTTAACATGTAGCCCCATGCTATTTTAAAACTATTTAACATATTTTCAAGTGCAGACATTTTAGCATTACAGTAATTATGTGAGTAAAAAGAACATGAACTGATAAGACTGAAGAACAGTTTTAACATGGTGTTACATGAAAAAAAATTCTACACCTGGATTTAAAAATAAATAAATCACCCAATTGTGCTGTGTATAATTTTTATTATTCTGTATGTCTAAAACCAAAGGTAATTCATTCTCAAGAAAACACTGCATTGTATTAATACTCAACATTTTATACATTATAAACACTTGTGAAAACACCCACAAACCCAACCATAAACCCTGCAGGAGATGCAGAAAGTTGCTTACACAAGGAAGAAGAAGAAAATTACCTAAATCTATGGGGCCTTCCCTCAGACCATCCAGTTCATATAACCTTCCATTAACAGGTACATAACTAACAAAGTGAAAAGCATCTTCTTCTTTTGCTGTTGACTTTGCATCAAACTCAAACATTTGTTGCCTAGAGGCAAATAAAAGAGAAAGATGAAATTTAAAAGAAAGCATCTCTAGAGACTGTATGCTTGAAACTCATTTAGTTTCTAATTACCTGGCAAAACTGTTGTGGACTTGCCGAATTACTTCCGAGTTACTTAATGCCAAGCCTTTCATCTAAAATCAAATGAGAAATTTATTCAAGTAGCTGCTTGTGTGCAAGCTTCGAAAAGAGAGTGAAGGGGACAAATGAACTGCACATACCGCTGCATCAAAGCTTTGTGAGAATTCTTTAAATTCCGATAACGTTTCTCCTAAATGAACATCTTGATGGGTACAATTTAACAGCACACTGACTATGGCTTGGGTTGCACAAGCATTATTTATAACCTACAAAGTAGAGTAAAAAGAAATAGTTTAGGACAAGACAAATTAACGACTTTCATTAAATTCATGTCCACCTAACGAAACACCAAATTTTAAAGTGCAAAATAGCAGGACCCGTTCCTAGTTCTCTGCCCCTCTGAAATAAAAACACTGTTACTGTTTGTATGCATACACAATTTGATATGCAAAAGCTGAATTCCTGCAGCTTAAGATAATAAGTTGTACTGTACTTTGGTAGTAAGTCAGTGGGGATTTAGTGCGTTAACTTTGCTATAATAAATTCAACTAATTCAAATAGACCCTCTGTATTTGTGACCAGAGATGGGCACCAACCTCCAAACCAGTCCTTCATCCTGGTTTGTTTTTCGGCCCAAGAGGTGTTCAGCACTTCTCAGCCCCACCTCCTCCCATGGGTGCCCAGTCAGAGGCAGTGCCCAGAGGAGGTGGGGCAGGGAAGCCAGGACACTGCTGCCTCTGAATGTGTGCTTGCAGGAGGAGATGGGGCCGAGAACTGCTGAACTTATTCTACCAATAAACAAAATGCCACGAATTGCTGTTTCATGCCCAGCTCTAGTTGTGACTCATTATAACACAGTAAGTCACAACTAGGTTAATCCCATTTGAACCAAGGAACCTACTGAGGAATTGACTCACTAAATCCTACTGATTCAATGGGTCCACTCTAGTGGAACTTACTACACAAAGTAAGAGGATTTTAGCCAACAGTTATATCTGCATTTTTGTTTCTTCTACTGATGCCCTGGCATCATGAAACAAGAACCCTTGGCATATCATGGAACAGTTTACAAAAATTATACGGGCATTACTCCAACAGCATTTTATTTTACCAGATAGCCTATTTTCATACATCAGAAACCCAATTCCTAAAATGTATTCTGCTTATATACCGCCCCCTAGTGCTTCAAGCACTCTCTGGGCGGTTTATAATTTAATTATGCAGGCTACACATTGCCCCACCCCTAGCTACCTGGGTACTCATTTTACCGACCGCAAAAGGATAGAAGGGTGAATCAACCATGACCCTGCTACCAGGGATTGAACCCCAGGTCGTAAGCACAGTTTTAGCTGCAGTACAGGCATTTAATTCCTACTACACTCTAGGCAGAAATAGCAAACATATACTTAAAGAGTTAAGCAGCACATCTATTCTTCTAATTTTACTTACTCTAGTTAAACTGACCAAGAAAGTTAGAGGGAAGTGAGCTTTTAGCCACAACTTTTAAAGAGTAAATTGGAGCAACTAACTGTGTTTTTTAAGAGAATGTTTCTGAAAACTTGCAGCAGTTAAAAATATATAAAAGAGGTGGGATGCCGTTTTTGTATTTCATTTTATGCTATGCATAGCATTCATATATATGTTCCAGAGTTCAGATGGCTGTGTTCTCAAATGAAACAAGAATGCAGCCTAAATATATAATAATCCAGGGCAGCAGCAGAAAAGGTAATTATTTAAATTGGGTAACAAAAAGCAAAAGGTAATCATGGGAATAAGTAGGAGAGAAGGCACGTAGGCCTTTTAAGACTCATTCTGTGAATAAAAATAAAAATCTTAGAATACTAGCAATGATAAAGTGACAAAGACATTTTCCAAACAAAGAAACACTTGATTTCTTTTGTTAGCCGAACAGGTAGGAGGACTATGCTGAATCCGAGGAGGTCCGATCTGAGAAGAACTACAGCTGGCAAGCAGAAATAAAGGAAAAGGCTGGCATTTCAAAAATAGTTTTTTGTTATTTGCTATTGAGTGTTAAAGATGTAGATGTAATTATTTTCTGCTAAAACCCTAACGCCATCATTGCTAATTCTCTAGAACAAACTCTTGCTGCTGCTCAGTATAAGAAAATCAGCTACAACTTTTGGTAATCTGCCATCAAATTACTATTTATAGGTTTGCCCTTTGGAAAATATGAAGCAATTGAAAAACTCTCTACTTTTATTTAAATTTTAGTTGCAAATCTGCCTATACCCTGTTCCTTTCTTTGTATTCAACAGTAGCAACTTAAAATAACAAAAAATAATAATGAAACGTTGCACACATAGAATAAGTCTATGCAGGTAAACCACTTGATTTGAAAACAACGTAATGCAACATAACCATAATTTGACATTTTCAATAAGAGGTTCATAAATCAAATTAGAATCCTTCCTGGAAAAGGAAACTATGGCTACTGAACAAGGACATAAAGCAGCCGGAGGCTAAAATACCTCTGTGTTTTAAGCTGAGATCAACACCAAGCTCCAAATGCTATGCTATTTTACCCTCTGCTAAGTAATGAATTTGATTTAGCAACCCACTTGAATTGAAGGCATGTTATGTTAATTAGTATAATCCTCCTTAATTAGTTAATTAGTGTAATCCTCTCTAGCCAAAAGGCTGGGACTGGTAGAGCTCAAAAAAGGCCAGCAAAGTTGTTCCAGCCTAGGAATGTTGTAAACTATCTATAGTACAGTATCTTAATTCTAGTTTAGCTTTGTGCCTTTATGCCACTATGAATCAGGGCTGAGAGGGATCTGGATGTGTTTTAAGTCAGCTTTCTGTGTTAGTTTCCTTCCCTGATTTGAGATGAGTCAGCAATTCTACTGCCTGATCTCAGATCACACAGCAGTTATGCCACCAGATCCAGAAAGAAATATTGCTAGCAATGCCATTTGTGCCAGCAGACTGGTAGGTACAAAGAATGGCTCCAGTCATACCTGGAGGAGGCTCACTGCACGCGGACCGGGAAATTTTTGATAATTTTTAAGCGGGGGGTGGGGGGTGGGGAGGGGGAGAATGCGAAAGGGGGTCTGGGGGAGGCAAAAGGGGGTGAAAACAAAGGATGGGAGGGAAGGAGGAGGGGGAGGCACGAGAGCGGCGGCGGCGGCGGCGGCACTCACCGGCTTGGGGCGTCGGGGTTCCCCCCCCCACACGGGCGGGGTGGGGGAACCGGGGCTCCTGGGCAGGCGGGCCCCCGCCTCCTCCTCCAGCACCGGGATGGGCCTCCTCCTCCGCTGGGAAAGCGAGCGGGCGCCAGCAGCGCTTTCCCAGCGGAGGATGAGGCCCACGGCAGCGGCGGCAGCAGGAGCAGGAGCAAGCGCGGCGCCAGCAGCGAGACCCCGCGCGGCTCCTGGCTGCACCCGCCCGGCCGCGCCAGGAAGTGCCCTCGCGGCACCGACGAGCCGCCGCCGCCACCTCCTGCTCCTGCTCCGGTTCCTCCTCCTCCTCCTCCTCCCGTGCCGCCGCCGAGGAGCAGCAGCAGCAGCAGCGCGGGGCAATTGCGGAGGGGTGGTGGCGGCGGCGGCGGGCGGGGCGGGGCTGCGGCGGCGGCGGGGGGCGATTGTGGGGGTGGCTGCTGCATCGCCCCGTCCCGCCGCCGCCACCCCTCCGCAATTGCCCTCACTGCTGCTGCTGCTGCTCGCGCTGCTGCCGCCGTGGCTGCTGCTGCTGCTGGTGGTGGTGGAGGGCGAGGAGGAGGAGGGCAGAGGAGGAGGAGGATGCGCCGCCGCCGCCGCCGGTGGGCGGAGGAGGGAGGCGGCGGCTCCTCCTGCGCTCCTCCAGCCTTCCTCCTCCACCGGCCGGCTGCGGGATAGAAGAGGAGGAGGAGGAGGGCGGCAGAGGAAAAGGGGAGGAGCCTCCCCGGCGTCCCCAGGCGGCCCGGTGCAGACCGGTCCACGGACCGGCACCGGTCCGCGGCCTGGGGGTTGGGGACCACCGATGTACTGGATTCATTCTAGTCCAGGTTCATGGTGTGTTGTGGGACGGAAACTGCTCTGGTCGCGCTGCAAGATGACCTCCTCAGGGGGGCTGACAGGGGGTGCTCTACCCTGTTGGTCCTCCTGGATCTGCCAGTGGCCTTTGATACCGTTGACCACGGTATCTTGCTGGATCAGCTCTCTGAGGTGGGGACTGAAGGCACAGCTTTTAGCTGGCTCCAGTCCTTCCTTGGTGGCCATTCCCAGTGTGTAAAGCTGAGGGAAGAGTTGTCGACTCCTGGATGCTCCATTGTGGGGTGTCCCATGGGTCAGCAATCTCCCCCATGTTGTTTAACATCTATATGAGGCCACTGGCTGAGGTCATTAGGGGACTTAAGAGTTTGCTCTCATAAGTATGCTGATGACATGCAGCTCTATCTCTCCCTTACCACCTCTGCAGTGGAGGTGGTGCAGACCCTCGACTCTTGCCCGGATGCGGTCATGGAATGGACCAGGACTAACAGGCACAGACTCAATCTACAGAAGACCGAGGTTCTGTTCTTAGGGACATCCTCAACAGCACCCCTCTCCCCAGTCAGGAGGTACTACCCTGCAGCTGGAAGATAGAGTGAGGAGTCTGGGCATGGTCTTGGATCCGGCTTTAGCCCCGGAAACCCAGGTGGTAGCCGTTTCCAATTCTGCTTTTTCCATCTTCGGCAGATTGCCCAGATTTGCCTATACCTGGATGAGGCCTCCCTGAGAACAGCTGTGTAGGCGCTCGTGACCTTACTTGGGGTTGCCCTTGAACCTTGTTCGGAGACTGCAGTGGGTACAAAATGCAGCTGCCAGACTGGTGGTAGGATGGGAAGATATGACCACATCACCCCAGTCCTGGCTCGCCTGCATTGGTTGCCCGTTGCATCCTGAATAAGGTTCAAGGTACTGGTTTTGACTTACAAAACCCTCCACAGCTTGAGACCAGAGTACCTGACGGAGCAGATCTCCCAGAGGTCAACTGAGTTCTGACCCACTAGAACATTGCAGGCATTCTCACTTTGGGTGGCCACTCCTAGGGAGGCCCAGAAATCGATTACTTGAAACCAGGCCTTCTCTGTGGCTGCTCGTACACTTTGGAACAAGTTGCCAAGTGAGATTCACCTAGCACAGTCCCTGCCGGCCTTCAAAAAGCACTTAAGACCTTGCTTTTTACAAAGGCATTTGGCAACCATTAGTTTAAGGGGGTTTTTTTTGTGCCGCCGTCTTGATCAATCATTATTATTAGTTTTTTTGGGGGGGGTCTCCCTCCCACTTGCTTATGTGTTTGATATTTGTTTTATTTTATTTTACTGATCCCTTGATTATTGATTTGATTGTCTATGTGTTTGTTGTAAACTGCCTGGAGTTCCTTTGGAAGACAGGCGGTATAGAAATAAATAAATAAACAAATAAACTTACATAGGTGCTGACTCACCAAATCACCACTGATTCATTAAATTTACTCTAACAGCAACTTGCTACTGGATTTCAGTCAATGAATTGTTTCAAAGTGTTTTAAGAAATTTAAATTGACCTGTATTTTAAATAAGGGGATGCTTAATATGGGTGGTAATTACAATGTTATAGCACAATTTCAGATCAGTTATGAACAACGTTCTAACACCCCATCTTCAACACTGAACATAAGAATATTCCTTAAACTATCAGGCCACTAACCAATCTAACTCAGCATTATTTGCACTTATCCGATAGCAGATCCAAACCTACAGGAAGATGCCATGGAACAAACACATTATTTTCTGCATGAAATGTGTGTGCTCTTTCACCAGAACTGCAAAAACAGCTTTTTGTTTGTCCATTCAAATGTCTGCATAGATATATGAACAATATTTAAGTTTCACTCCATTAGAAGATAACAGATGATATACAACAGTGTTTTAAACTTGACACAAAAGTCACCTATATGGCTGTCAGATTGTAAGAGAGGAAAATGATACTGTTTCCTACAAAATAAACCATGACACAACACCTGAAGAACAGAATTCAGTCTGTTACATTATGATCACAGTTTCACTTGTGCTTTATACAATGCAGCATACAATGTCTTACAAAGAGCGGCTTAGAGAGCTGGGAATGTTTAGTCTTACAAAAAGGTCAAGAAGGGATATGATAACAATGTTTAAATATGTGAGAGGATCAAGGAGGAGACAGGTTTGTTTTCCATGGCTTCAGAGACTAGGACTCGGGGCAATGGTTTCAAACTACAGTGGACCCTTGTATAACAAACAGCTTGTATAACATAAAATCTGTACAACATAAAACATTCCAGAGATAGGGAAAATATGCTTAACATAATCGCCTATGGGGAGAATCCGTACAACATAAAAATGGAATTACTCCATTTTCAATGCATTCCTATGGGAATTTGTATAAAGGAAAATTTGCTTAACATAATTTCATTTGGAACGAATTAATTCCTTTATACAAGGTACCACTGTACAGGAAAAGAGATTCCATTTGAACATTAGGGAGAACTTCCTGATGGTTAGAGCTGTTCAGCAGTGGAATGTGCTACCACAGAGGGTGGTGGAGTCTCCTTCTTTGGGGGCTTTTAAACAGAGGCTGGATGGCCATCTGTCAGGAGTCCTGTGATGGGGGTTCCTGCATGGCAGGGGGTTGGACTGGATGGCCCTTGAGGTCTCTTCCAACTCTATGATTCTATGATTCTAATGCAGAAGATATGGAAGAGTAGAAACACAGAAAACTATTTCTTGTTAACCTTCCAGTGCTTCTGTAAATCCCTTTTCCCAGCACTGTTGTACTGCCATCAAGTGTCTATTTTGCGAACTGCTATTCTAAAAAAGTTTCCTGTAATTAACTTTCACAATTTCATTATTTAAATTTTACCCCACCTTTCTCCTAAAATATACCCAAGACAGCTAATATGATTAAAACACGATACTGAAAGTTAAAAACTGTAAACTACTCAAATATTAAAAATAATTAATAATATATTAAAATGCCAGGTAAACAGATACCTAGATGAGATGTACAGTGGTTAAAAACAAATGAAATTATGTTAAACTACAAACTGAAATGCACTGAAAATGGAGTAATCCCATTTTTATGTTGTATGGATTCTCCCCATAAGCGATTATGTTAAGCAAATTTCCCCTATCTCCTGAATTTTTATGTTATACAGATTTTATGTTATGCAAGCTGTTTGTTATACAAGGGTCCACTGTACAGTAAAAGCAATATTTATTGCTTCCTAAGCAGTATTATCGGTAAGGAAAAGTCTGCTGGAAGAGAAAGGACTGCTCCTGCTTTGTGGAAAGGCAGCTAAAACAGGGCCAGCCTGGCCTCTTGTGGGAGGAAGTTCTAAATTCTGAGAGCAGTGACTGAGAAGGTCCTCTCCTGTATCTCTGCAAAACATACCTGTGAAAGTGGGTGGGACTGCAAGAAAACCCCTTTTGTTGTTATTACATGTCATCAAGTTGCCTTTGATTTATGGTGAACCGAATCTCCCAAATGTTTGTCATCATCAGCCCTGGTTGGCTCTTGTAAGCACAAAGCTGTGATTTCCTTCAGGAAGTTAATCCATCTTGCTTTGGGTTTCCTCTTCTCTAGCTGCCTTCCACCCTTCCTGTTACTTTCGTTTCTAGAGAGCCCTCCCTTCTTTTGATGTTCACAAAGTAGGGCCATTTTTTGGCTGCAGAGATAGTTCAGGCTCAATTTACTCTAGGGCATACGTGTTCATGTTTCTGGAGTATTTGCAAATAGCACCAGATTTTAGATGAATACTTTTTTTAAAAAATCTGTCTGGTCTGTTTACTGCCCAGCTTTCAGACTCATACACGGTGGCTGGAAATACAAAAGTATGGATGATCTTGGTCTCACCCTTACATGATTATCTTTTCTAATTTCTTCATTGATGTCTTTTCCAGACTCTTTTTTTTTCTGTTTTCTTGGCTGCAATCTTCATTTGGATTGATGACCAAGTCAAGGTATACAAAATATGTGTACTTTTTTTGTAGTGATGATTTTTGTCTTAATGTTCAACTGCAGCCCTACTTTCACTAAAAGTTCTTGCTGCACTGAGCCAGTAATATGGTGTCATCTGCATAACAATGTTTCTTCCAACAATTTTTGTTCCTCCTTCATCTGAACTTAGACTAGCTTTTCATATATGAACAGGTAAGGGTGGGGAATATAATGAACCCTTGTATGACAACTTTGCCTAAAGAAAACCATTTTGTTCCATATTCTGTCCTATCTGCAGTTTCTTGTCCACAATACAAGTCAACAATCAAGTGTTGAGGCACAACCATTTCTCTAAGAACAACCCAGAGTTTCTTATGATCCGCATAGTCAAAGGCTTTGCTCTAGTCTATAATACACAGATATTTTCAAAAAACTTTGTTGTGCTCCAGTCCCCAGCACAATTTGCCATACAATCTTGAGTGCCACTTCTCTTTTGAAATCCCACCTGAACACCAGGCACTTCTCATTCCATGCAAGGTGAAAAGCCTTTATTACAACACCTTTACTTGCCAGGGAACTACAGATTATTTGTCATAGGATTACTCTTCAAAAGTTTATTATCCTTTTATTTCTTCTTTCTAGCTCTTCAGTATCCTGTAGGACCCCTGTATCTGCTGATTTGCCATCCATGGGCAAAGTGCTGGCCAGCACGCACATGGTGACAGGGGGCAGCATGGGGCCGTCTGATCTGTGCTGGTGGCCATGTGGTGTGAGGTCCCTGCAGGTGGCAGCATGGCGCAAACAGTGATACAAACATCCCTGCTAGCAGCAGCGTGGTTCCTGCCAGTGGCCCTGATGGCGCGAAGGGCTTGCTGGTGGCCGCACAGCGCCACCGCTTTCACCCTTACCACCCTCGGATAAGTGTTCCTTCTTATCCACATATTTCTGTATCGGGGGGGGGGGTTCCTAGAACCAATTCCCCAGCGGATACAGGGGTCCTACTGTACTGTTTCTATCTTCTCTTATTTTCTTCTGATCAGATTGTGTGCTTCCCTGTTGGTCATTCAGTATTCCTAATCCAGACTTAAATTCCTCTATGATTTTTTTTTTGGATCTATTGGAAGCAGGGTGGATAAAAATAAATGTTTTTTTTTAAATCGGATTTTCTTGATTTAAATCAGATTTTTTGAGTTAAATCAGATTTTTAAAATTTAAATGCTTATGGAGGAAAAATCTCTCTAAAGACCTTGTTCTAGTTAAGCTACATTATGGTCCACATCATGAAATTAGTTTTTAAAAATGTAGCATAAGGCTGTATTAATCCATTCACAATGTCATGCTCTCCCAGAGGTTTCTGGTTATTTGAGGCAATTTTTCTATCAAGAAGATATTATCAAAGATGCTTGGTTTTGCAATTTTCAAAACTGTGCATTTGAGTCTGCAATAATAGCATGCCCCCTTCATAAAAAAAAAAGTTATAAAATAAACATCAGAATTGATAGAAAGACCTTAATCCCGTTGTTTCTCTGCAAATCTATGTACACAGAATCAACCCCCTTGCCTCTTAAATGGTATGTTTCAAAAAGTTCAATGAATAGAAGGTTGTTTGGTATGGCATTGGTCTGCACAAGGAGCAAACTTTGAGGAGGGAGGGACAAGCAGTAAAATGAAAGGGAAACCTTTTGAGCACAGTACTCCACACTTTGAGATCTTTATGTGTATAGCACCCTAAGGGTTATCAAATTATCCTCACTATCTTCCTTGAGAAGAAAAACCTATAATAGCAGCAGGCAGTAAAGGAGACACAGTTTGGGAATATTTTAATGAAGTTCCTCTACCTATGGGTAAGGCATGCATGCATGCAAAATGCAAGCACTGCCACAAAAAAATGCAAGGCCTTGTGGCCCAAATGAAACAACATCATGAGAAGTACAGTTGTCCAAATATGAATGACTAACCTATGAAACTGGAAATAGTTCACCTTGCAATAATTTCATAATTATCTATTTATGTATTTCTAATGGTATATAACCACCAAATCAGTAATTTTCGGATATAGCTGTAATACAAAGCTGAAAAGTTATTATTCTAAAAATGCATCCTTCCTCTGGTTGTAAATATAAAGATTAAAACAACTCCAGCAAAAATGAGTGTTTATGTAGAAAATCATGACTTAAATTGAGTCTTGCCGACTAGTGATTTAAATCAATTCCACTCTGATTAGAAGAGATATCTTGGGTTTTTTACATTTTGTTGCCCCCTATTTCTTTGCAGTTGTAGTTGTTTTCTCTGTCTCTGTGTGACAGTTGATGAAAAGCTGCCAACAGATTTCTGGCCCCTTTTCTGTTATCTTCTACCTTTGTTTCTTACCTTTACAATTTTAGATGTTTTTTAAAATTGAATTTATAGTAGCCTAAAAATAACCACAATCTTCATTGAGTAAGGAGTGTTTTGTCACCACCACTGCCCACAAGCTAAGGCCCCTTTTAAATAAAAGTAGCTCCATTTCATAGTTTTAAAGCCTCTTGGCATGTCTATTTCATTCCTATCTGAACATTTTGCAGTTCTATCAAAAATAATTTTCTGATCTACTTAGAAAAACTAAAACTAAAACAAAACTGTCCAAAAGAGAATATTTGCAAGTGTGCCCAGGTTAAGAACTTATCTATTTTTACCAGACACGTAAAAAACTGAATGGACAACATGGATTTGTGATGCTACACTTTACATTATACACACTTGTAAGAAGTGCAGGCAAGAACAGTGGAATACAGAGAAGACCGCCCCTTCTAACAACAGATGATGGGACTGTTAGTGGAAGGCCCAAACTATTGATGCTACCAGATGCCATTGTGCTTGAAAGACAAAATGCAATTTTACTTCAGCTTCTAGTGTGTTTCAACAAATTAAGCAATAAAACCCACTTCCCAGGAAATAGGTTAATTTAGTTACACTCTTTTTTGAGAACTCAAAAAGAATTTATGCAATTTGACATCTACACAAAGTATTTAAATCTAGCAAATCAAACCAAAGACACATGCTGCCTGGCATTATGTAAGATTCATTTTCCTACAGACCTTATTTTAAATTTAAATAAAAATGAAAATCATTTACCACACAAACACCAAAATTGAAGAGTTCTGGATACAGTAATATCTAGGTTTATGAGAATAATTCATTCCAGGAACATGCTTGTAAACCAAAACACTTTTATATAAAAGCAAATTTTCTGATAAGAAAGAATGCAAATTCAGATAATTCATTCTGGGATCCCATAGACCAAATACTGTACATACAAAATGCCAAAATTCACAAAAGAAGTTGGCTAAATGTCCACGTCCACACCATGGTTTAGGGACCTGGCTATGGAATCTACTCTGGTTGTGTCTAACAACTGGATTTTACTGTGTTTTTAAAGTGATAATAATAAAGTGCAAGTTGAAGCCCTCTACATACTTGACTAGCTGCCCCATGACTAGAAATGGTTTGAGGAAAATCAGAATCATTGATGAAAACAAACTAAATAAAAATATAAATACAAAGGAAAAATATCAAACCCTAACCTGCACTCCCCTTTGGAAATACTGCTGCCTGAGATGGAACATTACAATCATCCACAAACCAGCAGGGGGAGAGAAAGAGAGCCACCATTGACTCACTTGTGATCATGTGATCTGCTCTAGTGCTTGTATATCAAGACACTGTTTGTTGATCAAGGCAAATTTTAGAAGTAAAGTTTGTGTCCTGCAAAACGCTCTTAAATCAAAGTATTACTGTATCCAATTTCACAGTATTGCAACACTCCATACAAAGATTTACCTTCTTCCAATTCAAAAGAGTTTCTTATAGAGAAATCCTATACACATTTTATTCAGAGGTAACTGAAACTGTGATCCACGAGATCCTTTGCTATTAAGTCCACATGGCTTTGCAGACCAGTGCAACATCTGCATGCTGTTTTTTCATTACAAATTACACAAGAGGATATGCAAAGAAACTCTCAAAATACTATACCTGTTTGGCAAAGAATATTGTATCTAATCTGGAATCCTGAACAACAGAGCCTGCTGGTTCTTCCCCTGGTTGCCATTTGAACAGAAAAATCAATCCATGAACTGGTCTATAGAAAAGAACATAGAAAAACAGTGAAGCACAGTGTCTCAAATTGCAACACTAAATATGCCTATTGGAAACAAATTCAATCAAGCTACTATAGGATGTATCTTATGGAAAATAATTATGGTACCTAAACCAGCCACCATCAACTGTCTAACAAAACAATGATTGGGACAACACAACTAAAGGCAAGGACTGTGACTTTCTGACAAACTTGTAGGATGTTGCTCCCAGCTGTTGTTGCCTAATATATGCACTCTTATTTCAAACATGCAGCCCTAGAGTTGAGCAACATCACAGCTGGAATGCATTACTCGATAACAGGTATAGCAACTACTTCAAATTCCACACTCCTAACAAATTTAGCAACAGGCTAATTATAAAACGACTGCAGTGATTTAAGAATTTCCTTCTGACAGCAGAATTCTGCTATGAATCGTCCTGCTGGTAAAGCGGGACAGGAACAGAAAAGGGACACTTTCTAGTGGCCTCGCTTCCAGATGGGTAGTATAAAAATCAAATAAATAAATAAATAAATAAATAAATATAAATAAATAAATAAATAAATAAATTTTCATATTCCCTGAAGTATCCAGCCGTATCTCAATACTGTTCACAAGGACTTCCCCAAGGCACAACCATATTTTGGAAAGGTATAAGGGACAGCACGGAGAGTTGGGAATCTATAAAAATTACCCTGAGCAATTCCATTTTCAGCAGAAATGCTCCAAGGAAGCAAATCATTTCCACAGAAAGATCCCTTCTGTTTCAAAGAAAGGAAATAAACTGAACTAGAACCGAGACAGCCAATAAAATTCTATACAAACAATAAACTTACTTTAATTTTTCAAAGTTCTCTGGCTCCAAACTCCATATTTCCTCAACCTGTGCACCCCTACAACCTGAAAAGAAACACATTTTATTAGAATTATTCCTGTTTAAAAATTAGTTTTATAGGAAAATCAAGAACTACAAGCAAAAACATTTCTCTATCCAAATTGCTTTGGTTTCTATACAAGGAAACAATCGCTATCACTCTTATTATGCATCAACTCACTACAAAATTAGTTACAATGTTTATTCAAATTGTAATGAAAATTGTATTATTATAAAGTTTAAGGGGGAAGTGCTGTTATGGTGATGTATCTTGTATCTGCATCTTGTGAATCTGAAATACTGGAAGCTCAGTGATCATGGAATGCGCCTCCCCCCAAAATGTGGCAACTGTGATCACATTTGGGCATTTCCTGGACAATGACAGAACTCTGAAGATGATTTCCTTTCCACTCCTAAAGCAGCATTGGATTGTTTCTGACTTGAAGAACAGATACCAAAATGATAATTTTTATTTATTTATTTTTTATATATTTCAAAATAATATTAATGTTATATTTATATTTTAATGCTATGCTGGTACAGTATATTGTATGTTTTTGACCAGTGGAATGTAAGTCCTAGTCTGACACTCCATCCACTATACCAAGTAGCTATCAAAATGGTCAACTAAAAGATATGTGCCTTCACATCATTCCTAAATACAGCGGAATACTACAACTCTGAAGGCAGTGCATTCCACAGTCTGAAAACCAAGCAAGATAATGTCCACCCCTATTAAGCTGGCAAGCAGGCTCCTGTACCTGCTGATATTATCAAAATGACCAGTCCCAAAGACCTTAGCATCTATATAGGTTTATAGTTCCTTTGGTATTCTGGGGGAATGTTGTTGAGAATTTTGAATGTTAAACCCAACACTGTGAATTAGACTCAGCAAGCAACAGACAACCAGTATGAATCTCTGTATTAAGAGTTCAATGATCTCAATACCACGTTCCACTTTCTAGCCTAGCTGGTGCTTACTGAACCTACTCATCGTCCCAAACTCTTTTCAAGAGTAGCTTCAAAAACAGCGCAATTCAGTAATCAGAATGGGGTGCAACTAAGGTATGGATGACTTCTGCAAAGTCTTGTGGACTCGGGAGGGGGGATAACACATCATGCATTTGGCAGAACTATAAAATGCTCTGGTTGACTCTGGTGCTACTTAGGAACTTAGGAATACTGCACAGAATCAAAGAATATATTCAGACTATCAACCTGACCTACTGGAGGATAGATTGGTCCCTTTCAGAACAGGTTGAATTCAAATCTTCAAGCCTGTCTTTGATGAACCAGCAGCACCTTTATCTTATGAGAATTTATCCAGCCCATTATTATTTTTGGTTACTTGGAATGGTAGCACTTAATGTCATTGGCACGTGGTGTCTCCTCACTTCAAACAATCTCTCTTAAGAGATTCCATGGACATATTTAATATTATAAGTGATAAAGTAGAGCTCCGTGGATAACCAGACACCGAAGGCCATGGTGTTAAGCACTGCTTTCTCAATACAGTACCTTCTCAGTTACACCCTGACACAATGGGTTGGAACCACCACAATACTTAAAAAGCCACCGAGGAGTCCAGAAAACAACAACACAGAATTATACTTTCTTTGCCTATTCTGAAGCATAAGCTTCCAAGGTGACCACTGACAATCTCTGAATCAAAAGCCCAAATGAAATGGGTCAAGTTGTTCTGGCAAATGTTACATCATAAGATTATTTGCTAACTTTGAGCTGTTTCTTCTAACACAGCTGTACCTAAAATTTTGTAAACTGTTGCCATATCTTTGTTAGAGATGAACAAGATACAGTATTGCAAAAAACGATGCGCATAATAAGTAAACTGCCCGGGGAGCTTTGTCTATACCTGCACCTAATGTTTAGCCATTAAGTCTGCAAGAATAAGTTGGCATACGGGAAAATCATGGCACACTTTCCCTCCTTTCACACACAGCTCCACGAATTAAGGTCGTTAATCAATGACAAATACAGTATAGCCTCCCCATCTGCTGCAACCGTACCCGAGTTTTGACGTTTTGTGACTCGCGTCACACTAAACGGGGCGCTTTGATACAAACTTAAAAAAGGAAAATCAGATTTCTCCCCCCCCCCCGGAGATAGAAGGCACTCTGCGCATCCCTCAAAAGCGCCACGTGTTTAGGATGTAAAAAAAGGGGGGGGGCGGAGGGGGAAAACAAAGGTCTTCTGCACATGGGCAGAGGCCCTCCCCCCCCCTCTCTCTCTGTGTGTGTGTGTGTGTGTGTGTGTGTGTGTGTGTGTGTGTGTGTGTGTGTGTGTGTGTGTGTGTGTGTGTGTGTGTGTGTGTGTGTGTGTGTGTGTGTGTGTGTGTGTTCGTTCCCAGCAGCATCCCGCGGAAGCCGAGCCAGGTCTCCCACACTCCTGAGGGTGAAAGGCAGCCCCGTCGCAGGCTCGACTCCTCCTCAGCCCCGCAGTCGGAACCCCCCTCCCCCCTTACCGAACCCCTTGATGAGCTCCGTGAAGACCCCCGGGTCGCTCTCCATGAGGCACCATTCGCCGGCGCTGCCTCCTCCCGCCATGCCGCCGTTGGGAGCCGCGGAGGGGGGGGGGAGGAAGCCGCCGCCCTCCCCTCTCTCTCTCTCTCTCACACACACACACACACACACACACACCCGCCCGGCTTCCTCCCGCAGCCCGCCAAGCCTCTGCCCTGCCCTGCCCTGCCGACCGACCGACGCACGCGACGCAGGGGCACGCCGCTTTCTCTCCCGGCAGGCTCCGCGGCCGCCCGCCCGGCTAGCCGGCCGCCTTCCGCCCCCTCTCTATGGCGAAGCGACGCCGAAAGGGAGGAGAAACCAACCAACCAACCCACCCAAACGATTGGAAAAGACGACGAGCTGGGTCAGGCGGAGCGACAGGCCGGAATACACTCCCTCACTTCCGGTTTCAAAAGACCCCTCCCCGCGCCGAACTGCGAGCCGCTCTGCCCCTTCGAGTCTCTATGGTGCGCATCTACTCGCCCGGCTTGTCATTTGGCTTTTCCCCCCAGCAGTTTCCATTGGGAATCAATTGTGTTTTCCTACGTCTGTATACAGTGGGAGCTCCTTCGCGTCCTCCCTGAATGGCCCCGCCCGTTTATCGGGTTTTTCCCAGGCATTTGGTGTTTCTTCTGTTTCTTAGCGCGCTTATTTAAGCTCCTGGAGGTATCAAACGATTCAAAAGCTGTGACTGGGTTGCGCCCAAACCACATGGCGCATCTCTGATGTACCTACCAGCTCTTCTGTTTTTTCCTGGAGGTTGCGACCCTGGGCGCTGTTGTTGTGGCGTGCGTTATTTCTCCGGAGTTTAAGGGGCAACGATCCACACGCTGGTCGGGCAGGCTGTCCATCCGCAGCAAAACTTCAATGAATGTTTACTTAGTATTAAGTGTGTGACATTCCCCATCCCCAGGTTAAGTTCCAGAGGTGATCCTGTACACACTCACCTGGACAGTACGTTCCAGCTAAATTTAGCATTTATAAGCAAACAAACACAAGACTTCCCCGTAAATTGTCATGTAAAAGACATAAGATTTTTTTTTAATGCAGAGAAAAGATAAAGGTTCCCCCTCCACATGCATGCTAGTCGTGTCCGACTCTAGGCGCGGTGCTCATCCCCGCACCCAAGCCGAAGAACCAGTGTTGTGCAAATCCGTGGAAATGTGGCTGGCATGGCTGCAAGGAAACACTGTTTTTACCTTCCCGCTCGATGCCTATTTGTCTGCTTGCATTTACATGCTTTCCAACTGTTAGCTTGGCAGGAGCTGGAATTAACAGTGGGAGTTCACTCCGCGGCAGGGCACCCCCAGGAATCCAACCGCAGAGCTGCCGACAGTTCCTGCACTCTCGCCCACTGAGCCACCACGCATTTAGAGATACAGGGCGACCAAAAAAAAAATGTCGTTCTTATTTGCCAATGGAGAATCGCAGCCAAAGGAAACCTGTGATTTAATACACAGAGCCATCCTCACCTAATTTTCTTACTGACTTCTAACTCTGCCTGGGAACCGATAGTCAAACCCCCCTCTCTCTCTCTCTCTCTGTGTGGCTTTTCAACAGTAGCAAGTCTTGCGACACCCTAGAGAAGTTTTTATTCTTTTTTGGGGGGCGGGGCGGGGGCTGCCTATCTAATCAGTCGCAACCCCTTCGTTCCGGGGCTACTAGTGGTACGTGCAAACTGGCGGGTGAGGCGACGGCTGCTGGGTCGGTGTCCATCCATCCACCGAGGCAGGAGCGAGTACGCGCGCGCGCGCCCCACATCCGGGTCCTCGGGAGACGCGTCCTGCAAGAGGCGGGGGGGGGGGCGACGATGCCGAGCGGCTTCATCCGGGTCCTTCCCTGTCTCGGTGAGGGAAGTTGTCAGAGGCGGGGGGGGGGGGAATCTTGGCGAGTCCGTGAGGAGACCCGGGAGCCCGGCCGGCCGCCTCAGCCCCGTTCGCCCTCCCGCTCGCCCTCCCGCCCGCCCGCCCGCCGGCCTTTGGCTGCAGACGTTTTGGTCGCCGCGAGTGGCCGTCGCCCATCGTGTGTGGCTCGTCTCTTCTTCTTCTTCTTCGGGGGGGACCCTGCTTCTGTCGAACCGCTCCTCACGGGTAAGGACCGGGGCTGGTCCGGGAAGGACGGCGCTGTTGCGGGGGGGCGCCGCCTTTCCTCCAGCCGCTCGCGAATCCCGTCGGACGGGCGATTTAAAAGCCCGGTGCTGTGGTGGTGGTTGACCTTCTGTGACAGGGAACGGGAATGCGTAGGGTGGCTCCCGCCCGGTCCCGTCCCGTCCCCCAATCATCCCATTTATTTATTTATTTATTTTTATTTATTTATTTATTTATTTATTTATTGCACTTATATACCCATGACGTTGGACTCCACTTCCCATCAGCCCCAACCGCGACGGGGGGGGGGGCGAGGGCAGCAGCCTAACCTGGGAAGAAGGACCACGGGGCTCCGCTTGCCCTTCCACCGCTGTGCTGCTCTCCGGCCTCTGGACAACCCCGGAGATATATTTATTTATTATTGAATTTATATCCCGCCCATCTTCCCAACTCTGGGCGGCGAACATGGCAAAGCAAATCAGGAGATACACACAATTGGGTACAATAAAACACAATAGGGAAACATAATCAAGATCAGCATAGAAGGGAGGCGGGGGGGGAGGTTAGATCAGTGCTGGCCAACCTATGGATGGCACGGGTGCCAAAAAAGAGGCACTCGGAGAACCCTTTCTGTGGGCACCCGCCGACATATCGCCCCTTCACAGCCACCTGTATATTCAGGTTAAATGGCTTGTATTGGCACTTTGCAAAAAAAAAAAAAAAAAAAAAATCAGTGGGTTTTGAATTATCGTTTGGGCACTCGGTCTCTAAAAAAGTTGGCCAATGCTGGGTTAGATCCTGGCTAGAACTGGGCAGCCCCAGTGCTGTTTGGGGTACATTTGCTTGGGTTTAAACTGGCCGGGATGAAACGTTTTGTATCCACAGCCCCCGCCGTGTTTTTAAGCTTCATGGAGTGTGTAATTCACCTTCACAGTAAAAACAGGGAAACGTGTTTTGTGGACTGCGAGTAGAGTGGTACCTTGTATAAAGGAATTAATTCGTTCCAAATGAAATTTTGTTAAGCAAATTTTCTTTTATACAAATTCCCCGTAGGAATGCATTGACAACGGAGTAATCCCATTTTTATGTTGTACGGATTCTCCCCATAGGCAATTATGTTAAATTTCCCCTATCTCTGGAATTTTTATGTTGTACAAATTTTATGTTATACAAGCTGTTTGTTATACAAGGGTCCACTGTATCAGTTATGATATCCCAGTGCAGGATGGGCCCAGTGGCTGGGTATTCTATAAATTATCTGGTGAATAAATGATTTATTGTTGTGGACTTACCTGTCAGGAATCTCATTTCAATAAAAAGAAGCTGTTTGACTTAGTCATGCTTGGACAACTTCACTGCTTAGAGTATTTTAATATTTTGGAATCAAATGGTTTAACCATTTGTTAAAAAAATTATAATAATTTTATTCCACGTAACTTCATTTTTACAAATTTAGAATAAACTTCAGATTCAACCTGGATATCTCAGGTGTTTGGCAAAGTCATTCAACTAGGAATTTTCAAGACAGCTTTTGTCTCATTATAGAATAAGAAAGGACAATAACATGTTTTGAAACATTTGTTTCATATGTTTTTCCTTAAGGAGGAGGCCCTTCAGCATTACAAGCAATGGAAGAAGAAGCCAGTCAGATGCAACCTTGCAGTGAAAGCCAGATACAAACTTCGGAAGATGGATATGTTTGGCAGGTTACTGACATGAATCGCTTGCATCGTTTCTTGTGTTTTGGTTCTGAAGGAGCTACTTACTACATCAAGGAGCAAAAATTGGGTTTTGAAAATGCTGATGCCCTACTGAGACTTATTGAAGATGGCAGAGGCTGCGAAGTGGTGCAAGAAATAAAAACATTTAGCCAAGAAGGCAGGGCAGCAAAACAAGAGCCTGTTTTATTTGCACTTGCCATTTGCTCACAGTGTTCTGATGCAAAAACAAAACAAGCAGCTTATAAAGCTGTCCCTGATGTCTGTCGTATACCAACCCATCTCTTCACTTTCATCCAATTTAAAAAGGATCTGAAGGAAGGAATGAAATGTGGCATGTGGGGTCGTGCTCTGAGAAAAGCTGTGGCAGATTGGTACAATGAAAAGAATGACATGGCTATTGCCTTAGCAGTGACAAAATACAAGAAAAGGAGTGGTTGGTGTCATAAGGATCTTCTTAGATTGTCTCACCTGAAGCCGGCAAATGAAGGTAATGGCAATTAGAAATGCTGTGATATATTTAAGTTAACTGTAATATTTGTTTACTTTTGGATTTATATACTGCCAAGTTTAATTTAAAAACAACTCCAGGTGGTGTAATAAATACTTTCTCTGTTTGAAAGTTGGAACATCAGAGAAGAAGCCTGCATAAAGCTGGGTGGTTATTGTTGACTGGGTCATTCAAACATTATAGCCTATATTTTTGGACACTACACTAACCTTTAAATATATATGTAAGTGTTTTATTTTAATCTGATGTTATAGATGTTTTTCAGAAATGTGTTTTAACTCTTGGCTCATTTGTTCTTTGATCATAATTTGATGCTTTTCTACAAGTGCAGTAATATATTGGTTTATGAGTACCTTGGTCTACAGGTATTTTTCAAGATGAGCAAACATTTCTGCTCAATTTTGCCTTGATCAATGAGCAATGTATTGCAGTATGAATGCTAGAGCAGGCCACATTATCACAAGTGAGCCAATAGTGTCTCTCCCCCACCCCACACTGGGTTGTGCATAATTGTCTGGAACGTTCCGTCTCAGGCAAACCTCAAAAGCAGGGGAAGGAGAGCGGAATTCAGGTCTCCCTTGCCCCATCCACAAAGATATTAAAAAGTGCATGTTAGTGGTTTTTTTATTATTTTTCTTTATATTTTTAAATTTGTTTTCAACATCCTTTCTTATTTTTCAAACAATTTCTGGACCTGGGGCAGCTAGTCAAGTCTGTAGATGGCTACAAATTGCTGTTTATTATTGTCACATTAAAATGCAGAGTAAAATCTAGTTGTTCGTCTCAAGCAGAACAGATTCTGCAGCCAAGTACCTAAACCATGGTGTGGACATGGGTTTCTAGCCAAATTCTTTTGTGAGTTTTGGAATTTTGTGTGTACAGTATGTGGTCAATGGGACCCCAGAACAAATAATCTAAGTTTCTATTATTTCTTTGATATATAAGTACTTTGGTTTATAAGCATGTTTCTGGAATGAATTATGCTTGTAGGCCATGGTATTACTGTATTAAATGTACAGTAATTCAGCCAAAATAATCTTTCATATTTTGTTTTAGATAAAATCAAGCTGCTGTGTCTTTAGATAAATGTATACATCATATTGGTGGAAAAACGAATACATATTTAAAGACTTTAAATGGGTTTAGTAACAAGTGTTTGCTTTATAAAAATCATGGAATTGTAAAGTTACAAGCAACCAAGGGTCATGGAGCAGGTAGTCATTTTTTTCCCTTTACAAGTGGCTTTTGTGTGCATGGGTATTTACAGCAGCCCATAAGAACTGTTACGGCAGGATAACTAATGGAAAGTGAAGCCAAGTCAACAATAGACAACCCAACTAAATCTGGTTTAGTTTCAGTCCTTTTTTTCTTGCGATGATACTGCAGTATTACTGTTAGTGATTACTTATTTAATTCATCTGAAGATTGATTGTCCCTTCTGCTGCTGCAGCATTCTTCCACACTACTGTCATAAGAAATTAAGAAGAGCCATGTTGGATCAGGCCAAAGGCCCATCTAGTCCAGCTTCCTGTATCTCACAGTGGCCCCACCAGATGCGTTTGGGAGTGCATGAGACTAGATATCTGTCTCCTGATACCACTCCCCTGCATCTGGCCCTTGAAGGACCCTGGTTTTAAGCCTGGAGATTACACATCTCCATCATGGTTTGTAACCTGTGATGGACTTTTCCTCCAGGAATGTCCAATCCCCTTTTGAAGGCATCCAGGCCAGATGCCATCACCACATCCTGAGGCAGGGAGTTCCATAGACTAACAATGCGCTGGGTGAAAAAATATTTTCTTTTGTCTGTTCTTACTCTCCCAGCCCTCAATTTGAGTGTATGTCCCCTAGTTCTGGTATTTTGGGAGAGGGAGAAGAGTTTCCCTCTATCCACTTTACTCATGCCCTGCATTATTTTGTACGTCTCAATCATATCCCCCCAGGCGCCTTTTTTCCAGACTAAAGAGCCCCAAATGTTTTAGCCTTTCCTCATAAGGGAGGTGCCCCAGCCCAGTAATCATTTTAGTCGCTCTCTTCTGCACCTTTTCCAGTTCCACTATGTCTTTCTTGAGATGTGGTCATCCCCCACTATATTGTGGTTCATATACTGCGTTTCCCGGTATATCGGGGGACTGCAGTATATGAAGGCAAGGGCTCCTGGGGCAAGCTGTGTGGGCCTGTTTGGGGCCTCCTGCACTTGCCCCAGGCCTGGCACTGCCCCGAGCAGGTCTCCGGTGGGCTTCCCGGCCTGTCGGAGGCCCCAGAAGTGGTTTCCGGCCCACCAGAAGTGGATTCTGGTTCACCAGAAACCATTTCTGGAGCCTCCGACAGGCCTGGGAAGCCCAATATGGGCAGCACCAGGTCCGGGATAAATGCAGGAGGCCCCAGCCCCCATTCCCAACCTGACCCATCATTTGCATAACACTGATTTCCCTTTATCACAAGTCGGGTTGGATCCCTCACCCCCCATGCCATAAACTGGGATTACTTTATCATACTTGATCCTTTGATCCATTTAAAAGCAATAATTGTTTTCCCTAAAGTGCAATTACAGGGTGAGAAACAGGAGGCTTTTGGGTAAAGTTTGCCAGGGTGTTTTCAACCTTCCATTATAAATCCCCTTTCGTGTACAACTTGCAAAATAGGAAGAAATGCCTCTAGGCCACAGGCTCCCAACCTCTGTGTTGCACTCATCAAGGAGACTTTAAGGCAGGCATGTCCAAACTTCAGCCCTCCAGATGTTTTGGAACGCAACTCCCACACTCCTTTGCCATTGGAAATACAGGCTTGGAGTTCTGGAAGTTGTGGTCCAAAACATCAGGAGGGATGAAGTTTGGACATGCCAGCTGCAAGGTGTTTTCTGGGGAGAGGGGTCACCACAGTTATTTTAGACTGCTTCATGGGGAACAGCCAGCATAGCGGCAAAAACACACAATCAGGAATGTCTGGAAGTTGAGTCATGGCAACTGGACTTCTTTTCTTGAGAGATTGAAATGTCTCGCTGCTCATCCAAACAGCTTCGTCAATCTGAGGACTATAAAATGGAGGACTCGCAACTAGCTTTCCTCAGACTGACAAAGCTGTTTGGATGAGCAGTGAATTGTTTCAGTCTCTCAAGAAAAGAAGTCCAGTTGCCATGACTCAACTTCTAGATAAACTCATCTGGATGACTGAGAATCTTTACAGACAAACTCAGGAATGGTTTCCTCCATGGGAACAGCAGTAGCAGCAAATGGAAGCAGTGACCAATCCTGACTACTAGAGAAGAAGGAGGTGGCACAGTCCCCTAAGACAGTGTTTTTCAACCACTGTTCCGCGGCACACTAGTGTGCCACAAGATGTTGCCTGGTGTGCCGTGGGAAAAATTGAAAAATTACTTTATATATAGTCAATATAGGCACAGAGTTAAATTTTTTAACATTTTCTAATGGTGGTGTGCCTCGTGATTTTTTTCATGAAACAAGTGTGCCTTTGCCCAAAAAAGGTTGAAAAACACTGCCCTAAGAGGAGACCATGCAGGACTTGGCCATGGCTTGTATACAATCAAGACTGTGTTCCATGCCAGTGTCCATGAAGGGAGGAAGTTCCTGGGGAAGTTGGTTTTATTCAAATGTGGTGAGGTCTCGCAGGTTCCTTGCCCATTATAAAAGGGGTTTGGACTCAAAAAAGGTAGGGAAACACTGGTGTCTTGGGCATGTTGTTTTCTCATCATGGATGCATAGAGGATACATATCTAGAATTGCCATTTTGTTTTTTATAAATGAAAATTAAAACAACCATTCAGTATTGCAAGTATTTCCATCCACTTTCATGAAATATAATAAGTTGTTCTTACAGGCAACTTTTCTTCTATCTACACCCCAAACTCCCCAGCAAAATAAAGCAAAATGCACAATGTTCTCCTGTTTTTACTAAAAGGCAATTGGAAAAGAAAAATGGCTCTAAGCATTACTTGAAAGGAAAACTAAAGCAATTATAGCTGCCCACTAGGGATGGGTAGGAAACGAAAAACGAAATGCTGTTCCATCATTTTGTTACGTAACAAAACGAAACAAGGAAGCAGCATTTCATTATAGATGAAACAAAATGGTTGTTTTTACATTGAAACAAACTGTTTGGTTCCATTGTTTTCTGAGGGCTCCTGCCAAGCTATCAATGGCTGGAACCCTTTAAACCTGGCTCAATCACACTAGGGCGACACTCTGGTACCAACTGGGCCAGGTTTAAACTGGTCCAGCCATTGACAGCTCAGCAGGGGCCCTCAGAAAAAGGTTGGATAGATAGCATGATTTCCGGAACTGCCCTCCCGACCATTTTCAGAGGGCTCCTGCCAAGCTGTCAACGGCTGGCCCTTTAAAGAGGTTCAGCCAATAATAGGTCAGCAGGAGCCCTTTAAAAATGGCTCCCAGAGTCCCGGGCACCAAATCTGGTGCCTCTAGGACCCAGGGGAGTCGTTTTGTTTTGTTTCATTTTGTTTCATACATTTTTTTAAAAAATCATAAGAAACAAAACAAAACAAAACGGGGGTGAGCACAAAATGAAATGAATCATTATTTTTCCGTTTTGTGCCCATCCCTACTGCCTACACTAACTTAAATCAAATCATTGTTGTCTCCTCACCCCAGTCAGCAGCACGCTAGCTCATAAGGCCTTTGCTCCCTGGCTTCCCCAGTTCACCAATAAGTGAACCACTGATTCATAAGTGTCTACTGGTTTCATAAGAATTTGTTCTTTTTCACCTCTAGTCTCTCTCTCTCTCTCTCTCTCTCTCTCTCTCTCTCTCTCTCTCCCTCCCTCCCTCCCCCCCCCATTTCTCTGGTCCTTCTTTATGGTCAGAGAGACTTTGTCCTAGAATGATCCCTGTGAGCCTTTGTGTTGGAAAACATTGTGTGCCTCTTAATCTATTCAGGAAGGACTTGAGAGACTGACAGAAGAAATCTAACAGTCAGTGCCACCCCATGAGCTTGTTATAAGACAGACAAAGCTCAGTTCTGTGCATGTCTATTGATTAGTAAACTCCAGTACAACAGTTTCCTTGCCTGCAGAGGCCATTTCATTTCAATGCAAGTTTTAGAGCCCCTCCTATCTGTCCTGAAGAGATAGCAGAGGAAGATTGCCAGGTGGAGAACTCTCACAAGCTTGATCTGATTAAATAGGGCAGAAGTTCCCTATCTCTACTGTATGACCACCCAAAAGTTAATCTCATTGACCTAAATAAGCTTTATGGATAGTTAACCATGTATGGATTGGAGCCTCAATGTACCATTATGCAACAGTTGAAATCTGTTTTAAAATCCTAGACGACACAGTGGGTTTGCATGCATTGCACTTTCTGCAGTTCTTTTCCCTTTCCTTTTGTCTTATCTCTTCCCTCTCTCTTTCTTGTGGACACTCATGATGCATCACTTACTTCAGCAGAAACAACAAGGAGTCTTGTGGCACCTTAAAGACTAATGAGTTTTATTTGGCACAAGCTTTCGTGGACTGTAGTCCACTTCTTCAGATGTGTAGTAAGCATTTACCTCAGGTATGAGCATTATTCAGTCTTCAGCATGACAATGTACTGTGCTGCATTTTTAATACTTTTTACTTTTTAATACTTTTTAATGGAAATCCAGCTAACTGCGCTTTCTTTTCTTGCACCCCGAAAAACTGATAGCATAAAAGCTTAGTTTCATTGGTGTCAAGGATAGGACTGATGAATGCACAAACTGGATCCACACAATCTATTTTCTATGGTTACGAGTATGTCTAAAGTTGGGGGATGAGAACCCCAAAGCTTATTTCCATCTTTTCATATATGTTTATTTTCAGTAAAAATGTATAGTGTAAGACCTAGCTTGTTGTTCCCTGTCCTTTTGACTGCTGCAAAAGGTGAAAGCTAAGGAGTATCATCAAGATAAGAAAGGATCCATGTTTTTCACGGTTGTCCAGGAAATATAATTTGTGAAAAGACCTGGCTTGCTCATTTAGATGCATATGTGTTTTTTCACCTTTCTGTGAGATACTGCAGTTTATTAAAATAAGTGCAACAAAATGCATCTGTGCAGGGCTCTAAAGTTATATGCCTCTGAAAACAACAACAAGCTGATAGAAATATTAATACACAAATTTATTTGTCTTTCAACAGGCCTTGCCATAGTCACCAAGTATGTTATGAAAGGGTGGAAGGAAGTCCAAGAAGCATATAAAGATAAGCAACTTTCTCCTGAGATGGAAAAACTGTTAAAATATTTGGAAGCAGTGGAAAGGGTGAAGCGTACAAAGGATGAATTGGAAGTCATTCATTTGATAGAAGAACATAATTTAGTTAGGGAACACCTTCTGACAAGTCATTTAAAATCTAAAGAGGTAAGTAAATTATCTAAACATAAATTACTTGCATCACATTGATGTTATGCATAACTTAACCATTTTTGCACTTTGCTGAAGTTTTCTATTTCCATTAAAACTTTGTTGCTTGTAGTTCATTTGATTATGGATATTTCCTTTTGGATTCCCATACTTGGTACTTTTCCTCTTGCATCTTTAATCTCACTTTTTACAAGGTGTGGAAAGCCTTGCTAGGGGAGATGCCTATAACAGCGATGCTGCGGAATCTGGGAAAGATGACAGCAAATTCTGTTCTTGAACCAGGAAGCCCAGAAGTTGCAATAGTTTGTGAAAGACTGCGAAATGAAAAACTTCTTAAAAAGGTAATAATTTATTTCCTTTCTCCAACGGCTCCTTGTGTAGGTCCATTAATAGAAAATCAATGTTGAAAGTGATGCTTTGACAGCTTTTAATTGTATCCTTGATAAATGGGAAGTGTATTGGATCTGAAAAGGATGTAGACGTGGAAGATTCATCTCCAAGGTTTTTGGAATTAGGTCACGTAGTGGAATAAACAAATAAGAATTCTGTGTAGTTTTCTGCCTTCATATTGCCTCCAAGTTTTGCTAGGCCTGCCATCTTCCTTGAAAAAGAATGGAGGAGTGAGGGAGTGTTTTATTTTAAATAATTTTGGATAGTATAAATATTTTGAATGAATAATAAATAAATAAATAAATAAATACCTTTGTGAAAGTATCTCTATTCCCCAGAGCACAGAGAGAAGCCCTAGTTCTCCCTGAGCTCCTTGCCTTCTGAAGATGCCAGCCACAGAGTCTGGCGAAACGTCAGGAAGAAAAACTTCCAGAACATGACCAAACAGCCCAAAAAAACTCACAACAACTATCTTTTGTACCCTTTTTTTTTTAGGCTCGAATACATCCATTCCATATTTTGGTAGCTCTAGAAACCTACAAAGGAGAACGTAGTTATCAAAGGAAAGTTCGTTGGCAACCCGACAAAGATATTTTGGAAGCTCTTGATGCTTCATTTTACAAGTCCTTTAAGGTAACTGCTGTGGATGTGTAAGTGCAGAAATGTACACTAATTTGAGCCGAGTCTTGGTTCAAAGTTGTTTCTAAAACATGCTTAGTCTTTTTTTTTTTAAAAAAAATGAATTTTGATAGCAGAATTTGAAAAACACAATGTTTTGCAAGAACTAAAAATAAATGCTGTTTTATGATCTAGAACGCTGCAGGCTAACCCAAGTGTTCATGGACTGCAACTCCCAGAAGCCTTCACCACTAGTTATGCTGTCTGGGATTTCTAGGAGTGGGAGCCCAAGAACCTCTGGGTTACCCAAGACAGAACCACTGATTTGGAGACACAGTAGCATTCTTATTTCCTCAGCCACTGTTGCTGATTTATTTCATCTTCAGTCTCAGAACTACACAACTGAGACCACCTCCTGCAGAGTGCTGTGAGGCTGTTTAAAGAATTAATATATCTTTAAAATGTCTGTTCTGCACTGATGATTTGATTCTGCTTTTACATATTAGGAATCTTATTAATTAGCACCATTAATTCTAAAGGCACTTTTGTACAGTACTATAAAAGTAGTGGTAATTAAAAAACAAAACATGGGGTCTGTTGATTTCTTTTTTTTGCTCTCTTTAGACAGTGGAACCAACAGAAAAACGTTTCCTCCTTGCAGTTGATGTCAGTGATTCTATGTTCCAAAAGGTTTTGGGCAGTGTGCTGAATGCTAGCACAGTTGCTGCAGCAATGTGTATGGTAAGAGGTGCCACAGGCTTTCTACATTCTTTGGCCCCACATGTGAATACAGTCATGCCATTTCATGCCTGTACATGTACTCTGCTTTAAGATCTAATCAAGTCTAACCTGAAAATTATGGTGGTGATGAAGCGAGGGAGGAGATTGTGTCACTTTAGAAAGACTTACCTGGCAGTTTAAAAAGATGTCCTGAGCAGAATAAAAACAGACTTAGAAAATACAAAGCTTAAAGTAAAATCTCTGGAAAATGTTCTTATTTAAATATGTTAAAACTATCTGTGTTCATAATTTTATGTTTTCAATTTTATATTTCATCAGAGTCTCTACTAATACGGTGACAGGCCAAAATCCCTCTTGCATCCCCACATGTCTAAGGTTTACATATATGTTCTGACAAAAAAAGAAAAACAAAGATAAAGGCAAGGAAATGGTGCAGAACTTTAAAGATTAACTGCTATATTTTAAGCCGCAACATTTCATCTTGCTTATTACTGCTCTGTTTCTCATGTGACATGATTACACAGACTAACACAGCTACCATTTCAAAGACCATGTATATAATATATTCCAGGCTCACGTTGCTAGAACATTGGGAGGGATTTTTTTTTCTTCCTTCTTGCATTTTATTCATGTCGGTCTTCCACCACCCATTTTCTGCCTACTCCCACCTGCCAGACTTGGCACTTTTGCAACTGATCAGACACTTTCTCCCCAAACTTCAGCTGCAATGAAAGAGGAGTAACAGTACAAGAAAGAGGGGGAAATGGAAATAATCAAATAACTATTTTCTTTTTTTCTTAATTTTATTTTAGGTTGTTGCACGGACTGAAAAAGATTCCCATATTGTTGCCTTTTCTCATGAAGTGGTTCCTTGTCATGTGACTGAGAACATGACTTTAGCTCAAGTGTTACAGAAAATGGCTGAGGTATTAAACTTTTTCTTTTAGTCTTTCTTGCCAAATTCTTGTTGTAAATTGCCGTGCATGTGAGGGGAATTGTGCAGGTGATTTTCACCTTAATCCATCTGTCTGTCAGGCTTAGTTCTCTGAGCACTTGATAGGCCGCAGGTAGGATCACAGATTCTACTTACAATTATTGTCTTTGCAGTGCATGATTCCTACAGAAGGCTGCCCTGAAATTTACATTTCTGTAAAAGGCAAAATGGTCTGCTTATATACCGCTCCATGCCACTTCAAGTAGTGGGAGAGAAAGGGAAGCAAAAGGGGAGAGAAAATGAGTCAAGGAGTACCTTTCCCACATCAGGTCCTTCGGCTTTGGTTATGGGCTTTTCCCAGGATATTTATTTATTTATTTATTTCGCACTTATATACCGCACCTATTCCCAAAGATGGGACTCAGGGCGGTGAGATGGGACTCAGGGTGTATGTGTATGTGAATCTCTTGTTCTGTAAAGATTTGCTGTTATATTAAGGGGTTTGTTTTTTGGGGAAGTAGAGATGTAAAATTTCCGGAAATGTTAAAGTTCGGGGAAAAAACCATTTTTTTCTGGGGGGTTTTCGGGGGAAAAAACAGAAATTTTCTGAAAAATTGAAAAAATGTTACATTAGCCCCCCCCCCCTTTTTTTACAGCTTGTATGTCATTCTGTTACTTTAGGAATAGAGATAGGCACGAAATGCCAAAATGGCATTTTTTTTGTTTTTTTGTTTCATTTAAAACAAAACATTTTTTTAAAAAAATTATTTTTCATTTTGTTTCATGATTTTATTTATTTATTTATTTATTTATCTATTTATTTTTTAACTTGCACTGACAAGCTGGTCTGAAGGCTGGGTTGACACGTTTTTTAAAAAAATAAATGTTTTTAATTTTTTTTTCTTGTGCTGACCAGCGGGCCTGCGGGCCGGATTGCCATGTTTTTTTATTTATTTTTAATTTTTATTATTTATTCACGCGCCGACCAGCCGGGCCGTGGGCCAGGTTGGCGTGTTTTTTTGTTTTTTGTTTTTTATTCATGCACTAACTAGCTGGCCTGCAGGATGGGTTGACATGTTTTTTTTTTTAAAATTTTCATTTTTTTAAAAAAAAATGACCTACCCGATTGCGCCTGATCAGGTGAGGGAAAGGGCGGGATTTTAAACCATTTTTCCTCCCAAAGCCCCACGCTACAGCTGATTGGCGGTGACTTCGGCGGTTAAAAAAAGCTTGCAGATTCTCCCACGTTGGAGGGTGGGGGGAACCACCGGCTTTTCCCCATAGGAATGTATTACTTCAATGCATTCCTATGGTGGGAAATGACACAAATGATACAGAAATTTGTTTCATTTCATTTCATTTTTCTTTGATGGGTCTCTTTGTTATTCATTTCATTCTGTAATGAAACGAATAATGAATAAGGAAATGAATTAAAAATTCATTTTGTGCCCATCTGTATTTAGGAACATGACAAATATGACTATGGACAATTTGACTTGGCATAAAATTATCACAACTAGCATATTAAAATATAGTGTATCCAAATAGTTATTATAGAGTTTACTTTTTAAATAACATTTATTTGTAATTGTAAGTAACTAATGGAGTAACAATCTCCTGAACTGTTTACTAGTTGATGTGGAACAAAAAACTACAAAACAATGTTTAAAAATACAGAATTAACCATTATTCATGTTTCCTCTCCATAGTATTAAATAAAAATAAAATAAAAACTTCATTCTCATAAAAAGAAATGAAGGGAGGGGAAAATGTATAGAATGGAGTGGGATTAAGTTTCAATGAATAGGCATGAAATTTAATCAGAATCACTTTTGTTGCTCTGTATTTTCTTCCAGTGCTTTGAGGCCTAGTAAAGAGGACAGAGGAGACATACCCACTCACATGTAAAAACAAAGTGAAACCTTTTTCTGTTTGTTGTGACAACAGCAGCACCTCCCATGCATCTTGTTCTTGGATTGGAGAGTTCAGTTTGTAACCTCGAACTTGCTTGTCCTCAGTGCTCAGAAATTAGAATAATCTGACACTATGCATATTTAAAGAAATGATTTGGAAAATATTTGTACACCCTGTCTTAAAATATTTTTTATTCATTATGTTAAAATAAAATGTTGCATAATCATTTTTCTTTTTCTTTTTATATATACTGCTCCACACCACTTCAAGTAGTCTCTGGGCAGTGTACATTTTTAATAACAGTATGCAGGTTACACATTGCCCCCCCCCACAAGCAGTTTTACCTGCAGTACAGGCATTTAACCACTGTGCCATGAGGCTCCTATCACACCTCGGGTGGGGTGGGGAGCTCTGTCACAACTATG